>JAOPSE010000003.1:10498356-11698356 GCA_029449295.1 Zea luxurians
CTTTGATGAACCTGCGGCCATCAGCTTGTGGATCTCCTCGCCTATCACCCTGCCGCCTTTCCTCGTCGAATCGGCGCAGAGGCTGTCCTGACGGTCGGGCTCCGGCTCCGAATATCCAGCGAGTGCTCGGCGACATCCCTCGGTATGCCGGGCATGTCCGAGGGACTCCACGCAAAGACGTCAGCGTTTTGCGCGGAGAAAGTCGACGAGCACTGCTTCCTATTTGGGGTCGAGCCCGGAAACCGATCCGAATCTGCTTGGAGATGTCGCCACTGGGGTCGAGTGGGACGGCCTTAACCGTCTCTGCTGGCTCGAAGTTGCCGGCATGTCGCTTCATGTCCGGCACCTCTCGGGAGAGGCTTTCCAGGTCGGCAATGAGGGCCTCGGACTCGGCGAGGGCCTCGGCGTACTCCACGCACTCCACATCGCATTCGAATGCGTGTTTGTACGTGGGGCCGACGGTGATGACCCCGTTGGGGCCCGGCATCTCTGAGCTTCAGGTAGGTGTAGTTGGGGATGGCCATGAACTTCGCGTAGCATGGCCCTTCCAACACTGCGTGGTAGGTTCCTCGGAACCCAGACCACCTCGAACGTCAAAGTCTCCCTTCGGAAGTTGGAGGGTGTTCCGAAAGCAGACAGGAAGTCGAGCTGTCCGAGGGGCTGGACGCGCTTCCCTGGAACGATCCCGTGGAAGGGCGCAGCGCCTGCCCGGACAGATGACAGATCGACGCACAGGAGCCTGAGGGTCTCGGCGTAGATGATGTTGAGGCAGCTGCCCCCATCCATCAGGACCTTGGTGAGCCTGACGTCGCCGATGACGGGGATCGACGACGAGTGGGTACTTCCCTGGGCTCGGCACGTGGTCGGGGTGGTCATCTTGGTCGAAGGTGATGGGCTTGTCGGACCAGTCTAGGTAGACTGGCGCCGCCACCCTTCACCGAGCAGACCTTCCCGACGCTCCTGCTTACGATGCCGAGCCGAGGCGTTCGCCGCATGCCCTCCATAGATCATGAAGCAGTCGCGGACCTCGGGGAACTCTCCTGCTTGGTGATCTTCCTTCTTGCCGTCGTCGCGGGCCCTGTCCACCCTCTGCGGGTGGCCCGGCCCGGTGGGAAGTGGCGCCGAAGCATGACGCACTCCTCGAGGGTGTCTTGACGGGCCCCTGATGGTAGGGGCACGTCTCCTTTAGTGCCTTGTCGAAGAGGTTGGCGCCTCCGGGGGGCTTCCGAGGGTTCTTGTACTCGGCGGCGGCGACAAGGTCCGTGCCTGGCGCGTCGCGTTTCGCTTGCGACTTCCTCCTGCCTTTCTTCTTGGCGTCGGGCGGAGTAGACGCCTCGGGAGCATCTTCCGACGGGCGGCCCTGGGGCTGCTTGTCCTTTTCGGAAGATGGCTTCAACCGCCTCCTGACCAGAGGCGAACTTGGTGGCGATGTCCATCAGCTCGCTCGCCCTGGTGGGGGTCTTGCGACCCAACTTGCTCACCAGGTCACGGCAAGGTGGTGCCGGCGAGGAACGCGCCGATGACATCGGAGTCGGTGATGTTGGGCAGCTCGGTGCGCTGCTTCGAGAATCGCCGGATGTAGTCCCGAAGGGACTCTCCCGGTAGTTGCCGACAGCTTCGGAGGTCCCAGGAGTTCCCGGGGCGCACGTACGTGCCCTGGAAGTTGCCGGCGAAAGCCTGGACCAGATCCTCCCAGTTGGAAATCTGCCCCGGAGGCAGGTGCTCCAACCCAAGCGCGAGCGGTGTCGGAGAGGAACAGGGGAGGTTTGCGGATGATGAGGTTGTCGTCGTCCGTCCCCCACCCAGTTGACAGGCCAGGCGGTTAGTCCGCCAAGCCACAATTCCGGTCTCGTTTCCCCCGAGTACTTCGTGATAGTAGTCGGGGGTCGGAATCAGGGCGGAAACGGTCGCCCGCCGAATGGCTCGGCTGAAGACCTGCGGACCGGGTGGTTCGGGCGAGGGACTCCGAATCCTCCCCGCTGTCGTAGCGTCCCCCGCGCCTAGGGTGATAACCTCAGCGCACCCTCTCGTCGAGGCGGACCCGACGGTCGCGATGAGGGTGCTCGTCGCCGAGGTGGCCCGGGGCCGCAGGCGCGGTGTTGCGCGTGCGGCCCGGTGAAGACCGAGGCTTCCCGCGTGAGTCGGGAAGTCGCGGCACGAGGTTTCCGAGGGGTACCCCTGCCTTCGGGAGGCAGAGCTCTCGGCCCACCGGGCCGCAGCGCCCTCCAGGAGATTGCTTGAGCTCTCCCTGGATCCGCCGGACCCTCGGTGGTTGATGACTCCGGCCATCGCGCGAAGGAGCATCGCTGCGGCGGCCAGGTCCTGACCGGTTCCGCCGGATGCGGGGGTGGCGGTCTTGTCCCTGGCATCGTTGGCGATGCGGTTGCTGGAGACCTTGGGGCAGGTGACGTATTCCTCCTGCCGGGGCTGGCTCGCCCATACCTGCCCGATGTTCTGGCGGATTGCCTCGACCGCATCCTGCTCCTCCATCGAAGCCCGGCCCTGCGCCCCGCGGACTTGCTCGAGCTGTGGGTCGTGACCCCCCCGCCGGAACGGGGACCACAGCTAGCTCCCGCGGTGATGTCGGCGCGAGGCGCTGGCCTAGGGGGATCACCATCCTCCGGCATGCCGAGACAGCTGCCTCCGGAGGGATCCCCTAGCTCGACATGGAAACATTCGCGGCTCGGGCCGCAGTCCTTGTCGCCAAGGCTTGCGGCTGCCGTCGGAACAGTCGGAGAGGCAGTAGTTACATGCGGTCATGAAATCCCGCATGGTACTGGGGTTGCCAGATCTAGAGAAATCCCAGCAGATTGCTGGGGTCGTCATTCTTCCTCGGACCCAGAGGGGTCCATAGGTCGAGTCACCGTCAATCGGTCCCAAGGCGACCGCACACGAAACCCCAGAGAGGTTGCACTCGCCTCAGTGTGAGCGCCCGCCAAAGCGAGGTTGCTAGGCGGGTGAGGCCGAGTCGAAATGACAAAGGATGGGAATCAGCCCGTACCTTTGGGTCGACGAGGATCGACGAAGTCGCATCGGGGGCTGATCGTTGCTGTCGTCCTGGGTGCGAGGGCGACGTCCTTGCAGGCCCTCCGTGAGCGTGCTGGCGTCGTCCACTTGCTCGGGATCGGCGTGACGCGGGGGGACGGCGCTCGTCTTCGCCTCAAACGCGCGGGTGATGCCCGACGCGTCCTCCGTTGGGGCGCTGGGGATGTCGATTTGCTCGATAGTCGACTGAGCGCAGCCTCCCGCTCAGCCTTGGTTGCCCCGCCTCCTCCTCCGATGGCGAGGGAGAGGATGGGGCGAGCTCGAAAGTTGTCCTTCCCCTACGCGGGAAAGACGTCGTCGATTCCGCCGCCGGCGGGCGGGCTGTCCGCCACCATTGTCGCTGTCGCGCGGCGGTGGAAGGAGTATCATGTCGTAGCTGCCGTCGAAGGACATGAACTCGAGACTCCCGAAACGGAGCACCGTTCCGGGTTGAAGAAGGTCGGTTGGAGACTGCCCATCTGGAGCTTGACGGGAATCTACTCGTCAAACACGCAGCAGGCCCCTACCTGGCGCGCCAACTGTCGGCGTTCCGAGACCGGGGGGTCCCCGGAGCACGACGAGTGAGTGTGCCGCGTGCCCCAGCCCAGATGGGTCGAGCGCGTGGGCGAGCGCGAAGGGGGGAAGAGAGCGAGTGCGAGGTGGCCAGAGCCGGGTCGTGAGGGAGTCGGAGAATCCCGCGGCCTTACGTGTTCGTTCCCGCGCCCAGGTCGGGTGCGCCTTGCAGTAGGGGGTTACAAGCGTCCGCGCGAGGTGAGGGGAAGCGAGCGGGCCCCGAGAGAGCGCCCTGCCCCTGCCCTTCGTCCCCGCGAGGCCAACCTTCTCTAAGAAGGCCCTGGTCCTTCCTTTTATAGGCGTAAGGAGAGGATCCAGGTGTACAAATGGGGGTTGTAGCAAGGTGCTACGTGTCTAGCGGGGGAGAGCTAGTGCCCTAAGTACATGCCAAGGTGGCAGCCGGAGAGATCTTGGCACCCAGCTAGTGTGGCGTCGTTGGCTGTCGGAGAAGCGATGGAGCCGGACGGAGGGACATCTGTCGGAGTAGTGGTTGGGCCCTTGCTGACGTCCCCCTGCTTTCGTAAGGGAGCTGGGGGCCGCCGTCATCATGGGTCCAGCGGGGCGCCATCATTGCCTATCTAGCGGAGCTAGCCAGATGGAAGTCGGTCCTGTTCTCTGCGGCCCGAGTCGTCTCAGGGTAGGGTGATGATGGCGCTTCCTGTCGACGTGGCGGACTTGTGCCCTAGGTCGGGCGACGTGGAGTCTCTTCGTAACACCCAAATTTTGGATTGGGAATTGGTAGAAGAAATTTGAACAAAATATCATAATGTTTTGGAAATTGGGAAATAAGAAAATGATGGGAAAGAATTTTCTTTTAAAAGAAACTATTTATACATCCCATGAAATAAATAACAAGAATAAAGCTTAACTTAGTAAAATTAAAATAATATGGTTTTATATTCACCTTTGGATTTCAATTGATACATTTGAAAATCTGAAAACTAAAGTAGAAGCATAAATTTGAATTTGGAATAGAAAATAGAAAATAAAGAGGAGGGAAATACTATACAAAATGAAGAAAATAAATATATAAATAAATAAAATCCTGCCATACTTGTTTTTTACATTTTGTACATTTGAAACTAGGTATAAAGTTCACAATTGGAATGGAATTCAAACTTGAATTCTAGAAATTTAAAAGGAAAAAGAAACTAGAAAAAAAAAAGAAAAGAAAAAAAAACGTAAAAGAAGAAGCCTGCGTCTGGGCCGATTCCTTCACTGCGGCCCACTTCCCCCTTTTTCCCTCGGCCCAGCCGTCCACCGCGCCGTCCGTCTGACTTCTGGGACCGCATCCCAGTCAAACTCTGTCTCCTCACGCTCGCCGTCACGTGGGGCCCGTAAACCAGTCACTTGCGCGCGCGCCTGGGTGTTTTAGTCGCCGACTGGTGGGCCCGTGATGGCGGTCTCCCAGCACTCACGCTTAAACACCCTGGCAGTCGGGCCCAGACCGTCAGCGCCATCCCCCTACCTACCGCCGAAATCTTCTCCTCGCCTGCATCACCGAGCTCCGCGAAGGCCGTGGGCCGTTGAAAAATTTCTTCCCCCTTGGTCGGACTCTACCGCAGGGTATAAGTGCCAGGCGTGTGCGCTGCTGCGGCAAGTTTGGTCGGGACCGGTGCACTGGGAACTTCTCCCTGGATCCACTGCGCCACCACCGCGCAAATCGAGGGTCGCCACCGGTCAAAGCCATCCGCGCCATCGGTGCTCGTCGTAGGGAGGTCGGGGGTCTACAACCGAGGGGGCGCGTAACCATCCGTGGTGCTAACGTGCCGAATCGTCGACCGCTGCGCCCCGTAATTGTTCGCCGGAGTGGGCGGAACGCTGTGAAGCCGCCTCGTGTCGTGGTCAGCCCGCCCGGGTGCCCAATCCTCGGTAAAATCATCTCCCTACTCTTTACGCTGTTCTTCTATGCGTGTAGCTCTGTTTGCCTTGAATCGTGGGTCGGGGATTTGAGCTTTCGCGCTCACCGGCTATGGCGCCACCACGGTTTAGTGTGCGCCGCCGTCGGGCTTGGTGGAGGGAAGAAGACGAGCGCCCGACCGTTGGATCCCCAGCCGACGGTCGAGATTAGATCGAGGATACCCCTTCGCCCCATTAAATACCAGCCATTGATCTCTGATCTTGTGGACAGGAAAGCGTACCGGGTCGTCGTAGCGGGATTTTAATCTGGGTCCTCGGTTCTGGATCGGGCGGCCCAGATTCCATCTTACCTCTTCACCGTGGTCATCTTCTAAATGAAGCCCTCGGATTTCGATAAATTAACCCGCAGTCCTGGCGCCTGCCGTTCTGTGTCTTGGGAAGTTTTACACCAGAGCCCCTACACTTCTCTGTTATAATGCGCCCAGTCCAGTGAATGAGAAAAACAGATAAATTGAATTATAAAATGAATTTTAATATAAAAACAATTCCAGAATTTTGTTAAATCCATAGAAAATTCATATTAAGTCTAAATTAGTCCATTCCAGTTCCTATAATTTTGTAATATTATTGTTTATCATTTTGTGTCTCTGTTTTGACATGAAAAACAGTAAGAAAATTAATTTATTATTTAATCCCATTTCAAGCACATTAAACCTTTGAAAATTCATAACTTAAAATCTACAATTCCAAAATTAATAATTCTTTTTCCTGTGATCTTATTTTAATATGTAGATTATTAATATGTATTTTGCATATATGTTTGGTGTAATGTTAATTTTGCCTATACCATGTATGTTTGTATTGCTACGACTAGCAGTGAGGTCACGAGGATCTGAAGAATCATCCTGGTACCTGGATTCTCAAGGCCCAGGCAAGTTGTGCCCTTGATCACTTCTTTTCACCTACTCATGTTCTAATTAATCATAATGATCTGCATAGGATAATTTTGATGGGACCCAATAGGTTACCCTAGTTTGTCTATCTTTATACCTTGTTTACCACTGAACTTTCTGGGTAGTACTGCTAGTGCTATATGTGGTTTTGGGTATGAAGATTACACTATTCATGATTATACATTTTGTTATCAGTTGTTATTTAATGTTCATGTTAAGATCATTATGTTAATTGGAACATGGAGCGACCACCCGGGAAAACAGTGCTACCACAAGGGTGGTATGGGACGCCCTTGGCTGATTAATTAGGAAAGCTAGTGGAAGACTACCTTACCCGAAAGGGGCAAGGGCAGTAGGGGAGAGGTCAGTGTAGGGAGGCCCTCAGGAGGATTTTGCTGCGATGGCGGTCCTGCAAGGGATTCCTGCACTGGATCTTCCTATAAACTGTAGCGGGTTTTCGGAAGCTAGTGGAACTTTGTAAAGGCCTCGTAGGGATCCCTAGCCATTCACCTCGGAAGTGTCTAAGGGCTTTGCAAACCCTGGCGACATGGGATACACGACTTGTGGGTAAAGATGCGCAACCTCTGCAGAGTGTAAAACTGGTATACTAGCCGTGCTCACGGTCATGAGCAGCTCGGACCCTCACATGATTAAATTATGGAATTAAATTCAATTTGACATATGCATTGCATTGCAGGTGAAGTTGTTACTTTTGTTCTATTACTTAATTGGGTTTGGTATTTACTTATACTTAGTAACTGCTAATAAAATTTTGACCAACTTTAAAAGCAATGCTCAGCTCTAACCCATCTTCTTTGGTAAGCCTTACACTTCACGTGAGCTCCCACCTTTGGCGAGTTCATGCACATTATTCCCCACAACTTGTTGAGCGATGAACGTATGTGAGCTCACTCTTGCTGTCTCACATACACCACAGGTCAAGACCAGGTACTGCAGGATGATGCTCATGGAGGATGCTGTGTTGAGTTCGTGAGAGGTCTAGGCCGTCGTCTCCCAGTCAACTTTGGGTTGCTGGACCGTTGTCTCCTTATAATGTAATTATTTATTTTGTATAGAACTCCTGTTATATATAAAGTTGTGACATTCGATCCTGTGCCACTATACATCATATGTGTGAGACTTGGTCCCAGCATACCTGGTGTTTATGTTTACGCCCGGGTTTTGGACCCCTAAAATCCGGGTGTTACAGAAGTGGTATCAGAGGAATGTTGACTGCAGGACGAAACCTAGATAGAACTGGACAACCAATACTTACTTACCTCTGCTACTCTGATTCTGTTCTAAACTTTTCTTAATCTTTTCTCATCTATTTCCGCTTTACTCTGATTATTCTTATCTTTTCTTTCCAAAGACAAAATGTGGATTTCACACTTTGAAATCCTGTGCCAAAAGTGACTTTAAGAATAGGAGACCTAATCCTAGGAACAAAAAAAAACAAAACTATTTTTATAAGTGTCTATGTATTTGAATGCTTGTTCTTATGATATCTGTCTGATTTGGATCTTTGTTTGAGTGTGATGAGTTGTGGAGTAATGTCCACAACTGCATCTGCATATACACATAAGTATAAAAACATATTTATAAAATAACTAGACAACCTAGATTATCCCCACTGGAACTCATCTAGCTTAAGAAATTTATCTTATCCTAAAAGATCTCATTCTAACCAATCCATCTTATCTTAAAAGATTCTCCCTTATCTTAATAGATCCATCTCATTTTAAAAGATACTCATCTTATCTTGAAAAGATTTTATCTCATCCTAATAAATCTAACTGACCTCAAAAGATTTTATCTTATCCTTATGGACCCATCTTATCCTAATAGGCATACTTATCCATCCTAGTTTATCAACCATGATCTAATGCAAGTTAATTAGACCTTATCTAGTCAAACTAGTCATACCAAACTAATCTAGATCCCATCTAACCTAATATGATCCAATCTAAAGTGAGATATTAACAAGTTAGTTAAGTTGGTGATATAGGTTAGACACTGTCTCTACAAATATATCTTGACCTAAATTAATGTCTTATACCAACTCATCCTTGAACAATGACCTACCTACATCATATAATCCATCCTATCCTAAAAGATTCTAACATATCCTAGTAATATTTATCCTACCCTCGTAGATCTAGCTAATCTTAACTAGTTTAATCTAGTCATACCAACCTAATCTGGATTCTATCTGATCCAATATGATCTAGGATGGATTGAGTTACTTAGTGCTGGTACAATGGATAAGGCCATACTCCACATTCACTTAAGTCTAAATTGGTGACTTAGAGCCACTAATCCCTACCCAACAACTTGACCCATATAACAAGTTACATAAACCAATAGAGTAATGATGGATTGCATAGTCTATCAACCCCTACCTAAAACAAACTTGTAACCTACATCATGTAATCTATCTCATCCATACCTATATTAAACATATTCCCCAGCCAATAATATACACTAACTCCTAATCAATGAGATAAGACCAAAGAAGATGATCAACTTCATCAAGGAAGGATGAACACTAACTCAAGTCTTCAAGGATCAAGTAAGGTCACCAAGAGGAGTCAAGATCCACAATCTTGGATGGAGTTTTTCTTATCCTACTCTTTCTTACCCAAACCTATATATACCCTAAAGACATCTTCTATCCTACATAATAAAGTGGACATACATATATACACCCATGCTTTCCTAACCACCAGTTCCACCAAGATACATAAACGTATTTATATATTACTACTATTTGTAAGATCTAAGTGTTACCTTAGTTAGTAGCTAGTATTTTACTATATTGAGAATAATAATAAGGTCTAAGTGACCCATGTATTGCTAATGAATTATGCATCATGCCGAGATTTTTCTTTGTGCATATGTTTTGAGATAACTTGGTTATATACCCTGTTCTTGCAAATCTCGAGGACGAGATTATTTTTAAGGGGGGTAGGATTTGTAACACCCAAATTTTGGATTGGGAATTGGTAGAAGAAATTTGAACAAAATATCATAATGTTTTGGAAATTGGGAAATAAGAAAATGATGGGAAAAGAATTTTTCTTTTAAAAGAAACTATTTATACATCCCATGAAATAAATAACAAGAATAAAGCTTAACTTAGTAAAATTAAAATAATATGGTTTATATTCACCTTTGGATTTCAATTGATACATTTGAAAAATCTGAAAACTAAAGTAGAAGCATAAATTTGAATTTGGAATAGAAAATAGAAAATAAAAGAGGAGGGAAATACTATACAAAATGAAGAAAATAAATATATAAATAAATAAAATCCTGCCATACTTGTTTTTACATTTTGTACATTTGAAACTAGGTATAAAGTTCACAATTGGAATGGAATTCAAACTTGAATTCTAGAAATTTAAAAGGAAAAGAAACTAGAAAAAAAAAGAAAAGAAAAAAAAACGTAAAAGAAGAAGCCTGCGTCTGGGCCGATTCCTTCACTGCGGCCCACTTCCCCTTTTTCCCTCGGCCCAGCCGTCCACCGCGCCGTCCGTCTGACTTCTGGGACCCGCATCCCAGTCAAACTCTGTTCTCTCACGCTCGCCGTCACGTGGGGCCCGTAAACCAGTCACTTGCGCGCGCGCCTGGGTGTTTTAGTCGCCGACTAGTGGGCCCGTGATGGCGGTCTCCCAGCACTCACGCTTAAACACCCTGGCAGTCGGGCCCAGACCGTCAGCGCCATCCCCCTACCTACCGCCGAAATCTTCTCCTCGCCTGCATCACCGAGCTCCGCGAAGGCCGTGGGCCGTTGAAAAATTTCTTCCCCCTTGGTCGGACTCTACCGCAGGGTATAAGTGCCAGGCGTGTGCGCTGCTGCGGCAAGTTTGGTCGGGACCGGTGCACTGGGAACTTCTCCCTGGATCCACTGCGCCACCACCGCGCAAATCGAGGGTCGCCACCGTCAAAGCCATCCGCGCCATCGGTGCTCGTCGTAGGGAGGTCGGGGGTCTACACCGAGGGGGCGCGTAACCATCCGTGGTGCTAACGTGCCGAATCGTCGACCGCGCGCCCCGTAATTGTTCGTCGGAGTGGGCGGAACGCTGTGAAGCCGCCTCGTGTCGTGGTCAGCCCGCCCGGGTGCCCAATCCTCGGTAAAATCATCTCCCTACTCTTTACGCTGTTCTTCTATGCGTGTAGCTCTGTTTGCCTTGAATCGTGGGTCGGGGATTTGAGCTTTCGCGCTCACCGGCTATGGCGCCACCACGGTTTAGTGTGCGCCGCCGTCGGGCTTGGTGGAGGGAAGAAGACAAGCGCCCGACCGTTGGATCCCAGCCGACGGTCGAGATTAGATCGAGGATACCCCTTCGCCCCATTAAATACCAGCCATTGATCTCTGATCTTGTGGACAGGAAAGCGTACCGGTTCGTCGTAGCGGGATTTTAATCTGGGTCCTCGGTTCTGGATCGGGCGGCCCAGATTCCATCTTACCTCTTCACCGTGGTCATCTTCTAAATGAAGCCCTCGGATTTCGATAAATTAACCCGCAGTCCTGGCGCCTGCCGTTCTGTGTCTTGGGAAGTTTTACACCAGAGCCCCTACACTTCTCTGTTATAATGCGCCCAGTCCAGTGAATGAGAAAAACAGATAAATTGAATTATAAAATGAATTTTTAATATAAAAACAATTCCAGAATTTTGTTAAATCCATAGAAAATTCATATTAAGTCTAAATTAGTCCATTCCAGTTCCTATAATTTTGTAATATTATTGTTTATCATTTTGTGTCTCTGTTTTGACATGAAAACAGTAAGAAAATTAATTTATTATTTAATCCCATTTCAAGCACATTAAACCTTTGAAAATTCATAACTTAAAATCTACAATTCCAAAATTAATAATTCTTTTTCCTGTGATCTTATTTTAATATGTAGATTATTAATATGTATTTTGCATATATGTTTGGTGTAATGTTAATTTTGCCTATACCATGTATGTTTGTATTGCTACGACTAGCAGTGAGGTCACGAGGATCTGAAGAATCATCCTGGTACCTGGATTCTCAAGGCCCAGGCAAGTTGTGCCCTTGATCACTTCTTTTCACCTACTCATGTTCTAATTAATCATAATGATCTGCATAGGATAATTTTGATGGGACCCAATAGGTTACCCTAGTTTGTCTATCTTTATACCTTGTTTACCACTGAACTTTCTGGGTAGTACTTGCTAGTGCTATATGTGGTTTTGGGTATGAAGATTACACTATTCATGATTATACATTTTGTTATCAGTTGTTATTTAATGTTCATGTTAAGATCATTATGTTAATTGGAACATGGAGCGACCACCCGGGAAAACAGTGCTACCACAAGGGTGGTATGGGACGCCCTTGGCTGATTAATTAGGAAAGCTAGTGGAAGACTACCTTACCCGAAAGGGGCAAGGGCAGTAGGGGAGAGGTCAGTGTAGGGAGGCCCTCGGGAGGATTTTGCTGCGATGGCGGTCCTGCAAGGGATTCCTGCACTGGATCTTCCTATAAACTGTAGCGGGTTTTCGGAAGCTAGTGGAACTTTGTAAAGGCCTCGTAGTGGATCCCTAGCCATTCACCTCGGAAGTGTCTAAGGGCTTTGCAAACCCTGGCGACATGGGATACACGACTTGTGGGTAAAGATGCGCAACCTCTGCAGAGTGTAAAACTGGTATACTAGCCGTGCTCACGGTCATGAGCAGCTCGGACCCTCACATGATTAAATTATGGAATTAAATTCAATTTGACATATGCATTGCATTGCAGGTGAAGTTGTTACTTTTGTTCTATTACTTAATTGGGTTTGGTATTTACTTATACTTAGTAACTGCTAATAAAATTTTGACCAACTTTAAAAGCAATGCTCAGCTCTAACCATCTTCTTTGGTAAGCCTTACACTTCACGTGAGCTCCCACCTTTGGTGAGTTCATGCACATTATTCCCCACAACTTGTTGAGCGATGAACGTATGTGAGCTCACTCTTGCTGTCTCACATACACCACAGGTCAAGACCAGGTACTGCAGGATGATGCTCATGGAGGATGCTGTGTTGAGTTCGTGAGAGGTCTAGGCCGTCGTCTCCCAGTCAACTTTGGGTTGCTGGACCGTTGTCTCCTTATAATGTAATTATTTATTTTGTATAGAACTCCTGTTATATATAAAGTTGTGACATTCGATCCTGTGCCACTATACATCATATGTGTGAGACTTGGTCCCAGCATACCTGGTGTTTATGTTTACGCCCGGGTTTTGGACCCCTAAAATCCGGGTGTTACATCTTCCGAGGCCGAGGTCGAGTCTGTCCTGCATGGTCGAGGCCGAACCTGAGCACCCGGGTCGGGCGAGGCGGAGGTCGGGGTGGAGTCCGAGCCCTGGGTCGGGCGAAGCGGAGTTCATCGTCTTCCGAGGCCTTAGCCTGAGTCCGAGCCCTGGGTCGGGCGGAGCGGAGTTCGCCGTCTTCCGGGGCCTTAGCCCGAGTCCGAGCCCTGGGTCGGGCGGAGCGGAGTTCGCCGTCTTCCGGGGCCTTAGCCCGAGTCCGAGCCCTGGGTCGGGCGGAGCGGAGTTCGCCGTCTTCCGGGGCCTTAGCCCGAGTCCGAGCCCTGGGTCGGGCGGAGCTTCCTCTGGCGCTTTCGGCCAAGCCTGGCTACCCGTCAGTCTTACCTTTTGCGTTAAAGGCCCCAGTGATTTGGTCGGTCGGCGCGGTGATTTAGTCAGGGTTACTTCTTATCGAAGGCATTGCCTCGGGCGAGCCGGAGATGCGTCTGCCGTGAAAGAGGAGGCCTCGGGCGAGACGGAAATATCTCAGGGTCGGCTGCCCTCACCCGAGGCTAGGCTCGGGCGTGGCGTGATCAAGTCGCTCGTATGGACTGATCCCTGACTTAATCAAACCCATCAGGCCTCTGCAGCTTTATGCTGATGGGGGTTACCAGCTGAGAATTAGGCGTCTTGAGGGTACCCCTAATTATGGTCCCCGACACCTGGCCTCGGCTCATCGAAGAGCGGCCGAGGGGTTCCTCTAACTAAGCAAGGGAAGCCTCGGACAAAAAGGCTAACCGAGCCGAGGGACTCCTATGCCTCCGGGATACGGATACCTCACTCGTCACCTTTACACGGGGCGACTCACGCTTGGTGAAGCGGTTCAGACAACCAACAGGCGAGTCTTAGTGCTCGAAAGTGAGGAAACAACACGGCTCCTTGGGGTCGCGGCACACGACGTGCTGGGCGACCCACTGATGCGGCTGTCGGCGCGAGGAAGGCCTAGACATGGCCGGCCCGCACGCGGCGCAACCATCGTCCGGACGGAGGACGGAATGTTGCACCCTGGCTGAGCAGCGGCGGTCCGCCTACCCCGGCATGGCTGAGGGAAGCCTCCGTGGAGCTGGGAGATGCCTTTCTCCCCCAGACGCCGGGGGAAGAAAAGGGTTACCGACCCACGCGGAGGCGGCCTCCCGACTCGCCTCACCCTCCGCCCCAGCAAGGGTGATGAAGATCCTTGAAGCTGAGGGCGGGGCGGAGGCAGCAGCCCGGTCCGCTTCTCCCCACCATCAAGCTAGTAGTAACCGTCTTGGGTGACCACCGGTGAGGGGATGCAGCCGGGCTGCCTGATGAAAATCCTTGAAGCCGAACGACGGCTGAAAGGTACCAACTCCCGCGGAGTTGCGTTCCTCCAACGACGAAGCGGAAAGACGGCGGATATCCCCCATCCGGGGGCTTGGAAGGTGGAAAGACACGATGCATAAGGGAGCGCGAAGACACGGTCGCCTTCCAAGAGGGTCACCCTCCTTTTAAAGGCGACTCTCCCTACTTGCGTCCCCAGCCGTCGTGGGCTGAGTCTTCTCCAACACGCTCTAAGGTCCTCCCCCTACGGCACGGGGGCTGGGTCCCACACGTCATGCAAGCCGGCCTAGAGCAGAAGAAGCCAAACCGTCGTGCGTTGTGCGTGCAACCGCCCAGCGGTTACAAGCGGCTCTCCACTTTTGCCCAGACTAGCGGGCGAAAGGGCGGGCAGCCATGCAGGCGGCATGCAACCGCGCCAAGTGGGCGCGCTTCTCTGACTCCCAACACGCCCGGCATGGAGGCCCAGACCCACGCGTCATGCAACCGGCGCACCGAATGCTTCGTGCATGCAACTGCATCGCCACTTGCGCCACCACCGCGCCTCCTTGACTGCGGAACCAATACCGCGACTCGAGGCGACCCAGCGCACAACCCAGCGGCGCCAGACTGGCGCGACGGTCAATACGGCCAAAAATGGGTCGGCAGTAATGGTGGTGGCAGGCGGGCAGGAGCAGCGGTCACGTCGTCAGCCAAGCTTACGTCCCATCCGGGGGCAGCGAGAGAACCCTCTCCCACGGCGTGAAGACAACGCGCCCGTGTTCCGTTCCTCGAACGGCTCGCGCACGCGCAACGGCTGCCCCGCGAACCACTCGCCCCATCGCATTAACTCCGCGGCGGGACAGGCGGCGCCTCTGGCAGGAGAAGCGAGCGACGCTTCGCCTTCGCCATAATGACCGCGTCAAAAAAGGTACGCCGCGTCGTTCGATTTCGTATCCTTTTCCTTTTTTCCTCTTTCTCCCTCTTGCAACAGGGACCGGGAAAGGGGGATACCCCGAAAAGGATCCTTCCCCGTGAAGGAACCAGGCTCCGAGCCTCCCTACTGATCAGAGGTTCGAAGGCTGGCCCCTCGGAAGGGTTCAACAGCCGCCTCAGAGCACGTGGGCTCCACACCCACTACTGGTCAGAGGTTCGAAGTAGGGCTGGAAACGAGCCGAGCCGAGCTCGGCTCGGCTCGGCTCGGTGCAGCTCGGTGCCTGACCGAGCTCGGCTCGGCTCGGCTCGGCTCGGTGCTTTCACGAGCTGAGAAACTAGGCTCGGCTCGGCTCGAAGGCGGCTCGCGAGCCGGCTCGGCTCGGCTCGCGAGCCACACCCTGATATTATATAATTGCATTATATTGTGAATTATTAGTATATAAATATGAAATATATAGATATCATTCATTATTATGAGGAATCTAAATTATTAATTGTCATATATCTATCATGAAACGCTAAGGAACAAACTGACAATCTATAAAATTAACCAATATCCATCATTATTCTATATATTAAGAAATTTGACACAGCTCGCGAGCCGGCTCGCGAGCCGGAACGAGCCGGCTTGGCTCGGCTCGCTACGGGAACGAGCCCAAAAGGCAGGCTCGGCTCGGCTCGCTCGAGGCTCGCGAGCCGCTCCGAGCCGAGCCGAGCCGCTCCGAGCTCGAGCCGGCTCGCGAGCCTCGAGCTTTTTTTTCCAGCCCTAGTTCGAAGGCCGACCCCTCGGAAGGGTTCAATGGCCGCCTCAGGCTACTCGGGCTCCGCGCCCACTACTGATCAGGGGTTCGAAGGCTGGCCCCCGAAGGGTTCACAGCCACCTCAGACACAGAGCGAGGGATGACCATGGGTACGTTCGATACATAATCAAGGCTCGGGCTGCGCTCCCGAGGTACCCTAGGACATTTCCGAGACCAGCGGGAATGATCTTGTAACGGAATCCCATCAGAGGGAGGCATCGAGCCCTCGGACCCCGTCGCCAGGGGACCGGGTCCGGCAGATCACCCGCAGGTACTTTTGGGCGCGCCTCTGGGCCTCTAGCCGACCCCTAATGAATGGGGCACGGACGTCCGCTCGGATCACCCGCCTGCAGCTCACCGGAGACACCATGTTCGGCGCCCACCGAGGGCAACATGGCGCTCTCCCCCCCTCCTCCTTGTGGAAAGGCGACGCAGGGGCGTATGTAAAAAAGTCGAGTCTGTCCCTGATCGCCCTCTCGCCCTGTGCAGAGGCTCGGGGGCTGCTCTCGCAAACCCGGCTCCGGCTAAACCGTTGACAGCGTCAACATACCAGCCCGAGAGATTGGGACCCGACCGTACACCCGGGCTACGGCCAGCTCGCATGAGGGAACGACCAGACCAGCCGAAGCATTGCGCGAGGCGTTAAGACCTCGGAGGAGTCAAACCACTCCTCCGAGGCCTCGGGGGCTACACCCGGTGGGTGCGCTCGCGCGCACCCACCGGAACAAAACACAACCGAGAAAGGCTGGTCCCCTTGCAAAAAAGTGCGACGAAAGCCTCCAAGCAAGTGCTAACACTCCCTTCGAGGCTCGGGGGCTACTGTCGGGGACCATAATTAGGGGTACCCTCAATGCTCCTAATTCTCAGCTGGTAACCCCCGTCAGCATAAAGCTGCAAAGGCCTGATGGGTGCGATTAAGTCAGGGACCACTCCATTATAGGGACTCGATCTCCGCCTCACCCGAGCCCAACCTCGGCAAGGGCAGCCGACCCCGGAGGATCTCCGCCTCGCCCGAGGCCCCCCTCCAGCGGCGAACATATTTCCGGCTCGCCCGAGGCCCTGTCTTCGCCAAGAAGCAACCCTGACCAAATCGCCGCGCTGACCAGCCAAATCGCAGGAGCATTTAATGCAAAGGTGGCCTGACACCTTTACCCTGACGCGCGCCCCTCAGCCGACAGAGCCGAAGTGACCGCCGTCACTTCGCCGCTCCACTGACCGGTCTGACAGAAAGACAGCGTCGCCTGCGCCACTCCGACTGCGGTGCCACTTGGTAGAGTGAGGCTGACAGGCAGTCAGGCCCAGCCGCGCGCACCATAGGAAGCTCCGCTCCGCCCGACCCAGGGCTCGGACTCGGGCTAAGCCCCGGAAGACGGCGAACTCCGCTCCGCCCAACCCAGGGCTCGGACTCGGGCTAAGCCCCGAAAGACGGCGAACTCCGCTCCGCCCGACCCAGGGCTTGGACTCGGGCTAAGCCCCGGAAGACGGCGAACTCCGCTCCGCCCGACCCAGGGCTCGGACTCGGGCTAAGCCCCGGAAGACGGCGAACTCCGTTCCGCCTGACCCAGGGCTTGGACTTGGGCTCAGCCCCAGAAGACGGCGAACTCCGTTCCGCCCAACCCAGGGCTCGGACTTGGGCTCAGCCCCAGAAGACGACGAACTCCGCCTCGCCCGACCTAGGGGCTCGGACTCGACCTCGGCCACGGAAGACGGACTCGACCTCGACCTCGGAGGAGCCTCCACATCGCCCCAACCTAGGGCGCAGGCCGGCCACGTCAACAGGAGGTGCCATCATTACCCTACTCCGAGCTGACTCAGGCTACGGGGAACAAGACCGGCGTCCCATCTGGCTCGCTCCGCCAGATAGGCAATGATGGCGCCCCGCACGCTCCCTGACGATGGTGGCTCTCGGCCCCCTTACGGAAGCAAGAGGACGTCAACAAGGACTCGACGGCCCCGACGGCTGTCCCTCCGCCAGGCTCCAGCGCTCCTCCGATGGCCACGACATCACATAAACCGGGCGCCAAAATCTCTCCGGCCGCCACGATGGCGTGTACTTAGGGCGCTAGCTCTCCTCCGCTAGACACGTAGCACTCTGCTACACCCCCCATTGTACACCTGGATCCCCTCCTTACGCCTATAAAAGGAAGGACCAGGGCCCTCTTAGAGAGGGTTGGCCGCGCGGGGACGAGGACGAGACAGGCGCTCGCGTGAGGCCGCTCGCTCCCTCCCCCGTGTGGACGCTTGTAACCCCCTACTGCAAGCGCACCCGACCTGGGCGCGGGACGAACACGAAGGCCGCGGGATTTCCACCTCTCTCTCGCCCATCTCCGGCCACCTCACTTTCCCCCCTTCGCGCTCGGCCTCGCGTCGACCCATCTGGGCTGGTGCACGCGGCGACATTTTACTCGTCGGCTTAGGGACCCCCCGGTCTCGAAACGCCGACAACGACCAATGAAGTGAGCGATTAGAAGAGAGTTCACAACAATTGACTGAATGAACAAAGATTATAAAGTAACATAATTCCATCATACAGAGACCAAATAAGAGAAAGTTTGTGAGACCAAGTTTCTAAAATAAGTTCCATTAAGTCAAACTTATAAAAAAGATATATCAAAATATGGAGCGATTGCTAAAGTCAGGCATCAATAAAACTGGATGCGCTCTATATAAATTATGCTACTTCGTAGCAATTACTAACGTTTAAAACCAACAAATAACCTTTCATTTTGCTGTTAGTGTGACAAATCATTGCTGCTCCATTCAATTCAGCAATCTCAAACACCATGTAGTCCATTGCGCCAATGTGGTCTCAGAAACGATCTAATGCTTGCAAGAGCCAAGAACGTCGTGTCGTGTTTGGGCTGTAGCCTCGGCCCGTAGTGCTGGCCCGACCCGACACGATTATTTTTTTTATTTTGCAAAAAAATGTATATACCTATATACAATTTATATTCAATATTAAAAACATCTTAGCGTGATGTTCTACTGGTTAGACAGTTTCGCCCAGTGTCTCCCGCCCTTCTTCCATCAAGGCATGGTTCGAACCCCACCTCCTGCACCGTTTTTTAATATTTTACGCTGATTTAATTAAATGGATCGATGGGCTAACGGGCTGGGCCGACACAGTTAGCAGGCCGGCATGACGTGTCTGTGCCATAGTTGTGGCCTGTGTCGGGCGTCGTTACGCTGATTTAATTAAATGGATCGACAGGCTAACGGGCTGGCCCGACACAATTAGCAGGCCGGCATGACGTGCCCGTGCCATAGTTGTGGCCCGCGTGCATCTAGCCCGTGTCGGGCGTCGTTTGACATCTATAGACGTGCAGCAGATTAATTTGAAATAGCTGTGAGGGGTTATTTGTAAAAAAATGACGCATGACGACCGTTGAAACTGGTGCTTTAAGTATAGTATAGATTACATCAATACCATTTCTAAAGCAATCGATCGTGGTGTTCTCGAACAGAAGCACATTTTATAGTGATCTCTATATCCGGTCCTCTATATCAAATCTCTACTACTTATTAAGACTGTAGCACAGTTTATTCCCATGTTCTGCCACCATTCTATATCTATCATTCTCATTCCCCCTCCCTGCAAAGCCCATTCCCCCGTACAGCCGACGCCTAGCTAAAATCAAAAAAAAATACAAATGGCCCCAAGGGGATTCAAACCCATGACCTCTCAAGCAAATGCTAGCAGTAGCTACCACTACACCACATGTGTCTTTATGACTACATCTATAACAGAAAACACATCTACTACAACTCTCCCCAAGCCCACCTGCTACCCTTGCACAATGCGTAGTAGTAAATAAGTATCACCGATATTCTTGAATTATATTTTTGGATGGAGGGAGTAGTATTTAAAGAAGAGTCTTGCATGCAATTTCTTTTGTTTGAATAATGTTTTAAACTTAAATTCCTTTTTTGCATGCGTGACATTTATTCTTTGTAATATTTTTTCCATGGATCTGACTTGTGAGTCATTTTTATAAACCAATGCCAAACATGAATCCATGTTTCTTACTTGAAAACTCCGAACAAACACCATTAGCAGGAGGCACTTGCGTTGGGGTCGCTCATTGACGACAAGAAGAAATTTGGCGACTGCCAGTTCGACCTCTAGAAACAGTCATACGTGGCCGCATGTGCCGCTATGTACGACAAGCTCCGGCGCAGCCGCCGCTTGGACACGGTGCAGAGCGGCTGCTCCGCGCTGTCCATCGTCAAGCAGGGGGACCTCATGGTCGTCGCCAACGTCGGCGACTCTTGGGTTGTTCTGGACACCGTATTCGACGACGACGTCATCACGTCGTCCAACTCATCGTCCACCTAAAGCCCAACCTGCCACGTAAGTCGCTACTGACTGGCCATGAATTCTTGTGCGCTGAGACGATGGTCGTTGCTGACGTTGTATGAGTGTCCTTGAACACGATGTATGTAGAGGAGTAGCGCATCCGGTGGTGCAACAGCCAGGGGTACTACCTTGCTGATGAGCCTGGGGTGCACTTCGTTTTACAGCCCAGCCAAGAGTCATCAGTACTCTGTATGTCGCGCGCGTTCGACGACTACTATATCGAGGACTGTGACGTCATCTTGGCGCCATAGGTGACGCAGAGGAGGACCGACAATAATGACCAGTTCGTCATCCTCACCACCGTTGGGGTAGCTTTTGTGCCTGCTTGCCTTTAATTCTCTTCGCAAACACACACTTGCCTTTTTGTTTAAGCAAAAGCGTATGGTGGTACGTATCTGATGACTAACGATGTACGAAGGGATTTCTTCCGGTATGTGTGGAACATGCTCTCCAATGATGAGACCATGCAAATCGTAACATATATCGAAGTCTGCATGATACTGATGGTTGCAATGTAGTGGTGAAACAGATCGATTATAAATAACAAAATTTATGTATGGCCAGAATCACAAATTGATTATGAAACATTTTCTCATAACGGTATAACACACATTTTGTATATAAGTTATCGTAGTATACTGATATTACATATTCCCGTTGCAATGCACGGGCATTCAGCTAGTAACTATATTAAGGATATAGTATACTCCATTTTTGTATGTACACATTTGCTATACCCTACGTATTTATTTTACCCTAAAATGTTTTATACATATTTTTAGTTTTGTTTAATCCGATGTCTATAAATATAAAAATAAATAGAGCATAGGAGAGAGTCTTTTGTATAAAATGGAGTGTCATCCCAGAAGGTTTTAAGAAAGACAACGACTATTATAGAAGCAACCAGGGGCGGACCCAAGTAGAATTGAGCGAGGGCACATGCCCTCGTTTATTACTCTGTTGTAAGTAGTAGATTCTAAATTTTCACCATAAAGTTCATTGTCCAGTCCAACTTAGATGTCCTTGCACTGCTATTTTAGTACTCGTTCTTATAAGTATGCCCTCAGTCCTATTTTGTTCTGGGTCCGCCTCTACAAGTAACCATTAGGTGCAAACATATAAGTAGGTCTTTTAGTCCCTTAGTAGTTAGATGTAGATGGCACACTTGCATCTACAATTAGATCTTAGTAATAGACTAATAGTTGCCCATAGAAAATACTACATCTATTTTTTTTTACTTGACGCTAGCTAGCAACTATAAAAACGGAGGGAATATTAGTATGGACGAGAGAAGAAAATCTTTTTATATCTGTTGACGCCTTTTCGGAGCGCCAAACACTCAACAAGAACCGTGGCGGTACTCTCTGGTCAGGCGCGGACGGTCCGCGGCACAAGGCCGGACGGTCCACGACCTGGCGCAGGGGCAAAGGTTCCCTGCCTGACGGCCGGACGGTCCGCGCCCTAGGGCCGGACGGTCCGCGCGTGCGCAGGGGCGGCGGAAGGTCGCCGGCGGCGCCTAGATCTCGCTCTCGGGAGGGACCCCGTCGGGGAGGAGAGATCCTAGGTGGTGTCTAGGCTCGGGTAGACCAACCTAGACTCCTCTAATCGACGTAGAGTCGAAGAGAGACGGAGAATTTGGGGATTGGAAGGCTAAACTAGGGCTAAACTAGAACTAGACTAGAACTACTCCTAATGCATAAGGTAAAAACGAGTAATAGACTTGATTTGATCGATTGTTGGGGGTTCAATCGGCCGTAGCCCTTCATCTATATAAAGGGGGAGGTCTGGATCCACTTCAAACTGATTTCCGAGTTAATCCCGCGGTTTTAGGTAACAAATCCCGCGAGAAACTAGGAACCCTAACTGACTCTGCGCACGCGCGGACCGTCCGCGCCACCACCGCGGACTGTCCGGACCGCGGACCGTCCGGCCTCAGGGCCGGACTATCCGCGCTGCTCTTTTCGGTCTCCAACATATGCCCCCTGCCTTTTGGTGAAGGTTGACGAACCAAAAGCATATGAACTAAACCTGATGTAAGTCACCGGCTTTTCAATATGGAGATCATTCAATAAAGCACCAATATAAAGGTCGTTTCGGATTGTATCTTTCTCAGCCATGACCATTTGATAAATGGATCAAAAGGAATAGAATGGAGGTGCCCCCCAGTCTGGATAGACAAAGGGACTATACATGTACCATGGATTCATCATCGTACCATTCCATGTTTGAACAGGATAATATACCGACGATGAGTAAACAGGTGGAAAGTACCCTGGTCTCATAGGATGAATAGGCGATGCTTATTGTGTCGCCTTTTAGGCCGTTTTGTTTAACCGTTTCGTTTTAGCAGGTGACCGGGGTTTCTTCGTTGACCGATCACGTAGAACGGTCTTCTTGCTAGTATTCTTGGAGAGCAACTGATCAAAAGTAGGGTCAGCTTTGATCAGCCGACCATATGTGTTTTCCCATTGCGTCTCTTTCCCTTTTAAAGCTTTGTGTGGAGGCTGACGCCTTTGGCCATATGCGGATTGTCCGGCAGAGTTAGCCAAACCGTCTGTCTGATCATCGGACCGTCCGCACGTAGGTGCCAGATCGTCCGTGATGCTCAGGACAGGCTGTTGTGCTTGACTCATTAATTGTGCCTGCCCCCCGGTGCCTCCGGACTTTTTAGCCTTATCGTCCGGAGCCTTTCGAACAATCTCCTTTTGTGATATGTTTGACATGCGAGGATTGCCAATGATGATGTCTTTGCTTTTGCCTTTATCGGCCATTTCGGGCCGAACTAAGATCTTTTTGCATGCGACATCTATTGTATTAATAGGAAATGGCTGTGTGTCCACTTGCATTTCCTGAAAAGCCAACCGGCCCTCATTTATGGCCGATTGTACCTATCGACGAAAACATTACAGTCATTGGTGGCATGAGAAAAAGAATTATGCCACTTACAATAAGCACGTCTCTTTAATTCATCTATAGGAGGGATAGTATGAGTTAATTTAATGTTGCCATTTTTAAGTAGCTCATCAAATATCTTATCGCATTTGGCAACATTAAAGGTAAATTTAATCTCTTCTTGCCGATTCTTTTGAACCAGCTATAAGGAAGAACATGCTGGAGATTTGGCCTTTGTTGGCCAAATAAACTCAGCGGTATACACATCTGTGGATTCATCATCTGAACTATCACGCTCTATTAGATGTATAGTACGGGCGGCCGATTTTGATGTCTCTTTAAATCGGCTTTCACAGGCTAAAGCCCGCTGATGTAGCTGGGCTATCGAAAAGAACTGGGTCCCATCTAATTTGTCTCTTAAGTAGGATAGCAACCCATTAAAAGCTAACCCTGCTAGCTCTTTGTCTGCGACATGGATCCGAAAGCATCGGTTTCTAGTGTCCCGGAACCTCCGGATATAATCATTAACCGATTCTTCGCGTCCTTGTCGAACTGAAGCTAAGTCAGCTAGTCCTAATTCATATTCCCCGGCAAAGAAATGTTCATGAAATTTACTTTCTAACTCATTCCAGGAATTAATGGAATTAGGAGGCAGGGCGGCGTACCATGCAAAAGCGGTACCAGTAAGGGATAGAGAAAATAACCGAACACGAAATGCTTCTCCATCGGCCAATTCACCTAGGTGTGCTAGGAACTGGCCTATGTGTTCGTGTGTGCTTCTCCCATTCTCACCAGAAAACTTAGAAAATTCTGGTATCATTGCCCCTTGTGGATATGGGACAGTGTCAAACCGGTGATTATACGGCTTTTGGTATGATTGCCCTACTCTGGCTACACTAACTCCGAACTTATCTCAAAATAGTTCAGTCATCTCTTCCCTAATTTTTTCCATTGCACCCGGTGGCAGACCACCGGATCCTGGGCTATGGGGCTCATTTGGTCGGGTATTAGTATACCGACCTTCTTGCCATGACCGATCGATAGTGTTGATCGGTCTGTGGTTGTATGGTACGTTATGGTTTAAATATGTAGAGGGCGAAACATACTGCTGCTGTGGTGTGTAATAATTTGGTGCATGGTGTGCAACAACAGGTTCTGTATATATGTATCCGGTTTGTACAGCGGTACATCCGAACTGGCCAGTCGTGTTCGCCATTATTGGGGTGCCACGCGGCAGTCCTGGTACGGCCCTGGACTGTCCGGCATAGAAAGCCGGACGGTCCGTGTAAGGGTCGGACGGTCCGGGTAGAAGCTCGGACGGTCCGACCGCGTCCAGGGTCATCGATCTGCCAAGCAGGGACGACGGTGGTCCTAGGGCGGCCCTAGACTGTCCGGCAGAGCAAGCCGGACGGTCCGCGTATGGGCCGGACGGTCCGGGCAGAAGCTCGGACGGTCCGACCGTGTTCAGGGGCGTCGATCTGCCAAGCAGGGATGGCGGTAGTGGTACTTGCCCTGGATATGAGTTTATCGGCATACCATATAATGGTTGGGGCTGCAAATCCCCATTTGTTGCCGATGTATTAGACATAGTTATCCTGTTACTAGTCTCATATGATGGAAAACTAGGAGCAACAGACTTCTCCAACGTACGCGTTAATTTTCTAATTGATTCTTCTAACCCTACAATCTGTTGTTTCATTTGATCCTGCTGCTGATCTACATAACATTTAATAGATTGGATATTATCGGGTTTACTTACATTGGGGACTTGAAGCGAAGATAGAAGGGATGCAACGTCGGCCTCTCCATGTTTGATAACCTTCTGGCGGCGATCCACCGTGTATTGCGACAAGAATTTCTCCTTCGCTTGGCGCATGTAGCCCTCGTATTGCTGTTGCTCATCGGCTGTTAGATTTTCGACAGCCGTCTTCAGGATATTATCTGGGGAGATATCGGTGTGATCTTTAGAACCGGCCATTTGAGGGCCTGATTTTTAGTAGATCTAAACACCTGTCCCAGCGGAGTCGCCAAAAAGTATGTTGACGCCTTTTCGGAGCGCCAAACACTTAACAAGAACCGTGGCGGTACTCTCTGGTCAGGCGCGGACGGTCCGCGGCACAGGGCCGGACGGTCCGCGACCTGGCGCAGGGGCAAAGGTTCCCTGCCTGATGGCCGGACGGTCCGCGCCCTGGGGCCGGACGGTCCGCGCGTGCGCAGGGCGGCGGAAGGTCGCCGGCGGCGCCTAGATCTCGCTCCCGGGAGGGACCCCGTCAGGGAGGAGAGATCCTAGGTGGTGTCTAGGCTCGGGTAGACCAACCTAGACTCCTCTAATCGACGTAGAGTCGAAGAGAGACGGAGAATTTGAGGATTGGAAGGCTAAACTAGGGCTAAACTAGAACTAGACTAGAACTACTCCTAATGCATAAGGTAAAAACGAGTAATAGACTTGATTTGATCGATTGTTGGGGGTTCAATTGGCCGTAGCCCTTCATCTATATAAAGGGGAGGTCTGGATTCGCTTCAAACTGATTTCCGAGTTAATCCTGCGGTTTTAGGTAACAAATCCCGCGAGAAACTAGGAACCCTAACTGACTCTGCGCACGTGCGGACCGTCCGCGCCACCGCCACGGACTGTCCGGACCGCGGACCGTCCGGCCTCAGGGCCGGACTGTCCGCGCTGCTCTTTTCGGTCTCCAACAATATCTAAGATAGATGAATATATAAAGTGTTCCATGGAAGACAGAGTTATTACTCGAATCTTTTTCTGTATAAGGTCAGGTGACCCTGCTCTGTAGCGACGAGGCAACCACCTTGAGCCAGGTTAAACGAGGACATATCCTGTGCAATCACTCATTTTGGTGCAAGCGTGCAATCAAACTATCCAGAGCATCCAGTCTAGATCCAACGGTTTCATATGGAAGTGGTTAAATGTAAAATAGACACTAGGTTTCAGGTGGAAAGGGTTAAATGTAAAATAACAGTTATCATTAGATCTAGATCGGATGCACCAGATCGCTTGATTGCATGCTTGCACCAGGATAAGTGATTGCATAGGATATTTTCCCAGGTTAAACAAAGGTGCTCCGATTTACCGTTGTACGTATTTCACATTTCACGCATCTGTTCCGACACCCATGCACCGGAAGGTACGGGTGCCGCCATTACCTCACCTCACGCTCCGCTCCGCCTCTTCCTCTTCAGCCGCTGCCTCCGTTTCCCCGCCGCCACCTAGACGCCTCCCTCCTCCCGTCCCACTCTGCGACCTCCTTGCTCACCGTCTCGGGCCTCCTCGCTCGCCGCTCTCACCTCCACCTCCTCACCCTCACGCCGACCTCCTCCCCCTGCTCCGCCGCGGCGGCGACGCCAACTCTCCGGAAAACCTCCACGTCGAGCTCATCAAGCGGGGCCTCAATCATGACCTCTTCTTATGCAACCATCTCGTCAACTCCTACGCCAAGGGCGCGCGCCTGGCTGCCGCGAGCCAGGTGTTCGACGAAATGCCCGAGCGGAACGCCGTCTCCTGGACCTGCCTCGTCTCCGGGTACGTGCTGCAGGGCATCGCCGAAGAGGCCTTCCGGGTGTTCCGCGCCATGCTGAGGGAGGTGCAGGCTGGGTGCAGGCCCACGTCCTTCACCTTCGGGACCTTGCTCCGGGCGTGCCAGGATGGGGGACCCGACCGTCTGGGCTTCGCAGTCCAGGTCCATGGGTTGGTGTCGAAGACGGAATATGCGTTAAATACTACTGTGTGCAATGCCTTGATCTCAATGTATGGTAGCTGCACTGTTGGCCCGCCGATCCTAGCGCAGCGGGTGTTTGATGGCACGCCGATCAGGGACTTGATCACATGGAACGCATTGATGTCTGTTTATGCTAAGAAAGGTGATGTGGCTTCAACGTTCACACTGTTCATGGATATGCAGCGAGGTGATTCCAGGATTCAGCTGCGTCCGACAGAGCATACCTTTGGCAGTTTGATCACTGCTGCATCTCTGTCATCAGGCAGCTCGGCTGTGCTTGACCAAGTATTGGTGTGGGTGCTCAAATCTGGCTGTTCTAGTGACCTCTATGTGGGTAGTGCTCTGGTTAGCGCTTTTGCTAGACATGGCTTGATTGATGAAGCTAAGGACATATTTCTCAGTCTGAAACAGAAGAATGCAGTTACCTTAAACGGTTTGATAGTTGGGTTGGTCAGGCAAGACTGCAGTGAAGAAGCAGTGAAGATTTTTGTGGGGACAAGGAATACTGTTGACGTTAACGCAGATACATATGTTGTATTGCTCAGTGCCATAGCTGAGTATTCTATATCTGAACAAGGGCTGAGGATAGGTAGGGTAGTCCATGGGCATATGCTTAGATCTGGACTTACTGATCTAAAAATCGCTGTTAGTAATGGACTGGTTAATATGTATGCCAAATGTGGTGCCATCGATAGTGCCTCTAAAATTTTTCAGTTAATGGAAGCAACGGATAGGATTTCCTGGAACACCATCATCTCAGCTCTTGATCAGAATGGTAACTGTGAAGAAGCAGTTATGCATTACTCTCTTATGAGACAAAGTTGCATAGGCCCATCAAATTTTGCAGTAATCAGTTCTTTGAGTTCATGTGCAGGTTTGAAACTTTTAACTGCTGGTCAGCAAGTGCATTGTGATGCTGTTAAGTGGGGTCTAGATTTAGATACTTCTGTTTCAAATGCACTGGTTAAAATGTATGGGGAATGTGGAGCTATGTCAGATTACTGGAAGGTTTTCAACTCTATGGCTGAACACGATGAAGTTTCTTGGAACACTATGATGGGTGTCATGGCCAGTTCACAAACACCTATTTCTGAAATTGTCAGAGTTTTCAACAATATGATGAGGGGTGGTTTGATCCCAAATAAAGTAACATTTATAAACTTACTTGCTGCTTTGTCTCCACTGTCCGTTCTTGAATTGGGGAAGCAAGTTCATGCTGCAGTGATGAAGCATGGAGTTATGGAAGACAATGTGGTAGATAATGCACTCATATCATGCTATGCAAAATCAGGAGATATGGATTCCTGTGAGCATCTGTTTACTAACATGTTTGACAGAAGGGATGCCATCTCGTGGAATTCTATGATTTCAGGTTACATCTACAATGGCAATCTACAGGAGGCTATGGATTGTGTATGGCTTATGATACACAGTGGCCAAATCATGGATTGTTGCACTTTCTCCATTATACTCAATGCATGTGCTTCTGTGGCAGCATTGGAGCGTGGAATGGAGTTGCACGCTTTTGGTATTAGGTCGCACTTGGAATCAGATGTCGTGGTTGAGAGTGCTCTTGTTGATATGTACTCCAAGTGTGGTAGGGTGGATTATGCCTCTAAGCTTTTCAATTCTATGACTCAGAGAAATGAATTTTCATGGAATTCTATGATTTCTGGTTATGCAAGACATGGTCTTGGAAGGAAAGCCATTGAGATATTTGAGGAAATGCTGCGCAGCAGAGAGAGTCCAGACCATGTCACTTTTGTCAGTGTCCTATCTGCCTGCAGTCATGCTGGATTGGTGGAAAGAGGTTTAGAATACTTCGAAATGATGCCGGATCATGGTATACTACCACAGATTGAACATTATTCTTGTGTCATAGACCTTCTCGGTCGAGCTGGTAAGATTGACAAGATAAAGGAGTACATTCAAAGAATGCCAATTGAACCTAACGCTCTCATATGGAGGACTGTTTTAGTTGCTTGTCGACAATCAAAAGACGGGTCTAACATTGATCTGGGGAGAGAAGCTTCAAGGGTGCTTTTGGAAATAGAGCCTCAAAATCCTGTAAACTATGTTCTGGCATCTAACTTTCATGCAGCTACAGGAATGTGGGAAGATACAGCCAAAGCCCGAACTGCAATGAGGCAAGCGACAGAGAAAAAGGAGGCTGGTCGCAGTTGGGTAACCCTAAATGATGGAGTCCATACTTTCATCGCTGGTGATAGATCACATCCAAACACCAAAGAAATATATGAAAAACTGAATTTTTTGATACAGAATATAAGAAATGCTGGTTATGTTCCCCTGACAGAGTATGCCTTATATGATCTTGAAGAAGAAAACAAAGAAGAGCTGTTGAGCTATCATAGTGAGAAGCTAGCCATTGCCTTTGTTCTGACTCGTTCCTCAAGTGGCCCAATAAGAATAATGAAGAACCTTCGGGTTTGCGGAGATTGTCACATAGCATTTCGATACATTTCTCAGATGATTAGCCGGCAAATCATTTTAAGGGATTCTATCCGATTTCATCATTTCAAAGATGGGAAGTGTTCTTGTGGAGATTACTGGTAACTGATTTGAAAGGTTGGTTTAGCACCAGTTCCTAACATTTCAGGTCATACCACATTGCCAGATGCTAGGTACATGTTTCTTACCTTTCTCTTATTTAAGTCAAATATATATATATATATATATATATATATATATATATATATATATACAAATAAAATAACTGTTCGAGTTTCTCCTAAGACATGAATTTACTATTCAATAACTATTATTCCATTTTCCCACAACCCAAAGAATTTGTAAAGAAATAATTGCATCTGTCAAATACTCGAAGCTTACACCTGTAGCATCTAACATTAAAATTGAATTTATTAATTCGGCTTGCTAATTTATAGGTGTTATCTTTTCATAACTGTCCTTGGGCTGCCCAAACATAGCGGCTTTTGGTCATCACTAGATCAGGCTGGTGCGCTCCACTGCGCCAGAACAGGCGAAAAGTACTGGAAAGAGCGATAAACAGCGATCGTTACAGGGAGGCAGTACTGAACACGGCAGGGTCACGTGTCACTCCGCCTAGGCGTCCTAGCACACGTGAAGTTCTTTGTGTTGTCTACAGTCTAGACATGCTGGTGTCTCTGTTGGCAGATGCTTGGAATTTTGAAGTGTTCGGTTCATGAGAAGGTATGACTTTAAAAACATTGTTTTCTTTAACATATTCTAATAAATGTCTGAAATGAATCATTCCATCTTTTGGCCTTTTAGAATACCTTTATGGCGACAATGTAGTTTCCTATGTCTCACTTTTAACATCGATATTCTTTGTGCAATGACATGAGGAAAAAGCAAATGCAGAGATTGATGAGGAAGATGAATAATTTATCAAATCAATAGCCTTTTGGATAATTTCTCTATCTCTGCATTGCAATGCCGATTAATGCCGTCGTGCATAACTTGTGCGTGGAGGGTGTTACCTTTTGAAACTGCACCTTTTTAAGTGTTTCCAATTAAAGCATCACCTTTTGACTTGTGATCCTATTGCTTAATGCTAGATGAACCAGGATGGAATAATAACATATTCACATCACAATGTAGCAAACTAGCAATGCCAATCTACATACCCTGTTATTTATCTGAAAGCATATGTTATTATTGGCATTTGACAACTTGTATTTATACTAGAGATAAACCTTTTTTGCCCGCACTGGACAGTCTTGACCTTCCCGTATAAATCCAGGTATCTAATCGAAGGAAACTGGAAATTGGGATTAATGTCTATCCAAAAAGGACAGCACAATGAAACTAAGTTGAACAACGTGCAATATGAAATTTTCTATATACCATATCAAGTAAGTACATTACATTTAAAAGACTTGTACATAACCAAAACACCAAAAGTCCACCATTAATCCAAGTCCACAATTCCAAAATTGGAGAGAAGGATCTTCATTTGCTGAACAAAATCCGAGCCTGTTGCATACTCTGTTAGCATCCCTACTGCAAACCCAAACATGGCCCACCTGCAAGATGTGTAGCAAGGTGAATTAGCGCATAGAGACAAGCTGTCTTAACGTACTCAACAATGTGGTGAATCCTTACGTCTACCTATCTTGCATTTTTTAGCATGCTTATTGTAGACTCATGTTACTTATTAGAGCCTTACACGAGTAAATCAAGTAGCATCAAGGGGGAATGAACATGATAGTTTGTGATATCTTCACTAGGCCTTGTTCCAAATGGCTTGAAAACAACTGATTAATCAATCTCAAGGCCGATGTTTGGTCGATTTATTGGTTGCTAAGGAGCTGGCTGTCTGAAAAGCTCAGGCTAGATCGATTTGCAGTGAAATGTCCCTGATTCAAAAACCTTCAAATGTTTGAAGGCACTAGGAAAAATCTAAAGAACCATATTGGATTATTCAAAAGGCTTTCTGGTTCACAAATTTGATGCATCTTGCAGGGGGGCAAACGTACCTTCCGTTGGAAATCTCATTCTTGGGCAAGAACCCGAAGAACGGACCCTGGTCGGCCTCCTCCAGCTTCTTCTTCTTGAAGTACTCCTGCAGGTCCTTGGCCACCTTCCTCTGGTACTCCAGCGTCATGGCCCCAGCCACCGGCTTCCGCATCTGGGCTGTGGCGTCAACTGGCTTCGGCTCAGGAGAAGGTGGCATCGGCTGCGACGACGTGGGTGGAGCAGCGGGCTTCACGGGCGTCGGAGGCTGCGACAGGGTGGGAGGAGTGGACAGAGCCGGCGTCTTGGGTGGCATCGGTGGCGGTGGCGACAGCGGAGGCGCCGCAGGTCTCCGGATGGGGCCCTCTGCCTTGGAGCTCCTGATCACCGCGAAGGATCGGCATGCGCGGTGTGGAGGAGCGACCGAGACGGCCCCCACCTTCACCTTGATGGAAGGGATGGACGGGGCCAGAGACATTGCTGCGGCGCTTGAGCTTCGCAAGCGCTGGTTGGCTCTTGTTTCTTGGGAGGTTATGAACAGAGAGGAGATGGAGGGAAGGAAGGAACGCGTGGAGAATGTTGGGACACACACCCACGCTCTCGTTGTGGATAAGAGTGTGTGGTGCCAAGTTTCCGTCCGCGAACATAGGGCCCAGGAACGTGTTGTCTCCTAACGGTCAGGTCAGGTCAGGTCAGTTCGTGAGGTTTTCAGGAACTCAGCATGGGCGCAGCACATTCAGATATTCTGGTGCTGACCTGCTGCGATTGTCCCTGTCACTTGAGCAGCTTGTTGTAGCGCTCTTGCTTTACAATTACTATCACACATCAAAGCAACCGATTGCTTGACAAATTGAACTGGTATTGGTATGACAATATATAACAACCCTATAACCTATGTAGCCCACCGGATCATTTATATTTGTATAATTCTTCATCCATGAGTTGCATAGTTCCTTTGAAAGAAAAAAAATACACCGTTTTCTACGAATTCTTGTCGATTATTCTAAGCCATAACATCTATTCTGCAGAGAAGATTACCTAAGAATCGACACAATGTTATTGCAATGTGTTTTTAAGAAATAGCAAAGTCTATTTTGTTCCTGAACGTGTCGCTGAACTTGAAACACGCTTGGAAACTCTAGTATCAGACACCATTGTATTGTACCTTCTGTCTTTCAGAATCAGATAAAATGTCATCCTTGACTGTGGCTCCTTAGTTGTTTTTGCTGATATCAGTGAGACATAAGCCATGTGGTCTCTCATGTATATAAAAAAAATCATCACCTTTTCAAATTAAGTTGGATAAAAACAAACTTTATATGGAAACTGTATAGCCCGACATAATCTGCAAGCTAATAGTTGACCACCTTTTAATCTGAGTTATTTTAGACGTCCCAATTTGAAATTTGGATTTTCAAAGTTTTTAAAATGGCATCATATGCTAACATAGTCTATAAAAAATTGTATGTTTATGTGATCTACAACTTTCTTTGATATTTTTTTATTTGAGACCATTTAGGACCAAAATATTTATTTTAGTTATTAGATTTTGAATTTATTTTTTTATTTTTTAAAACGGCCTTGGATGTTGATATAGTTATATTAAACTTATAGATCTTAATCAACAACTTTATATTTGATAACTTCTTTATTTAAGATTATTGGAGGAAAACATATTTGTTAGTTATTTGATTTGGAAATTCATTTTTATTTCATATGAGAAACAATCTACATAAAAAATTGGGCTTTGTTCGTGCTCGACAAGATTTAAACATTTCTATTTGATTTCTTTCATTTGAAATCATCTAAGGAGTTGTTGTCGCTCTTTAAAATAGGTCGTGTCGCGACATACTTGTTAAAATGGGACGTTCTAGTAGTTTGTCTTTGTCAAAATACCTCACATGGTAATTTTGATGTTTGACAAGTGTTGATCACCTTCTTCGATTTCTAAAGGGCATCAAAACAAGGCGACACAATTAGAGAAACAAGACTTTCATCCCTTCAATATATCTCCTAATGGAGAGCATATTGAGGGGAGAAGATCATCACAATTACGATTTCGAAGTAGTTAGAATAAATAAATATAATTAAGAAAATTGTTACTATCATATTTTCTTTATTATTTTCCCCTTGAATAAATAATTACAATTTTACTTTTGAAGGCTGAGACAACGGTTCAAAAGTGACAAAGAAACATATCTTCAGAGTTCAAGCAATCATGTTCTCCATCCGTTGTGCATGACACTGTACCTCTATTTATAGTGGTGGTTCGGTGTACAATCTTTATGAAATTACAACCATGTCCTAGATTCCTATACACATCTACGAAATTCATCAAGAGCATAACCGTCTTTTCCCCTTATAGACGTGCTGAACAAGCCTTCAAAATCTCCCTTCATCTGGCCAGCCGAAGACCTCCTTCATCCACCCAGATGAGAGCTTTGTTCATGGATCATGAAACCGAAGCCCCCGAAACCACCTTTATACACATCGCTAGGATAAAGATGGCTTCGTTATCCCTTCGAAGCACTTGAAACAAACTTAGATACAACCAGTGTCCTTGTGTTTCGAGGCCTTCGACAAGAGTAGGTTCCCAACAACAAGTGGGCCTTGTTTATGGATATGACCAGAATGCCCTAAGAAGCTCTTTGTTGTCTCGTCCATTATGCTCGCTCTCTCCTCCCTCTACTTCAATAATTTTTGGTACGTTGTCCAGCCATCGAAGTAGGAGATCTCCCGAAGTAGCTCCCCCCGCCGCTCTCCTGAAGCCATAGCTTTCTCATCGCCGTCGTTAATCAGGAGGAGCGCCGCCTGCATAGCGGAAATTCCGATATAGGCGTTGTACGGGCTCTGATACAACTCGCTCTCTCCTCCCTTTTTATCCTGCACGTGACTCCAATCGCAATTCCAAGTTTCCATCACTGTCGCTCGACTCTAGCGAGCGACTTTAGGTGGCCTAGTATCAGTATCGCTTATAGGTGAAGCTTACTTACACAATACTAGCAAATTTAGGCTTTGTCCATTACAAAACCTTGAGGAGCTGAATCATGTAATGATGTGTAGCTCAACCCACGGGTCTACACTATAAAGCTGGTATATGAAAATGTAGAAATTGAGTCAATTAGAGACCATAACTTTGGTATGTAGTGTTGGAATTTGGCCTATATAAGGCCGTTTGTGGTTGGCCTAATATATATAAGGAAGCTAATGTGGTGTGTAGAGATGTCATGTGAGCTTTAGTTCCATATTGATTATCTAGGTCGAGATAACCAATATATATGCAGGGACGAAGCCAGAAAATGGAGCCACCGGGGTCGACTCCATCAATTATTGGGGTCAAATACATGGATGAACAGTGTTAAACAATACTTTACACTAGATTTGATAAATTCTATCGGGTCCAGCGACCCCTGTGCCTTAAGGCAGCTTCGCCCCTTATATATGAGGCATGTATTATTCCTCACATGAGACAAACAAATGGCTATAGATGCTGCTATAAACTTACCACACACGCTCGCTCGCATTTCCTATTTTTTCACGAAATTGTCGTGTGACTTGTGACTTGTGATGATGCTCAATTGCGTTATGACGTGTTTTGAACATCAGTTTATTTTTTTCTTTTATTATTTGCTTATTGAGTTCCGCACCTAAACTACCATGTCAACCAGGAATAATGGACGCACGTTACGTACATGAACTCCGTGTGATTGCATGTAGAGAGGTTTAAGGGGGCGATTACTAGAACTTAGCATATTGAATCTGGAGACTGATCTAGTTGACGACGCCCCTTTATATATTGTAGACGTCCTGTAGACGAGTCACATGGAAAAACAACTGGCTCGACTTTTCCTTCTTCGTCTTTGCGCTGCCGCTTTTCTGCTCTGTCGACCCTTCATCTGTCGTGCAACAGATCAAGGGGAGCGATGTCTTCGAATTGTCGTCGTGTAGCATCCCAAAAATTCAAATCTTGAAATTTTCTCAAACTTGCTCTAAATTCAAAATGAATTTTAAATTTCATTTCAAAATGTTTGTTTGCGAGTTTGTCTCAACAAATAAAATATAGTGGTCTATATTCTCTCCAAAATCCTCCTCAAAATATCCTACAAATATTTCCCTAGTAATCCCCATCAAGTTCTTTCCAGAAATATTGCCCAGATATTCCACCGATAATTCTCAAATATTTTCTTCCCAAAAAATACCTTCAGAATCATTTTTCAAGTCCCTACAAATATTTTTTTCATAACTTTTCTCATGCTCATACGTATACGTATGCCTCTAGTGTCATACGGTGAGCTCTACAAGCTAATCTCACTTATACAAGACAAATACATGCTAATCTCCCACTAATCCTCTCATCCTCCCACTAATCCTCTCATCCCTCCCCCTAATCCCCCACCATGGCTATAAATAGAGGGGCAAGGGCCTCCTCTCAAGCCACCCCAAGCCATTTTATGGCAACTCTCTCCTCCCCCCACACACGCCCACTCCACCTCCCACACAAGCACACACTAGCACAAGGATCGTTCGGTCGTTCTTCGATCGTTCGTCCACCTGTTCTTAGTTTGTTTGTTCGTTCGTCCGATCGTTCATGGTTCGTTCGTTCGATCGTTCGTCCGTTCGTTCGTCCAAATAATCTTTGTTCAGCCGTTATGCTGCCGAAATTCCGATCGATCGTTCGTTCGATCATTTGATCGTTCATCGTTCGTTCATAGTTCCTATTCATCGTTCATTGTTCGTTCATAGTCCCTATTTATCGTTCGTCCAGATAATCTTTGTCCTGCCGTTATGCTGTCGAAATTCCGATCGTTCGTTCGTCCGATCATTCGATCGTTCGTCCATAGTTCCTATTCATCATTCGTTTATCATCACTATTCATCGTTCATCGTTCGTTCATACGAACTATTCACCATTACTATTCATCGGTACTATTCACGGTTACTATTTATTATCGTTACTATTCATCGACACTATTCATCATCTTTGCTATTCATCATCGTTACTATTTATCGATGATATCTATAATTACTTTTTCGTTGTCGCTATTCACCGTTACTATTCATCGTTACTATTCATTGTTACTATTCGTCGTTACTATTCATCGATCATCCGCTCACCCCAAATTTCAACTACTCATCCATCATATTGTCCAGTCCACCTAAGACCAGCCAGGCCCATATTCTAGTCATACGAACTCCGGTGACTGTGATTTTCCTTCCAGTAGGGAACTTCCCATCTGGTCACCCATCCCAGGTTTCTCCAAGTTGAGCACGCTTAACCTTGAGATTCCTTCGAACCAGGCTTCCAAACTCCGATTTCAATAATTCTTGTTTCTAATTTCTTATCAAACTATTTCCTATCCAACCATGTCATCCCTTAAGCATGGTTCATGTTCCAGAAAACTCCCAAAATACTCTTGTCCCATATTCTGCCTATAACTCTCCTGTTCATACTAAGTCAGACGATTCATTCGTCACTATTCTCACCAACAGTGAACTCTACTATACTACACCACATACACCTAGCTATAAATACACCGAGCTACCCTCTCCCTCTCCACACACTCAACACCCTCAGCCAAGGCAAACACCCTACCCACGCAGTTACTCCGCTCTGCCGGCTACATGCATAGTGTCGCTTCGCCTCCAGTCCATTCTCCTGGTAAGCACCTCTGCTCCACCACCAGTATATCAAAACACCACATGACATAGATTCTGCTCAAGACTCTACCCATCCATATATCGCTATTCTGACCACTATACTAAATATTTGTTAATATACTTGCTGGTTTGTATGTTTGCTTATTTTTGTTGCCTAGTTATCGGAGCGTTCGTACCGTCTCGTGGAGGCCAGATCTGCAAGTCTACGCTAGACGGTGGAGCCAGAAGCTAGTTCCACGAGCTCTCGCCCCTTTTCGCCGGATAAGCACGACAAGCTCACTGGATCCCTTTGATGCATAAATTACCTATGATTTTTCAACCACAACCCTCAGCCTATTATTTTATGCATGATATGATTTTGAGACAAATTATTATGGCCACTCAGCCGCTTGCCGCAATCAACCCTTGATATATTTGTTACAAATGATTTGAGAAAAGGTGTGAGTTTTCAAAAGAAAATGGTTTTCAAAAGTGTATGATGAAGGGTATTCACCCTCATCACCTTGTGAGTGGGATGATTAGGGACTCCCTGGTTTAGGGGAGGGCCTAAGGTGATGGCTCAGCTGGGTTAGGTGTAAGCAGAAGGATTGTCCCCTCATATAAGGACCAGTTTATCATCCTTCACTACCTGTACTCATGACAAGTACAACCACTCGAGACTGTATGGGCAGTCACTCAATCTGAACTCGTACGGTCCAAACCCCAGGGTTATGAAGGCTAGGGAGCACCGGGAGGATAAGGAGGGGGAATGTTTTGTCCGGTTTGGACATGGCGATGGCCTGACTCCTTCCGGTATAATCGTTAAGGTAAGGACGTGAGAGGAAAGAAAGAGATTCGGATTCGAGACTCATTGGCCATGAGATCGCAGAACCGGACTAGTGGGTAAAGTGTACCCCTCTGCGCAGAGTTCAAACCTATTCGAATAGTTTGTGTCCACAGGAATGACGAGTCTGGTGTGGTATGACAATTAGTGTTTTGTTTTCCAAAAAAGGGTGCTTTTGAGAAAAGTGGTTTTTAAAAGGTCCGGCGGTTGAGCCGTGAGCTATGGTAGACAGGAAGTCCAGTAGCTATTTTTGAAAATGAAAACCAGTGGGAAACTGCTGAGATACCTAGATGGTTTAGTCTAGGGGATTTCGTTCTAATATTGAAAAACTTCCTGCTCCTTTGGGAGATGATGCGCTTTGAAAAATGCAAAATGTTTTACAAAACAACCCTGCATCAAATATTGCTGTTTCTATAAAATATCCTGAGCTCCACATATTCCATGCATTATATCTGATTTTCCCATTCCATGGGTGAAGGTGGGCTGCTGAGTACGTTTGTACTCACCCTTGCTTATTTGTTGTTTTTCAGAAAAAGGAGATCGGGTAAGAGTTACGACTGTTCCCAACCTTGCCTGTGGCTGTTGGACCGCTGATTTGCTTCGCTGCGTATATCGGGCTGCTTCAGCCCCACCCTGATGATATGTCCCGAGTTGTGAACCAACTCTTAAAGTTGATCGCCACCTCTATAGGTTTGTCTCGTTTAAGCAGATCTAGAATCATCTGTTGTATAAATGTGTTTACTAGCCTCCTGGGACTAGTAATTGTATCACATTTGAGTCCCAGAGGATTGGGGCGCTTCACGTCGGCAATCTAATGACCTGCACGGGTGCCAGTGAGCGGTGTCTCCTAACCAGTGTCAATGATTTGACGACCTGTATAGGTGTCAGCGAATCAGATTTCTAAGAAGTGTGTCATGCACATTCGCTCGTGTACCTCATCATCACTCGCAGGAAGCACTATAAGTAAATCAATTGGTTAAGCGATGTTGATATCTTGTTTAGACCTGTTGTTATTTTTTTGTGCATTTTTATTCATGGATTGTTTAAGATATGTTTTGTTCTAGCATCATATGTATTATCTGTTAGTAAATCTAGGGTTTAAATTCTATGTTGCATTATCAAATTATTCTTATGCCATGTTAATTTTATAACAAGTACAAGCAAACCCAGAAGCACACGTCGTTGGAGTCGGACATTTCCATCATAGGTGTCCTCGGTGTTCGAGAAGTCGCTGCAGTACGTGAAGCGCTTCAGCCGCTACAAGAATCTCGATGCCATGCTCCAAGTCCACGAGACGCTCGACCGCTATGACCTCGTCGGGTTCGAGCTCTGCACACTCGGCAACCTCTGCCCCGACACCAGTTGCGAGGCCACCGCGCTCGACCCCTCCCTCAAGTCTGGCGGCAGACACGACCGGTCCTGACATCTCGAGGCCCTAAGCGAAAATATATATAGAGGCCCTATACAGAAGTTTGAGTCAACTAATTTTTTCACCTTTTGAATGATATCTGAAGAATAAAAGAAGTTGACGATTTACACAATTTTATTCAAAATGATATGACTGGAGACGCTGTTATAATATTTTATGAGCTGTAAAATTATACAAATTATGTAATATAACTCTGCATTTGTTTTGAGAGCGAATATTTTACTTTCAATTTTTCAAACTAGCCTAAACCTTAAAATGCACAGTAAACCAAATCTAAATACATTGAAGCAAATTTTCTGAAAACAAAGTTCAGCAAACTAAACTAGGATTAAGCAACATAGGTTATCAAGGTCGGCTAGACTTAAGCAACGCGATAGTCACATGTATACAACATATTCCCTCCTTCCCACATCAATCAATATTTATTATTCGTTATCAAGTAAACTATTACAACTATGCTTCCAGAAAATCAGAGAGACATAACAAATAAACAAGGATAAAGATTTATCTGTACCGTATATATATTACGCATAAAAATGGATCCTACCAATCTTGGGGCCTGAGCGGTAGCATACCTGTATACCCTCAGGGCCGGCCCCGACGGTAGTCGGTAGGTTTCTGGTCAGCCCTGACGGCAGGTGAACACTGAGAAGATGCTCACCGACCCTTTTATCTCGGAGAGTAACAGAGAGCTTCTTAGGGAATTTTGGTCATATCCATAAATGGGACCCACTTGTGAGCCGTCAAAATTATTAGATGGGGTACTTTGTAAACCGATTTTAACAAGTACAATGAGACGTGACCTATTTTGAAGAGCGGCAACAAAGAGTGATCTATTTTAACAAATTTCTCTGAGTCCAAATATTTTAGTGAAATGTTAAATGATCTAAAACCAATGACATGTAGACACAGTATGCTAAGTATGTGCGACATTAATAAAAACAAATTTTAAAACCACTCTAAGCTATTTTAGAGGAGGTAACTTCTCCAATTTTGAGAATTAAGTTGTGTACGCTATCTATTAGAATTTATGTAGCATCCCAAAAATTCAAATCCTAAAATTTTCTCAAACTCGCCCTAAATTCAAAATGAATTTCAAGTTTCATTTCAAAATGTTTGTTTGCGAGTTGATATCAACAAATAAAATATAGTGGTCTATATTATCTCCAAAATCCTCCTCAAAATATCCTACAAATATTTCCCGAGTGATCCCCCTCACATTCTTTCCAGAAATATTGCCCAGATATTTCCCTAGTGATCCTCTTCAAGTTCTTTCAAGAAATACTGCCCAAATATTCCACCGATATATCTCCAGATATTTTCCTCTTGAAAAATACCTTCAGAATCATTTTTCAAGTCCGTACAAATATTTTCTTCATAACTTTCCTCATGCTCATACGTATATGTATGCCTCCAGTGTCATACGGTGAGCTCTACAAGTTAATCTCACTTATACAAGACAAATACATGCTAATCTCCCACTAATCCTCTCATCCTCCCACTAATCCTCTCATCTCTCCCCCTAATCCCCCCACCATGGCTATAAATGGAGGGGCAAGGGCCTCCTCCCATCCCACCCCAAGCCATTTCATGGCAACTCTCTCCCCCCCCCCCACACACACCCACTCCATGTTCCACACAAGCACACACTAGCACAAGGATCGTTCGATCGTTCTTCGATCGTTCGTCCCCTGTTCTTAGTTTGTTCGTTCGTTCGTCCGATCGTTCGATCCTTCGTCCGATCGTTCATGGTTCGTTCGTCCGTTCGTCCGATAGTTCGATCGTTCGTCCGTTCGTTCGTCCAAATAATCTTTTTCCTACCGTTATGCTGCCGAAATTCCGATCGTTCGTTCGTTCGATCATTCGATCGTTCATCGTTCGTTCATAGTTCCTATTCATCGTTCATCGTTCGTTCATAGTTCCTATTCATCGTTCGTTCATAGTCCCTATTCATCGTTCTTCCAGATAATCTTTGTCCTGCCGTTATGATGCCGAGATTCCGATCGTTCGTTCTTTCGATCATTCGATCGTTCATCGTTCGTTCATAGTTCCCTATTCATCGTTCATCGTTCGTTCATAGTCCCTATTCATCGTTCTTCCAGATAATCTTTATCCTGCCGTTATGCTGCCGAAATTCCGATCGTTCGTTCGTCCGATCATTCGATCGTTCGTCCGTTCGTTCGTCCAAATAATCCTTTCCTGCCGTTATGCTGCCGAAATTCCAATCGTTCGTTCGTCCGATCATTCGATCGTTCGTCCGTTCGTTCATAGTTCCTATTCATCGTTCATCGTTCATACGAACTATTCACTGTCACTATTCACCATTACTATTCACCGTTACTATTCATCGTTACTATTCACCATTACTATTCATCGTTGCTATTCACATACACTATTCATCATCGTTACTATTTATCATCACTATTCATCATCGTTACTATTCATAGATGATATCTATAATTACTTTTCCATCGCCACTATTCATCGTTACTATTCATCGATTAGCCGATCACCCCAAATTTCAACTACTCATACATCATGCTGTCCAGTCCACCTAAGACTAGCCAGACCCATATTCCAGTCATACGAACTCCGGTGACTGTGATTTTCCTTCCAGTAGGGAACTTCCCATCTGGTCACCCATCCCAGGTTTCTCCGAGTTGAGCACGCTTAACTTTGAGATTCCTTCGAACCAGGCTCCCAAACTCAAATTCCAATAATTCTCGTTTCTAAATTTTTATCAAACTATTCCCTATCCAGCCATGTCACCCCTTAAGCATGGTTCATGTTCCAGAAAACTCCCAAAATACTCTTGTCCCATATTCTGCCTATAACTCTCATGTTCATACCAAGTCAGACGATTCATTCGTCACTATTCTCACCAACAGTGAACTTCACTGTGCTACACCACCTTCACTCAGCTATAAATACACCCAGCTACCCTCTCCCTCTCCACACACACTCAACACCCTCAGCCAAGGCAAACACCCCACCCACTCAGTTACTCCGCTCTGCCGGCTACACGCATAGTGTCGCTTTGCCTCCAGTCCACCCTCCTGGTAAGCACCTCCGCTCCACCACCAGTAATATCACAACACCACATGACATAGATTCTACTCAAGACTCTACCCATCCATATATCGCTTTTCTGACCACTATACTAAATATTTGTTGGTATACTTGCTGGTTTGTATGTTTGCTTGTTCATGTTGCATAGTTATCGGAGCGTTCGTGCCATCTCGTGGAGGCCAGATCTGCAAGTCTACGCCAGGCGGTGGAGCCAGAAGCCAGTTCCGCGAGCTCTCCTTCCCCTTCGCCGAATAAGCACGGCAAGCTCACTGGATCCCTTTGATGCATAAATTACCTATGTTTTACAACCACAACCCTCAGCCTGTTATTTTATGCATAATATGTTTTTGAGACAAGTTATTATGGCCACCCAGCCGCTTGCCGCAATCAATCCCTGATATAATTGTTACAAATGATTTGAGGAAAGGTGTGAGTTTTCAAAAGAAAATGCTTTTCAAAATGTGTTTGATGAAGGGTTTTCACCCTTATCACCTTTGAGTAGGGATGATCAAGGACTCCCTGGTTTAGGGGAGGGCCTAAGGTGATGGCTCAGCTGGTTTAGGCGTGAGCAGAAGGATTGTCCCCTCATATAAGGACCGGTTTGTCATCTTCACTACCTGTACTCTTTAATAGTACAACCACTCGAGACTGTGTGGGCAGTCACTCAATCTGAACTCGTACGGTCCAACCCCAGGGTTATGAAGGCTGGGGAGCACCGGGAGGATAAGGAGGGGGAAAGTTTTGTCCGGTTTGGACATGGTGGTGGCCTGACTCCTTCCGGATAACCGTTAAGGTTAGGACGTGCGGGGAAAGAAAGAGATTCGGATTCGGATCTCATTGATCATGAGATCGCAGAGCCGGACTAGTGGGTAAAGTGTACACCTCTGCGCAGAGTTTGAAAACCTATTCGAATAGTCTGTGTCCACAGGAATGGACGAGTCTGGTATGGTATGGCAATTAATGTTTTGTTTTCCAAAAAAAAGAGATGGTTTTGAGAAAAGTGGTTTTTAAAAAGGTTCGGCGGTTGAGCCGTGAGCTATGGTGGACGGGAAGTCCAGTAGCGGTTTTTGAAAAGGAAAACCAGTGGGAAACTGCTGAGATGCCTGGATGGTTTAGTCCAGGGGATTTTGTTATAATACTGAAAAACTTCCTGCTCCTTTTGGAGAGGATGCGCTTTGCAAAAATACAAAATGTTTTTTCAAAACAACTCTGCATTAAATATTGTTGTTTCTGCAAAATATCCCGAGCTCCACATATTCCATGCATTATATCTGATTTCCCCATTCCGTGGGTGAAGGTGGGCTGCTGAGTACGTTTGTACTCACCCTTGCTTATTTGTTGTTTTTCAGAAAAAGGAGATCGGGTAAGAGTTACAACTGTTCCCAACCTTGCCTGTGGCTGTTGGACCACTGACTTGCTTCGCTGCGTATATCGGGCTGCTTCAGCCCCACTCTGATGATATGTCTCGAGTTGTGGACCAACTCTTAAAGTTGACCGCCACCTTTATAGGTTTGTCTCGTTTAAGCAGATTTGGTATCATCTGATGTATAAATGTGTTTGCTAGCCTCCTGGGACTAGTAATTGTATCACATTTGAGTCCCAGAGGATTGGGGACGCTTCAGGTGGTATCAGAGCTGTTAGGTTGGCCGCAGGACGTAACCCTTAGCCCGATCAAAAGTTTTTGAGTCAAAACTATTTTCTTAAAAAAATTCTTGCTCTCATCCCTTCATTTCAAAAATGTTTTCCCCCTTTCCTTCTCTCAGAAGTCAGATGGAGGTTCAGTGCCAAACCAGCTTCTGCCAGAATGAAGATGGTTTCCCCAAGTTGCTGAGAGCATGCATAGTCCGCCTCGGAATCAGGAGCCAGCCAGAGTATGATGGTCGTGAATTCATCATGGCACAGAGAAGTGTGTCGTGACTGTATACATTGGATCCAGTCCGCACCATGTGGAATGGAGTGTCACTACTGCTGGGCATAGATTCAAAGACACCTGCCAAGTCGTCGCTCGCAAGGCATTGAGGGCTCTGTGTCAGATCTATGAAGAAGAAGTGGCCGACACCCCGCTCAGATTGTTTCCGCCCTTTCAGAGAGACCGTCCAGTTTGGATGGCCAGGATGCGTGCATTGGAAGAGCAGCAGCTGCTTGAGGACGACCCCACAGTCGTGTACCTCACTGCATACCTGCTCACCCTGGATGCCCAGTATGATTTCTTGGCCCGGCACCACCGTCAGATGATTGCCCGAGCAGAAGATGCAGAGAAGCTCAACCGTAAGCTCCATGTGGATCTCACCACAGCTCAAGCCCGTGTAGCTGCCTTAGAAAGTCGTGAAGTCATTGCTGTTGAAGCCCTGAAGCAAGCCAAGGATGAGCATGTCCAAAAGCTGATGGAGGCCTACTTGGTAACCCATAACCAACGTAGAGCCCTGCGGATCCAAGAGCCCGCTCCATCCAACCCAGTTCAACCCAGGAGAGCTGAAGATCCCCAGATTCTTCAAGGTCACCCGGTCTCTATCAGAGGAGAGAAGAAGGCTTGGGAACTCCCGGAAGGAACCATAGTCTTGGAAGGAATTCCAGTCTCCCCTAAGGCTATGGATAAACAAGAGCACCCTGAATCCTCCCAAGATCCCCCGCCAGAGTTGTTTGAGCCCCTCACCATGAAGAAGATTCCAGCACCGTCCCTTGAGGTCAAGGAAGAAGCTGCAAGCACCCCGCCAGCACCGCCGCCCTCAGAGGAGCTACAAGAGCCAGTCCAGCTTGAAGAAGAGTTCGACCACGTCTTGCCATCTCAGTCGCCGCCAGAAGAAGTTATCAACATCAGCTCCCTGTTGACCCATCCAGGAGATATCTCAGATTGAAGTTGTGCGTCAGCCTTGCCAAAAGAGAAGCTGCCAGATCTGAGTTAGTTATACCCAGTCCTCTGCGTGCATTAGGTAGTGAAGTTTTTCTTCACTTTGGCTAGAGCCCTGCATGTATGAGAGGTAATCGTGTAGTCCCGTGCCTTGAAAAACTCTATTTGTGTGGCCCCCTAGGGCATTTCAAAATGAATTTCGCTTGATGTTTTCTCCCCTTTTGAGTGCATATGTGATGCTTTAACGTTAGTGCTCATAAGTTGCATTTAGCATAGTTCTCAATTCAGGAGCCAAGCAATAGTAGTTATGCTTAGCCCCCGAATCTGAGTAGCCCATGCTTTGGAAAAACTCTATTCTTCCCTTATTCAAAACATTTGATTTGTTTGTGCTTATCATTGCTGAGCTAGTGTGTTTTCTTTTCGTTTTTCTTAAAAAGGTTTTCTCTAAAAACATAGATCACACATTAGAGCTAATCCTTACCTTATGCTTCCATTCTCATCTTAACCCATCTGAAGAAAAAAGTGCCTTACCCAAGAAGACACCGGGAAGCTCACCCTTGAAGCCTGTAACAAGCTACAGAAGAAACCAGTCCAGCCGCTCAGTCAAAAGGACCGACCGTGAGAATCAAAGCACTGCCCCTGAGTCAAAGTAAACAGGAAAAGAGGACAGAAGGAGTTATTACCATACAGAGAGGCAAAGATTCTTGGAACCAGAGACCACAAACATCAGGGTCATTGACCCCACCACTCACCCGTGCCCCTCGCACGCGTGCCCGCCTCCATGCGCACTACCACCGCCCCACGCCCCCCCTTTTTGCAGCACACTACCGCCGCCCACGCCACCTTTGCAGCGCACCCACCGCCACCATCATCGCCGGCAACACCAGACCCCCCCTCCCCTTATCGCACCCGCTGCCACGTAGCACCTACTCCATCACCACTACTCCGCAACCGGACACCCCCGCTCGCCTATAAATCCCCCCCAGCTCCCTCAACTCCCATCCCAAGCAAAGCACACACACCAGATAAAATACCCTCTGCCAAATCGCAAGCAACTCCATTTTCCACTCCCTTGCCCCTAAGATCACAATGCTTGGTAATTCTTGGGTTGAAGACTGTTGTATATGGTTCAACATCTTTGGTTTCCTCCTCTGTATGATGGTAATACTCTTTGATAGAATCCTCCAGTGGGAAGAGTAAAGAGAAAGAAAGAGGCAGTGAAAAGTGAGAAGATAAAAGAAGATAGTGAAGAGAAGATAAGAAGAAGGTTCTCCCAGAATCAACCCTGTGTCAGTCATCTCTCTATAGTCTGCTCAAGCAGAGACAGCAGAAGAAGGCCCCGTAACACCCTTGTTATGAGGTACTTCAAGGAGATCAAATCCCCAAGATTCAAGAGTTCTACCCTCATTCTTTTTAAGTGGGGTAGTGTTCCAGTAAGGTTCCTGATGTGGAGAAAAAGAAGAAGGCTTGTAGCGAACTTGTGGAGGACCAGATCATCGAAGGATATGAGTTTCTGGATGAGAAGTGGTCACCCAAGTTTCGTTGATGAAGCACTAGAAGACCAATCAAGGAAGGAATCCATGTGGGAGTTCGCAAGAGAAAGGTTTGCGTGTTGGCATCGATGCTTCTTCAATAAGCTAGTTGCCAAGCGAAAGCTAGAAGCCTGAAGATGATCTTGAGTAGCTAGAATCAGCGTTTGCAATCAGCAGTCGGATGCTCCGCAAGGGCTAGATTTTGTTGAAGTTCCATCTCCTCGAAGAGTTGCAAAGTGAAGATATGTAGCTGAAGTAAAGCTATACCCATAACCCTTCTAAGCCGAATCTCGAGGACGAGATTCCTTTTAAGTGGGGTAGATTTGTAGCATCCCAAAAATTCAAATCCTAAAATTTTCTCAAACTCGCCCTAAATTCAAAATGAATTTCAAGTTTCATTTCAAAATGTTTGTTTGCGAGTTGATATCAACAAATAAAATATAGTGGTCTATATTATCTCCAAAATCCTCCTCAAAATATCCTACAAATATTTCCCGAGTGATCCCCCTCACATTCTTTCCAGAAATATTGCCCAGATATTTCCCTAGTGATCCTCTTCAAGTTCTTTCCAGAAATACTGCCCAAATATTCCACCGATATATCTCCAGATATTTTCCTCTTGAAAAATACCTTCAGAATCATTTTTCAAGTCCCTACAAATATTTTCTTCATAACTTTCCTCATGCTCATACGTATATGTATGCCTCCAGTGTCATACGGTGAGCTCTACAAGTTAATCTCACTTATACAAGACAAATACATGCTAATCTCCCACTAATCCTCTCATCCTCCCACTAATCCTCTCATCCCTCCCCCTAATCCCCCCACCATGGCTATAAATAGAGGGGCAAGGGCCTCCTCCCATCCCACCCCAAGCCATTTCATGGCAACTCTCTCCCCCCCCACACACACCCACTCCATGTTCCACACAAGCACACACTAGCACAAGGATCGTTCGATCGTTCTTCGATCGTTCGTCCCCTGTTCTTAGTTTGTTCGTTCGTTCGTCCGATCGTCCGATCGTTCGTCCGATCGTTCATGGTTCGTTCGTCCGTTCGTCCGATAGTTCGATCGTTCGTCCGTTCGTTCGTCCAAATAATCTTTTTCCTACCGTTATGCTGCCGAAATTCCGATCGTTCGTTCGTTCGATCATTCGATCGTTCATCGTTCGTTCATAGTTCCTATTCATCGTTCATCGTTCGTTCATAGTCCCTATTCATCGTTCGTTCATAGTCCCTATTCATCGTTCTTCCAGATAATCTTTGTCCTGCCGTTATGCTGCCGAGATTCCGATCGTTCGTTCTTTCGATCATTCGATCGTTCATCGTTCGTTCATAGTTCCCTATTCATCGTTCATCGTTCGTTCATAGTCCCTATTCATCGTTCTTCCAGATAATCTTTATCCTGCCGTTATGCTGCCGAAATTCCGATCGTTCGTTCGTCCGATCATTCGATCGTTCGTCCGTTCGTTCGTCCAAATAATCCTTTCCTGCCGTTATGCTGCCGAAATTCCAATCGTTCGTTCGTCTGATCATTCGATCGTTCGTCCATTCGTTCATAGTTCCTATTCATCGTTCATCGTTCGTTCATACGACTATTCACTGTCACTATTCACCATTACTATTCATCGTTACTATTTACCATTACTATTCACCGTTACTATTCATCGTTACTATTCACATACACTATTCATCATCGTTACTATTTATCATCGCTATTCATCATCGTTACTATTCATAGATGATATCTATAATTACTTTTCCATCGCCACTATTCATCGTTACTATTCATCGATTAGCCGATCACCCCAAATTTCAACTACTCATACATCATGCTGTCCAGTCCACCTAAGACCAGCCAGACCCATATTCCAGTCATACGAACTCCGGTGACTGTGATTTTCCTTCCAGTAGGGAACTTCCCATCTGGTCACCCATCCCAGGTTTCTCCGAGTTGAGCACGCTTAACTTTGAGATTCCTTCGAACCAGGCTCCCAAACTCAGATTCCAATAATTCTCGTTTCTAAATTTTTATCAAACTATTCCCTATCCAGCCATGTCACCCCTTAAGCATGGTTCATGTTCCAGAAAACTCCCAAAATACTCTTGTCCCATATTCTGCCTATAACTCTCATGTTCATACCAAGTCAGACGATTCATTCGTCACTATTCTCACCAACAGTGAACTTCACTGTGCTACACCACCTACACTCAGCTATAAATACACCCAGCTACCCTCTCCCTCTCCACACACACTCAACACCCTCAGCCAAGGCAAACACCCCACCCACTCAGTTACTCCGCTCTGCCGGCTACACGCATAGTGTCGCTTTGCCTCCAGTCCACCCTCCTGGTAAGCACCTCGCTCCACCACCAGTAATATCACAACACCACATGACATAGATTCTACTCAAGACTCTACCCATCCATATATCGCTTTTCTGACCACTATACTAAATATTTGTTGGTATACTTGCTGGTTTGTATGTTTGCTTGTTCATGTTGCATAGTTATCAGAGCGTTCGTGCCATCTCGTGGAGGCCAGATCTGCAAGTCTACGCCAGGCGGTGGAGCCAGAAGCCAGTTCCGCGAGCTCTCCTTCCCCCTTCGCCGAATAAGCACGGCAAGCTCACTGGATCCCTTTGATGCATAAATTACCTATGTTTTACAACCACAACCCTCAGCCTGTTATTTTATGCATAATATGATTTTGAGACAAGTTATTATGGCCACCCAGCCGCTTGCCGCAATCAATCCCTGATATAATTGTTACAAATGATTTGAAGAAAGGTGTGAGTTTTCAAAAGAAAATGCTTTTCAAAATGTGTTTGATGAAGGGTTTTCACCCTTATCACCTTTGAGTAGGGATGATCAAGGACTCCCTGGTTTAGGGGAGGGCCTAAGGTGATGGCTCAGCTGGTTTAGGCGTGAGCAGAAGGATTGTCCCCTCATATAAGGACCGGTTTGTCATCTTCACTACCTGTACTCTTTAATAGTACAACCACTCGAGACTGTGTGGGCAGTCACTCAATCTGAACTCGTACGGTCCAACCCCAGGGTTATGAAGGCTGGGGAGCACCGGGAGGATAAGGAGGGGGAAAGTTTTGTCCGGTTTGGACATGGTGGTGGCCTGACTCCTTCCGGATAACCGTTAAGGTTAGGACGTGCGGGGAAAGAAAGAGATTCGGATTCGGATCTCATTGATCATGAGATCGCAGAGCCGGACTAGTGGGTAAAGTGTACACCTCTGCGCAGAGTTTGAAAACCTATTCGAATAGTCTGTGTCCACAGGAATGGACGAGTCTGGTATGGTATGACAATTAATGTTTTGTTTTCCAAAAAAAAGAGATGGTTTTGAGAAAAGTGGTTTTTAAAAAGGTTCGGCGGTTGAGCCGTGAGCTATGGTGGACGGGAAGTCCAGTAGCGGTTTTTGAAAAGGAAAACCAGTGGGAAACTGCTGAGATGCCTGGATGGTTTAGTCCAGGGGATTTTGTTATAATACTGAAAAACTTCCTGCTCCTTTTGGAGAGGATGCGCTTTGCAAAAATACAAAATGTTTTTCAAAACAACTCTGCATTAAATATTGCTGTTTCTGCAAAATATCCCGAGCTCCACATATTCCATGCATTATATCTGATTTCCCCATTCCGCGGGTGAAGGTGGGCTGCTGAGTACGTTTGTACTCACCCTTGCTTATTTGTTGTTTTTCAGAAAAAGGAGATCGGGTAAGAGTTACGACTGTTCCCAACCTTGCCTGTGGCTGTTGGACCACTGACTTGCTTCGCTGCGTATATCGGGCTGCTTCAGCCCCACTCTGATGATATGTCTCGAGTTGTGGACCAACTCTTAAAGTTGACCGCCACCTTTATAGGTTTGTCTCGTTTAAGCAGATTTGGTATCATCTGATGTATAAATGTGTTTGCTAGCCTCCTGGGACTAGTAATTGTATCACATTTGAGTCCCAGAGGATTGGGGACGCTTCAATTTAGGTGGTAGAATTTAAATTCAGCAACAAAGACTTAATTAAACAAAAGAGAACGTAATGTATTTGGTTTCGCAGTGGTACTACTCTGATTGCAATTAAGTGATGTATTGGGTTCAACTAAATGAGTAATTCGAAATTGTGGTTCCATATCGTTTTTCATGTGTCGACTTTAGGAATTCAAAATTGCAATAATATGAGCAAATTTGTACCAAAATGTAATTGTCTAAACATATACTTTATTTGGTTATAAAAAATGTAATAAAAACGGTAGTCAAAATATGTGTTTTGCAGACTAGAGAATGTTTAAAACATTACTATTTGTGATTGGAGAGGCTGTTACTTTTTTGGAGTTCATCACAATTTGTCTGAATACTAAAGGCACCTAGTGATAACTTATGAGCTAGTTCTGAGTATATTATTTTATATTTTAATATAAAAAAGAAAAACTAACTCTTGATAAAAAAAACTATCCCCATACACGTATTTTAAGATCATGCGATGAAGTAATACATGATTATTCATATTATGAGCTATATGCTAAAAGCTAATACTATTGAAGTTGTTCTATAGCTAGTAATCAACTCATACTAGTAAGGACGTTCTAAAGGCCTGTTTATTCGAGCAACAGTTTTTGGGGTTTTGGCTCAAAAGCTGGCTTTCTGGTTTTGTCTCTTGTCTATTAGCTTTTTGCTATTTTCCTTTATAACAAAATTTTAACTTCTTAGCACACCAAAACCAGAAAGCATTGTTTTTATCATGCTTATCAGCATTTAGTTTATTCTATCAAAAGCTAACTTTTCTTTGAAGCAAACTCTACTAGGTTGTTTGTTTGCTTAGGCCCGTTTGTTTCAGCATGTGTACAACTTACTACAATTGACTTCTTAGGATCAAACTCCCAGCATCAGCTTTTTAGAAAAGCTCCAAAAACTGTAGCTCAAAGAAACAGGGCCTTAAGCTTCTAGCTGTTGCTTGGCAGAAGCTAGAACCAAACAAAATCTTAAACAAACAATCACTTAGAATCCACACTTATACAAAGTTGGAACATCATGTGTATCTAACCAGAGTGCATTAGAACAGATGACACATACAAAGCTAGAACATGTATCTAACCACAGTATGGAGTGCATTGGAACAGATAACACCAAATGGAATCCTATGACAACACATAATGAAACAAATAACATGATTATTTCATAAAACCCTAGGCCTCAAATCATTTAAGTGGCCACAAAATAAATTGTGCATTTCTTTACAACACGGGCATATTTGCTACTATATTATAATAATATAAAAACTTGTCAAAGGTATAAGATTCAGAATTGATCTTTTGCACTTTGCAACCAATACAGTAGTACATTTTCTCAGATAAGACATTATTGAACCGTGGAAAAGAAGTGTCTCATCGAAAACACAGTACGCCTGGGCTAAACAACCAAATGTCCCTCGTACGTCACTCCTATGAAGTGAAGAATGAATGTTACCAATTTGGACGAAACTATCAACAAGCCATCACTAAATACGTCAGGAGCAAAACAAAACGGAACAGCATGAAGTCAGGGATCCAAAATCCCTGGCGGAGGTAACAGGGCAGCCTCATATGGTACAGCGGGCGTGAAAACACAATGGAAAGCCAGAAAAAAATAGAATGTGACAGAAAAGAAAGAAAGGAGATCTTGATATTGTACAGGTGGGCATCGAAACTATAACCCTGCTGGGCAGACTAGTTAAGCATATAACCAACAAATAATCTAGCACGATATCGATTCATGACTGTTTGTTTTGTTTCGACTGTCGTCGATCATTTCAGTGGCAAAGTAGTCTCCGTGGCACATCTTTCCCAGCAGGACAGGCTTCCCATGAGATGTTTCTGTCAGGCTTGTTGTGCAGAGATGAAATCTACTGAATCACACATTCACATTTCCGGAAACCTTCGTTTTCTGCATCATCATCCGACAGGCCCACGTCGCTAGCAAGACACGAAAAGCAGCAATCAGAATATAGTATACAAGTACAACAAAGCAATAGTAGAACACAAGAATACAGAAGATATGTATCACCACATCCATGGCTTTGTCACCCTATAGTTTGGGCTTAGTAAAAGTAACCAGATGCATTTCAACATGCATATGAAAAATCAGTGCCAATTAATTTGTATAGAACTTGCCTTGTGATGTAATGAATGCCAATCAAACAAAGATACAACTATTCTTCATACCGTTAACATTTAGGCCATGTTGGCACAACTCCAAATGTCTCCAGCTCCTTGCTACAGCATGCGGAGGAGCTGGAGCTGGTGAAGCTAAAAATAGTCGCTTCACCATCTCCTAATTCATTTTGAGAGAAGACATAAAAACTACATGTAGTCATAATGCACGGAAGAGCAGGAGCTATAACCGCCTGAACTCTACCGGGCCATAGTAATGACTCCACACAAAGCCAGACTACACACATTTGCATCATTTAATGGTGCAGGGGCACTGCTTTTTCAATGAGCGCGTGCACTTTAACACGTTCACAATATAGAACATTTTGATAAGTATATGTTAAATTTTCATATGTGGAATTGTCTATACTTCTAAGTTCTAAAAGTATGCGCATAGAGCTTTCGAGGAGATTTGGCTCCAAGGAAGAAGGTGTTAAGTTTTAGGACTCTTTGGACACAAGATTGGAAAACCACAGGAATAGACAAAACATAGGAATAGGATATGATTGCACGTGTAAAACTGAGGCTTGGAAAACACATAAAACCTGTAGTAATTGTTGCTTGGATGGCCACAGGAAATCTATAGGAATAGCAACCTTAGGAAATATCCACTACTACATAACTAACCTTCATTGTCGGTCCATAGGTATCGGTTGCTTAAGAACCCATAGTGATAGGACCAAACAGCAGTGATTATTGGGTCATCACTGCTGGTTCCTATCACTGCCGGTTATAGCCACGAACCGACAATGATAGAGGGGATAGATCAATATTGCAAGTCCAGGACAGAGGCAGCGATGGCAGAGAGGCTCAGGATACCATGAAAGAGGAGATAGATCAATATTACACTATAATGAAGTTAGCTTATTGGGCCAGGCTCTAGGACCAAGGCACATAACAGGCTAACAGTAGTGGTAGGGAACGATCTTGGATTGAGAAATGATCAAAAAAGAAATTATAGATCTCGATTCTCTAGTGATATATAAGACTATCATGTTAGTTTAACCAACTATTATAACAAGATACTTTATTTGAGCAAAAAAAATATTAGAGTGATAAATAGCATAGAGAAACTTGACGATCTTATCTGCTACCCATGAACCCACTCTAGTTATTTCCATACACTCATTTGAGGCAGGCTAGCTTTCTCTCTCCCATGCATCGTTTCCATGCGGGAGTCCGCCAGTGTGATCTCGAGCCGAGAGCAACCAATAGCACCAACTCAAGCAAGGATGGTCATGGCTATGCGCTGGGAGCGGAGAGCCGCCGGTGCAGGAAGCTGGCCACATAATTTGGAGTTGCGGGAGGGCAGCGACCCCAGCCATGTGAGTGTTGGCGGCGGTACAATCTGCCCCAACTATAGTTCTCATTCTTCTCTGCGCAATCTTTGTCAGTTGCCTCTGATTTGCCTCGGTCCTACGCAAGGATTCGAAAAAAGAGCCCCGGCTGGATGTTTGTTTTCCTATGTTTTTCCTAGGAAACCGATGACAAAATAGTATTTCCTTCAAATTTCCTAAGGCTCAATCCTACAAACCAAAGGATGCTACAACGACAATTCCTATGGAAATCAGAATCCTACATTTTTCATATCAAATTATCTTGATCCAAAGGAGCCCTTAGCCTTGTAGGTGGAGACTACTAACTAACATGGGTATCTTTGTTACTTGAAAATTTGAAGATAAGTTACCTCACAAGATGGTTACTAGAAGATGGCACAAAAGTACCAAAAAATTGAGATGATGTTGTGCTTTTATAGCTCTTATTTTGAAAACTGGATTCATCAATACAAGATAGAAATGTGCATTGGTTCATGTATGAGAATTGACAATAGGAAGTTTAGACTTAATAACTATGAACACAATATATTTTCCATGGCACAATGGCATGCAAGGAAACATAGGATTTTTGGACCATACCTTGTTTCAAACTCCCTTATCTCAAAAAGCTCCTTTCCACATGTATCTGTCCACTGAACTTTCCTCCGTTCTATGCTAGATCTCAAGGTCTGCACCTCTTCCACAGACTCGCGTGGTTCTTCCCCCTCGCTCACCACTATACGGTGCTCCAAAGAATCCCTTTTGGAGTTGCTCTTAAGACAGCCACGTCTCTCACTGCCACTGATGGAAGCACTAGTTGTCAACGCCTTGTGTGCTGAACAAGATGCTTCTTCCTGTGAGGTACCCCTACCGAGCGCATTGCTGGAGACCGCTTTGGAAGGAGACGCCACCTCGAGGCCATTAGCCGTGCATCCGAAACAGACAAAGGGAGCACATTTCCCAGGCGCCTGGTCCTTGGCGGAGGGCAGGTGGTACACCTGCTCGGCCTCCCGGTCGACTAGCCGGTACTGGTTCCACGGCGAAACCTTGACGGGCTTCTCCTCAGCTTTCCGTCCGAGTAGCAAGAGAGCAAGGCCATGGCTGTACCCCGAAGCTGAAGACGAAAAGAACCCTCCTCCTTCCACGGCCAGTAGCATCTCTACTGCTCATCCAGGCACCATGAACTACTAACTTGATACAAGCCTGACGAATTTACCTCTTCATTGGCTAGCTCACTATACTATCCTGCAAAGGAAACAATCCATCATATACACTACATAAAGCTTCGGGTTTGAGGACCCAAGAATCCGCATTACAGAAGACGAGGAATCCGTAAAAGGAGGCCTACCGAGAAAAGGAAGGGATCACCGCAGGTCCGGCTGGATCTCCGTTCCGATCCAGTCCGGGGGATGATCGAGGAGAAGCAAGATAGGCGCAGTACGCGGCGGCGGAAGGATGACTTGATACCTGGCTGGATCTGGATCGCGGCGTCGTTGAGAGAGAGAGAGCGACAGATTTTCCTAGCAGTAGCAGTAGTAGTTCACTATTTTCAAAGCCAGTCTTCTGCTGTTGAAGGCCCACAATAAATCTGTTATGTTGTCGGTTGTAGCCCGGCCACAAGTGTGTCCATAGCTCGGCCCGATCCATTTCTCCAGCTGGCCCGCGTATCTCCGTCGCCCGGCCGATTGCGTGGACCAAAAACTACGACGCGAACCGACCCAATTTTTTGCATTTTGGTCCTTTAATGGGAATAAAATCACGTTTAGACCCTGGAAAATTTTAATCTCATTTTTGACCCTTAGCTCGGCGCCATAGCCTATGGCACCGAGCTCTGACGTGGCGGTGGCGGCAGGGCTGATGTGGCAGCCCGCGTGACACCTAGCTCGGCGCCACAGATCTTGGCGCCGAGCTAGGATTTAGTCGCGCGGTCCGTTTTCACCGTGATTCTCTTCTCACCGCGTAACCTCACTGTGTCGCCTCTCCTCGTCACCGCCGTCGCGCCGCCCGAGCGCGCGCCGTCGCCGGCCCGCTTCCGCGACGCCCCGCTCCCGCGCCGCCCGAGCCACCGCCCGAGCGACCGTCGGCTGCTCCTAGGTAATGTTTTTTTTCAAAATTTAAAATAATTTATATGTATTTATTTGATATTAATTGTTTAGTTAGTTTTTAGTTATTGTTTACATGTTATTTATAAGTTATTTATAATTAGTTCTCATGTTGTCGGCGTTTCGGACCCCAGGGGACCCTCAACCGAGCCGACCAGTGAATTTATCGCTGCGTGCCCCTGCCCAGATGAGTTGGCGCAAGATGGAACACAAGGGGGAAATGCGGCTCGTGTTATCTCGCACCGGGGGTGCTTGTAGTAGGGGTTAAAAGCGTTGCGCGCGAGAGAGAGAGAGTGAGCCTGTTCGTTCGCTCGTCCCCCGCGCGACCCTCCCGTGGGAAGGCCCTGGACCTCCCTTTTATAGATGCAAGGAGAGGGTCCAGGTGTACAATGGGGGGTGTAGCTATGCGCTAACGTGTCTGGCAGAGAAGTGCGTGAGCGCTGTGTACATGCCAACGTGGTCGTCGGAGAAGTGCCTGAGCCCTGCGTACGCGATAACGTGGCCGTCGGAGAAGTGTCTGAGCCCTATAGAAGCACAGCTGGCGATGCGGCTGGGATCCTGCTGACGTCTCCTTGCTTCCGTAGGGGGCTGAGAACCACCGACGTCATGGACGTACGCGGGGAACCATCATTACCTGTTACCGGGACGAGCCAGATGGGACGTCGGTCTTGTTCTCTCGTAGCCTGAGCTAGCTAGGGGTAGGGTAATGATGTATCCCCTGTGGCGCGGTCGGTCCGAGCCTAAGGTCGAGCGAGGCAGAGACTTCTCCCGAGGCCGAGGCCGGGGTCGGGCGAGGACGCGATTCCTCCCGAGGCCAGGGCTGAGGCCGAGTCTTGGGGTCGGGCGAGGCGGAGACCTCCTCCGAGGCCGAGGCCTAAGGTCGGGCGAGGCAGAGCTTCCTGTTGCGCCCGAGGCTGAACTTGGTTGTTGTCAGCCTTACCCGGGTGGGTGGCACAGCAGTCGGAGCGGGGTGAGCAGCGCTGTTTTCCTGTCGGATCGGTCAGTGAAGGGGTGAAGTGACTGCGGTCACTTCAACCTTGCCGACTGAGGCGTGCGTGTCAGGATAAGGTGTCAGGCGATCCTCGCATTGAATGCGCCTGCGATACGGTCGGTTGGTAAGGCGATTTGGCCAAGGTTGCTTCTCGACGAAGCCTGCACGAGCTGGGCTTCGGGCGAGCTGAGGGTGCATCCACTGCTTGAGGAGGCCCTCGGGCGAGACGTAAATTCGTCTGGGACTACAGTTCCTGCCTGAGGCTGGGCTCGGGCGAGATCGCATCCCTTGGGTAGACGAAACCTTGACTTAAACCGCACCCATCAGTCTTTGTGGTTTGTGCTGAGGGTGGTTACCAGCCGTGTTTAGGAGTGTTGGGGGTACCCCTAATTACGGTACCCGACAGTAGCCCCCGAGCCTCGAAGGGAGTGTTGGTACTCGCTTGGAGGCTTTGCCGCATTTCTTTGTGAGGGGACTGGCCTTTCTCGGTTATACTTTGTTCCGGTGGGTGCGCGCGAGCGCACCCGCCGGGTGTAGCCCCCGAGGCCTCGGAGGAGTGGTTTGACTCCTCTGAGGTCTTAATGCTTTTCGTGATGCCTCGGCCGGCCTGGTTGTTCCCTTGTGCGGCCTAGCCGTAGCCCGGGTGCATGGTCAGGTTCCGAGTTTTTAGGCTGGTTTGTTGACGCTGTCAACAGTTTGGCCGTAGCCGAGTTGCGAGAGCAGCCCCCGAGCCTCTGCACGGAGCGAGAGGACGATCAAGGACTGTCTCGACTATTATTATACGCCCCTTCGTCGCCTTTCCGCAAGGAGGAAGGGGGGGGGGGGGAGGAAAGCGCCATGTTGCCCTCGGGGGGCGCCGAACATGGTGTTTCCAGTGAGTTGCTAACGGGTGATCCGAGTGGACGCCCGTGCCCCGTTTGATAAGGGTCGGCTAGTGGCCCAGAGGTGCGCTCCAAAAGTACCTGCAGGTGATTTGCCAGACCTGGACCCGTTCGATAGGGTCCGAGGGCTCGATGCCTCCCTCCGGTGGGATTCCGTTACAAAATCGCTCCTACTGGTCTCAGAAATGTCCTAGGGTACCTCGGGAGCGTAGCCCGAGCCTCGGCCATGTAACGGACGTACCCAGAGTCATCCCTCACTCTGCGTGCTCTGGGGCGGCTGTCGAATCCTTCCAAGGGGCCAGCCTTCGAACCCCTGATCAGTAATGGGCGCGGAGCCCGGGTGCTCTGGGGCGGCTATCGAACCCTTCCGAGGGGCCAACCTTCGAACCCCTGATCAGTAATGGGCTCGGAGCCCGAGTGCTCTGGGGCGGCTGTCAAACCCTTCCGAGGGGCCAGCCTTCGAACCCCTGATCAGTAGGAGGGCTCGGGGCCCGTTTCCTTTGCTGAGAAGGATCCTTTTCGAAATATCCCCTTTCCCGGTCCCTGTAGCAAGAGAGAGAAAGAGGAAGAGGAAAAGGATATGATTTTAAATAGTGTGGCACACCTTTTTTGACGCGGTCATCATGGCGGAGGTGAAACGATGCCCGCTTTCGCCTGCCAAAGGTGTCGCTTGCCCTGCCGAGGAGTTAATGCGACAGGACGGGCGATTCGCGGGGCGGCCGTTGCGCGTGCTCGAGTCGTTCGAGGAACGGAACACGGGCGCGTCGTCTTTACTTCGTGGGAGAGGGCTCTCCTGCCGCTTCAGGAGGGGACGCGAGCGTGCAGGCGATTTGACCACTGCTTCCGCCCGTCTGCTGCTGCAATTACTGCCGGTCCGCTTTTGGCCATGTCGACCGTCGCGCCTCTCCCCGCGGCTGACTGGCCCGTGATCGTTGCGCTCCATTGGCACTGTTGGGTCACGCGCAGGGCTGCCTCGAGTCGCGGCACTGGTTCCGTAGTCGAGAAGACGCGACATTGGCGCGAGTGGCGGTGCGGTTTCCTTGCACGCAGTAACCGTCGCACCGGTTGCATGACGTGTGGGCCCGGGCCTCCATGCTGGTCCACCGAATGCGACGGAGCCGAAAGGGTGCACAACCGCAGTGCGGTTGCATGCTTCCTGCGTGGCGATCCGCCCTTTCTACCGCTGGTTTTGGCGAGGATGGGGGAACGCTTATAACCGCGGGGCGGTTACCTGCTTCGCGTGCAGCGATTTGGCTTCTTCTGTTTTGGGTCAGCTCGCATGACGTGTGGGACCCAGCCCCCGCGCCGGAGGGTGGGAACCGTGGAGCACGTCGGTGGAGACTTTGCCCGTGTCACTTGGAGGTGCGAGTGAGGAGATCTGCCTTTAAAAAGGGATCGATCCCCCGGGCAGTGGACATGCCTCCGCACTCCCCTCATGCATTGCGCCCTTCCACCTTCCGAGCCCCCGGATGGGGAGCACCCGTGTTGCCTTCGTCTTGCTGCTGTTGGAGGAGCGCGACCCCGTGGGGGTTGGCGCTCTTCAGTCATCGCTCGGCTTCAAGGATTTTCATCATGCAGCCCGACTGCAGTCCCTCGCTGGCGGTCACCCAGGATGATGACCGTAGGCCTCGTGGTGGGGAGAAGCAAGCCGGGCTACGACCTCTGCCCCACCCTCAGCTTCAAGGATGTTCATCATCCTCGCTGTGGCGGAGGGCGAGCTGAGCCGGGGTTCTACCTCCCGCATGGGCCGGTAAGCCGCCTCTTCCTTCAGCATTCAGGGGAGAGGGCGCTCACCGGCCTTGTGGAGGGGGCGAACTTCGACAACGCGGGACCGGTCGGCCGCAAGCGTCGTCAGCTGCAGCGTGCCTGGCTCAGCTGGCTCTGGCATGACCTCCGATGCTGCCTCCTGCCGCTTGGTCCGGGCGTGCCCGTCCGTCCACCGCACGGGCGACTGTTGCGCCGTGCGCACCGAGGGATCGTCCCAGACGTCGTACGCCGCGTGGGCGGCGTTCGTGTCCTTGGATTGTCTTGTCCTCACTCCGGCACGACGCCTCCGCGCGGAGGCTGGCGCCGGCCCGTCTGCGAGGACTTGAGTGGGGATCTGCCGGTGCAGGTTGGGGCGACTGCCATTTGCCGGTGCGGTGTCGGTGGGCAGGTGGCCGCTGTCGTCGGTGCTGAGGTTGTGGCAGCCAGAGGAGGTTGTCTCCGCCGACGAGACCGTCGGAGCCACCTGCGGTCGGACCTCCAGCTCTTTGGCTTTGATGTCTTGTCCTCGCCCCTCTTGTGGGGATGTGGGCGAGGGCCGTTTCACAGCAGCGTTTGCTCTAAGGTCATCGCTGCTGCTGTTTAGCCGCCCGAGGCGGAGATCGTTGTCGCTGCCGTTGGAGCGGTCGCCGGCGAGCCACCTGGAGTTTGTTATCCCGCAGGCCCTCTGGTGTGGAGGTTGTTCATACTCGCGGGAGTGGAACCGGAGTCCCGTTTGTAATGGTACCCTGAGTATGGGTGTTTGTTCTTTGTGGCTGCTGAGGCCTGAACATTTGGGCATTTGAGCGTGAAGACGTGTTTCTTCCTCATTTCGAGCACTAGGACTTGCCTGTCGGCTAGCGGAACCACTTAACCAAGCGTGAGTTGCCTTGCGCGGAAGGTGACGAGTGAGGTATCCGTATCCCGGAGGCGTAGGAGTCCCTCGACTCGGTCGGCCTTGCCGCTCAAGGCCTCTCTTGCTCAGTTTTAGGACCTTCGGTCGCTCTACGATGAGCTGAAGTCGGAGGCAGCGGTGTCGACGCAGACGGAGGCAGTGTCGGCTCGAATAGAGGCTTCGTCGGCCCAGGAGCAGGTGGCTTCCCAGGCCGAGGAGGTGCAGCGGCGACGGTTGGAGCTTGGCCAGGTCATCCGCGAGTGGGACCAACCCCGGAGTCACGCTGCCGAGGCCGTGAGCCGGGTTGAGGTCCTCGGGGGACAGCTGGCTGAGGCTACGGAGCGGCCAGCCGAGGCGTACGCTCGGGCTGGGACCCTTGCGGAGAGCCTGGTCGTGAGGGCCCAAGCGCGGTGCTGGCGTCCTCCTTCGAGGTGGAGATCCTTCCGTCCACGTCGCTGTCTGAGGCTGGGCCAGGTTCCGCCGAGGGTGGAAACGTCGCCGAGGGTGCTGCTGCTCCCTCTGTCTATGTCTGAACTTGCAGGAACAATTTGTCTGAAGTATGCGTATGTTTTTCACGGCCGCTGAGGCCTAAACATTTTTATTGTCGTATTATAAGCTGTGTTTTCTTTCCTCTCGTTTCGTGTGTTAGGACTTGTTTGGTAGCAGAATCGCTTATCCGAGCGTGAGTTACTTTTCGCGGAAGGTGATGAGTGAGGTATCCGTATCCCGTAGGCGTAGGAGTCCCTCGGCTCGGTCGGCCTTGCCGCTTACGTGTACTCTCGTCGTTTTTAGGACCCTGCTATCGAAGCGGTCGAAAAGCGCGAAAGACGTTTTGGCAAAAGACTTTTCCGAGGAAAATTTTGACGCAGAGGGGGTTCCCCCCTTCTAGCCCCGAGGGAGGGTCGGGCTTTGCCGAGGCAAGGCTGATCCTTCCTTGATGGTTAGACTTTATTTATGTATGTAAAGAAAACGAGGTATATGAACGACTTGAAATGTCTTAAGGGTAGAAGCGACGTAGCTGTTGGATGTTCCAAGCGTTGCGGTAGACCTCGCCTTGATCGTTGGCTAGCTTGTATGTTCTGGGCTTCGAAATCTTGGCGATGATGAACGGCCCTTCCCAGGGAGGAGTAAGCTTGTGGCTCCCTCGAGCGTCTTGTCGGAGCCGAAGTACCATGTCTCCCACCTGGAAGCCTCGGGGCCGAACCCTTCGGACGTGGTAGCGTCGTAGAGACTGCTGATACCGCACCGAGTGTAGTAAGGCCATGTCACGAGCTTCTTCGAGTTGGTCCAGTGAGTCTTCTCGGCTGGTCTAGTTGCTTCGGTCGTCGTACGCCTTTGTCCTCGAGGAACCGTATTCTAAGTCTGTGGGTAGGACGACCTCGGCCCCATAGACTAGAAAGAACGGCGAAAAACCCATGGCTCGGCTTGGCGTCGTCCTCAGACTCTAGACCACCGAGGGTAGCTCTTTCATCCACCGCTTGCCAAACTTGTTGAGGTCGTTGTAGATCCTTGGTTTTAGTCCCTGCAAAATCATACCATTGGCACGCTCCACCTGCCCATTCGTCATGGGGTGAGCTACGGTGGCCCAGTCCACACGGATGTGGTGGTCCTCGCAGAAGTCCAGGAACTTCTTCCCAGTGAACTGCGTGCCATTGTCGGTGATGATGGAGTTCGGGACCCCAAAGCAATGGATGATGTTTGTGAAGAACGCCACCGCCTGCTCGGACCTGATGCTGGTTAGGGTCGGACCTCGATCCACTTGGAGAATTTGTCGATGGCGACCAGCAGGTGCGAGAAGCCCCCGGGTGCCTTCTGCAAGGGACCGATGAGGTCCAGACCCCACACGGCAAACGACCAGGTGATGGGTATTGTCTGCAGGGCCTGAGCGGGCAGGTGCGTCTGTCTCACGTAGAATTGACACCCTTGGCAGGAGCGTACAATCCTAGTGGCGTCGGCCACCGCAGTCGGCCAGTAGAAACCTTGTCGGAAGGCGTTTCCCATGAGGGCTCGAGGTGCTGCGTGGTGACTGCAAGCCCCTGAGTGTATCTCTTGCAACAGCTCTTGTCCTTCGGCGATGGATATGCATCGTTGGAGAATGCCCGAGGGGCTGTGGTGGTAGAGCTCCTTTTCATCACCTAGTAAAACGAACGACTTGGCGCGCCGAGCCAGTCGCCGAGCTTCGACCTTGTCGAGGGGTAGCTCTCCTTGGAGGAGATATTGCAGGTACAGGGTCTGCCAGTTTTGGTTTGGCGCAACCCCATTCCGCTCTCCCTCGATGCGCAAGGCCTCTCCCTCGACGGCCGAGGGTACCTCGGGCTAGGCCGAGGTCTCGTCGGGCTCGGGCGCATCGTCTAGTTTCACGGATGGTTGATGTATGTCCCTGCAGAAGACGTTCGGGGGAACCGTCATCCGCCCCGAGGCTATTTTAGCCAGCTCATCCACAGTCTCGTTGTACCGTCGAGCGATATGGTTGAGCTCCAGCCCGTAGAACTTGTCTTCCAGGCATCGAACTTCGTCGCAGTAGGCCTCCATTTTTCGATCGCGATAGTGGGAGTTCTTCATGACTTGGTCAATAACAAGCTGCGAGTCGCCACGAGCGTCGAGGCGCCGAACCCCTAGCTCGACGGCGATGTGCAGCCCGTTAACCAAAGCCTCGTACTCGGCCATATTGTTTGATGCCGGAAAATGGAGGCGCAACACGTAGCGCACATGTTCCCGAGGGGTGAGATGAAGAGCAGGCCCGCACCTGCTCCAGTTTTCATCAGCGACCCATCGAAGTACATGGTCCAAAGCTCGGCTTGGATTGGAGCTGTCGGCAATTGGGTGTCGACCCATTCAGCCAGGAAGTCTGCCAAGGCTTGAGATTTTATGGCCTTCCGAGGGGCGAATGAAATTGTTTCGCCCATGAGTTCCACTGCCCACTTTGCTATCCTACCCGAGGCCTCTCGGCACTGGATGATCTCTCCCAGGGGGAAGGATGACACCACAGTCACCGGATGAGACTCGAAGTAATGTCGCAATTTTCGCCGCGTCAGAATTACTGCGTACAGTAACTTCTGGATTTGTGGGTAGCGGATCTTGGTCTCGGATAGCACCTCGCTGATGAAGTAGACCGGCCTCTGGACGAGCAGTGCATGCCCTTCTTCTCGTCTCTCGACTACGATCGCGGCGCTGACCACCTGAGTGGTTGCGGCTACGTAGATCAAGAGGGCTTCTCCCGCAGCGGGGGGCACCAAGATGGGCGCATTAGTAAGGAGCGCCTTTAAGTTTCCGAGGGCTTCCTCGGCCTCGGGGGTCCAAGTGAAGCGCTCGGCCTTCCTTAAGAGGCGGTACAAGGGTAATCCTTTCTCGCCGAGGCGCGAGATGAAGCGGCTCAGAGCCGCAAGGCATCCCATGACCCTTTGTACTCATTTCAAATCTTTGATAGGCCCCATGTTGGTGATGGCCACGATTTTCTCCGGGTTGGCCTCGATGCCCCGCTCAGAGACGATGAACCCCAGGAGCATGCCTCGGGGAACTCCGAAGACACACTTTTCGGGATTGAGTTTCACGCCTTTTGCTTTCAGACACTTGAATGTCGTTTCAAGGTCGGAGGCTTTCCTCGTCTTGACAACGATGTCATCGACGTAAGCCTCGACCGTTCGGCCGATGTGCTCCCCGAACACGTGGTTCATGCACCTTTGGTATGTTGCACCTGCATTCCTCAAGCCAAATGGCATGGTAATATAACAGTACATGCCAAAAGGTGTGATGAAAGAAGTCGCGAGTTGGTCGGATTCTTTCATCTTGATTTGGTGATAACCTGAATAGGCGTCGAGGAATGACAGGGTTTCGCACCCAGCAGTGGAGTCCACAATTTGATTGATGCGAGGCAGAGGGTAGGGAACCTTCGGACATGCTTTGTTTAGACCAGTGTAGTCTACGCACATCCTCCACTTCCCACCTTTCTTTTTCACAAGCACAGGGTTAGCTAACCATTCGGGATGGAATACCTCTTTGATGAACCCTGCAGCCATCACCTTGTGGATCTCCTCGCCTATGGCTCTGCGCTTTTCTTCGTCAAAACGGCGTAGGTGCTGCTTCACGGGTCGGGCGCCAGCTCGGATATCCAGCGAGTGCCCGGCGACATCCCTCGGTATGCCGGGCATGCCCGAGGGACTCCACACAAAAGTTTTGGCGTTTGCGCGGAGAAAGTCGACGAGCACTGCTTCCTATTTGGGGTCGAGCTCGGAGCCGATCCGGACTTTCTTGTCGGCGTCATTGCTGGGGTCGAGAGGGATGGACTTAACCGCCTCGGCTGGTTCGAAGTTGCCGGCGTGGCGCTTCGCGTCGGGCACCTCCTTGGAGAGGCACTCTAGGTCGGTGATGAGGGCCTCGGACTCGGCGAGGACCTCAACATACTCCACGCACTCCATGTCGCATTCGTACGCGTGTCGGTATGTGGATCCGACGGTGATGACCCCGTTGGGGCCTGACACCTTGAGCTTGAGGTACGTGTAGTTGGAGACGGCCATGAACTTGGCGTAGCATGGTCTCCCCAGCACCGCGTGGTAGGTCCCTCGGAACCCGACCACCTCGAACGTGAGGGTTTCCCTGCGGAAGTTGGAGGGTGTTCCAAAGCAGACAGGCAAATCGAGTTGTCCAAGGGGCAGGACGCGCTTTCCGAGGACGATCCCGTGAAAGGGCACCGCACCGGCCCAGATCGTGGACAGATCGATCCCCAAGAGCCCGAGGGTCTCGGCGTAGATGATGTTGATGCTGCTGCCTCCATCCATGAGGACCTTGGTGAGCCTAGCGTTGCCGATGACAGGATCGACAACGAGCGGGTACCTTCCTGGGCTCGACACGCAGTTGGGGTGGTCACCTTGGTCGAAGGTGATGGGCTTATCGGACCAGTCTAGGTAGACTGGCGCCGCCACCTTCACCGAGCAGACCTCCCGGCGCTCCCGCTTGTAGTGCCGAGCCGAGGCGTTTGCCACTTGCCCACCGTAGATCATGAAGCAGCCGTGGACCTAGGGGAACTCCTCTTCCTTGTCGCCCTCTTTCTCGTTGTTGTATTGGCCTTTGCCATCTCCTGCCGGGGGCCCAGCCTTATGGAAGTAGCGCCGAAGCATGACGCGTTCCTCAAGGGTGTGCTTGATGGGACCCTGGTGATAGGGGCACGACTCCTTGAGCATCTTGTCGAACAAGTTGGCCCCTCCGGGAGGCTTCCGTGGGTTCCTGTGCTCGACAGCAGCGACGAGATCCGCGTCAGCGGCGTCGCGCTTTGCTTGCGCCTTCTTCTTCGTCTTCTTCTTTGTGCCCCGCTGGGCGGATGCCTCGGGGTTGTCTTCTTTCTGCCTCTCCTGAGGCTACTTGTCCTTCCAGAAGATGGCCTCGACCGCCTCCTGACCAGAGGCAAACTTGGTGGCTATGTCCATCAATTCGCTCGCCTTGGTGGGAGTCTTGCATCCCAGCTTGCTCACCAGGTCTCAGTAGGTGGTGCCGGCGAGGAACGCCCCGATGACATCCGAGTCGGTGATGTTGGGCAGCTCGGTGTGCTGCTTTGAAAACCATCGGATGTACTCTCGCAGGGATTCCCCTGGCTGCTGGCGGCAGCTTCGGAGATCCCAGGAGTTCCCAGGGCGCACGTACGTACCTTGGAAGTTTCCAGCGAAGGCCTTGACCAGGTCGTCCCAGTTGGAGATCTACGTAGGTGGCAGATGCTCCAGCTAGGCCCGGGCAGCGTAAGAGAGGAACAGGGGGAGGTTGCAGATGACGAGGTTGTCGTCGTCCGTCCCTCCCAGCTGGCATGCCAGCCGGTAGTCCGCAAGCCACAACTCCAGCCTCGTTTCCCCCGAGTACTTGGTGATGGTAGTCAGGGCCCGGAACCAAGCCGAGAACGGTGCCCGTCATATGGCCCGACTGAAGGCTTGCGAACCTGGTCATTTGGGCGAGGGACTCCGATCCTCCTCACTGTCGTAGCGTCCTCCGTGCCTAGGGTGGTAGCCTCGGCACACCCTCTCGTCGAGGCGGGCTCGATGGTTGCGATGGTGTCGCTCGTCGCTGAGGCGATCCGGGGCTACTGGCGTCCCATCCCGCGTGCGCCCGGTGCGGACCGAGGCCTCCCGCATGAGTCGGGAAGTCATTGTGTGATGCTCCGAGGGGCACTCTTGCCTTCGGGAGGCAGAGCTCTCGGCCCGTCGGACCGCGACATCCTCCAGGAGATTCTTGAGTTCTCCCTGGATACGCCGCCCCTCGGTGGTGGATGGCTCCGGCATTGCTCGGAGTAGCATTGCTGCTGCAGTTAGATTCTGGCTGACCCCGCTGGAGGCCAGGGGCAGCCCTGCCCTGGCATCATCAACGATACGATGTTGGATGTCCCGGGCCCGATGACGTGTGTTGGCGTTTCGACCCCGGGGGGTCCCTAGACCGACGAGTAAATTGTCGCCGCGTGCCCCAGCCCAGATGGGTCGGCGCGAGACGGAGCGCGAAGGGGGGAAAAACCAGAGGGAGACAGGCGTAAAAGGGGAAACTCGCGGCCTTCGTGTTTGTCCCGTGCCCAAGTCGGGTGCGCTTGCAGTAGGGGGTTACAAGTGTCCGCGTGGGAGGGAGCGAGAGGCCTGCACGCGCCGTCCCGTCCTCCCCCGCACGGCCAACCCTCCGTACAAGTGCCCTGGCCCTTCCTTTTATAGGCGTAAGGAGAGGGCCTAGGTGTATAATGGGAGGTGTAGCAGTGTGCTAACGTGTCTAGCAGAGAGGAGCTAGCGCCCTAAGTACATGCCGTCGTGGCAGCCGGAGAGGTTTTGGCACCCTGTTCATAAGATGTCGTGGTCGTCGGAGGAGCGCTGGAGCCTGGCGGAAGGACAGCTGTCAGGGCTGTCGAGTCCTTGCTGACGTCTCCTTGCTTCCGTAAGGGGCTGAGAGCCGCCGCCGTCATGGAGCACGCGGGGCGCCATCATTACTTGTTTACTGGGGCGAGGCAGATGGGACGCTGATCTTGTTCCCCGTAGCCTGAGCTAGCTAGGGGTAGGGTAATGATGGCCCCCCCTGTGACGTGGTTGGTCCGAGCCCTGGGTCGGGCGAGGCGGAGGCTCCTCCGAGGTCGAGGTCGAGTCTGTCTTCCGTGGTCGAGGTCGAGTCCGAGCCCCGGGTCGGGCGAGGCGGAGACCGTCGGCTGAGGCCAGGGCTGAGTCTGAGCCCTGGGGTCGGGCGAGGCGGAGTTCGTCGTCTTTCGGGGTCGAGGCCGAGGCCGAGCCCTGGGGTCGGGCGAGGCGGAGTTCGTCGTCTTCCGGGGCCGAGGCCGAGTCCGAGCCTTGGGGTCGGGCGAGGCGGAGTTCGTCGTCTTCCAGGGCTGAGGCCGAGTCCGAGCCCTGGGGTCGGGCAAGGCGGAGCTTCCTATGGCGCCCGAGGTCGGACTTGGCTGCTGTCAGCCTCACTCTGTCGAGTGGCACAGCAGTCGGAGCGGCGCAGGCGACGCTGTCCTCTCATCAGGCCGGTCAGTGGAGCGGCAAAGCGACTGCGGTCACTTCGGCCCTGTCGACTGACGAGCGCGCGTCAGGATAAGGTGTCAGGCCATCCTTGCATTAAATGCTTCTGCGGTGTGGTCGGTCGGTGTGGCGATCTGACCAAGGTTGCTTCTTGGCGAAGACTAGGCCTCGGGCGAGCCGAAGGTGTGTCCGTCGCTTGAGGGGGCCCTCGGGCGAGACGTGACTCCTCCGGGGTCGGCTGCCCTTGCCCGAGGTTGGGCTCGGGCGAGGCGAGATCGTGTCCCTTGAGTGGACCGAGCCTTGACTTAATCGCACCCATCAGGCCTTTGCAGCTTTGTGCTGATGGGGGTTACCAGCTGAGATTAGGAGTCTTGGGGGTACCCCTAATTATGGTCCCTGACAGTAGCCCTCGAGCCTCAAAGGGAGTGTTAATACTCGCTTGGAGGCTTTTGTCGCACTTTTTTGCAAGGGGACCGGCCTTTCTCGGTTGCGTTTCGTTCCGGTGGGTGCGCGCGAGCGCACCCGCCGGGTGTAGCCCCCGAGGCCTCGGAGGAGTGGTTTGACTCCTTCGAGGTCTTAATGCGTTTCGTGATGCTTCGGCCGGTCTGGTTGTTCCCTCATGCGAACTGGCCGTAGCCCGGGTGCACAGTCGAGTCCCAAGTTCTCGGGCTGGTATGTTGACGTTGTCAACGGTTTGGCTGGAGCCGGGTTTGCGAGAGCAGCCCCCGAGCCTCCGCACAGAGCGATAGGACGGTCAAGGACAGACTCGACTTTTTTACATACACCCCTGTGTCGCCTTTCCTCAAGGAGGAGGGGGGAAAGCGCCACGTTGCCCTCGGAGGGCGCTGAACATGGTGTCTCCAGTGAGCTGCTAACGGGTAATCCGAGTGGACGCCCGTGCCCCATTTGTTAGGGGTCGGCTAGGGGCCCGGAGGCGCATTCCAAAAGTACCTGCGGGTGATTTGCCGGACCCGGTCCCCTTTTGATGGGGTCCGAGGGCTCGATGCCTCCCTCTAGTGGGATTCCGTTACAAAATCATTCCCGTTGGTCTCGGAAATGTCCTAGGGTACCTCGGGAGCGTAGCCCGAGCCTTGGTTATGTATCGAACGTACCCAGGGTCATCCCTCGCTCTGCGTCTGAGGCGGCTGTCGAACCCTTCGGGAGTCAGCCTACGGACCCCTGATCAGTAATGGGCGCGGAGCCTGAGTGGCCTGAGGCGGCCGTTGAACCATTTCGAGGGGCCGACCTTCGAACCTCTGACCAGTAGTGGGCGCGGAGCCCGAGTGCTCTGAGGCGGCTGTTGAACCCTTCCGAGGGGCCAGCCTTTGAACCTCTGATCAGTAGGGGGGCTCGGGGCCCGCTTCCTTCGCGGAGAAGGATCCCTTTCGTGATATCCCCTTTCCTAGTCCCTGTTGTAAGAGAGAGAAAGAGGAAAAGGGAAAGGATACGAAATCGAATGACGTGGCGCATCTTTTTTGACGCGGTCATTATGGCGGAGGTGAAGCGTCGCCTGCTTCGCCCGACAAAGGTGCCACCCGTCCTACCGCAGAGTTAATGCGACAGGACGAATGGTTTACGGGGCGGCCGTTGCGCGAGCCGTTCGAGGAACGAGCGTTTCACTTTGAGTCTTGAATCCCGCGACGGGTTCGGGCGGAGCGTTGAATGGGTCTCGCCTGGGCCTTTATATATTCGGGAGAGGGACCGGTGACGGTTTTTTACTCTACTACTTGCCTCCTTCTTAGGTTTTCGCAACCCGAGAAAATAGCCAGAGAAAGGAAACCGCTCACCCAGCCCTTTCTGCCGCCACCTCTTCTGCTTGGTGATGGCCGACCGGGTGACCATTGTTCCGCCGCGCGACCCGTGGCCTTTCTCCACCGTCACGGCGGATGACCTGGGGGCCCTTGTCGCTGAGGGTTTGCTTCGCCCTCTCTCCGATGACTCGCAGCCGGAGTGGATGGCCCCTCCGAGCGGAGCCGCCCCGTCCCCGCCGCCGGGGTATGTCGTGAGCTTTGTCTCCTTTCACGAGCGGGGGTTCGGAGTGCCGGCAAGCCGTTTTATGCGGGCGATTCTGCATGTCTACGAGGTGGAGCTGCACAACCTCAGTCCTAACTCCATCTCGCAAGCCGCCATCTTTGCGGTGATTTGTGAAGGATACTTGGGGATTGACCCTCACTGGGACCTGTGGACTCATCTCTTCTTCGCGGAGCTTTTTGCCTCGCCGACGGGAGAGAGAAGGGTCCGCACGGCAGTGCGGGCTAGTGGCTTCATCCTCTAGCTGAGGCAGGCGCGGGCGCCGCAGTATATCCCTGCCATCCTTGCGTCCTCGAATAAAGGGTGGCAGCGCCGGTGGTTCTGTCTCTGAAATGATGACGGGAGGCTCCCGTCATTTTCTCAGCGAGTGGTGACCGCCGCTGCCGATAACTGGCGCTACGGGACCCCGCGCGACAGACAAAAAATCTCCAGCCCCTTCTGAAGGCCCTGGAGGAGTTGCGTAAAGGAGGGCTCACCGCTGCGGGAGTGGTTGCCGCCATTCATCGCCGGAGGGTGCTTCCCTTGATGGAGCGGCGGCTGCCGCTTTGGGAGATGACGTCGGGGGCCGACTTGGAGGGTTTGCGGATGTCCTCGGATCCCCTTCCCGTCGACGACCTCCACAGGCGGGTAGCAGTCACGTTGGGGAAGCCGGACGTCGGCGCCCTTTCCTAGCCCTTGATGCGTCCTGACCGGGGGTGTGTGTCCCTGGTGAGTGTCCGCTCCTTCTTTCTCCTTGCGTCGGGTTGCCCTTGGTTCTCACAGCCGAGACTTTTTGTCTGTCTCCAGGAGGTAGAGCATCACAAGCCTTCCCTGCCACTGGTCCCGGAGGACGCGGTGGACCGAGCTGCGCGGAGGGTTGCCGCGGAGAAGAGGAAGGAGAAAAAGGACGCGAAGAAGGCTCGGGCCCGCGAGCGGACGCGGGCTCGGGACGCCTTGGAAAGGCTCCGTCGTCGACAGGAGAGGGATGGGCTCCCAAGGGAGCTGTCGCCGGAGACGCCTGACGACGACGACGACGATGAAGACGACGATGAAGACGACGATATGGCTACCCGCCTTGGCCTCAGCCCGGATCTGAGGCTGGGCCAGAGGTCGTCAAGCTAGCCCCCGAGCGGGCTGGTGCCGTCGGTATCTGGGGCCAGGACGTCGAGGTCCCGGTCCAAAGAGCGAGGGCAGACCGAGGGGGTACTTGACCCCTCAGCCGGGGAAGTTGAGGTGACCCCGGGAAGTCAGGCCGAGCTGCCTGTTCCCCGAGAACCGTCGCCCGTGCTGGCTGCGCAGGAGGGCGATCCTCGGGTCGTCGTGGCTTCTTCTGGGTAGTCCGTCCCTCGGGTGCCTCGGGCGCCCAAGGCGAGGACGGTACCGAGGCTGGCAGCGGGGCAGACCTCGGCGGTACCCTCGGGGATCGAGGTTCGAGAGACCTCCCCACAGGCACGATTGATCGTGGCTCGGAGTGGGTAAGTATCTTAGGATATCTTCGTCCAGGCTCCTCCTTCGTATGTCCCAACCCTGATTTTCCTTTTCTCCTTAGCAAGCGGAGTCACGGTTCGACCGATCTGGCTCCCCGGAAGGTCCTCAAGACGGCGTCGGCTTCCGCAGCTAGTGCCGCGCCGGGCCTCGCCGGCCAGCGGACCTCCTCGCAAGACGCCCCACAGCGGGGGGCTCAGGCGGCACCAGTTGCCGTGGGGCGAGCCCCCGAGGCTGACTCTTTTGTCGAGGCGGTCGTCGCGCTGGGGGAGGCTGCTGGCGCGGTCGTGGCCTCGGGCCCACCAGACATGCTGCCGGCGCTGGCGCCGGCTCCTGCCGAGGCCGTTGCCGTTCTGGCTGTGGAGCCACCCGTCGCCGCCGATGCTGAGATGGCCGAGGCATCGCTACTTGGTGCCTCAGAGGAGGGGGGCGCGGGACCGCGACCCGTCCCGTCGAGCGGCAGCCTTGTCCCCGCGCGGCGCAGTTCCGAGGGGCGGCGCCAGTTGCTTCGGTTTCGGACCCGTGGGGCCTCGGATCCCCTCTTCGTTCTTGACGATGAGCGGGAGGAGCAGTCCTTGGGACGGGCTTCGTGAGTGTGCCGAGGCAACGGTGGGGTCGCTCCGGTCGACCTTGGAGGTCCTTTGCAGGGACGTTCCCAAGATCCTACAGGTAATGATTTTAGGCATACCTTTCTCGTGATCAAGGCGTTCTTTGTGACGCCCCGCTTCCTTCCCTCAGGATCTGACGGATCTGAGCGCCGCCAAGTCGTCGTTCATCCGCCGCGAGGTCGATGTCTGGGGTTCGCTGCGGTCCCTGAGGACCACGCTTGCCAGGGCTACCGCGCGCCTCTCCCAACAAAGCGCCGAGGTGGCGGACCTTCGGTTGCTCTGTGTCGATCTGGGAGCAGAGGCAGCAGCGGCACGCGCAGAGGCGCTGCGGCGGCAGTCGGAGCTTGACCAGGTCACCGGCGAGCAGGACCAATCTCGGGGCCGGGCCGCCGAGGCCGAAAGTCGGGCTGAGGCTCTTGGAGTCCAGTTAGCTGAGGCGTCTGCTCGGGCCGGAGCCCTTGCAGCAGACCTAGTCGTGGCCCAAGCCGCATCCTCAGAGCAGCAGGCCCGAGCCAGAGGTATGTCTTGGCTGTTTTAAGTTTTTGTTTTAGCTCGGTTCCTCAACTTGTGTTTGAGGTCTTCCGCTTTGACTGTTCGCAGAGCTTGAGTCTGCCCTTGATAAGTCCACCAAGGCGCTTGCTCAGGCGGCCGAGCAGAGGGAGACCGACCACGCGGCCATGTCCGAGGCCATCTCGGCCTTCTGCCGGGTCTTTGGCTTCGACGACGTCCCCTCGGGAAGCTCCCCTCGAAGTTGCCTGCAGGCCTTGGGTGACCATGCGCGTGGCAGACTCCGCGAGGCGCTGCATCGCGGCGTCAGGCGGGCCTTCGCCGTGCTTGCTTCCCACTATGTCGTGGATCTGGAGCGGGTCAGCGAGGGGTATTGCCTCCCCGACGAAGATGAAGCCGCCCTGGCCGAAGTCCAGAGGCTCGACGCGGTCGCCGCGGGCCCAAGCGCGGTGCTGGCAACCACCTTCGAGGCAGAGATCCTCCCGCTTGCGCCGTCGTCCGAGGCCGGGGCGGATCTTGCCGAAGGTGGGGACGAAGCCGAGGGCGCGGCTCCTTCTCCGGGCGACGCCTGACTCTGTCGGAGCAATTTTCTTTGAATGCATATGTGTCTTTTGCGTCCGCCGAGGCCCGAACACTTTATTATCGTAATATAAGGTTGTGCTTTTTCCTTACGTTTTGCGTATCCGGACCCGTTCGTCAGTAGCTGGGTAGCTTGCCCAAGTAAGAGTCATTTTTCGCGGTAGGTGACGAGTGAGGTATCCGTATCCCAGAGGCGTAGGAGTCCCTCGGCTCGGTCGACCTTGCCACTTACATGCGCCCTTATTCGTTTCTTGGGGTCCTGTTACTGATATAGCCGGGAGACACGAAAGCCTTTTTGATGGAAGACTTTTTTTGAGGAAAATTTTGACGAGAGGGGGTTCCCCCCTTCTAGCCCCCGAGGGAGGGTCGGGCTTTGCCGAGGCAAGGCTGACCCTTCCTTGATGGTTAGACTTCGTACGTGAACGAGGTGTATGAACAACTTGAAAGCATCTTAAGGGTAGAAGCGACGTAGCTGTCGGATGTTCCAAGCGTTGCTGTAGACCTCGCCTTGACTGTTTGCCAGCTTATATGTCCCGGGCTTCAAAACCTTGGCGATGACGAACGGCCCTTCCCAGGGAGGCGTGAGCTTGTGCCGCCCTCGGGCGTCTTGTCGCAGCCGAAGCACCAAGTCGCCCACCTGGAGGTCTCGGGACCGAACCCCTCGGGCGTGGTAGCGTCGCAGGGACTGTTGATACCGCGCCGAGTGTAGTAAGGCCATGTCCCGAGCCTCTTCCAGCTGGTCCAGTGAGTCTTCTCGGTTAGCTCGATTGCTTTGGTTGTCGTAGGCCCTCGTCCTCGGGGAACCGTATTCTAAGTCTGTGGGCAAGATGGCCTCGGTCCCATAGACTAGAAAGAACGGTGTGAAGCCCGTGGCTCGGCTCAGCGTTGTCCTCAGGCTCCAGACCACCAAGGGGAGCTCCTTCATCCATCGCTTGCCGAACTTGTTGAGGTCGTTGTAGATCCGTGGCTTGAGTCCTTGCAGAATCATGTCGTTGGCACGCTCTACTTGCCCATTTGTCATGGGGTGGGCCACGGCGGCCCAGTCCACCCGGATGTGGTGATCCTCGCAGAAGTCCAGGAACTTTCTGCCGGTGAACTGGGTGCCGTTGTCGGTGATGATGGAGTTCAGGACCCCAAAGCGATGGATGATGTTGGTGAAGAATGCCACCGCCTGTTCGGACCTGATGCTGCTCATGGGCCGGACCTCGATCCACTTGGAGAATTTATCGATGGCGACCAGGAGGTGCGTGTAGCCCCCGGATGCCTTCTGCAAGGGGCCGACGAGGTCCAGACCCCATACAGCAAATGACCAGGTGATGGGTATCGTCTGCAGAGCCTGAGCGGGCAGGTGGATCTGCCTTGCGTAGAATTGACACCCTTGGCAGGTGCGGACAATTCTAGTGGCGTCGGCCACCGCGGTCGGCTAGTAGAAACCTTGTCGGAAGGCGTTTCCAACAAGGGCTTGGGGCGCTGCGTGATGGCCGCAAGCCCCCGATTGTATTTCTTGTAAGAGCTCCTGGCCTTCGGCGATGGATATGCATCGCTGGAGGATGCCTGAGGGGCTGCGGTGGTAGAGCTCCTTCTCGTCCCCCAGCAAGACGAACGACTTGGCGCGCCGCGCCAGTCGCCGAGCCTCGGCTCGGTCGTGGGGCAGCTCTCCTCGGTGGAGATATTGTAGGTACGGGGTCTGCCAGTTTCGATTAGGCGTGACCCCGCTCCGCTCTTCCTCGACGCGCAGTGCCTCACCCTCGGGGGCCGAGGGTGCCTCGGGCTCGGGCGTGTCGTCGGTCTTGATTGAGGGCTGATGCAGGTCTCGGGAGAAGACGTCCGGGGAACCGTTGTTCGCCTCGAGGCTATCTTAGCCAGCCCGTCCGCAGTCTCGTTGTATCGTCGGGCGATGTGGTTGAGCTCGAGCCCGTAGAACTTGTCTTCCAGGCGCCGAACCTCGTCACAGTAGGCTTCCATCTTCGGGTCGCGGTAGTGGGAGTTCTTCATGACTTGGTCAATGACGAGCTGCGAGTCACCGCGAGCGTCGAGGCGTCGGACCCCTAGCTCGATGGCGATGCGCAACCCGTTGACCAGAGCCTCATACTCGGCCACATTGTTGGACGCCGGGAAATGGAGGCGCAGCACGTAGCGTAGGTGCTTCCCGAGGGGCGAGATGAAGAGTAGGCCCGCGCCTGCCCCTGTCTTCATCAGCGACCCATCGAAAAACATGGTCCAGAGTTCTGGTTGGATCGGAGCTATTGGAAGCTGGGTGTCGACCCATTCAGCCACAAAGTCCACCAAGACTTGGGACTTGATGGCCTTCCGAGGGGCGAACGAGATTGTCTCGCCCATGATTTCCACCGCCTACTTTGCAATCCTACCCGAGGCCTCTCGGCACTGGATGATCTCCCCCAGGGGGAAGGATGACACCACAGTTACCGGATGAGACTCGAAGTAGTGTCGCAACTTCCGCCGCGTCAGAATCACCGTGTACAGCAGCTTCTGAATTTGTGGGTAGCGGATCTTGGTCTCGGACAGTACCTCACTGATGAAGTAGACCGGCCTCTGGACGGGCAATGCATGCCCCTCTTCTCGTCTCTCAACCACGATCGCGGTGCTGACCACCTGAGTGGTAGCGGCGACGTAGATCAAGAGGGCTTCTCCGGCAGAGGGGGGCACCAAGATGGGCGCGTTCGTGAGGAGCGCCTTCAGGTTCCCGAGGGCTTCCTCGGCCTCAGGGGTCCAAGTGAAGCACTCGGCCTTTCTTAAGAGGCGGTACAGAGGTAGGCCTCTTTCGCCGAGGCGCGAGATGAAGCGGCTCAGGGCCGCAAGGCATCCCGTGACCCTCTGCACGCCTTTCAAGTCCTTGATGGGCCCCATGTTGGTGATGGCCACGATTTTCTCTGGGTTGGCCTCGATGCCCCGCTCGGAGATGATGAACCCCAAGAGCATGCCTCGGGGGACTCCGAAGACGCACTTCTCAGGATTGAGTTTTACGCCTTTCGCCTTGAGACACCGGAATGTCGCTTCAAGGTCGGAAAGGAGGTCGGAGGCTTTCCTCGTCTTGACTACGATGTCATCGACGTAAGCCTCGACCGTTCGACCAATGTGTTTACCGAACACTTGGTTCATGCACCTTTGGTATGTCGCACCCGCATTCCTCAAACCAAACGGCATAGTAACGTAGCAGTACATGCCGAAAGGTGTGATGAAAGAAGTCGCGAGCTGGTCGGACTCTTTCATCCTGATTTGGTGATACCCTGAGTAGGCATCGAGGAAAGACAGGGTTTCGCACCCAGCAGTGGAATCCACGATTTGATCGATGCGAGGCAGAGGATAGGGAACTTTTGGACATGCTTTGTTTAGACCAGTGTAGTCTACAAACATCCGCTATTTCCCTCCTTTCTTTCTCACAAGCACAGGGTTGGCAAGCCATTCGGGATGGAATACCTCTTTGATGAACCCTGCCGCCATTAGCTTGTGGATCTCCTCGCCTATGGCTCTGCGCTTTTCTTCGTCGAGTCGGCGCAGAGGCTGCTTCACGGGTCGGGCTCCAGCTCGGATATCCAGCGAGTGCTCGGCGACATCCCTCGGTATGCCGGGCATGTCCGAGGGACTCCACGCGAACACGTCGGCGTTCGCGCGGAGAAAGTCGACGAGCACTGCTTCCTATTTGGGGTCAAGCTCGGAGCCAATCTGGATCTGCTTGGAGGCGTCGTTGCTGGGGTCGAGAGGGACGGACTTAACCGTCTCCGCTGGCTCGAAGTTACCGGCATGGCGCTTCACGTCTGGTGCCTCCTTGGAGAGGCTTTCCAGGTCGGCGATGAGGGCCTCGGATTCGGCGAGGGCCTCAGCGTACTCCCCGCACTCCACGTCGCATTCGTACGCGTGTCGATACGTGGGGCCGACGGTGATGACCCCGTTGGGGCCCGGCATCTTGAGCTTGAGGTAGGTGTAGTTGGGGACGGCCATGAACTTGGCGTAGCATGGCCTCCCCAGCACTGCGTGGTAGGTTCCTCGGAACCCGACCACCTCGAACGTGAGGGTTTCCCTTCGGAAGTTGGAGGGAGTACCAAAGCAGATGGGTAGATCGAGTTGTCCGAGGGGGTGGACACGTTTCCCGGGGATGATCCCGTGGAAAGGCGTCGCGCCCGCCCGGACCGAGGACAGATCGATCCGCAGGAGCCCGAGGGTCTCGGCGTAGATGATGTTGAGGCTGCTGCCTCCGTCCATGAGGACCTTGGTGAGCCTGACGTTGCCGATGACGGGGTCGACAATGAGCGGGTATTTCCCCGGGCTCGGCACGCGGTCGGGATGGTCGCCCTGGTCGAAGGTGATGGGCTTGTCGGACCAGTCTAGGTAGACTGGCGCCGCTACCTTCACCGAGCAGACCTCCCGACGCTCTTGCTTGCGGTGCCGAGCCGAGGCGTTCGCCACTTGCCCACCGTAGATCATGAAGCAGTCGTGGACCTCGGGGAACTCCCCTGCCTTGTGATCCTCCTTCTTATCGTCGTCACGGGCCCTGCCACCCTCCGCAGGTGGCCCGGCCTTGTGAAAGTGGTGTCGAAGCATGGCGCACTCCTCAAGGGTGTGCTTGACGGGCCCCTGATGATAGGGGCACGTCTCCTTGAGCATCTTGTCGAAGAGATTGGCGCCTCTGGGAGGTTTCCGAGGGTTCTTGTACTCAGCGGCGGCGACAAGGTCCGCGTCGGCGGCGACGTGTTTCGCTTGCGACTTCTTCTTGCCTTTCTTTCTGGTGCCGCACTGAGTGGACGCCTCGGGGACATCTTCCGGCTGGCGGCCCTGGGGCTGCTTGTCCTTCCGGAAGATGGCCTCAACCGCCTCCTGGCCAGAGGCGAACTTGGTGGCGATGTCCATCGGCTCGCTCGCCCTGGTGGGGGTCTTGCGACCCAGCTTGCTCACCAGGTCGCGGTAGGTGGTGCCGGCGAGGAACGCGCCGATGACATCCGAGTCGGTGACGTTGGGCAGCTCGATGCGCTGCTTCGAGAATTGCCGGATGTAGTCCCGGAGAGACTCTCCCGGCTACAGGCGGCAGCTTCGGAGATCCCAGGAGTTCCCAGGGTGCACGTACGTGGCCTGGAAGTTGTTGGCGAAGGCTTGGACCAGGTCGTCCCAGTTGGAGATCTGCCCCGGAGGCAAATGCTCCAGCCAGGCTCGAGCGGTGTCGGAGAGGAACAGGGGGAGGTTGCGGATGATGAGGTTGTCATCGTCCGTTCCACCCAGGTGGCAGGCCAGCCGGTAGTCCGCGAGCCACAGTTCCGGCCTCGTCTCCCCCGAGTACTTTGTGATAGTAATCGGGGTTTGGAACCGGGTCGGGAACGGCGCCCGTCGTATGGCCCGGCTGAAAGCCTGTGGACCGGGTGGTTCGGGCGAGGGACTCCGATCCTCCCCGCTGTCGTAGCGTCCCCCACGCCTGGGGTGGTAGCCTCGGCGCACCTTCTCGTCGAGGTGGGCTCGACGGTTGCGGTGATGGTGCTGGTTGCCGAGGCGACCTGGGGCCGCAGGCGCTGTGTTGCGCGTGCGCCCGGTGTGGACCGAGGCTTCCCGCATGAATCGGGAAGTCACGACACGATGCTCCGAGGGGTACCCCTGCCTTCGGGAGGTAGAGCTTTCGGCCCGTCGGACAGCGGCATCCTCCAGGAGATTCTTGAGCTCCCCCTAGATACGCCGCCCTTCGGTGGTTGATGGTTCCGGCATCGCGCGGAGTAGTATTGCTGCCACAGCCAAGTTCTGGCCGACCCCACTGGAAGCTGGTGGCGGCCTTGCCCTGATATCGTCGGTGATGCGGTGCTGGATGCCCTGGGGTAGATGACGCGCTTCTCCGGCCGGAGGTTGGCCTGCCCATTCCTGCCCGATGTCCCGGCGGAACGGCTCAAGTGTTCCTGCTCCCTCGTCGAGCCTGGCCTGCATCTCGCGGATTTGCTCGAGCTGTGAGTCCTGACCCCCCGCAGGGACTAGGACCACAGCTAGCTCCCGAAGGATGTCAACGCGAGGCGCAGGCCTAGGGGGATCACCGTTTTCCGGTATACCAAGATGGTTGCCTTCGCCGGGACCCCCTAGATCGACGTGGAAACATTCACGACTTGGGCCGCAGTCCTCGTCGCCGAAGCTGCAGCTACCGTCGGAACAATCGGAAAGGCAAGTAGTAGCATGCGGTCATGAAGTCCCGCATGGCACTGGGGTTACCAAGTCCGGAGAAATCCCAACAAAAGTCGGGCCCGTCATCTTCCTCAGAACCCGAGGGCGCGTAGGTCGAGACGGCTGTCAGCCGGTCCCAGGGTGACCGCATACCGTACCCCGGAGGGTTTGGACACGCCTCTATGAAAGCGTCCACCGAAGCGAAGTCACTTGGTGGGTCGAGGCTGAATCCAAAAGGCACGAGATGGGAATCAGTCGGTACCTCCTGGTCGATGGGCGGTGACGAAGTCACGTCAGGGGCAGACTGCACCGTCGTCTCAGGTACGAGGTTGATGCCCATCAAGTCCTTTGCGGGCGTGCTAGCGTCGTTCGTTTGCTTGGAGTTGGCGTGTTGCGGGGAAACGGCGCTCGTCTTCGTCTCAGACGCGAGGTCGATGCCCGACATGTCCCCCGTTGGGGCGCCGACGCCGTCGACTCGCTCGACAGCCGACGAGGTGCCGCCTCCTGCTTGGCCTTGGTTGCCCCGCCTCCTCCTCCGTCGGCGGGGGAGGCGACGGGACAAACCCGAATGTTGTTCTTCCGCCACGTGGGGAAGACGTCGTCGATTCCGCCGCCGGCGGGTGGGTTGTCGGCCGCCATTGCCGCTGTCACGCGGCGGAGGAAGGAGTATCATGTCGTAGCCGCCGTCGAGGGACATGAACTCAAGACTCCCGAAACAGAGCACCGTCCCGGCTGGAAAGGTTGCTGGAGACTACCCATCTGGAGCTTGACGGGAAGCTGTTCGTCAACACGCAGCAGGCCCCTACATGACGCGCCAACTGTCGGCGTTTCGACCCTAGGGGGTCCCTGGACCGACGAGTAAATTGTCGTTGCGTGCCCCAGCCCAGATGGGTCGGCGCGAGATGGAGCGCGAAGGGGGGAAAACTAGAGGGAGACAGGCGTAAAAGGGGAAACCCGCGACCTTCGTGTTTGTCCCGTGCCCGGGTCGGGTGCGCTTGCAGTAGGGGGTTACAAGCGTCCGCGTGGGAGGGAGCGAGAGGCCTGCACGCGCCGTCCCATCCTCCCCCGCGCGGCCAACCCTCCGTACGAGTGCCCTGGCCCTTCCTTTTATAGGCGTAAGGAGAGGGCCCAGGTGTATAATGGGAGGTGTAGCAGTGTGCTAACGTGTCTAGCAGAGAGGAGCTAGCGCCCTAAGTACATGCCGTCGTGGCAGCCAGAGAGGTTTTGGCACCCTATTCATGAGATGTCGTGGCCGTCGGAGGAGCGCTGGAGCCTAGCGGAAGGACAACTGTCGGGGCTGTTGAGTCCTTGCTGACGTCTCCTTGCTTCCGTAAGGGGCTGAGAGCCGCCGTCGTCATGGAGCACGCGGGGTGCCATCATTACTTGTTTACCGGGGCGAGCCAGATGGGACGCCGGTCTTGTTTCCCCTAGCCTGAGCTAGCTAGGGGTAGGGTAATGATGGCCCCCCTTGTGACGTGGTCGGTCCGAGCCCTGGGTTGGGCGAGGCGGAGGCTCCTCCGAGGTCGAGGTCGAGTCTGTCTTCCGTGGTCGAGGTCGAGTCCGAGCCCCGGGTCGGGCGAGGCGGAGACCGTCGGCTGAGGCCAGGGCTGAGTCCGAGCCCTGGGGTCAGGTGAGGCGGAGTTCGTCGTCTTCCGGGGTCGAGGCCAAGTCCGAGCCCTGGGGTCGGGCGAGGCGGATCTTCCTATGGCGCCCGAGGCCAGACTTGGCTGCTGTCAGCCTCACTCTATCGAGTGGCACAGCAGTCGGAGCGGCGCAGGCGGCGCTGTCCTCTCGTCAAGCCGGTCAGTGGAGCGGCGAAGTGACTGCGGTCACTTCGGCTCTGTCGACTGACGAGCGCACGTCAGGATAAGGTGTCAGGCCATCCTTGCATTAAATGCTTTTGCGGTGTGGTCGGTCGGTGTGGCGATCTGACCAAGGTTGCTTCTTGGCGAAGACTGGGCCTCGGGCGAGCCGAAGGTGTGTCCATCTCTTGAGGGGGCCCTCGGGCGAGACGTGAATCCTCCAGGGTCGGCTGCCCTTGCCCGAGGCTGGGCTCGGGCGAGGCGAGATCGTGTCCCTTGAGTGGACCGGGCCTTGACTTAATCGCACCCATCAGGCCTTTGCAGCTTTTGTGCTGATGTGTGTCACCAGCTGAGATTAGGAGTCTTGGGGGTACCCCTAATTATGGTCCCCGACAGTAGCCCCCGAGCCTCAAAGGGAGTGTTAATACTCGCTTGGAGGCTTTTGTCGCACTTTTTTGCAAGGGGACCGACCTTTCTCGGTTGCGTTTCGTTTCGGTGGGTGCGCGCGAGCGCACCCGCCGGGTGTAGCCCCCGAGGCCTCGGAGGAGTGGTTTGACTCCTTCGAGGTCTTAATGCGTTTCGTGATGCTTCGGCCGGTCTGGTTGTTCCCTCATGCGAACTGGTCGTAGCCCGGGTGCACAGTCGAGTCCCAAGTTCTCGGGCTGGTATGTTGACGTTGTCAATGGTTTGGCCGAAGCCGGGTTTGCGAGAGCAGCCCCCGAGCCTCCACACAGAGCGAGAGGACGGTCAAGGACAGACTCGACTTTTTTACATACGCCCCTGCGTCGCCTTTCCGCAAGGAGGAGGGGGGAAAGCGCCACGTTGCCCTCGGAGGGCGCCGAACATGGTGTCTCCAGTGAGCTGCTAACGGGTAATCCGAGTGGACGCCCGTGCCCCATTTGTTAGGGGTCGGCTAGGGGCCCGGAGGCGCGTTCCAAAAGTACCTGCGGGTGATTTGCCGGACCCGGTCCCCTTTTGACGGGGTCCGAGGGCTCGATGCCTCCCTCTGGTGGGATTCCGTTACAAAATCGTTCCCGTTGGTCTCGGAAATGTCCTAGGGTACCTCGGGAGCGTAGCCCGAGCCTTGGTCTCCGTTACAAAATCGTTCCCGTTGCCCACTCCTGCTCGATGTTTTGCCAGAGTTGCACAAGTTGCCTTGCTTCCTCGTTGAGCTTGGCCTGCATCTCGCGGATTTGCTCGAGTTGTGTGTCCTGACCCCCCGCAGGGACTGGGACCACAGCTAGCTCCCGTGGGATGTCAACGCGAGAAGCAGGCACAGGGGGATCGTCATCCTCCGGCATACCGAGGTGGTTGCCTTCATCGCGATCCCCCAGATCGACGTGGAAACATTCGTGACTTGGGCCACAACCCTCATCGTCAAGGCTGTGGCCATCATCAGAGCAATCGGAGAGGCAGTAGTCACATGCGGTCATGAAGTCTCGCATGGCACTGGGATCACGGAGCCCGGAGAAATCCCTACCAGAGTCGGGGTCGTCTTCTTCCTCGGAACCCGGGGGCCCGTAGGTTGAGACGGTCGTCAGTCGGTCCCAGGATGACCATATATGGTACCTAGAAGGTTAGGGTATGCCTTTACGAAAGCGCTCACCGAAGCGAGGTCGCTTGGTGGATCGAAGCTGAATCTAAAAGGCATAGGGTGGAAAACGGACGGTACCTCTTGGTCGATGGACGGTGGCGAAGTCACGTCGGGGACGGACTGCACCGCTATCTCAGGTACGAGGCTAACGTCCAGCAAGTCCTTCGTGAGTGTGCTAGCGTCATCAGTCTGCTTGGGGTTGGCACGTTGCAGGGAATTGACATCCGTCGTTATCTCAGGTGCGAGGACAACGCCCGACATATCCCCCGCTGGGGTGCCGGCGTCGTCGACTCGCTCGACAACCGACGAGGTGCCGTCTCCTGCCTGGCCACGATTGCCCCGTCTCCTCCTCCTGCGGCGAGGAGGGTGGCGGGGCAAACCCGGATGCTGCTCTTCCGCCACAGGAAGACGTCGTCGAGTTCGCCGCCGTCGGGCGAGCTGGCTGTGACGGAACCTCCCAAGTAATTAGGCCCACTTACAGTTGTCCTTGTCCAACGGACTTCAGACATCCCTGTAGGTGTCCCTGAATTACTTGACAAGTTCGGTATCTTTCCTTACCTTACCAGGAACGATTCACCCGTCTTGCAGACATTACCGAACATCGGAGATAAAGAAATGCGGAAGCGATTTACATAACTTACATTTATTTTAAAAGCAAGTTCAAGTTGTTTTATTACAGACCAGAACTAAAAACGAGTGCAGAGTAATAATATTATACAAACCAAGGGAGGCAAAAACCCCTCCCGATAAGTTTTAAGTAAAAGGTCTATACGGAGGACCAAGTCCTCCCGCACTTCAGTCTTGTTTTTCTTCCTTGGGAACCACCTTGGCACAGAAGCAGCAGAAATCTGCTACTTCCTCACCTAAAAACAATGAAGGGATAAACCCTGAGTATGGAATTACTCAGCAAGACTTACCCGACTAAAGAAAAGACTCTCAAGGGTATGCTGGTTATATGGGAGTCAAGGTAAGGCTTTTCAATAATCAAAGACTCTGTTTTGCAGAAATGCTTACTAAAGTGGATCCTTAAAAATCCAATTTTATTTGTCAAGTTAAGTACAATTACCTGCAACTAGAGTTCTTTCTTCCCTAGTTCAATCACTGGTCCTGCACTAGCCAATTTCTTAACAAAAACCCATCATCTTTAGTGGAATGCTACGTGTAGGTCAGTGACCAAGTCTTCATAACCGCGAAGGTACGGCGATCCGAATCGATTATACTCAGCTGAGGATCTCCAATCACACGACATATGTAGCACTTAACCCTTGCATATGTCAACCCGCCACCGGGGTTCTTAAGACCGGATCAGGTTCACGCAAACCGAGAGTACAGATACACCATCGTCCAGCCTCTTGCCACGGAGGGTACACGCTACTCTCGCCACCGCTCCACGCCCATTTCGTGTTATCTTATTCCGGCCTTAGTCTGCCCGAGGCAAGGCTTACCCATGACGAGGCATGTGACCAGTTAAAGGGTCCTCGATCATCAAGCCTACATCGACAAGGTCCTTAATCGACTCAGACGGAGACACTACACCGAGACTCCTTTCTCGTGCAAGTCACCCGCCCGGTCTCAACTTAATTATTTCAAACCCAAAGTTTGGTACCTGGCAGAGGTACATCTTTTCCAGATGTTGAATCCATCAAGGCCCTGATGGATCCACCATCAAATTTTATTTCAAAAAAAACATCCCACCCACTTTTGCCACATCATCTTTTGTAAAAACAAAACATTTTGTTTTTCTAAAGCAAGGCTAAGCATCAAAATCTTTTGTAAAATGGGTGATCAAGGAAGGTAATCAAATTCAAGGAAGGTAATGCAGGAATTGTTTTAGCAATCAACTCCTATCACCTAATGCATCAATCAAGTGAGAAAGATTTTTAAAAAACATCAAGGAAGGTGGCAAATGCACCGGGGCTTGCCTTTATTAACAGGTGAGTCCTGCTCGGATCCACAAATATCGAAATAAAAGCAGTTGCCTGCTTGAGGATCTGAGGTTGGTGGTGTCCCCTCTTCAGTGACTTCTTCTTCTTCTTCGTGTTCTAACATAACCATATATATGCATAAGAATGGATGCCATGGGATGCTCATGAGGATGCAAAGATAATATAGACTTATTATCTAAGTCTTGAGTACAACTTTCCTTCACGGTACTCCGAGAACCTAGGGTTTCCGGAGTCGGTAAAGGAGTTCACAGGGCAGGGGGTGGTTTTGGGTTCTAGTTATCAAACATGGTCCAAATCAACTCAAATTCTACCCAAGGCTTCTAAATATTTCATTAAGTTCCCATAAAAAGTTTGGGCATTTTTGGACTTACCAATTATTTTCTAAAAATCCATAACTAATACTTTTAACTACTTTAAATGCCCTAAAATTTCTTATTTCCACTAAAAATCACAAAACTATTTTTATTAAATTCTAGGGAAAATAACAAGCCTAGGAAAATTGGTTTCACAATTTTATTATTTTTTACTGTTTTCTATTATTGTTTTGGCTCTGGAGATAAAAGAAAAAGAAAAACAGATGAATAGTACTGGGCTGATTTCAGCCCAGTAGCCCATCTCGGAGGGGGAAAGCGCTCGCGCACGCCCGCGCCCTGGCGGTTTTGCAGAACGGCCCCCGCGTTTCTGTCAAACTGCGAATGGGTTCAGACACTATTTGAATTAGTCACTGACAACTTGCAGATAAGCCCCTGACTTTCTATTCCTTCACACAGCTAAGTCCCCGACGGCGCTCGCACGCGGTAGAGCTCCGACGAGCTTCTGGACCGGTCGACTGGGGCTACGGCTGGGTTTTCCGAGCGGCGGACATGAAATCGGATCTACCCTGACCATTTTCCCCAGCTTAATTGCACAATTGGTCAAGTATTTTGCTCTGGCCATGGTGACCGTGAGCAGCGCGGCAAGACCGATGCGTTCCCGGCAACCAAAGGGCTCCTAGCTCGATTGTGTGAGTCGGCGAGCATCGCAGACGCATAAGAATGCTTAAACAAGGGAACAGAGGGGAAGAGCTAACCTGAGTTGGGCTGACCACGGCGGGGTTGAGTTCACGGTGTTTTAGAACCGGATTGGGGAGAATCCGAAATTCGTGCTTGCTAGTGAGGGATTTAGGATGCAGGTGGGTGCGGTAGGTGCTTGAGTACATGGCGGAGCTGGGGGCACGGTCAATTTATAGGCGGGCAAGGCGGTGGCCGCGAATTTTGGGGAGGACGCGCGGCGGCCGGAATTGAAGAAGAAGGCGGGCGCGGTGAATTCGTGTCCCGCGGCGTGGCAGACTTCCCAGCGATGATGGGACAGTCATAAGGTGTCACAACAGTGCTGTAAAACGGCTAGGCCACGCGGCGCACGGCCGGGAAGCGGCGGTCGACGGTGAGCTTATCGGCTACAGCCGCAAAGCAGAAGGGCAGTCACGGCGGGTTACCGGAGTTATCCGCAGGGGATGGCTTTTACCTGGCGGCCTTATCTGGTCACCGACGACGTGAATCGCAACGGCGGTGGCGTGAATCACAGCGGAGATCGGTCGTCGGCGATGAGATTCCACTGCCGCGGTTGATCTGATCCGGTTGGGTACTGTACCATGGGACATTCAGTTTATGACGCCTGACGGTCATAGTTTAGACTCGATTTGCTCACAAATTTTCATGGCAACATACCCAATGATCTGCAGCAAAGTTGTAGTGCTAGAATCCATCTATATCTTTGCTATAATGTGTACTCACAAAAAGTCACTGGATCCCCTTCAAAATCGAGCTCAAAGTTCATCTCAAAATACTGTCAGTCTGAACTTCAGACCCCAGGCAGTCTGACAGTCCAACTTGGGTTGAGATTTTCTCCACATTTCTCATAAGAACATGGCTTGAATCCTTAAACAAAGTTGTTCACCTATAATTGGGCTACAAACTTGTTGTAGTTACTTTGGGCAAAAACCCTATGCTTTGAAAGTTACAAAGCCCCAAAGTTGAGCCAATATCACTGAAATTTCAGACTTAGTATAGAACTCAAATGAGGTCCATTTTGCAATTGAGTCCAAAACTTAGGGTTTGGCTTTCAAGTCCACATATTTGTGAACCAAAGGACTTAAGAACCTTATTTGACTTGGTTTTTGCACTTTAGTCCAAAAGTGGACCAATTTTGCACATATGCCCCTAGGGTTTAGTTTTAGGGTTTTCCAGGGTTTCATTTAGGGTTTCTAGTAGCCCATGGGTATAAATGAGATTCAACTTTGTTTTTGGAGATATTTTATAGCTATTTCACTAAAGCCTTTAGGTTTTCTCAATTTGGGTTAAGTTTTAGCCCCTTTAATCCTTGTTTAGGGTAAAGCTTCCTATCCAGGGTCCTATTTGCAAAACCTTAAAACAATACAACTTGTTTGAAATTTTTGCCTAGTGAATGCACTCTAGGTGTATCAAACATATGCAATGTCAATGCTTATGATGCCATGCTCAAGTTTTAGTCATAGTAACACCAGGAGTGTTACATCCTTCCCCCCATAAAAGAATCTCGTCCCGAGATTTAAAGTCCTAGGGTGAGTAATGGAAAAGGAAATGTGTCACATTTTTATTTCCTTATTTCTGGTACAAGGCAGGGTGATGTGGGGTTCATTCCTTTATTGCCATAACTATATACATTTTACAAATTACATGAGGCTAGAAAGCCTGGGAAATTCTGATTCAAGAAGTCTTGAGTTTCCCACGTAGCCTCTTCCTCAGAATGCTGGTTCCACTGTATCTTATAAAACTTGAGAGTTTTTCTTCGGGTAACCCTGTCCTTTTGATCCAAGACTCGAACAGGATGCTCAGAATAGGTCAAGTCCGGCTCAAGGACAACATCAGTTACTTCAATGGTTCGATCGGGAACCCGAAGACACTTCTTCAATTGTGACACATGGAACACATTATGTACAGCAGACAAGGTTTCGGGTAGATGGAGTCGGTATGCCACTGGTCCACATTGCTCAAGTACCAGGAATGGACCAATGTTCCTGGGTGCAAGCTTCCCTTTAACCCCAAAACGCGATACTCCTTTCATTGGTGAGACTTTCAGGTAAACATAGTCTCCTTCCAGGAAATATAAGGGCATTCGCCGTGTGTCTGTATAACTCTTCTGACGAGCTTGTGCTTTCTTCATATTATGAATAATTTTCTGAACCTTATCCTCGGCTTCTTTCACCAGATCAGGTCTAAAGAAGCACCTTTCACCAGGTTCAGACCAATTTAGCGGAGTCCGACACCGTCGTCCATATAAAGCTTCAAAGGGTGCCATCTTGATACTTTCTTGATAGCTATTATTATATGAAAACTCCACCAAAGGTAAACATTCATCCCATTTCTGTGAGAAGTCCAGAACACATGCCCGCAGCATATCTTCAAGTATTTGGTTCACTCTCTCAGTCTGTCCACTGGTTTGAGGATGATAGGCCGAACTGTGGAGTAACTTAGTACCCAGGGATTTATGAAGTTCTTCCCAAAATTTGGATACAAATTGTGGTCCACGATCCGACACTATAGTCTTTGGAACACCATGCAAACTGAGAATACGAGCAATATATAATTCCGCATAGGTAAGTACCGGGTAATATGTCTTGACCGGCAGAAAATGAGCAACCTTTGTAAGTCGATCAACAATCACCCAGATAGAGTCATACCCTTTCGCGGTCCTGGGCAATCCCACAATGAAGTCCATGCTTATGTCTTCCCATTTCCATGTTGGTATTGGTAATGACTGCAATGGACCGGCAGTTTTCATGTGTATGGCCTTGACACGTCTGCAAGTGTCACACTTAGCCACATAGCGTGCAATTTCAATTTTCATCTTCGTCCACCAGTAGTGCTGTTTTAGATCATGATACATCTTAGTGCTTCCCGGATGAATAGAATAGCGACTAAGATGCGCTTCATCTAAGATTTGCTGGCGGAGTTCTTCATTCTTTGGCACTACTATGCGGTTTTTAAACCATATCACACCTTGATCGTCTTCCTTGAAACATTTGGCTGTTCCAGCCCTTATCTTCTCTCGTATGTGCTTCATACCCAGATTATCCTTTTGAGCATCAATTATCCTTTGCAAAATGGTTGACTCAAGCTTTAGCTGATTCAGAGTCCCTTGTTGGATTATCCCCAGGTTTAGCTTCTCCATTTCTTGACATAAAGTGTTCTCGGAGGTCTTCGCCATAAGACAGTGGCAGGAAGTCTTACGACTCAATGCATCTGCCACCACATTGGCCTTGCCTGGGTGATAATGGATCTCCAGTTCATAGTCCTTAATAAGCTCAAGCCATCGTCTTTGCCTCATATTTAACTCTGACTGGGTGAAGATGTACTTCAAACTTTTATGATCTGTATATATGTGACAGATATTTCCCAGCAGATAGTGACGCCATATTTTCAGGGCATGAACCACAACAGCTAGCTCTAGATCATGAGTTGGATAATGCTCCTCATGTCGGCGCAACTGCCTTGAAGCATACACAATTACTCGGCCTTCTTGCATCAGTACACAGCCGAGCCCACTGCCAGAGGCATCACAATATACATCAAAAGGCTTAGTGATGTCCGGTTGAGCCAATACCGGAGCAGTGGTTAATAATGTCTTCAATTGCTCAAAGGCTTCATTACACTCAGAAGACCAATTGAACTTAATATCATTCTTCAATAAACTTGTGATTGGCTTCACAAGCTTAGAAAAATCGGGTATGAATCTGCGATAATATCCAGCTAGTCCAAGAAAACTCCGGACTTGGTGAACAGTGGTTGGGGGTTTCCACTCCAGAATATCTTTGACTTTGCTAGGATCTACCGCAATTCCATTGGCTGATAACACGTGACCCAAAAATTGAATTTCCTCTAGCCAGAACGCGCACTTGCTGAACTTGGCATACAGCTGATGTTCCCTCAGGCGCGTCAATACAATCCGTAGATGCTGAGCATGCTCCTCTTCATTTTTAGAGTATATCAAAATATCGTCGATGAAGACCACCACGAACTTGTCCAACTCGGGCATGAACACCGAGTTCATCAAATAGGTGAAGAGGGCAGGAGCATTTGTGAGCCCAAAAGACATTACCAAGTATTCAAACAATCCATACCGCGTAGTAAATGCGGTCTTCGGTATATCCTCGGGCCGAATACGGATTTGGTGATAGCCCGACCTGAGATCAATTTTGGAAAATACCCTCGCCCCAGTCAGTTGATCAAATAAGATGTCGATCCTTGGAAGAGGGTACTTATTCTTGATGGTGACCTCATTCAGGGGTCGATAATCCACACACATCCGCAAGGTTTGATCCTTCTTCTTAACAAAAATGGCGGGGCAACCCCATGGGGACGAGCTTGGCCGGATAAATCCCTTATTCAGTAGATCTTGTAATTGAATCTTCAATTCCGCCAACTCATTAGGGGGCATACGGTACGATCTTCGGGAGATGGGAGCCGTACCGGGCTTTAGCTCAATTACGAATTCTACATCTCTTTCAGGGGGCAGTCTAGGCAAATCTTCCGGAAATACATCTGGAAACTCACATACTACCGGAATGTTCTTGATCTCCGGTACAATGGCTTCAAATATTCCACCAGAAGCTTTGGCTGGATTGGTTACGGGGAGAGACAAAAGAATTTCTTCTTGATTATAGCTCAACCTGACGGTTCTGAGTTCAGTGTTGAGGATTGCCTTGTGTTGGGTTAACCAATTCATACCCAAAATTACATCTATATCCTGGCCTTTCAGAACAATCATGTTAGCAGGAAAGTTCCATCCGGCCATTGTTACTGGCACTTCATAGGCCACTTCTCTAGTAAAAATGTGTCCCCCAGGTGAATGAATTTTAAATCCCTCTTTTGATTCATAACATGCAATGTGATGTTGCTCCACAAATTTCTTGCTAATGAAGGTATGCGAAGCACCAGAATCAAAAAGAATAATTGCAGGGTGACTGGCCACGGGAAACGTACCCATCATCACCGGTGTGGGGGATAGATATCCCCCGGGTCCACCAAAAGAGTAATGGACCTCACGAAAGGCCCAAGGGCCCAATAAATCGTAAGGTTATTCTTTCGTGGGCCTGGGGAGAAACAACCAGCAACGCAGAACGACATGAGGCCGGATTGGTGTAAACCCGGATGGCCCACTGCGTCGAGCGAGTGACCGCAACGGGGATCCGATTTTTCCTGCGCAGGAACCTCCATGCAACAAAGCCACGTGAGGATAAGTCGGCGAGGGTTACGTAGAGGATAATCTCAAGAGGTTCACTATCTTTTAGCCACTTGTTGTTATCTTATCCATGTGTACTGCCCCACGGTCGAGTATATAAGGCCTAGGGGGCACCCCTTCAGAACGATCGACCCATTACTTAGCCACCTACCTCAACTCTCTGTATCCTTAATCCAGAGAGCTCTCTTGTAATCATACCCTCCAAGCATACTCATCAGGACGTAGGGTGTTACGCGTCACTAAGCGGCCCGAACCTGTAAACCTTGTCCACCGTCTCTCGTGCGATCGGCACGAACCATTTTGCTACAGTTGTCGACACCTTCCTACTCCAAAAACACCTTGAGGGGCAACCCCGGGTGTGCGGTCGGATCCAAAACACCGACAGCTGGCGCGCCAGGTAGGGGCTGTGTCGACAATCCAAGCTAGCTCAATGGCCGTCTCCTTCTACAGCAAGATCACCCTACGCCCCGGATCAATGTTCTGCTTCGGAACGATCTCATTCGTAGCGGACGAAGAAGGAATTCTACACCGTATCGCGGATTCGCCGGAAAAGGAATCTTCCCCAACAAACTCCGAAAATATCGGAGAAGCGCAACCTCCAGCTCTCCGAAAGAAGATCACTACGACGGCAGCACCGTTCTACCCCGACGTCCTCTTCATCGGAAGAGCGGAATCGCCCGTCATCTCCGACGACGAGCCGACTGTACCCGGGGAGGAACCGCCTCAGCGAGAGTCCCGTCGACGGAGGAACCGGCGCAGGAACGTTCGACGACATCACGCAGCCGGAGAGCGGAATCCAGAACAACCTGTCTCGCGAGACGAGGTCTCGGAGGTAGGAGAAACCCCGGAAGAACGCGTCTTCAGAGAGCGAAGGAACTCCCGACGACGTGATCGCCGATGAGCTCAGGAACAGGCCGAGCAGGATGCAAGGCAACGTCGAGAGAATCCATTCTTCGGGCGCAACCTGAACCCCGACTTCGCCCGAGCCATGAACACGCCGAGCGAAGTCGGAGGGGTGCTGGCTCGGATAGCTGAAGGACTTCCTCGGACTCCTGACGCCGACGGCTACCGACGACTGTTCACCCAGGCGGCCAACCATCTTCTACCGCTTGCTCACCCGCCTAACGATCTACGACACGCCATCAACAGTCGCCGAGACGCGCGGAGCTCCATCAATGCTTCGCGAGAACGGCGGCATGAGAACGAGATTCGTCGTCGGGAGGAGTATGACAGGGATCATGGCACCCCGACTCAGAGTCAAGCTACCAGGACTGAGTCGGCAACGGCTTCAACTGGCGGAACCACCCGGGGACGGTCGAGGAATCACAAACACAACTCCCCTCCCCGGGACAGACATCGACCCCGACGACAGGAGGACACGTGTGGAGTGTCCGCCCTTACTCCGCGCCTTAGGGCCATCCAATGGCCTCCCAACTTCAAGGTATCCAATGTTGACAAATATGAACCTAAGCAGGATCCGTGGGGTTGGCTAGCCGTTTACACCACCGCTGCTCGAGCTGCCGGGGCGTCCGAAGACGTGATGACCGCGTATTTACCCATTGTCCTCGGGCAAGACGCGCTGCGATGGCTGCGACATCTACCCCGACACTGCATCGATGTCTGGGGAGACTTCAGTCGACGTTTCACCGCCAACTTCCAGTCCCTCTCCGACAAGCCGGCGCAACCATGGGACCTCAAATCCATCAAGCGCCGGGGGGACGAGACTCTCCGTTCGTACCTCAAAAGGTTTCAAACCATGAGAAATCGTATCCCCGATGTCACGGAGGCGGCCGTGATCGAGGACTTCTATCGAGGATCCAATGATTCGGCTTTCGTCCGAGCCATACTACAGAAGGCGCCGACTACCTCCGAGGAGCTGTTCCGGGAAGCCGACCTCTACATCACCGCCGACGAGCGAGCCCAGGACCTCATCGGAGGAGCAAAGCCCGCACCGGCGGCACCACGACGCGACACGAACCAGCAACCCGACAAGCGATGGGAGAAGAGGCCACGCGAAGAAGTGCACGCTGCCGGACCACCTGCCTCTCGCGCTCGAGGAGGACCTCGTGGAGGCGAACGTACGCTGGACGACATCCTCGACGCCCAGTGCCCGTACCATAAGGACATGCGCCACACTCTTCGTAACTGCCGAGACTTCAAGCACTCCGTCGGACACGGTCGACCCTTCCAACCTCTACCTCCTCCTCCGCCGAGGGGAGGACCAGATGAACCACGACAACCCCATCGACAGGAGGAGGGAGGAGGAGGAGGAGCTTTTCCACGCGTTGACAGGGAGGTCAACGTCATCTTCGGCGGACACGGATCGCAGGAGAGCAAAAGACAGCAAAAGCTCAACGATCGCCAGATACTGGTGGTGGCCATCGGCCCTCCCGCCCCATACCGGTGGTCGGAGCACCCGATCACTTTCACTCGGGCAGATCAATGGCTCAACTTCGACCACCCGGGCAAATACCCGCTTCTCGTCGACCCGGTGATCCGAGAGAGCCGGGTGAAGAAGGTATTAGTGGACGGGGGGAGCAGCATCAACGTCACCTTCCCCCGGACACTCCAAGGCTTGGGAGTTCACCTCAAAAAGCTCCACGAGTCGAACACTCCTTTCTTCGGCATCGTGCCGACGGAAGGGGAATACCCGCTGGGCCACATCTACATGCCAGTAACCTTTGGAACTCCGGAGAACTACAGAACCGAGTTCCTGAGGTTTGAAGTGGCGAACTTCGACTGCGGGTACAACGCCATCATTGGGAGGCCGGGATTGGCCAAGTTCATGGCCATTCCGCATTACACCTACATGATACTGAAGATGCCGGGACCGCAAGGGATCATAACTGTGCGCGCCGACTTCCAAGGCGCCGCAGAGTGTTTCCGGGTGGCTATTCAAGCAGCCCTCACCGCCAAACCGTCGACGGCTCCCTCTACTTTGGCGAACTCTAAGCCTGAGGAGGACCTCGCAATACCGGCGAATGAAGCTCAGACCGCGACCTCTATGCGGCCGACTGAAGAAACCAAGAGAATCAACCTGGGGTTCGCTGATGAGCGCAAGACAGCCATCATCAGCTCCAGTTTGGATGACAAATAGGAAAGCGCGCTCGTCCGGTTTCTGTAAGATAACCGAGATGTATTCGCATGGCAACCTGCGGATATGCCGGGAGTCCCAAGAGAACTGGCCGAGCACAAACTGAAGGTTTTTCCCCAGGCAAGGCCGATTCAGCAAAAATTACGCCGTTTCACGCCTGATAAGAGAGAAGCCATTCGCGCCGAGTTAGCTCGCCTGGTCGCGGCTGGATTCATTAGAGAAGTATTACATCCCGAGTGGTTGGCCAATCCTGTTCTTGTACTCAAAAAGAATAAAGTGGACTGGCGCATGTGTGTTGATTATACTGATCTCAACAAACACTGTCCGAAGGATCCTTTCGGGCTCCCGAGGATAGATCAGGTGGTGGACTCCACCGCTGGGTGTTCTATGTTGTCTTTCCTGGATTGCTATTCTGGATACCATCAGATTAGTCTGGTGAAGGAAGATGAAGAAAAAACGGCATTCATTACTCCGTTTGGTGCTTTCTGTTATACCTCCATGCCGTTTGGCCTCAAAAACGCTGGAGCGACTTACCAGAGAGCCATTCAAACATGCTTAGCCGATCACTGGGGCAAGCGTGTGGAAGCCTATGTAGATGATGTGGTAATCAAAACACAAGACTCAAAAGATTTTGTCGAAGACTTGCAACTGGTTTTCAACAGTCTGAGACGGTATAGATGGAAGCTTAATCCTGAGAAATGTGTTTTTGGGGTACCAGCTGGAAAGTTACTCGGGTTTATTGTCAGTCACCGGGGAATTGAAGCTAATCCAGATAAAATTGAGGCTATCATGAAGATGGAAGCACCTCGATCGCAGAAAAAGGTTCAGCGGCTTACTGGATGTATGGCAGCTCTAAGCAGATTTATATCCAGGCTGGGAGAAAAAGGTCTGCCGTTTTACAAGTTACTCAAGAAGGTGGATAAATTCCAGTGGACTTCGGAAGCACAAGAAGCTCTAGATGCTCTGAAAAAATTCTTGACAACACCACCAGTACTGAAACCACCTCGGCGAGCCACATCAACTCAACTAGCTGAAGATTTGCTGCTATATATCTCTTGCACGACTCACGTGGTAAGCACCGCGTTAGTAGTCGAGCGAGTAGAAGAAGGACATGCCTACCCAATACAACATCCTGTCTACTTCATTAGTGAAGTCCTAGGCCCCTCAAAGAAAAAATACCCTCAAGTTCAGAAGCTATTGTATGCAGTACTCCTAACTGCCCGCAAGCTGCGTCACTACTTTGATGATCACAAAGTCATAGTAGTCACAAGTTTTCCAATAGGGGATATTCTTCACAACAAGGAAGCAATCGGTCGAATAGCCAAGTGGGCCTGTGAGCTGGGATCTCATGACATCGAGTTCCGGCCTCGTACTGCCATCAAAACCCAAGCACTGGTTGATTTCGTATCGGAGTGGACTGAACAACAAGTACCAGACAACCCGGAGACTGCAGAAGTATGGCGAATGTATTTTGATGGCTCACTAAAGCTGCAGGGAGCAGGAGCGAGGATTCTCTTCACTGCACCTGGAGGCGAACACCTCAAATACGCCCTCCAGTTGCTATTCCCGGCCTCCAACAATGCAGCCGAGTATGAAGCTTTGATCCATGGATTGAACATTGCCATATCATTAGGCGTCAAAAGATTAATGGTATACGGGGATTCTCTGGTAGTCATCAGCCAGATAAATAAGGAGTGGGATTGCTCAAACGATTCGATGGGAAGATACTGCACTGCCGTCCGAAAACTGGAGGATAAATTCGAAGGTCTAGAATTTCATCATGTGGAAAGAGATCGGAACACGGCAGCCGATGTACTATCCAAGCTGGGGTCCAGTCGAACTCAGGTCCCACCCGGGGTTTTCGTGCAAGAAATTCTGCAGCCGAGTATCTCAATGGATCAAATAGAAGAGTGCAACATCATAGATCAACCCGAGTCAGATCCTGATGACTGGAGAAGGCCAATCGTTAAGTACATAAAGAATGAAGAAGAACCAGACGATAAGAATTCGGCAGAGCGCATTGCAAGACAGTCGGCTCACTATACACTTATTGGAGAGACATTATACAGAAGGGGTGCATCAGGTGTCTTCATGAAATGCATCCTCCCATCTACTGGAAGGCAACTCCTGGAAGAGGTCCACGCTGGACAATGTGGAATACACGCAGCCTCCAGAACACTGGTCGGGAAAGTCTTCAGGTCAGGATTCTATTGGCCAACAACAAAGAACGATGCAGCCGAGTTAGTTCAAAGGTGTGAAGCCTGCCAGTACTTGTCAAAGCAACAACACATGCCAGCACAGCAACTGCAGACCATACCAGTAACTTGGCCTTTCGCATGTTGGGGACTGGATATGATTGGACCTTTCAAGAAAGCTCAAGGGGGATACACTCATGTATTGGTAGCAATTGACAATTTCACTAAATGGATAGAATTCAAGCCCATTGCCTCCTTAACCTCTGCTAAGGCCGTGGAATTCATACAAGACATAATATTCAGATTCGGGATACCAAACAGCATCATAACTGATTTAGGAACCAACTTCACGAGTTCAGAATTCTTTGACTTCTGCGAGCAAAAGAGCATTCAGATCAAGTATGCATCTGTAGCCCATCCAAGAGCCAACGAGCAAGTTGAGCGAGCTAACGGGATGATATTGGATGCACTGAGGAAAAAGATTTTTGATAAGAATGAAAAATTCGCAGGAAAGTGGATAAGGGAATTACCCTATGTTGTTTGGAGCCTAAGAACCCAACCTAGCCGAGCTTTGCATGGAAACACTCCTTTCTTCATGGTCTATGGGTCGGAGGCAGTGCTGCCTGCTGATCTCAAGTTTGGGGCGCCAAGGCTGATCTTTGAAAACATAGCAGAAGCTGAGACCACCAAGCTGGAGGACATAGACGTACTCGAGGAAGAACGGTTAAACGCAGTAATCCAATCAGCAAGATACCAGCAGACTCTAAGGCGCTATCACGACAAGGCTGTGCGGCAACGATTCTTCTCAGTAGGGGAGCTCGTCCTTCGCCGAATTCTAACGGGAGAAGGACGACACAAGTTATCACCCTTATGGGAAGGACCCTTCATAGTAGCAGAAGTCACTCGGCCCGGATCATATCGCCTCACTCAGATGGACGGCACAGAAGTTGGGAACTCCTGGAACATAGAACACCTGAGAAATTTTATCCCTAGCTGTACCTCAAAACTGCTGGGATAGCAATGATGTACTCTGTAAAGTGGAAATATGTCATCAATAAAGAAAAGGTCTCAAGGATATTCAATTTATTTACGATTGATTTGCATTCTTACTTAACTCAGGGTGACCACTATGCCCTGCTAACGGAGCAATCGGCTTAAGTCGGCAACGACTTAAGGCGGTGCAACATGCTCACGCTTACTTGACTCAGGGTGACCACTATGCCCTGCTAACGGAGCAATCGGCTTAAGTCGGCAACAACTTAAGGCGGTGCAACATGCTCACGCTTACTTGACTCAGGGTGACCACTATGCCCTGCTAACGGAGCAATCGGCTTAAGTCGGCAACGACTTAAGGCGGTGCAACATGCTCACGCTTACTTGACTCAGGGTGACCACTATGCCCTGCTAACGGAGCAATCGGCTTAAGTCGGCAACAACTTAAGGCGGTGCAACATGCTCACGCTTACTTGACTCAGGGTGACCACTATGCCCTGCTAACGGAGCAATCGGCTTAAGTCGGCAACGACTTAATGCGGTGCAACATGCTCACGCTTACTTAACTTGGGGAGGCCACTATACCCTGCTAACGGAGCAATCAACTTAAGTTGGCGGCAACTTAAGGCCAGTGCAACATGCTCGCACCTATATAATTCAAGGGATGATTTCCATATCCCACAAACAAAATTCATAGTCATCATGCGTCATTACTACCAAATTCATTAACTAAAAAATTCTGATACAATGAGAGAGTAACTATGTCATTTGAATAAACTGGTATCCTCTAACAAATATTCAATCATGCAAGCTGCGCGCTTGGAGCATACAGAATGTTTTTCTATTTTGCAATGTCTTTCTCAGGAGCGGCCGATGAAGAAGGGCGACTCAAGGAATCAGGGGCGGCGATCACGTCAGCCCTTATATCTTCGGGAACAACCACGCCGGGTCTCCTCATCAAGATTCGTCCCGCCCGAATAGCCTTGTCCAGGGCTTTGTCGCGTTGGGCCTTGAGAGTAACAGAAGTTTCTTCAGCAGTTTTAACAGCCAGTCGAGCACTCTCTAACTCCTGGGCAATGGATTTTTTGGAAGCCCGGAGCCCTTTGATAGTAGTATCCTTCGCTGATATCAACTGCTTAAGCCGGGTTACCTCCTCCATGGATTCTTGCAGCTTACAACGATGAAGGTCTAATTCTTCCATGGTGAAGCGATGACTTCTTTCCAAGATGGTCAGCGAATTGCTAGAATCTCGATACAACCTGTCAAGATTATCACGAGAAGTAGCAAGGATACGTTTTTCTTCCTACAAACACAAGTCAATTCCTTCAGAAAACCAGGCAAGTAATAGGAGCACAGCAAAGCAAAAGCGCAGTTTCGTATATCACCTTTTCAGAGTCGAGCTGGGCATGCAGAGAAGAACTCAACGCATTGGCATCATCTAAGGCAGCAGAGACCTGACTCAGCTCAATCTGACTTTGAGAGTACTTCTCCTCAAAATCAGTGCATCGCTGAGCCAATTCAGCCTGATCTTGAGAATGTTTTTCCTCAAGAATTGCAATCTGTTGAGTCATTCCTAGCAAGAGGTAACCAAACAAAACGAGGTCAGAAGGTAAAACAGTCCACAACAAACGCGAAGAAAAGAAAAAGGGCACTAACCAGCGTTAGTTGCCTCCAACTCGGATACACGACGATGAAGTGACACTGGATTCCAACACGAAAGAGACGAAGCCACTTCTGGGACAGGAGCACCCTGCAATCTCAGCTGGCTGGCCATCCCATCCACCAAAACCTGATGAGAAGAACAGATGAGCATAATGGCAAAAGTTCATGCAATGTAAAAATCAAGCCAAAAAACAGCACAGTACCTGGAGGTTGGAAAAGAATGAAGGGATCCCCAGATCAGGAGAAATCAGCTGATAACCAGGCACAAGGTTACCACCCGAAGCAGTTTGCAATGGAATGGTGGGAATCAGTTCAGCGCCTTCAACAGAGCTGAACACCCGATCAGCGGGGACGCTGCTCTCTAAAGCGACGCCCTGGTCCAAAGTTTGGGCCACCACCATGCAGCCAGAGTGTGGAGGTGACCCCGTGTGAACGTCCATGGAAGTGCCGGAAGGAGACCCTGTTTGGGCATCCTCGGGGGCTGGGTCATAGTTGGCACTGCCCACTTGAGCTGGATCATCCCCGGCAGCACCCTCGGGGGCTGGGCAGTGGCTCGCACTCTTCGCCCGAGCTAAGTCATCCCCGACGACACCCTCGGGGGCTGGGCACGTGTCAGCACCAGTCTCGAGGTCCTGACTCTCCGCAGTAACCACCTCTAAGGTTGACGGGCCCTCGGCCACTTCCATGGAATCAGGATAATCCAAGTTAGCATCCCGACCCTCGAGATCGCGCTCTAAGGTTGACGAGGCACGGGATGACCTCAACCCAGCATCCGGCACGGCACCGCAAGCTTCCGTTACATCATCATCCACTGGCCCTGATAACAAGTCCTCTGGAACCATATCCTCAAGAGTTTGATCAAAGTCGGCCAGGGATATTTCTTGCAGACCAACGAGGGCAGATAAAGCAGGAGAAGGAACTCCACTACTTTCCCCACTGGCGAGGAATTGCCGGTTGTTCTTCCGAGTCAGAGGGACCTCATTCTCTTCCTCTCTGTCGTCTTCATCAGCAACACAGGCAACACCCCCATTGGGATCAGCGACAGATGGACTACACCCATTGGGATCAGCAACAGACATACCACACCCATTGGGATCAGCATCGATAAATTCAGGCACAGGAACCTCCTCAGCAGCAGGAACCGAGGGACCAGCATCCTGATCCAAACTAGATACTCGCCGAACGCGTCTCCTTTTCTTTTTCTGCTCGTCAGCAGGAAGATCAGCTTGATTAGCTCGGCAAGGACGCCTCGAACGAACACGGACAGGTCTCTGAACATCCAAGGTTATACCAACCTTTGGGAGAGGCGCCACTGCCAATGTCTCAGCAGGAGTAGCGTCAGAGGAATCTTCAGCCAACATATCAAGCATGGCATTCATTTCTGCATCATTAGGATCCAAAGGCACCTCGAAATGGACTTGTCGTTCATCATCAGGAATTTTTCCAAGTGAGGCAACCAAAGCATTGACTTCTTCATCAGAGGGCCGCGTTCTAAGGCCCAAATTGCCATCAGTCGCAGGTGGATTTGACACGAAAAGAGTGAAGGCTTTGGCAGGAGGCAGATTCCAGGCCGAGTACGCCACCGGAGCACCAACATTGGATACTTTGCCCCTGAGAATCATCTCCAGTCGGCTCACCAAATCTGCAGAAGGGATTCTCTTGTTGATAACTCGAGTTGAGTCGGCTAGTCCTTGATACAGATAAGCCGGGTGGACCCTATCTTTCAGTGGCTGAATGTTTTTGAAAACGAAGTCAGCAACTACAGCTTCAGCAGTTAAACCCCTCTCTTTCAATAGCCCAACTTCAGCTAGCAGCACACTGGCTTCAGCCACCTCCTCGTCTGTGGGAGACTCGGTCCAGCTCGGGGTGCGAACGTCTGGCTGTCTTCCCGACCGGGGGGGAAGAGAATTTCCATAGTTATCAACTATAAACCACTCCAGACGCCATCCCTTAATGCTGTCTTTAAGGGGAATCTCAAGATATTCAGTCTTCCGTCCCCGGCGCATCTCCAAACTGGCACCCCCGACCAACTGATGTTGTCCCCCGGCCATCCCAGGGCGACAATGATACAGGTGTTTCCACAAGCCAAAATGCGGTAGCACGCCAAGAAAGGCTTCGCACAAGTGGACGAAGATGGAAATTTGCAGAATTGAGTTAGGGTTCAGATGGGTCAGGTTGATGTGGTAGAAATCAAGGAGACCACGGAAAAAGGGAGAAATAGGGAGGCCAAGGCCGCGGATAAGAAAAGGAGCATAAACCACGGACTCGTGGGTATCCTCTGTCGGGACCGTAGTTCCATGGCAAATCCGCCAAGAATAGAGTTCACATGGGCGAAGAACACCGATGGACACGAGGTGGAGGAGTTCGGCTTCAGAGATGATAGACATATGGTTACCTGCAAAAGGCAACTGGCTGTTGGGATCGATTGGAGGAATCACCACAGCGGACGAGCTTGCGACTTTCCTCTTGGGAGCCATCTCGATTCTACCAGTTAGCAGATTGGAGGCGAGCGCAGAGAGGATTCGGAAGCGGGAATGCAAGAACTAGGGCGCGGAAAGCAAAGGCGGCTAAAAGTGCAGCTCTTATGGGATATTCTCGGACCAGATACCGTCTCAAAAAGTGCCCAGTCATCACCCGGCAGTTATTTCCAAAATCCCAGCATGCCACGTGGTCATTCGGCAGTTATTTCCAAAAACTGGTGGGCCATCTCATCACTCGGGTGTTATCCTCAAAATAACTCGGCATTGCCTCTAAAATGCCGACGTCACTATCCAATCACTCGGCGTTGCCTCTAAAACGCTGATCTCGAGCTTAATCGCTCGGCATTACTTCTAAAATGCCGACGGCGACCTTTAATCACTCGGCGTTGCCTCTAAAACGCTGATCTTATGTTCAAACGCTTGGCATTACTTCTAAAAATGCCGACGGCGACCTTTAATCACTCGGCGTTGCCTCTAAAACGCTGATCTTATGTTCAAACGCTCGGCATTACTTCTAAAATGCCGATGGCGACCTTTAATCACTCGGCGTTGCCTCTAAAACGCTAATCTTATGTTCAAATGCTCGGCATTACTTCTAAAATGCCGATGGCGACCTTTAATCACTCGGCGTTGCCTCTAAAACGCCGGTCTCATGTTCAACCGCTCGGCATTACTTCTAAAATGCCGACGTTGACCTTCACTCGCTCGGCATTACTTCTAAAATGCTGACGTCGACCTTCAATCACTCGGCGTTGCCTCTAAAACGCCGGTCTCACGTTCAATCGCTCGGCATCGCCTCTAAGACGCTGGTATAGCGCTCCGTTGCTCGACGTTACTTCTAAACACGTTGATACAGACTGCAATATTACTCGGCGGCTACTTCTGGAAGCGTCAGTATGATGGTCAAGTTGTTCGTTTATTGTCTCAAAAGAATCAGACTTATAATCAAACAAAACGAGTCATCAAGAGGAAACCAAAGTCATTCTTCATTAAGGGAAGTGGCAATACTTACAAATCAACTCATTATGAGTTGATACTTCCTTACTGCTACTACTACTACTACGCTACACTATACTACTCTACATTACTAATACTACTACATTATTTTACTATACTATTTCTAATCTATACTAATATCTAAAAAGACCAGTGGCATCTAGCCACTGGCCCTGCCCCCGCCGCCGCCGCCCCTGGTGCTGCCCCTGCTGCTGCCGCCCCTGGTGCTGCCCTTGCTGCTGCCGTTGCCGCCGCCCCTGCCACTGCCGCTGCCGTCGCCGTCGCCACCGTCGTCATCGTCGTCGTCGTCGTCGTCGTCCTCGTCCTCGCCGCCGTCGTCCGAGTCCTCCTCATCCGAGGAGTACTCCGACTCATCCGAGCCCTCGAGCCCGGAGCGCTCGACGGCCCGGATGTACGTCCAGACCTCCGCGGCTATCCCCTGGGAGTCGTCCGAGTCATCGGACGACGCCGGGGGAGAGACGGGAGCCGGAGACCCCTCGGACTCGGAGGAGAACTCCTCCTCCGAGTATTCCGAGTCACCGAAATCCTCCGATGGAGGAGTCGGCTCGCGCTTGCGCTTGTTGTTTTTGCCCATGGTGGAAGCAAGCGGGAAAGAAGAGAAGGAAGCAGTAAGGAATAGCGAAGCGATGTGAAGAAACCAGAGGGGCAACAGCGTTATTTATAGAAGAGAAAGGCAACCGCTCACCTCCAACCACAGTCACTGAACAGTCGCAAAGCATTCAATATACACTCCCACCCGTCCGAAGACGCGTCAGGCGGCTGACGCCGTTTCATGCAGTACTACACCCATTGGGACTCCAGTCAACAGCGCAAAGGGTATGATTACACTCGTCGTCCCATCACATTACAACTCAGAAGCAGCCGGCTAAAACACTCAGCGTACCAAGCCGTCCCTTGCCCACACCCATTGGGGGGACACCCAGGAATTGTCAGTATATTTTTCAAAATGGTCACATCTGTGCAGAGCATGCAGTGAATACCTCAAGACAAAAATGAGATATCAACAAGAGTTAGAGGGAAGCCAAGTATAGCCAGCAGAGTGCAAAATATGGTTGACAGACACGACTTGAAGACTAGACAGAGAGCGTCCATCAAATGTCCAATCAGTCACAGAGCAAATAAATTACGCTACCTAGCAAGATATGGAGGGATTGCAAACTCGGCTGCAAAAGACAAAATACATGCTGACCTCTGAAGCATAATATTGATGACATAGCACGGATGACATCATGCCAACTTTTTTATAAGCAGAAAGAGTAGTTTTCAGCAAAAGGACATAAAAAGAAGACCTTCAAGCAAATTATCCTCAAAAAATCCACTTGAAGGTCGGGGGCTACACCCATTGGGTGCACCTTTGGTGCACCCCATGGATTATCATTCTAAGCCGAGATAGTGCCAATTTCTAAGAGCATGGGACGAGATTAAAAAGCCAATCCTCAACCGAAATGAAGGGACACAAATGGGAATAATCTTTTTTGAAGACCTTCGAGTAGATTATTTTCTAAAATCTACTCGAAGCTCGGGGGCTACACCCATTGGGTGCACCTCCGGTGCACCCAATGAAGTTCAGAATCCTACGAATTGGAATGCCGATCTCTAAGGCACAGGCACGAAACTAAGTTTTGGTCAACAAGTGATCGGAGCAGGAGAGAACAACAGGAAGCCATATTTCTTCAAATCACCTGCAAGCTGGACCTGGGATCTTCGGGTTGATTACCTCTAAATTAACCCAAAGATCGGGGGCTTGTGGGGGATAGATATCCCCCGGGTCCACCAAAAGAGTAATGGACCTCACGAAAGGCCCAAGGGCCCAATAAATCGTAAGGTTATTCTTTCGTGGGCCTGGGGAGAAACAACCAGCAACGCAGAACGACATGAGGCCGGATTGGTGTAAACCCGGATGGCCCACTGCATCGAGCGAGTGACCGCAACGGGGATCCGATTTTTCCTGCGCAGGAACCTCCATGCAACAAAGCCACGTGAGGATAAGTCGGCGAGGGTTACGTAGAGGATAATCTCAAGAGGTTCACTATCTTTTAGCCACTTGTTGTTATCTTATCCATGTGTACTGCCCCACGGTCGAGTATATAAGGCCTAGGGGGCACCCCTTCAGAACGATCGACCCATTACTTAGCCACCTACCTCAACTCTCTGTATCCTTAATCCAGAGAGCTCTCTTGTAATCATACCCTCCAAGCATACTCATCAGGACGTAGGGTGTTACGCGTCACTAAGCGGCCCGAACCTGTAAACCTTGTCCACCGTCTCTCGTGCGATCGGCACGAACCATTTTGCTACAGTTGTCGACACCTTCCTACTCCAAAAACACCTTGAGGGGCAACCCCGGGTGTGCGGTCGGATCCAAAACACCGACAACCGGCTCTCCTTCCGGTGTAGTGGCCACTTGAGTGTAGTATACACGCCCCGTTTTCTTGGTATTTCTCCCCACAGCATTACCCTTGGGCTGAGTAGACTTCCCAGTTCCTTGCTGAGCATTGGATTGATTTTGCTTGGGGTATGGGCAGTCTTTGATAAAATGTCCTGATTTGCCGCAGTTGAAACACCCAGTTGAAGAGCTGGGCAAAGCAGGGAATCGAGTGCCTGGGGCACCCGGCTGATTTGGGGGAGTGGAGGTATTGTTGGGGCGGATAATAATGGGCTGTTTGAAAGGGAATGCTGGTGGACGAGAAAAAGTACGGTTTTGGCTAGAAGGCCGGATGACGAACCGTTGCCTCTTTGCCTGGCCCTGATTAGGCCTCTCACCACTGAATCCCTTATTCTTCCCAGAACTTGCGTATTTTGCTTCAACAGATAAGGCTGTGCTGACAGCTTTTCCATACGTGAGATCTATGCATGTGGCCATCTTTCTCTGTAGCCGATCATTCAAACCCCGCATAAAACAGTTCTTCTTCTTTAAATCAGTATTCACCTGGTCGATGGCATACTGCGACAGGTGATTAAACTTGTTAAGATATTGATTGATGGTGTCTCCTCCTTGTTTCAGCTTCATGAATTCCTCTTGTTTCATATGCAGCACCCCTTCCGGTATGTAGTGCTCACAGAAGGCTGCTTTAAATTCTTCCCAAGTGATTTGATGGTTGTCAGGTTGGATAGCCACAAAATTTCCCCACCAAGTACTAGCAGGGCCACGTAGTTGCTGTGCTGCGAACAATGGCTTCTGCGTTTCAGAACAACGAAGAAGACCAAACTTCTGTTCAATAACTCGTATCCACTCGTCGGCTTCTAGCGGGTCTTCTGCCTTGGTGAATAGAGGTGGACGAGTTTCGGAGAAGTCCAAATAGGTGGTTTCACGGGGACCTTGCTGAAAACCTCTTCCTGCCTGCTGCTGGAACTGCTGCTGACCCGCCATTTCCCTAAGGAAGCGGGTATTGTCTGCGGTGGCATTCACCAAGGCGGCAATCGCCTCGGCTAGCGTGGGTGGAACCGGAGGTGGATTTGGGGTGACATCCCGACCCCCAGAAGTTCCGGCTGCGTCCTGTCCGCGAGTCCTGGTCGGCATCTGAGGCAAAAACATTTGAAATAAACATAATATGCCAAAGAGACCTTCCATTTTACATTACTATAAAAAGTAATGATACAGACTCGATATTACATAACATGATATATTACCCATTATACAAAAGTTCAACCTATTATACAACAGTGCATTCCACAATACACTACTCTACTTCTATTACACCATTAGTCCTGCTTTCCGTTACTTTTGGCGGCCTCATTGTCAGGTGTGGGAGTCCAGACGTCAACCAACCTCAAAGAAGGAGGGGGTTCAAAAAGGTCTAACTCCCCACCCAACGCGCGTCCCGCAACGTGAGAGGGTCCGGCTTCTGCCTCGGTAGAGTGTGCAGGCACACTAGGGTGTAATTGTGAGTATAGTATATGGACTTCCTCATGCAACGTATTGCAGTAGACCTGCAGGTCGTCGATAGTTGAGCTAAGTTCTTTAATTCAGGCCTGAGCCCTTGCTTCCTTAGCACATGCCAGCAAATGAGACTGTACTGCCCAGTCAAGTGCTAAGTCTCGATCAGCAAGCTGATCCTGCAGGTGACGGATGTCCCTTCTTAGTTCATTGATTCTATCTCCGTCTGTGACCCAAACATCGGTCCTGTGTTGCAGCTCTGCTTGAAGTCGACTCACTCGGGCTTCAAGGTCTCCTATGGGGTCATTACTTCCGCTGCTGCTGCTTTCGTGTCGAGGGGCTAGTTGATGTCGGGGTACTCCAATTGGTCCCGTTGACTTACGTGCCGTTAGCCTTGTGCGTGGCGGCATCTTTCTAAGGGGGAAAATTTATTAGCATAATTCTTAGCATGATGCATGAATAAGTACAGAATCAACCTTAGTCGATTCAACCTTCTATACATTGCACTCTTCCTATCTGGTCTTTAAGATAGACTCTTCAGAATACTTAGGTAAGAAGAGAAAAGAATTTTTTTAGGTAAGACTTTCGAAAATCCTTTTGAAGATGCCTCATAATGTCTACAAAGAAGGGCTACGCTCCGATACCAGCTGTGACGAAACCTCCCAAGTAATTAGGCCCACTTACAGTTGTCCTTGTCCAACGGACTTCAGACATCCCTGTAGGTGTCCCTAAATTACTTGACAAGTTCGGTATCTTTCCTTACCTTACCAGGAACGATTCACCCGTCTTGCAGACATTACCGAACATCGGAGATAAAGAAATGCGGAAGCGATTTACATAACTTACATTTATTTTAAAAGCAAGTTCAAGTTGTTTTATTACAGACCAGAACTAAAAACGAGTGCAGAGTAATAATATTATACAAACCAAGGGAGGCAAAAACCCCTCCCGATAAGTTTTAAGTAAAAGGTCTATACGGAGGACCAAGTCCTCCCGCACTTCAGTCTTGTTTTTCTTCCTTGGGAACCACCTTGGCACAGAAGCAGCAGAAATCTGCTACTTCCTCACCTAAAAACAACGAAGGGATAAACCCTGAGTATGGAATTACTCAGCAAGACTTACCCGACTAAAGAAAAGACTCTCAAGGGTATGCTGGTTATATGGGAGTCAAGGTAAGGCTTTTCAATAATCAAAGACTCTGTTTTGCAGAAATGCTTACTAAAGTGGATCCTTAAAAATCCAATTTTATTTGTCAAGTTAAGTACAATTACCTGCAACTAGAGTTCTTTCTTCCCTAGTTCAATCACTGGTCCTGCACTAGCCAATTTCTTAACAAAAACCCATCATCTTTAGTGGAATGCTACGTGTAGGTCAGTGACCAAGTCTTCATAACCGCGAAGGTACGGCGATCCGAATCGATTATACTCAGCCGAGGATCTCCAATCACACGACATATGTAGCACTTAACCCTTGCATATGTCAACCCGCCACCGGGGTTCTTAAGACCGGATCAGGTTCACGCAAACCGAGAGTACAGATACACCACCGTCCAGCCTCTTGCCACGGAGGGTACACGCTACTCTCGCCACCGCTCCACGCCCATTTCGTGTTATCTTATTCCGGCCTTAGTCTGCCCGAGGCAAGGCTTACCCATGACGAGGCATGTGACCAGTTAAAGGGTCCTCGATCATCAAGCCTACATCGACAAGGTCCTTAATCGACTCAGACGGAGACACTACACCGAGACTCCTTTCTCGTGCAAGTCACACGCCCGGTCTCAACTTAATTATTTCAAACCCAAAGTTTGGTACCTGGCAGAGGTACATCTTTTCCAGATGTTGAATCCATCAAGGCCCTGATGGATCCACCATCAAATTTTATTTCAAAAAAAACATCCCACCCACTTTTGCCACATCATCTTTTGTAAAAACAAAACATTTTGTTTTTCTAAAGCAAGGCTAAGCATCAAAATCTTTTGTAAAACGGGTGATCAAGGAAGGTAATCAAATTCAAGGAAGGTAATGCAGGAATTGTTTTAGCAATCAACTCCTATCACCTAATGCATCAATCAAGTGAGAAAGATTTTTAAAAAACATCAAGGAAGGTGGCAAATGCACCGGGGCTTGCCTTTGTTAACAGGTGAGTCCTGCTCGGATCCACAAATATCGAAATAAAAGCAGTTGCCTGCTTGAGGATCTGAGGTTGGTGGTGTCCCCTCTTCAGTGACTTCTTCTTCTTCTTCGTGTTCTAACATAACCATATATATGCATAAGAATGGATGCCATGGGATGCTCATGAGGATGCAAAGATAATATAGACTTATTATCTAAGTCTTGAGTATAACTTTCCTTCACGGTACTCCGAGAACCTAGGGTTTCCGGAGTCGGTAAAGGAGTTCACAGGGCAGGGGGTGGTTTTGGGTTCTAGTTATCAAACATGGTCCAAATCAACTCAAATTCTACCCAAGGCTTCTAAATATTTCATTAAGTTCCCATAAAAAGTTTGGGCATTTTTGGACTTACCAATTATTTTCTAAAAATCCATAACTAATACTTTTAACTACTTTAAATGCCCTAAAATTTCTTATTTCCACTAAAAATCACAAAACTATTTTTATTAAATTCTAGGGAAAATAACAAGCCTAGGAAAATTGGTTTCACAATTTTATTATTTTTTACTGTTTTCTATTATTGTTTTGGCTCTGGAGATAAAAGAAAAAGAAAAACAGATGAATAGTACTGGGCTGATTTCAGCCCAGTAGCCCAGCTCGGAGGGGGAAAGCGCTCGTGCACGCCCGCGCCCTGGCGGTTTTGCAGAACGGCCCCGCGTTTCTGTCAAACTGCGAATGGGTTCAGACACTATTTGAATTAGTCACTGACAACTTGCAGATAAGCCCCCGACTTTCTATTCCTTCACACAGCTAAGTCCCCGACGGCGCTCGCACGCGGTAGAGCTCCGACGAGCTTCTGGACCGGCCGACCGGGGCTACGGCTGGGTTTTCCGAGCGGCGGACATGAAATCGGATCTACCCTGACCATTTTCCCCAGCTTAATTGCACAATTGGTCAAGTATTTTGCTCTGGCCATGGTGACCGTGAGCAGCGCGGCAAGACCGATGCGTTCCCGGCAACCAAAGGGCTCCTAGCTCGATTGTGTGAGTCGGCGAGCATCGCAGACGCATAAGAATGCTTAAACAAGGGAACAGAGGGGAAGAGCTAACCTGAGTTGGGCTGACCACGGCGGGGTTGAGTTCACGGTGTTTTAGAACCGGATTGGGGAGAATCCGAAATTCGTGCTTGCTAGTGAGGGATTTAGGATGCAGGTGGGTGCAGTAGGTGCTTGAGTACATGGCGGAGCTGGGGGCACGGTCAATTTATAGGCGGGCAAGGCGGTGGCCGCGAATTTTGGGGAGGACGTGCGGCGGCCGGAATTGAAGAAGAAGGCGGGCGCGGTGAATTCGTGTCCCGCAGCGTGGCAGACTTCCCGGCGACGATGGGACTGTCATAAGGTGTCACGGCAGTGCTGTAAAACGGCTAGGCCACGCGGCGCACGGCCGGGAAGCGGCGGTCGACGGTGAGCTTATCGGCTACAGCCGCAAAGCAGAAGGGCAGTCACGGCGGGTTACCGGAGTTATCCCCATGGGATGGCTTTTACCTGGTGGCCTTATCTGGTCACCGGCGACGTGAATCGCAACGGCGGTGGCGTGAATCACAGCGGAGATCGGTCGTCGGCGATGAGATTCCACTGCCACGGTTGATCTGATCCGGTTGGGTACTGTACCATGGGACATTCAGTTTATGACGCCTGACGGACATAGTTTAGACTCGATTTGCTCACAAATTTTCATGGCAACATACCCAATGATCTGCAGCAAAGTTGTAGTGCTAGAATCCATCTATATCTTTGCTATAATGTGTACTCACAAAAAGTCACTGGATCCCCTTCAAAATCAAGCTCAAAGTTCATCTCAAAATACTGTCAGTCTGAACTTCAAACCCCAGGCAGTCTGACAGTCCAACTTGGGTTGAGATTTTCTCCACATTTCTCATAAGAACATGGCTTGAATCCTTAAACAAAGTTGTTCACCTATAATGGCTACAAACTTGTTGTAGTTACTTTGGGCAAAAACCCTATGCTTTGAAAGTTACAAAGCCCCAAAGTTGAGCCAATATCACTGAAATTTCAGACTTAGTATAGAACTCAAATGAGGTCCATTTTGCAATTGAGTCCAAAACTTAGGGTTTGGCTTTCAAGTCCACATATTTGTGAACCAAAGGACTTAAGAACCTTATTTGACTTGGTTTTTGCACTTTAGTCCAAAAGTGGACCAATTTTGCACATAGGCCCCTAGGGTTTAGTTTTAGGGTTTTCCAGGGTTTCATTTAGGGTTTCTAGTAGCCCAGGGGTATAAATGAGATTCAACTTTGTTTTTGGAGATATTTTATAGCTATTTCACTAAAGCCTTTAGGTTTTCTCAATTTGGGTTAAGTTTTAGCCCCTTTAATCCTTGTTTAGGGTAAAGCTTCCTATCCAGGGTCCTATTTGCAAAACCTTAAAACAATACAACTTGTTTGAAATTTTTGCCTAGTGAATGCACTCTAGGTGTATCAAACATATGCAATGTCAATGCTTATGATGCCATGCTCAAGTTTTAGTCATAGTAACACCAGGAGTGTTACACTGACGATCATCGTTGTTGCTGTCGCGCCGCAAGGGGAGGAGTACCATGTCGTAGCTACCGTCGCAGGACATGAACTTGAGACTCCCGAAGCGAAGCACCATCCCGGGCTGAAGAGGTTGCTGAAGACTACCCATCTGGAACTCAACGGGAAGGTGTTCGTTAACACGCAGCAGGCCCCTACCTGGCGCACCAACTGTCGGCGTTTCGGACCCTGGGGGACCCTCAACCATGCCGACCAGTGAATTTATCGCTGCGTGCCCCTGCCTAGATGGGTTGGTGCAAGATGGAACACAAGGGGGAAATGTGGCTCGTGTTATCTCGCACCGAGGGTGCTTGTAGTAGGGGTTACAAGCGTCGCGCGCGCGAGAGAGAGTGAGCCTGTTCGTTCGCTCGTCCCCCGCGCGACCCTCCCGCAGGAAGGCCCTGGACCTCCCTTTTATAGATGCAAGGAGAGGGTCCAGGTGTACAATGGGGGTGTAGCTATGCGCTAACGTGTCTGGCAGAGAAGTGCCCGAGCCCTATGTACATGCCAACATGGCCGTCGGAGAAGTGCCTGAGCCCTGCGTACGCGATAATGTGGCTGTCGGAGCAGTGCCTAAGCCCTGTAGAAGCACAGCTGGCGGTGCGGCTAGGATCCTGCTGACGTCTCCTTGCTTCCGTAGGGGGCTGAGAACCACCGACGTCATGGACGCACGTGGGGGACCATCATTACCTGTTACCGGGATGTGCCAGATGGGACGCCGGTCTTGTTCCCTCGTAGCCTGAGCTAGCTAGGGGTAGGGTAATGATGTATCCCCTGTGGCGCGGTCAGTCCGAGCCCAAGGTCGGGCGAGGCGGAGACTTCTCCCGAGGCCGAGGCCGAGGCCGGGGTCGGGCGAGGACGCGATTCCTCCCGAGGCTGGGGCTGAGGCCGAGTCTTGGGGTCGGGCGAGGCGGAGACCTCCTCCGAGGCCGAGGCCTAAGGTCGGGCGAGGCGGAGCTTTCTGTTGCACCCGAGGCTGAACTTGGCTGTTGTCAGCCTTACCCGGGTGGGTGGCACAGCAGTCGGAGCAGGGTGAGCGGCGCTGTTTTCCTGTCAGATCGGTCAATGAAGGGGCGAAGTGACTGCGGTCACTTCGACCTTGCCGACTGAGGCGCGTGTGTCAGGATAAGGTGTCAGGCGATCCTCGCATTGAATGCGCCTGCGATACGATCGGTTGGTAAGGCGATTTGGCCAAGGTTGCTTCTTGATGAAGCCTACCCGAGCTGGGCTTCGGGCGAGCTAAGGGTGCGCCCACTGCCTGAGGAGGCCCTCGGGCGAGACGTAAATTCGTCTGGGACTACAGTTCCTGCACGAGGCTGGGCTCGGGTGAGATCGCGTCCCTTGGGTAGACGAAGCCTTGACTTAAACCGCGCCCATCAGTCTTTGCGGTTTGTACTGCGGGTGGTTACCAGCCGTGTTTAGGAGTGTTGGGGGTACCCCTAATTATGGTACCCGACACATGCCATGTGCCATTTTTAATTATTCTTTAATTATTCTGTATTTATTTGTTATTAATGAGTTAGGTTTAGGTATTAGTTATTAGTTAGTCGTTAGTGAGTAGTCATTTATTTTATAGCATAGTTTATTTTGTAGCATCGTTCCAGGTTTGTCGTGGACTGTAACTCATGTCGTATTCGTCATGCAGCGGCTCGTTGTGCATGCCGGTCTCTAGCGAGCATTGACGTGCAGCTGCCTGTAACTCCTATGCAGCCGGACGTTCAGCGTCCCATTTGTGCAGTTGGACCATCTACAGCTGGACTGAGCTCCTCGCAATCGACGCGAGATACGTTTGAAGACATGCCCCATGACGACGACGACGAACACGATGACGCTGGCGCTGACGCCGCAGGTCAGGAGGAGATTGGACCATCACAGCTGCAGGATGCTCCTACAACTCAGCCATCACAGCTGACACCACGTAGAAGGCGTCCATGTGACCCTTGAAAGGATGGAAGTATGAGGATGTGTATTGATTATCGATCCTTGAATGAAGTTACAATCAAAAACAAGTATCCACTGCCTCAGATCGATGACCTCTTCGACTAGCTTCAAGGGGCCAAGTATTTCTCCAAGATAGATCTAAGGTCAGGATATCACCAGCTAAGAATCAAGGAAGCAGACGTCCAGAAGACGACTTTTGTCACCCGGTACGGACAATATGAGTTCACAGTAATGCCCTTCGGACTAACCAACACACCCGCCTTTTTAATGAATCTTATGAATAAGGTATTTATGGAAGAGTTGGATAAGTTTGTCGTAGTCTTCATTGACGACATCCTTATCTACTCAAAGAGTCGCGAAGATCATGAGCATCACCTCCGGATTGTCCTCGGAAGACTCAGAGCACATCAACTCTATGCTAAGCTTAGCAAATGTGAATTCTGGTTAGAGAAGATAGCCTTCCTTGGGCATATCTTAACCGCAGAAGGAATAGAAGTGGACCCATCTAAAGTAGAAGCAGTATCCAAATGGAAACAACCATCCAAAACGTATGTCGCGTATGCGATCGTTAATGTACGAATCGACGAGCTAAGATCCACAACTCATCTTCTGTCCCATTAGTCTCTTGGACTCTATTGTGCGCATCACCTCTCCTTTGTCGTCGTAACTCTCCCAACTGCATTTCCTCGTCTCCTACAAAAAAATAGTAAGTACCGGTATAACATTACAACTGGTGCAAAACAGTAAATAAATACCAACCTCATCGTAATCGACCATATGTCCATAAAAATATCCAACACCAAGCTCGGAAGGAACTAATCCATACTTAGCTTCAATACCACATTTGTAGAGTACTAGATCAAACTTCAACTCTTCCGCCCACTGATTTTTTTTCTTTTCCTTTACCTCTGCCTCTGGCCAATGGGACAAAGGACCATACAACCACTCTCTGAAACGACACTTACGCCACCCGTATGGCTGCAGAAGAATAAATTAGTAATTTATTGTAAAAAAATAACTAGTTTATACATTTAGCGCATCGATGGGCTCACATAATCAATGTTTGGTGTTGGGGCGAAGGCAAAGACGCCACCCTTCGCTCGATGCCCTCGCTGCAGTCGCCGGTCCGACGGAGACAAAACGGGCAGGGACACCCTTCGCTTGATTCGGCACCAGATGAAGGCCTGCGACGGCGTCATCCCACCGTGCGGCCTCGTCCAGCTCAGAGGCCCACGTGTGATCCGGCCCATTGTAACGGGCCCTGCGTGGCCGCCGCGTGTTACGGGCCTAATTTGTAAAGGCATTCCTGTAATTACAGTCTGTAACCCTGCTTTATGGGAATATTCTGGGGATAACTTAGGTGGCTGAGGGCACATGCGTCCTTAACACAAGGCGCTGGGCGCTCAGATACCTATAAATACCCCCGCACAGTGCCCGTGAGAGGCCAGATTAACAGAGCTATTGCCATCCAGCGCGTAAACCCTGTTAACGTCATTGTTCACCCTTGTTGGCCCCCCTTGCGACTGAGAGCAAGTGCCAACATTTGGCGCCCACCGTTCGTGCTACGAGAAAACCACCCGCGATGGCACCCAAGAGAGCTAACCCGAAGGCTGACGAGGCTACGAAGGCAGCACTGCTTGCCGCAAGAAAGGGCAAGGCCCTCGCCCTCACCCAATCCACCCACCAAGAGGCTACTGAAGACAACGTTCCCCGCACCTGCGAAGACGACACTCTCCGCACCTGCGGCCCTGAAGGACAATCGCAGCCACCCCCAGGCTTCGCCCCACTGGAGGGTGCGGACACCACCGAGGATGGTGAAGTCCTCGGTGTCTCAGCGGAAGAACAGCTATAGCTGCGCGCCCTGCGCCTCAAGAATCGCAATCTCCAGAGGCAGAAAGAGATACTGGAGGCCAAGCGCCAGCGCGTGTCCGCACTAGCCAAAGTGCGGCAAATGATACGCGACGAAGAGCAGAAGGCCCAGGACCTCGAGCAGGAGATCGCGCTGATGCAGCGCGAAGGCCACCTTGGCCTGCAGCACGGGCCACCCCTCCAGCAGCACGCACAACTAGAAGACACGCGCGAAGGCCACCTCGGCCTGCAGCATGGGCCACCCCTGCAACACCGCACACAACCGGAAGACCCGCGTTTCCCCCAGCGTGACCACACCTTCCCGCACGCCGCGCCATTCCAAGGGGTCAACTATCTCGACGAGCGAAGTCCCCTGGTGCCACACCAGCAAGTGACGCCTTGGCCAGCTAACTTCCGGGCAGGGACCTATCCCAAGTACAACGGCAGCACCGACCCGACACAATACATAATGAGTTATCAGGTCGCCGTTGCATCTTCCGGAGGGGACGACGCCACAATGGCGAAGTCTTTCATCATCGCCCTAGAGGGCCTAGCTCTCACCTGGTTCACCAGGTTGCCTTCGCTGTCCATTGATTCCTGAAGAAGCCTCCGGGACAAGTTCCTGCTCAACTTCCAAGGGTACCGCCCGGACACCGACGCCTTGGCCGAACTCTCGCTCTGCAAGCAGCTGGAAAAGGAGACTCTGCGGGAGTATTACCGCAAATTTTTAACACTCAAGTCACAGCTGCCATCAGTCGATGACCAGATCGCTATCCACTACGCCATCAGTGGCCTTCGCGCCGGCGTCCTGTACAGCCACTGCATCAGAGATCCGCCCAAGAACCTCCAGGAATTATATCAGCTGTTTGAAAAATATGCCAAATCCGAAGAGCTCCACCAGCGCAAGGTTGAGTCCCAAAGGAAGCCAAAAGATGCTCCACAGTCCAGCCGCACGTGGACGAGGACTCCGCAGTCGGACTTCGGTCGAGACGGCCGCAATCAACAGCAAGTGCATAACATCGCCAACCAGCACCCCGTTGTTGATGCCCCTCGTCGCCAGGAGTATCCCCCCCAGGGCCACGGAAATGGAACTCGCGGTAGGGGTCGGGGGCGTGCGCAGCCGCCGCGTCGATTCTACTGCCTTTTCCACGGTGAAGACTGCGCCCACCAAACCAAAGACTGCCCAGAAACGAAGGCCACCAGAGACAGGATGGCACGGGCGCAACCAGCCGACAACCCCAGAGTTGTCGCACACACTTACCAGCAACCCCCTCCACCATATATCCACGCCCCCGCCCCGCATCCACCGCACCACGCTTACCAACACCATCAGGAAGTACAAATCGTACCTCCCCCACCCCCACCACCACACCAGCAACATCAAAACATCCCCCATGCACCAAAGTAGGAAGACTTCGCCGATCAGCCATATCGCGGAGTCATTCACATGATAACTGGGGGTTCCAGCACTGACTTCGACACAAAATGGCAGAAGCGAGACCACTACCGCAGCATCAACCACGTCGCCGTCACCGGCCCAGTCGTGCAGACTAAGTGGTCCCACATACCGTTAACCTTCGACGCACGAGACGTCGACCTGCACAGCGCCCCCCACTGCGACGCCATGGTTATCAATTGCAGCGTGGCAGGCTGGGACCTGCACAAAGTCCTAGTTGACAATGGCAGTCAGGCGGACATCATCTTCCTCCACGCCTTCGATCGCATGGGCATAAGCCACAGTCTGCTCAAGCCTTCGGACAACCTGTTGTATGGCTTCGGCGGCAAGGGCACCTTTCCTGTCGTCAAAATAGAGTTGCCCCTCTCCTTCGGTGTAGCACCCAATGCCCGAAGTGAGCAAGTGACCTTTGATATTGTGGATATGGTATATCCATACAACACCATCATGGGCCGGGGCTCCATCAATAAGTTTGAAGCCGCCATTCACGAACTGTACCTATGTATGAAGATACCAGGTCCGTTAGGCGTTATTACGGTCTACGGCAACCAGCAGACGGCGCGCAACATAGAGCGGGACTTCGTGCCTGGTCAGAGAAACGTGCATTGCCTCACGGCCCAGCGCGAGGTCCCCGCGCCCGCCAGCCCAACCGGTAAACAGCACGACAAGGCACAGCTGCAGAGCAACGACGGGACCAAGACTGTCCCCCTCGATCAGGCCACGCCCAAGCAGACAGTCACTATCTGCGAAGACCTCACTTCGCATGAAGAGGAGAAACTCCTCTGCTGCCTGTCCAAAAATAAAGATGTCTTCACCTGGTCTGCCCTCGATCTGGTCGGAGTCAGCTGATCCATAATTGAGCATAGCTTGGGAATTGACCCTTTGGTGCGACCAAAAAAGCAGAGGCTTCGCAAAATGTCCGACGAGAAGACAGAGGCCGCCAAGGCGGAGGTGCACCGCCTCCTGGAAGCCAAATTCATCGAGCCGGTGGCTTATCCCACGTGGCTCTCCAATGTTGTAATGGTACAGAAAAAAGCGGGAAGTGGCGAATGTGCATAGACTTCACCAGTCTCAACAAGGCCTGCCCAAAGGACAATTTCCCGTTGCCGCGGATCGACAAAATAGTCGATAGCGCGGCCGGATGCGAGGTCATGTCACTCCTCGACTGCTTCTCCGGTTACCACCAGATATACATGAAAGAGGAAGACAAGGCTAGCACCAGCTTTATAACACCCTTCGGCACATATTGCTTCATTAGAACGCCGGAGGGACTCAAGAACGCCGGGTCCACCTTCTCCAGGCTTACCAAAACAGTGCTCGAAGGGCAAGTTGGCAGAAATATATTCACATATGTGGACGACATTGTTGTCGCCAGCAAGAGCAAGGAGGACCATCTCGCCGACCTCGCCGAGACATTCGCAAACATGCGAGACACACGACTCCGCCTAAACCCGGAAAAGTGCGTCTTCGGCGTTCGCCAAGGCAAAATATTAGGCTACCTGGTATCACACCGCGGCATCGAGGCCAACCCAACCAAGATTCAAGCCATCATAAACATGACGCCTCCGCAGTCCGCCAGAGACGTCCAGCGCCTGACAGGCAGATTGGCCGCTCTCAACAGATTCATCTCCAGGTCCGCCGAGCGAAGTCTCCCCTTCCTCAAAACACTCTGTGGTGCAAAAGACTTTGCCTGGGGACCAGAGCAGGCGGCGGCCTTCGCCTCATTAAAACAGTGCCTGACAGAGTTGGCCATCCTTACAAGCCCGGACTCCTCGCTCCCCCTGTTGCTCTACGTCGCGGCTTCGCCGCATGCGGTCAGCGCGGCACTAGTGCAGGAGCAGACAGTCGAGGGCGTGGTCAGGCAGTGCCCCATTTACTATGTCTCCGAAGTGCTGACACCATCCAAGTGCAACATGACAGAGCTGGAGAAGATTGCCTACGCAGTCGTTATGTCTTCGCGCAAATTGCGCCATTATTTCGAAGCATTCAAGGTCCGAGTCACCTCAGACAGGGGACTCGGTGAATTATTCAGAAACCCAGAGGCGTCGGTGAGGATTGCCAAGTGGGCGGCCGAACTCTCTGGCTACCACATCAGCTTCGAGCCCAGGATAGCCATCAAGTCACAAGTACTGGCAGACTTCGTCGTCGACTGGACTGGGCCAACAACACAGCCAGACCCGTCCGCAAAGAAGGTCTAGACGATCCATTGCGACGGCGCATGGTGCCATGCGGGGGCAGGCGCCGCTGCAGTCATCACCTCACCAGTCGGGGTCAAGCACAGATATGCATCACGCCTCAGCTTCGCTCTGGAATCCGACAGGTGCACAAATAATATAGCAGAATACGAAGCAGTCATCCTCGGCCTCCGCAGGCTAAGGGCCCTTGGAGTCACCACCTGCATCATCAAAACAGACTCCAAGGTAGTTGCCGGCCAAGTCGAGAAAGACTATGCAGCAAAGGACCCCACGCTTATGCAATACCTCGCGGCCATCCGAAGTCTCGAGAGACAATTCAAGGGATTCACCTTGCAGCATGTGGATCGGGCCAAGAATGAAGAGGCCGACGCATTGGCCAAGGCTGCCGCCAGGGGCGAGTCCTTGCCCTCCGACGTGTTCTTTCATATCATCAGCACGCCAGCCGTCCGGAGCCCCGAAGGGCTCCAAATAACTAACGACAGCGAGGGCCACCGCATAGTCAACCTTATCATGACCGAAGACTGGCGGGCACCAATAACCCTGTTCCTACAGGGGTACTATCATCCAACCGACATCAGTGAGGCCAAGCGCCTTAGACATCGAAGCCGAGACTTCGCACTGATTGAAGGCCAACTCTACAAGAAAGGGGTCAGTCAGCCAATGCTTAAGTGCGTCACCGAAACCGAAGGCATCCAGATCCTACACGAAGTCCACAGTGGCACATGCGGCTCGCACGCAGGGCCAAGGGCCCTAGCCGCTAAGGTGATCCGCCAAGGCTTTTACTGGCCCGCAATGATCTGCGTCGCAAATCGGGTCACAAGGTCCTGCGAAGCCTGCCAGAAGTTCTCTCCTCGGTCAGGCAGCCCCTCGCAGTATACAAAGTTGATCGCCCACACATGGCCTCTCCAGCGCTGGGGCCTGGACATTGTTGGGCCCCTGCCCACCGCTCAGGGGAACCTTAAGTTCGCCTTCGTCGCTGTCGAATACTTCACCAAATGGATCGAGGCAAGGGCTGTTTTCACAATAACATCAAAAACTGCCCAGAAATTCTTTTGGCAAAACATTGTTTGCCGCTTCGGAGTACCGTCCGAACTAACAGTTGACAACGGCAAGCAGTTTGACAGCCAAGACTTCAAGGATTTTTGCTTCTCCATTGGCACCAAGCTTGCCTTCGCCTCAGTCTATCATCCGCAGTCCAACGGAGTTGTGGAACGCGCCAATGGGAAAATCTTCACAGCTGTCAAAAAGATGCTCCTCGATGAAAAAAGGGCAGATGGACCGATTTGTTACCCGAGGCAGTCTGGGCACTAAACACGACTGAGTGCAGGGCGACCGGGTTTACTCCTTTCCGCCTTCTATACGGATCGGAGGCCATGACCCCACAAGAAATAAAACATGGGTCCCCGCGAACAGTTCCGTCAGCCGTCCCCGACGTGGACGAGCCAACTTCAAAGGATCTCATTGACGGAGACCGAGTCTTCGCCCTACAGGCCCTAAACAAATACCAAGCCCAGACAAAAGCATGGCGCGACCACACAGTCATCCCGAGGGAATTCAGCGAAGGGGACCTCGTACTCGTCCAATCAGCTCGGACAGAGTCCAGGGGCAAGCTAGAGCCCAAGTGGGAGGGCCCCTTCATAGTCAAGACAAAAGCTTCCCCTAGCGCTTACAGGCTTACAACGCCAAACGGCGAAGACCTGGAGCACTCCTGGAACATCGACAACCTCCGCAAATTTTTTGTTTGACTCATCAGGGCTGATTCGCCCTTGTAATTCGCAAAAACAATCTTATACTGGCCCGCACTCTTTTCCTCCCGGGGGGTGAGGTTTTTAACGAGGCGGAGCCATGTAATATATGTGTTAAAAATCCCCCGCAAAAACATGCGTCGAAAAAAGACCGCGACGACGGTCTTCGACATTCGACCACTACGAGGTCACCGCGAGGCTCAGCGCTAGCCACCCTCGCGTGCGACAAATCCGCGCAGAAGTCGCCTAAGGGTGCAGCCGGACTAGCACAACAAGTGCGAAAAAAACCGAAGTCTACCGCGAAGACTATCCGCGCAGAAGTCGCCTAAGGGTGCAGCCGGATTAGCACAACAAGTGCGAAAAAAACCAAAGTCTACCGCGAAGACTATCCGCGCAGAAGTCGCCTAAGGGTGCAACCGGACTAGCACAACAAGTGCGAAAAAAAAACCGAAGTCTACCGCGAAGACTATCCGCGCAGAAGTCGCCTAAAGGTGCAGCCGGACTAGCACAACAAGTGCGAAAAAAAACCGAAGTCTACCGCGAAGACTATCCACGCAGAAGTCGCCTAAGGGTGCAGCCGGACTAGCACAACAAGCGTGAAAAACCTCAGTCTACCGCGAAGACTATCCGCGCAGAAGTCGCCTAAGGGTGCAGCCGGACTAGCACAACAAGTGCGAAAAACCTCAGTCTACCGCGAAGACTATCCGTGCAGAAGCCGCCTAAGGGTGCAGCCGGACTAGCGCAACAAAAGCAAAAACGACAACACCAAACTGTCCGCGCCAAGACCGACTATATGCGCACCAGCACAGCATAACAAACACACCAGACCAAGTACATAACGCCTTCGCAAGCATAGCCAAGTGTGCGGGGGCACACAACCTCATCATACAAGCCTTTACACATGTACAAGCGAGGGCACCACACTCTACATCGGCTCAACCTTAGGAATAATTCCCATCTCCCTATAATTAAATAACATTATCCTAAGCTCCTCACCCGCAAAAAGACTTCGCAATTCCCCTTCACCTGTACTCACGGCGGCTGGCAAAGACAATAGTTCCTGCCGGCCAGCCCTACTCACACGAAGCCGACCTCCCTCCGCTTCACTCACTCTGCGCTTCGCAACCGCCCTTCATCGCCGGCGCCTGGTACTAGGACCAGGCACATCTTCTGTGTCCGCAGCGTGCGGTGAAGCCTCCGCCGCAGCCACATCCAAGGCCGCAAAGTAGTCCAAGTCCTCCTCCGATGACTCCTCAGTCCACTCAACCGAGCTCCCAGAGTCAGCAAAATCAGAAAACTCAGATGCAGAACCATCACATTTATTACCACCATCCACGGTCGAAGCCGCCAAAAACTTAGTAGTGGCGGTTGCGTGCGCAGGCCCAAAATCTTGAACCTGCGCAGCAACCAAAATTCAGCAACATATCCAAAATTCCCTAACTATCTACACCCACTACGCCACCTGCGAAGACCCAGCCGTTGCGGGAGCCTCCGCCGTTGCCTCCGCTGTCGCCTCCGTCGCCACCGTCGCAGGATCCTCAGCACTCGGCGCAGCGGCTGCGGAGGCATCTGGCATGCCTTCGGCTGTCTCTGGGGGCAGGTCTCCGACAGCCGCAGTAGATGCGGGGGCATCCGGAGCGCCTTCCGCAGTCTCCGGGGGCGGCTCCAAGGCGGCCCCGGACACGGCCTCCGCCGGGATCGGCTCCGGGTCAGGCAGCGCTGTTCAACGCCCCGAAGTCATCCACCCTCTCGCCACGCGCCGCCTAAGACACATCACACAAATTCAGCAAACCCACACATAGCCCACATCCAGCAAACGCCAAACAAACGCCAAACGTTACCGGAGCCCTCGCCGTCTCGGCCCGCTCCCTGACCACCTCGCGACCGTGCGGACCCCACATCCGGTCGTAGATGGCTCCGGCGGATTCCTTCACTATGGGGTCCTCAACCTTGTAGATATCTCGCTCAAAATCTTCATCGGCTTGGTCGAAGACCTCGAAGTGCCGGCACCCTTCGCGGGAGAGCGCGTTCATCGCCCCCTCGCAGGTGACCAGGGAGGCATACGACATAAAACCCTCCACGATAGTGGGGAGTGCCTGCAACTCCTCCTGCACCCACTCCAGGCAGCAAAGTCCGGGCTCTCGATCCGGCACTTCAAAGTCACCGGTCCGCGCGCCCAGCTCATGGTATGAATCCATAAGCTGTTTGCGCGTCCGCTCTGCCTCCGCACGCGACGCGGCCTCGGCCCTCTCCACACTGCTCTCCAGGGCGGTGAGCCGCTCCTGCAGCTGCTCGGCGCGCTCCCTGGCAAGATTGCCCTCCGCCCGCGCCAGATTGGCCTCCGCCTGCGCAGCCTGCGCCTGGGCGAGGGCCTCGTTGGTCTCCCTCCTCTCCCCCGCCAGTTGGCGTCGGAGGTCAGTCTTCTCCCTCTCCAGTGCGGCCACCTTGTCCGCCAGCTTGCGGGCACTTACTGTCGGCGGCCGATTTTTCACGGACGGCGTCAGCATGTTGCGTCCGAAGTCTCTCGACTTCGGCAGACACAACTGCCGTGAGGGCCCCCGACGCTGTGCGGTCGGCGAAGTCAGCCGCCTGCAAAACACACGTAAGACCGCGGCCCCAGCAAAGCCGACAAAAAAAACACCAAAGTCTAGCTCAACGGACCTGACTTAGTGCCTCCTTCACCTCCTTCAGCCGGCGGGACACAGCGCCCGCTTCATCCCTGACAGCCGCGAGTGCCGACATCTCACCTCCGGCGCTAAGAGCCCCGCCCTTCGCCTTCGGCACTACGGCAGCCGTCGTGGTCGCCGCAGCAGGCGCAACTATAGCAAGTTGGCCTTCGTCCGACCCTGCGACGTATCAACGAATGAAAAAAAAAACGAGCCAACGGCTTACCACCAAGATAGTCGTCCACACTAATATCGGTGGCGAAGTCGGCGACGCGCTTGCCAGCCGACGACAACACTCGGGCAGCCTTCACGGCCTCCGGCACCCTGCTGGACGGCGGCACAGCCTTCGTCGATTTGGAACCACCGGCGCCCGCCGCTGCCTCCGGCGCCTTGCTAGATGCAGGGACGCCCGACTTCGCCGCCAGCGGCGGCTTGCCTCCGCCGGGGGCCGCAGCCTTCGCAGCCCCCCGCTGCCTCTTCGGCCTGGCTTCATGAAGCCTGACAACCGCCTGGCGCTTTTGTGCAGCTCCCTGGCGATCCTTGTCCATCACTGCCGACACAACAGCAGCAATATTCCGCCCGTAAGGAAAAACTCTCCATTCACGAACCATGTGAGATGTAAAAAAGTCTTCGCCGGCCGCGCGGGGGATAGGAACATTCCTAGGCCACCAACCCCCGGTAACCCTCAGCATCCGCGCCGAAGACTCCCGGAGCTCGGGCGAAGACATCCTTCCCCCCGGGGCCGCGCATGTCCTCATCAACTCTCTAGCAAAACCATCGGAAACCCCAAGTCCTCCCATAGCAGTACCTAATTTCCTCTTTTTAGAGGATGGGGCGGCCGCCGGTGCAGGGACGTCTCCAGTCTCCACCACCGGCTTCTTCCCACGGCGGTCCACATCATCTTGGCCGGGATAGCCGTCATACAGCAATTGATTCAATTCAAAAACCCTGTTCAAACGGTCATTCGACCCGCGGATATCCCAACTGTGCTGGCCCTCTGTCCTCGGCACGTAACGACCAACGAGCCGCACCGCCCCATCCTCCGCCTCATGCACAAAGGCGGCCGGATCGCGGTTTTGCAGATTCAGCGCAAAGGCAGGACTTCGCACCATCTTCCCACCACGGGAAGGCATCTGGCGAGGGCACACTTCACCCAACGCCCAGCCATGCGCCAAGGGCCATACCCCGTACGCCACAAATTCTTCAACCAAATCGCGCCCACTGCTCAGGCCGGCGGCGCACCGAAGGGCCCCTTCGTCTGCATCATCCTCCGCTACCTCAAAGGGCAGGTATGCTGAGTAAAAATGAGAACACATCTCGGACACGGGGAGCCCCTCATGGTCTTCGACGGTACCCTCCGTGACGTAAAACCAAAATTCATTCCAGTTGCCCCACTTGTTGCGGGCGCAAGGAACCAACTCGACTACCTGCATCGTGGTCTTGCCGGTCTTCGGCGTAAACGTACAGGACCCAAACTGGGCAACTTCGTCTCCAATCATCCTCTTCTGCCAGTGCAGGCAATAGTACTTCGCAAAGACTTCGACTGATGGCTGTCCGCCGTACGAAGTCGTCGCCCAGACATACTTCGACAGAGCCACCACGGCATTCGGAGTCAGCTGATGTATCTGAACATTAAACCTGCGCAGGACTTCGCCAACAAACCGGTGCGCCGGCAGACGGAGACCGGCGGCGAAGAACGCCTCGAACACAACCAACTCGCCTTCCGGCTCGGGGACTTCCTCCGTCCCCGGGACACGAGCAACTCCGCCGCCAAAGTAACCCAGCCTCTGCATATCTTGCACACGGACCGACGACATCCGCGACACGCCAAAATCCACAGAATCGCCGGCGCGCAACTCCTCCACCTCCAAACTACTCAGTGTCTCCTCAGACGAGGCGTCGGCCGGCGGCGAAGCGTCGACCGGCGGTGAGGCGTCGGCCGGCGGCGTAGCGGCAGCGGAAGAAGAGGAGGTCGGCATCGCTACGTACCGTCGGCGGCGGCGGGCGGTCTGCTTCACTCGAGCCAGATCTCCGGCGAACAAGAGCACGGTGGGCAGACGAGCAGCAAGACGGTGGAAAAGGCGGCTAGGGTTTTCACGGAGCACGGAAAGTGAAGTTCAAAAAGCGCCGACCCCCGCCCCCTTTTATAGACAGGGCGCGGCTCTTCGGGAAACCCGCAATCCAACAGGGCGCGGCGCTTCGGGAAACCCGCAATCCAACAGCACGGTGTCAATCAACGGTCATGTCAAAAACCCCCGCGGAACCACTTCGAGCGAGGGCAGCATCTCCGCCATCTAGCGACGTCTTCGGCACCAGGTGACTTTGTCGAACTGGTCCCTCGGAGGGCAAATGTTGGGGCGAAGGCAAAGACGCCACCCTTCGCTTGATGCCCTCGCTGCAGTCGCCGGTCCGACGGAGACAAAACGGGCAGGGACACCCTTCGCTTGATTCGGCACCAGACGAAGGCCTGCGACGGCGTCATCCCACCGTGCGGCCTCGTCCAGCTCAGAGGCCCACGTGTGATCCGGCCCATTGTAACGGGCCCTGCGTGGCCGCCGCGTGTTACGGGCCTAATTTGTAAAGGCATTCCTGTAATTACAGTCTGTAACCCTGCTTTATGGGAATATTCTGGGGATAACTTAGGTGGCTGAGGGCACATGCGTCCTTAACACAAGGCGCTGGGCGCTCAGATACCTATAAATACCCCCGCATAGTGCCCGTGAGAGGCCAGATTAACAGAGCTATTGCCATCCAGCGCGTAAACCCTGTTAATGTCACTGTTCACCCTTGTTGGCCCCCCTTGCGACTGAGAGCAAGTGCCAACATTTGGACACACGAACTGCTTCGTAGTGTCTTCGTCGATGACAACACGGTCTCCACAATCGCATCGAGGCGGTGAGTCCATCCTTCTTTCTATTGCTACCTCCTTCTTCGCATCCATCATTGGTGGAGGATTCGGGGGCGGAGGTACCCAAGGCTTAAAACGCTCATGACTAGTCCTTCCACACAATCAATTAGCGAAAAGAAGATATCGAGGGTCAAATTTATTAGGACCGTCGATCCACTGGAAAAAGAAACACCTCAGGTGCCCCTAAAACAATGGAACAAAGCACTATTACACATCTAGTAAATAATAAATTCGAACAAAATTAAGTCATAAGTCATAAGCTACGTACGTCAAAACCGCCACAAAGGTAGAAGCAGCGAGCAGCCGTGTCTGGATGTTTGGATTGACATACCCAAGCCAGTCTGCCACAGTCACAGTTAGGCACAGGGAGTTCAGGAGGAACAGGAGCATCCTTACTAGATACGTCCGGATATAACTACCGAGGACGACTCAAAGGGAATTAGGCTTACACCTTTTTCCTAATTGATTTTGGTGGTTAAATTGCCCAACACAAATAATTGGACTAACTAGTTTGCTCTAGTCTATAAGTTTTACAGGTGCCAAAGGTTCACAATAAGCCAATAAAAAGGCCAAGAAAGGGTTCAAACAAAGAGAGCTAAAGACATCCCAAAAGGCACCCTGGTCTGGCGCACCGGACTGTCCGGTGCACCAGGGCACTCGACGCTGAACTCGCTACCTTCGGGAAAATGGGAGGTCACTCCGCTATAATTCACCGGACTGTCCGGTGAAGCACCGGATAGTGTCCGGTGTCACACCGGACTGTCTGGTGTGCCAGCGGAGCAACGGATACTTCGCGCCAATGGTCGACTGCAACCGCATTCAATGCGCTACAGTGCGCGCCAGAGTCAGAGCAGCGCAGTTGGCGCACCGGATAGTCTACAGGACCTGTCCGGTGCACCACCGGACAGCCCAGAGGCCCCACCAGTCAGAGCTCCAACGGTCAGAACCCAATGGCCGGCTGACGTGGCAGGCGCACCGTTCAGTGTCCGGTGGCGCACCGGACTGTCCGGTGCGCCATGCGACAGCAGCCTTCTAACAGCCACATTTTGATGGTTGGGGCTATAAATACCCCAACCACCCCACATTCAATAGCATCCAAGTTTTCCACCTTCAACACTTTACAGGAGCTATAGCATTCAATTCTAGACACATCCAAAGAGATCAAATCCTCTCCCAAGTCTGGAGTCACTCCAAATCAAATAGTGACTAGAGAGAGCGATATTTGTGTTCATTTGAGCTCTTGCGCTTGGATTGCTTCTTTTCTTTTTCATTCTTCTTGTGATCAAACTCAATTGTAACCAAGGCAAGAGACACCAATTATGTGGTGGTCCTTGCGGGAACTTTGTGTTCCGTTTGATTGAGAAGAGAAGCTCACTCGGTCTAAGTGACCGTTTGAGAGAGGGAAAGGGTTGAAAGAGACCCGGTCTTTGTGACCACCTCAACGGGGAGTAGGTTTGCAAGAACCGAACCTCGGTAAAACAAATCATCGTGTCTCACTCTTTATTTGCTCACGATTTGTTTTGCGCCCTCTCTCTCGGACTCGTTTATATTTCTAACGCTAACCTGGCTTGTAGTTGTGCTTAAGTTTATAAATTTTAGATTCATCCTATTCACCCCCCTCTAGGCGACTTTCAATTGGTATCAGAGCCTGGTGCTTCATTAGAGCCTAACCGCTCGAAGTGATGTCGGGAGCATCCGCCAAGAGGGATCTCGGGACCGGCGAGAAGACCGCCACAAGCCATGGGAAAGCTCCATCTGGGGAGTCCGCCAACAAGGTGAAGGGATCCCCTTCACACAACAAGTCGCGTCGGAGCGGTGACAAGAAGAAGAAGATGAGGAAGGTGGTCTACTACGAGACCGACTCCTCGTCGCCATCCACCTCCGGCTCCGACACGCCGTCCATAACTTCTAAGCGCCATGAGCGCAAGAAGTTTAGTAAGATTCCCCTACGATACCCTCGCATTCCAAAACGTACTCCATTACTTTCCGTCCCATTAGGAAAACCACCCATGTTTGATGGTGAAGATTATAATATGTGGAGTTATAAAATGAGGCATCATCTAACCTCACTCCACACTAGCATTTGGGATGTTGTTGAAATTGGAGTACAGGTACCATCACCGGGGGATGAAGACTATGATTCGGACAAGGTCGCCCAAATCCGACACTTCAACTCTCAAGCCACCACTATACTCCTCGCCTCTCTAAGTCGAGAGGAGTATAACAAGGTGCAAGGGTTAAAAAGCGCCAAGGAGATTTGGGACGTGCTCAAGAACACGCACGAAGGAGATGAGGTGACCAAAATCACCAAGCGGGAGACGATCGAGGGGGGGCTCGGTCGCTTCTGGCTTCGCCAAAGGAAGGAGCCACTGTCACACCCGGGTTTCGGGGGCACCAAGACCCGGGCGCGAACATAATCACCAGGTGTGCTAGGACCAAGTCTCACACATATGATGAATCATGGCACCGGATCGAATGTCACATCTTTACTATATAATAGGAGTTCCATACAGAATAAATAATTACATTATAAGGAGACAATGGTCCAGCAACCCAAAGTTGACTAGGAGACGACGGCCTAGACCTCTCACGAACTCATGACAGCATCCTTCATGCGCCTCATCCTGCGGTACCTGTTCTTGACCTGTGGGGGGGGTGAGACAGCAAGAGTGAGCTCACATACGTTCATCGCTCAACAAGTTGTGGGGAATAATGTGCATAAACTCGCCAAAGGTGGGAGCTCACGTGAAGTGTAAGGCTTACCAAAGAGGATGGTTAGAGCTGAACATTGCTTTTAAAGTTGGTCAAAATTTTATTAGCAAATACTAAGTATAAGTAAATACCAACCCAATTATTAGTAGAACAAAAGTAATAACCTCACCTACGATGCAATGCATATGACAAATTGAGTTTAAGTTCCATAATTTAATCATGTGAGTGTCCGAGCTGCTCATGATCGTGAGCACGACTAGTATACCAGTTTTACACTCTGCAGAGGTTGCGCATCTTTACCCACAAGTCATGTTACCCATCTGCCAAGAGACGGCTAATCCCATACACCTCTACCGAGGAGGCGAGGCAGGGTAACACTACGAGGCCTTTACAAAGTTCCACTAGCTTCAGAAAACCCGCTACAGTTTATAGGAAGCTCCAGTGCAGGAGTCCCTCGACTGACCGCCATCGCAGCAAAATCAACCAAGGACCTCCCTACACTGACCACTCCCCTACTGCCCTTGCCCCTTTCGGGTAAGGTAATCATCCACTAGCTTTCCTAGTTAATTAGCCAAGGGCGTCCATAAACCCTTGTGGTAGCACTGTTTTCCCGGGTGGTTCTCCATGTTCCAATTAACATAATGATCTTAACATGAACAATAAATAACAACTGATAACAAAAGTATAATCATGAATAGTGTAATCTTCATACCCAAAACCACATAAAGCAATAGCAGGTACTACCCAAAAAGTTTAGTGGAGTCAAGGTATAAAGATAATCAAACTAGGGTAACCTGTTGGGTCCCATCAAAATTAACCTATGCAGATCATTATGATTAATCAGAACATGACTAGGTAAAAAGAAGTGATCAAGGGCACAACTTGCCTGACACTTGAGATTACAGGTACCAAGATGATCTTCAGATGACTCGTGACCTCACGCTAGTCGTAGCAATACAAACAAACATGGTATAGACAGAATTAACATCACAACAAACATAAGAATAAACTGAATACTAATAATCTACACGTTGCTACGAGATCGTAGGAACGAGAACCACTAAATTCGGAGCTACGATTATTAAGTTATGAATTTCTGAAATTATTTAGTGCTTAGAATAGATTAATCCTAATGAACAAATCCAATTCAAGTTTCATGGCTAAACAGTGTCATTAGTTGATAGACAATATTAATACAAAATTATTGCAACTGGAATGGGTTAAAAAGGAGTAAAAATAAAATTTCTATGAATTAAATAAGTTCCGGATATATTTTTACACAAAAACCATTTCCTAAATTATTTTTCTGAATTTCCTAAGCTTCTGGACTGGGCGCAAATAACAGAGAGACATAGGGGTTATTACGCAAAAATTCATGAGACTCAGGATTCCCACAGACAGGACTGCGGGTTGATAAACTATTAATACAATGTCTCTTTTGCAAACTAGGCACGACGAAGGGGTACGAGTCGATCTCAGCCACCCGATCAGATTCAAGGGCTAGGATTAAATCTCTCCAACACTGAAGCGGTACGCGAGGACCGTCATCAGATCAAGATCTGACGAACCGGATTTAATGAACTTCAGACCACCCACGGCCCCACGATCGAAGATCTACGGTTAACCACACCACGGGCGAACCAGAATACCAGATCAAATTCTGGTCGTTCGTTCCATGATCGACGACCTCCCTGTGTCTTCTTCCTCCTAACCAACCGGTCACGGCGGTCGATAACGGATAGTGGCAGCGCCATTGCTGGCAATCCCTCCACCACGCTCTCCCCGATTAACCAGGCACGGAAGCAACTGCTGGCCACGGCGGCGCTCTGCCTGGTCATGACGCGGTGTCGACATACTCTTGAGCACTAAACCGTCCGAGTCGCACAAAAAAAATAAACAGAGAAAACGATGACACAACGAGAAAGATGATCACCGGCAACGAGACCGCAGTGACGTCGACCCTCGATGTAACGGCACAGCGACAAATTTTGGAGTATGGAGGAAACTCACCAAGGCTTCGGTGCTCTTTAACGCCCTTCGACGAACTCCCTGCGCATCGGCAAGTTCTAGCGCCATGATCCTCTGCCCCTCGCAACTTCTCTCTTGACAACGGCGGGCTCCCAGCCACTCGACATGGCTCGACTGAGGCTTGAAACAGGAGAGGAGGTATTGCCCTACGGCTGGCCGGACGGTGAGCATACTTTATATAAGCCAAGGGCTCAAGCTAGGATCGTAACCTCATCCGTTTTGTCCGGCGCATTTGTACATGTTTGTTGCAAGCCTGGCTTTGAGAAGTCTCTCATGAAGATGTTGTCCCACTTGTCAGAGATACTCAGTAGCATAGCCCACTCGCCCACAATCCGTGGAAAGAAGCTTGGATGAGATCACTCATGAGGTCATGATGATGCAATCTCCGGCAAGGAAATAAAGAAATAGGAAAAAATCACACATGGCAAGGTCGTGTGGGCTGGCTAGAGCCAAGGAAATGGCCCAACGGAAAGAGAAGTGTTTTTTTTTCATTTCTATTCTGTTTTCTAATTCTATTTTCAGATTTTTTTATTCAAACTTCAAATCCCTTTTTAATTTCTTTTTCCAAATTTGAAACTTCAATTCAAATTTTAAATCATGTTTGAACTTCAGCTTTCCAAATATATCCAATAAAAATCCTAATGTGAAGATAATGCCTATTATTTATTTTATAATATTTTTATTTTCTTTATAGTGTATATTCTTTCCCTCTTTCATTTTCAAATTCTATTTTTTTAAACTTAAACTTGTCTCGCGAATTTAAACACAAATGCACAATTACAAGAACCTCAGCATGAGATGCATATTCTATATTTATTTATTTGCTATTTGACTGCTTTTCTTCTCTTAAGTGAATATGCACAAAAAGGAAAATTAAATAATTTCCAAAAACACATTCATGAAAAATACATGTATTTATTTATTTTATTATTTTTACCTTATACGAATTTTAGGGCTTTACAGCCACAAGACATGTACAACCGCTTGAAGATCTTGGTGAACCAAGTGCGCAACCTCAGGAGCACCAAATGGGATGACCATGAGATGGTCAAGGTTATTCTAAGATCCCTCGTTTTTCTTAATCCTACTCAAGTTCAATTGATTCGTGGTAATCCTAGATATACACTAATGTCTCCCGAGGAAGTAATAGGAAACTTTGTGAGCTTTGAGTTGATGATCAAAGGCTCAAAGAAAATCATCGAGCTAGATGGCCCCTCCACGTCCGAAGCACAACCGGTCGCATTCAAGGCAACAGAGGAGAAAAAGGAGGAGTCTACATCAAGTAGACAACCCATCGACGCCTCTAAGCTCGACAATGAGGAGATAGCGCTCATCATCAAGAGCTTCTGCCAAATCCTCAAGCAAAGGAGGGGGAAGGATTACAAACCCCACTCAAAGAAAGTTTGCTACAAGTGTGGTAAGCCCGGTCACTTTATTGCAAAATGTCCACTATCTAGTGATAGTGACAGGGATAATGACAAGAAGGGCAAGAGGAGAGAAAAGAAGAGGTACCACCAGAAGAAGGGCGGCGATGCCCATGTGTGCCGCGAATGGGACTCCGACGAGAGCTCCACCGAATCCTCCTCCGATGAGGACGCCGCCAACATCGCCGTCACCAAGGGACTCCTCTTCCCCAACGTCGGCCACAAGTGCCTCATGGCAAAGGACGGCAAAAGGAAGAAGGTAAAATCAAGATCCTCCACTAAATATGCTTCCTCTAGTGATGAAGATAATTCTAGTGAAAATGAGGAGGATAATTTGCGCACCCTTTTTGCCAACCTAAACATGCAACAAAAAGAAAAATTAAATGAATTAATTAGTGCTATTCATGAGAAGGATGAACTCTTGGACTCTCAAAAGGACTTCCTAATTAAGGAAAATAAGAAGCATGTTAAGGTTAAAAATGCTTATGCTCTAGAAGTAGAAAAATGTGAAAAACTATCTAGTGAGTTAAGCACTTGCCATGATGTTATTACCAACCTTAGAAATGAGAATACTAGTTTAATTGCTAAGGTTGATTCAAATATTTGTGATGATTCAATTTCCAATCTTAGAGATGATAATGCTAATTTGCTTGCTAGGATTGAAAAATTGAATGATTCTCTTGCTAGCCTTAGAAATGAGAATGAAAAATTAATTGCTAAGGCTAAGGACTTAGATGTTTGCAATATTACCATTTCCAATATTAGAAATGAAAATGACATTTTACATGCTAAGATTGTTGAACAAAAATCTTGCAAACCCTCTACATCTAGCGTTGAGCATGTTTCCATTTGCACTAGATGTAGAGACATTAATGTTGATGCTATTCATGATCACCTAGCTTTAATTAAGAAACAAAATGATCACATAGCTCAACTTAATGCCAAAATTAATGAGCATGACTTAGAAAATGAAAAATTTAAATTTGCTAGAAGCATGCTCTATAGTGGGAGACGCTCTGGCATCAAGGATGGCATTGGCTTCCAAAAGGGAGATAATGTCAAACTTAATGCCCCTCCTAAAAGATTGTCTAATTTTGTTAAGGGCAAGGCTCCCATGCCTCAGGATAACGATGGTTACATTTTGTACCCTGCAGGTTATCCCGAGCACAAGATTAGGAGAATTCACTCTAGGAAGTCTCACTCTGGCCCTAATCATGCTTTTATGTATAAGGGTGAGACATCTAGCTCTAGGCAATCAACACGTGTGATAGTCGCCTAGAGGGGGGTGAATAGGGCGAAACTGAAATTTACAAATATAAACACAACTACAAGTCGGGTTAGCGTTAGAAATAAAAACGAGTCCGCGAGAGAGGGTGCAAAACAAATCTCGAGCAAATAAGGAGTGTGACACAAGGATTTGTTTTACCGAGGTTCGATTCTTGCAAACCTACTCCACGTTGAGGTGGTCACAAAGACCGGGTCTCTTTCAACCCTTTCCCTCTCTCAAACGGTCCCTCGGACCGAGTGAGCTTCTCTTCTTAAATCACTTTGGGAATCAAACTTCCCGCAAGGACCACCACACAATTGGTGTCTCTTGCCTCAATTACAAGTGAGTGTTTGATCACAAGAAAGAATGCCAAAGAAAAGAAAAGAAGCGATCCAAGCGCAAGAGCTCAAATGAACACTACAAATCACTCTCTCTAGTCACTAAGGCTTTGTGTGGAGTTGGGAGAGGATTTGATCTCTTTTGGTGTGCTTTGCAATGAATGCTAGCTCTTGTATAGTGGTTGGAAGCTGGAAAACTTGGATGCAATGAATGGTGGGGTGGTTGGGGTATTTGTAGCCCCAACCACCAAACATGACCGTTGGTGGAGGCTGTCTGTTGTATGGTGCACCGGACAGTCCGGTGTACACCGGACATGTCCGGTGCGCCAGCCACGTCACCAAAGCCGTTGCAATTTGACCGTTGGAGTTCTGACTTCTGGGCCCGCCTCGATGTCCGGTGGCGCACCGGACATGTACTGTAGAGTGTCCGGTGCGCCAGCATGGGCGTGCCTAACGCCTGCGCGCTCTGGCGCGCATTAAATGTCGTTGCAGGTGACCGTTGGCGCGAAGTAGCCGTTGCCCCGCAGTTGCACCGGACAGTCCGGTGTACACCGGACATGTCCGGTGAATTATAGCGGAGCAGCCGTTGAGAATTCCCGAGGCTGCTGAGTTCCAGAGCCACGTCTTCTTGGAGCACCGGACACTGTCCGGTGTACACTGGACAGTCCGGTGAATTATAGCGCGCCGGCTCTGAGAATTTCCCGAGGCTGAGGAGTTCTGGGCGAAGTCCCCTGGTACACCGGACACTGTCCGGTGCGCCACCGGACAGTCCGGTGCGCCAGACCAGGGAGCCTTTCGGGATGCCTTTAGCTCTCTATTTTGAACCCAACTTTGGTCTTTTTAATTGGCTTGTTGTGAACCTTTGACACCTGTATAACTTATACACTAGAGCAAACTAGTTAGTCCAATTGTTTGTGTTGGGCAATTCAACCACCAAAATTAATTAGGGACTAGGTGTAAGCCTAATTCCCTTTCAATCTCCCCCTTTTTGGTGATTGATGCCAACACAAACCAAAGCAAATATAGAAGTGCATAATTGAACTAGTTTACATAATGTAAGTGCAAAGGTTGCTTGGAATTGAGCCAATATAAATACTTACAAGATATGCATGGATTGTTTCTTCATTTTTAACATTTTGGACCACGCTTGCACCACATGTTTTGTTTTTGCAAACTATTTTGTAAATCCTTTTCAAAGTTCTTTTGCAAATAGTCAAAGGTAAATGAATAAGATTTTGCAAAGAATTTTCAAGATTTGAAATTTTCTCCCCCTTTTTGAAATGCTTTTCCTTTGACTAAACAAAAGCTCCCCCTAAATGAGATCCTCCTCTTAGTGTTCAAGAGGGTTTTGATATATCATTTTTGAAATACTACTTTCTCCCCCTTTTGAACACAATAAGATACTAATTTGAAATTTACCAATTGAAAATCTCCAATTTTAAAATTAGGTGGTGGTGCGGTCCTTTTGCTTTGGGCTCATACTCTCTCCCCCTTTGGCATGAATCGCCAAAAACGGAATCATTAGAGCCCTCGAAGTACTTTCTTCCCCTTTGGTCATAAATAAATGAGTTAAGATTATACCAAAGACGAAGTCCTTTTGCTCTCTCCCCCAAAGATGGAGAGTGGCACGGAGCGACGGCGAAGGATGAGTTACGGAGTGGAAGCCTTTGTCTTCGCCGAAGACTCCAATTTCCTTTCAATATACCTATGACTTGGTTTGAAATAGACTTGGAAAACACATTAGTCATAGCACATGAAAGAGACATGATCAAAGGTATACAAATGAGCTATGTGTGCAAGTTAGCAAAAGAAATTGCGCGAATCAAGAATATTGAGCTCATGCCTAAGTTTGTTAAAAGTTAGTTCATCAAGAGGCTTGGTAAAGATATCGGCTAATTGATCTTTAGTGTTGATGTAAGAAATCTCGATATCTCCCTTTTGTTGGTGATCCCTAAGAAAATGATACCGAATGGCTATGTGTTTAGTGCGACTATGTTCAACGGGATTATCCGCCATTTTGATTGCACTCTCATTATCACATAGCAAAGGGACTTTGGTTAATTTGTAACCATAGTCCCGCAGGGTTTGCCTCATCCAAAGCAATTGCGCGCAACAATGGCCTGCGGCAATGTACTCGGCTTTGGCGGTGGAAAGAGCGACCGAATTTTGCTTCTTTGAAGCCCAAGATACCATGGATCTTCCCAAGAACTGGCAAGTCCCCGATGTGCTCTTCCTATTGATTTTGCACCCCGCCCAATCGGCATCCGAATAACCAATCAAATCAAATGTGGATCCCCTAGGATACCAAAGCCCAAACTTAGGAGTATAAGCCAAATATCTCAAGATTCGTTTTACGACCGTAAGGTGAGCTTCCTTAGGGTCGGCTTGGAATCTTGCACACATGCATACAGAAAGCATAATATCCGGTCGAGATGCACATAGATAGAGTAAAGAACCTATCATCGACCGGTATACCTTTTTATCCACGGACTTACCTCCCGTGTCGAGGTCGAGATGCCCATTAGTTCCCATGGGTGTTTTGATGGGCTTGGCATCCTTCATCCCAAACTTGTTTAGAATGTCTTGAGTATACTTTGTTTGGCTAATGAAGGTGCCCTCTTGGAGTTGCTTTACTTGAAATCCCAAGAAGTACTTCAACTCCCCCATCATAGACATCTCGAATTTTTGTGTCATGATCCTACTAAATTCTTCACATATAGGCTCGTTAGTAGACCCAAATATAATATCATCAACATAAATTTGGCATACAAACAAGTCATTTTCAAGAGTTTTAGTAAATAGAGTAGGATCGGCATTTCCGACTTTGAAGCCATTAGCGATAAGGAAATCTCTAAGGCATTCATACCATGCTCTTGGGGCTTGCTTGAGCCCATAAAGCGCCTTAGAGAGTTTATAGACATAGTTAGGGTACTTACTATCTTCAAAGCCGGGAGGTTGCTCAACATAGACCTCTTCCTTGATTGGTCCATTGAGGAAGGCACTCTTCACGTCCATTTGGTAGAGCTTAAAGCCATGGTAAGTAGCATAGGCCAATAATATGCGAATTGACTCAAGCCTAGCTACGGGTGCATAGGTTTCACCGAAATCCAAACCTTCGACTTGGGAGTATCCCTTGGCCACAAGTCGAGCTTTGTTCCTTGTCACCACACCATGCTCATCTTGCTTGTTGCGGAAGACCCATTTGGTTCCTACAACATTTTGATTAGGACGTGGAACTAAATGCCATACCTCATTCCTAGTGAAGTTGTTGAGCTCCTCTTGCATCGCCACCACCCAATCCGAATCTTGGAGTGCTTCCTCTACCCTGTGTGGCTCAATAGAGGAAACAAAAGAGTAATGCTCACAAAAATGTGCAACACGAGATCTAGTAGTTACCCCCTTATGAATGTCGCCGAGGATGGTGTCGACGGGGTGATCTCGTTGGATTGCTTGGTGGACTCTTGGGTGTGGAGGTCTTTGCTCTTCATCCTCCTTGTCTTGATCATTTGCATCTCCCCCTTGATCATTGCCGTCATCTTGAGGTGGCTCTTTTGCTTGATCTCCTACTTCATCAACTTGAGCTTCATCCTCATTTTGAGTTGGTGGAGATGCTTGCGTGGAGGAGGACGGTTGATCTTGTGTATTTGGAGGCTCTTCGGATCCTTAGGACACACATCCCCAATAGACATGTTCCTTAGCGCGATGCATGGAGCCACTTCATTACCTATCTCATCAAGATCAACTTGCTCTACTTGAGAGCCGTTAGTCTCATCAAACACAACGTCATAAGAAACTTCAACTTGTCCAGTGGACTTGTTGAAGACTCTATATGCCCTTGTGTTTGAATCATATCCTAGTAAAAAGCCTTCTACAGTCTTAGGAGCAAATTTAGATTTTCTACCTCTTTTAACAAGAATAAAACATTTGCTACCAAAGACTCTAAAATATGAAATGTTGGGCTTTTTACCGGTTAGGAGTTCATAGGATGTCTTCTTGAGGATTCGGTGTAGATACAACCGGTTGATGGCATAGCAAGCGGTGTTGACCGCCTCCGCCCAAAACCGATCCGAAGTCTTGTACTCATCAAGCATGGTTCTAGCCATGTCCAATAGAGTTTGATTCTTCCTCTCTACTACACCATTTTTTTGAGGGGTGTAGGGAGAAGAGAACTCATGCTTGATGCCCTCCTCCTCAAGGAAGCCTTCAATTTGTGAGTTCTTGAACTCCGTCCCGTTGTCGCTTCTAATTTTCTTGATCCTTATCCGAACTCGTTTTGAGCTCGTCTCAAGAATCCCTTTAAGGTTTCTTGGGTTTGAGATTTTTCCTGCAAAAAGAACACCCAAGTGAAGCGAGAATAATCATCCACTATTACAAGAAAATACTTACTCCCTCCGATGCTTATGTAAGCAATCGGGCCGAATAGATCCATGTGGAGCAGCTCAAGCGGCCTGTCGGTCGTCATGATGTTCTTGTGTGGATGATGGGCACCAACTTGCTTTCCTGCTTGGCATGCGCTACAAACCCTGTCTTTCTCAAAATGAACATTTGTTAGTCCTAAAATGTGTTCTCCCTTTAGAAGCTTGTGAAGATTCTTCATCCCAACATGTGCTAGTCAGCGGTGCCAGAGCCAACCCATGTTAGTCTTAGCAATTAAGCAAGTGTCGAGTTCAGCTCTATCAAAATCTACCAAGTATAGCTGACCCTCTAACATTCCCTTAAATGCTATTGAATCATCATTTCTTCTAAAGACAGTGACACCTACATCAGTGAAAAGACAGTTGTAGCCCATTTTGCATAATTGAGATACAGAAAGCAAATTGTAATCTAATGAGTCTACAAGAAAAACATTGGAAATAGAATGGTCAGGAGATATAGCAATTTTACCAAGACCTTTGACCAAACCTTGATTTCCATCCCTGAATGTGATAGGTCGTTGGGGATCTTGGTTTTTCTCGTAGGAGGAGAACATCTTCTTCTCCCCTGTCATATGGTTTGTGCACCCGCTGTCGAGTATCCAACTTGAGCCCCCGGATGCATAAACCTACAAAACAGTTTTAGTTCTTGACTTTAGGTACCCAAACGGTTTTGGGTCCTTTGGCATTAGAAACAAGAACTTTGGGAACCCAAACACAAGTTTTGGAGCTCTTGTGTTTGCCCCCAACATACTTGGCAACGACCTTGCCGGATTTGTTAGTCAAAACATATGATGCATCAAAAGTTTTAAAAGAAATGTCATGCTCATTTGATGCACTAGGAGTTTTCCTTTTAGGCAACTTAGCACGGGTTGGTTGCCTAGAGCTAGATGTCTCACCCTTATACATAAATGCATGATTAGGGCCAGAGTGAGACTTCCTAGAATGAATTCTCCTAATTTTGCTCTCGGGATAACCGGCAGGGTATAAAATGTAACCCTCGTTATCCTGAGGCATGGGAGCCTTGCCCTTAACAAAATTAGACAATCTTTTAGGAGGGGCATTAAGTTTGACATTGTCTTCCCTTTGGAAGCCAATGCCATCCTTGATGCCAGGGCGTCTCCCACTATAGAGCATACTTCTAGCAAATTTAAATTTTTCATTCTCTAAGTTATGCTCGGCAATTTTAGCATCTAATTTTGCTATATGATCATTTTGTTGTTTAATTAAAGACATGTGATCATGAATAGCATTAATATCAACATCTCTACATCTAGTACAAATAGATACATGCTCAACGACAGATGTAGAGGATTTGCAAGATTTTAATTCTATAACCTTAGCATGTAATATATCGTTTTCACTCCTAAGGTTAGAAATAGTAGCATTGCAACCATCGAAATCTTTAGCCTTAGCAAGCAATTTCTCATTTTCAATTTTAAGGCTAGCAAGAGAAATGTTCAATTCATCAATCCTAGCAAGCAAATCAACATTATCATCTCTAGAATTGGAAGTTGAAACAATACAAACATGAGAATCAACCTTAGCAATTAATTTGGCATTTTCATTTCTATGGTTGGCAATGATGTCATGGCATGCGCTTAGCTCACTAGTTAATTTTTCACATTTTTCTACCTCTATAGCATAAGCATTTTTAACCTTAACATGTTTCTTATTTTCCTTAATTAGGAAGTCCTCTTGAGAATCCAAAAGGTCATCCTTTTCATGAATAGCACTAATTAATTCATTTAATTTTTCCTTTTGTTCCATGTTAAGGTTGGCAAAAAGGGTACGCAAGTTATCTTCCTCATCACTAGCATTATCATCACTAGAAGACTCATATCTAGTGGAGGATTTAGATTTAACCTTCTTTTTGCCGTCCTTTGCCATGAGGCACATGTGGCCGACGTTGGGGAAGAGGAGTCCCTTCGTGACGGCGATGTTGGCGGCGTCCTCGTCATCGGAGGAGTCGGTGGAGCTCTCGTCGGAGTCCCACTCGCGGCACACGTGGGCATCACCGCCCCTCTTCTTGTAGTACCTCTTCTTTTCTCTCCTCTTGCCCTTCTTGTCGTTATCCCTGTCACTGTCACTTGATAATGGACATTTAGCAATAAAGTGACCGGGCTTACCACACTTGTAGCAAACCTTCTTGGAACGGGATTTGTAATCCTTCCCCTTCCGTTGCTTGAGGATTTGGTGAAAGCTTTTGATGATTAAAGCCATCTCCTTGTTGTCGAGCTTTGAAGCGTCGATTGGTTGTCTACTTGGTGTAGACTCCTCCTTCTTCTCCTCCGTCGCCTTGAAAGCCACCGGTTGTGCTTTGGACGTGGAGGGATCATCAAGCTCGTTGATCTTCTTTGAGCCCTTGATCATACATTCAAAGCTCACAAAATTCCCGATAACTTCCTCGAGAGTCATTAGTGTGTATCTAGGATTACCACGAATTAATTGAACTTGAGTGGGGTTAAGGAAGATGAGTGATCTAAGAATAACCTTAACCACCTCGTGGTCGTCCCATTTCTTGCTCCCGAGGTTGCGCACTTGGTTTACCAAGGTTTTGAGCCGGTTGTACATATCTTGTGGCTCCTCCCCTTGGCGAAGACGAAAGCGACCGAGCTCCCCCTCAATCGTTTCCCGCTTGGTGATCTTGGTGAGTTCATCACCCTCGTGCGCGGTCTTGAGTAGATCCCAAATCTTCTTCGCATTCTTCAACCTTGCACCTTGTTATATTCCTCTCTACTTAGAGAGGCGAGGAGTATGGTTGTGGCTTGGGAGTTGAAGTGCTCGATTTGGGCTACTTCATCCTCATCATAGTCTTCATCCCCTACGGATGGTACCTGTGCACCAAACTCAACAACATCCCATATACTTTTGTGGAGTGAGGTTAGATGGAATCGCATTAAATCACTCCACCTAGCATAATCTTCACCATCAAAAGTTGGTGGTTTGCCTAATGGGACGGAAAGTAAAGGTGTATCTTTTAAAATGCGAGGGTAGCGTAGGGGAATCTTACTATACTTCTTGCGCTCTTGGCGCTTAGAAGTGACGGATGCCGCGTCGGAGCCGAAGGTGGAGGTTGATGAAGAATCGGTCTCGTAGTAGACCACTTTCCTCATCCTCTTTTTCTTGTCCCCACTCTGTTGCGGCTTGTGGGAGGAAGACTTCTCCTTCTTCTCTTTGTGTGAAGAAGATTTCTTCTCCTTCCCTTTGGAGGAGTCCTTCTTCTTCTCCTTCCCTTTGGAGGAGTCTTTCTTCTCCTTCCTCTTGGTGCGGGACTCTTCCGATGAAGTGCTCCCGTGGCTTGTAGTGGGCTTTTCGCCGGTCTCCATCTCCTTCTTGGCGTGATCACCCGACATCACTTCGAGCGGTTAGGCTCTAATGAAGCACCGGGCTTTGATACCAATTGATAGTCGCCTAGAGGGGGTGAATAGGGCGAAACTGAAATTTACAAATATAAACACAACTACAAGTCGGGTTAGCGTTAGAAATAAAAACGAGTCCGCAAGAGAGGGTGCAAAACAAATCTCGAGCAAATAAGGAGTGTGACACAAGGATTTGTTTTACCGAGGTTCGGTTCTTGCAAACCTACTCCCCGTTGAGGTGGTCACAAAGACCGGGTCTCTTTCAACCCTTTCCCTCTCTCAAACGGTCCCTCGGACCGAGTGAGCTTCTCTTCTCAAATCACTTTGGGAATCAAACTTCCCGCAAGGACCACCACACAATTGGTGTCTCTTTCCTCAATTACAAGTGAGTGTTTGATCACAAGAAAGAATGCCAAAGAAAAGAAGCGATCCAAGCGCAAGAGCTCAAATGAACACTACAAATCACTCTCTCTAGTCACTAAGGCTTTGTGTGGAGTTGGGAGAGGATTTGATCTCTTTTGGTGTGCTTTGCAATGAATGCTAGCTCTTGTATAGTGGTTGGAAGCTGGAAAACTTGGATGCAATGAATGGTGGGGTGGTTGGGGTATTTATAGCCCCAACCACCAAACATGACCGTTGGTGGAGGCTGTCTGTCGTATGGTGCACCGGACAGTCCGGTGTACACCGGACATGTCCGGTGCGCCAGCTACGTCACCAAAGCCGTTGCAATTTGACCGTTGGAGTTCTGACTTCTGGGCCCGCCTCGATGTCCGGTGGCGCACCGGACATGTACTGTAGAGTGTCCGGTGCGCCAGCATGGGCATGCCTGACGCCTGCGCGCTCTGGCGCGCATTAAATGCCGTTGCAGGTGACCGTTGGCGCGAAGTAGCCGTTGCCCCGCAGTTGCACCGGACAGTCCGGTGTACACCGGACATGTCCGGTGAATTATAGCGGAGCAGCCGTTGAGAATTCCCGAGGCTGCTGAGTTCCAGAGCCACGTCTTCTTGGAGCACCGGACACTGTCCGGTGTACACCGGACAGTCCGGTGAATTATAGCGCGCCGGCTCTGAGAATTTCCCGAGGCTGAGGAGTTCTGGGCGAAGTCCCCTGGTGCACCGGACACTGTCCGGTGCGCCACCAGACAGTCCGGTGCGCCAGACCAGGGAGCCTTTCGGGATGCCTTTAGCTCTCTATTTTGAACCCAACTTTGGTCTTTTTAATTGGCTTGTTGTGAACCTTTGACACCTGTATAACTTATACACTAGAGCAAACTAGTTAGTCCAATTGTTTGTGTTGGGCAATTCAACCACCAAAATTAATTAGGGAGTAGGTGTAAGCCTAATTCCCTTTCAACGTGCTAAATTGCCTAAAAAGAAAACTCCTACTGCATCAAATGATCATAACATTTCATTTAAAACTTTTGATGTATCTTATGTGCTAACCAACAAATTAGGCAAGGTAGTTGCCAAGTATGTTGGGGACAAACACAAGGGCACCAAGACTTGTGTTTGGGTACCCAAAGTTCTTGTATCTAATGCCAAAGGACCCAAAACTGTTTGGGTACCTAAAATCAAGAACTAAACTTGTTTTGTAGGTTTATGCATCCGGGGGCTCAAGTTGGATCATCGATAGCGGGTGCACAAACCATATGACTGGGGAGAAGAAGATGTTCTCCTCCTACGAGAAAAACCAAGATCCCCAACGAGCTATCACATTCGGGGATAGAAATCAAGGTTTAGTCAAAGGATTGGGTAAAATTGCTATATCACCTGACCATTCCATTTCCAATGTTTTTCTTGTAGATTCTTTAGACTATAACTTGCTTTCAGTTTCTCAATTATGTAAAATGGGCTACAACTGTCTTTTTACGGCTATAGGTGTTACTGTCTTTAGAAGAAGTGATGATTCAATAGCATTTAAGGGAGTGTTAGAGGGTCAGCTATACTTAGTAGATTTTGATAAAGCTGAACTCGACACTTGCTTAATTGCTAAGACTAACATGTGCTGGCTCTGGCATCGTCGATTAGCACATGTTGGAATGAGGAATCTTCACAAGCTTCAAAAGGGAGAACACATTTTGGGACTAACAGATGTTCATTTTGAGAAAGACAGGATCTGTAGCGCATGTCAAGCAGGGAAGCAAGTTGGTGTTCATCATCCACACAAGAACATCATGACGACTGACAGGCCACTCGAGCTCCTACACATGGACCTATTCGGCCTGATAGCTTACATAAGCATCGGCGGGAGTAAGTACTGTCTAGTTATTGTGGATGATTATTCTCGCTTCACTTGGGTGTTCTTTTTGCAGGAAAAATCCCATACCCAAGAGACCTTAAAGGGATTCTTGAGACGGGCTCAAAATGAGTTCGGCTTAAGGATCAAAAAGATTAGGAGCGACAACGGGACGGAGTTCAAGAACTCTCAAATCTAAGGCTTCCTTGAGGAGGAGGGCATCAAGCATGAGTTCTCTTCTCCCTACACCCACAACAAAATGGTGTAGTGGAGAGGAAGAATAGAACTCTATTGGACATGGCAAGAACCATGCTTGATGAGTACAAAACTTCGGATCGGTTTTGGGCTGAGGCGGTCAACACCGCTTGCTACGCCATCAACCGGTTATATCTACACCGAATCCTCAAGAAGACATCATACGAACTCCTAACCGGTAAAAAACCCAATGTTTCATATTTTAGAGTCTTTGATAGCAAATGCTTTATTCTTGTTAAAAGAGGTAGAAAATCCAAATTTGCTCCTAAGGCTGTAGAAGGCTTTTTACTAGGATATGATTCAAACACAAGGGCATATAGAGTCTTTAACAAGTCCTCTAGGCTAGTTGAAGTTTCTTGTGACATTGTGTTTGATGAAACTAATGGCTCTCAAGTAGAGCAAGTTGATCTTGATGAGCTAGGTGATGAAGAGGCTCCATGAGTTGCGCTAAGGAACATGTCCATTGGGGATGTGTGTCCTAAGGAATCCAAAGAGTCTCCAAATGCACAAGATCAACCATCTTCCTCCACGCAAGCATCTCCACCAACTCAAGATGAGGATAAGGCTCAAAATGATGAAGGAGAAGATCAAGAAGCTGAGCCACCTCAAGAGGAGAACAATGATCAAGGGGGAGATGCCTATGATCAAGATGAGGAAGATGAACAAGTTCCAAGACCGCCACACCCAAGAGTCCACCAAGCAATCCAACGAGATCACCCCGTGAACACCATCCTCGGCGATATTCAAAAGGGGGTAACTACTCGATCTCGTGTTACTCATTTTTGTGAACATTACTCTTTTGTTTCCTCTATTAAGCCACACAGGGTAGAGGAAGCACTACAAGATTTGGATTGGGTGGTGGCGATGCAAGAGGAGCTCAACAACTTCACTAGGAATGAGGTATGACATTTAGTTCCACGTCCTAATCAAAATGTTGTAGGAACCAAGTGGGTCTTCCGCAACAAGCAAGATGAGCATGGTGTGGTGACGAGGAACAAAACCCGACTTGTGGCCAATGGATACTCACAAGTCGAAGGTTTGGATTTCGATGAAACCTATGCACCCGTAGCTAGGCTAGAATCAATTCGCATTTTACTTGCCTATGCTACTCACCATGGCTTCAAGCTTTATCAAATGGATGTGAAAAGTGCCTTCCTCAATGGACCAATCAAGGAGGAGGTCTATGTTGAGCAACCTCTCGGCTTTGAAGATTGTGAGTACCCTAACTATGTTTACAAACTCTCTAAGGCGCTTTATGGGCTCAAGCAAGCCCCAAGAGCATGGTATGAATGCCTAAGAGATTTTCTTATCACTAATGGCTTCAAAGTCGGAAAGGCCGATCCTACACTCTTTACCAAAACACTTGAAAATGATTTGTTTGTATGCCAAATTTTTGTTGATGATATCATATTTGGGTCTACTAACGAATCTACTTGTGAAGAGTTTAGTAGGATCATGACACAAAAAATCGAGATGTCGATGATGGGGGAGTTGAAGTACTTCTTGGGATTTGAAGTGAAGCAACTCCAAGAGGGCACCTTCATTAGCCAAACGAAGTATATTCAAGACATTCTAAACATGTTTGGGATGAAGAATGCCAAGCCCATCATGACACCCATGGGAACCAATGGGCATCTCGACCTCGACACGGGAGGTAAATCCATAGATCAAAAGGTATACCGGTCGATGATAGGTTCTTTACTCTATTTATGTGCTTCACAACCGGATATAGTGCTTTTCGTATGCATGTGTGCAAGATTCCAAGCCGACCCTAAGGAAGCTCACCTTATGACCATAAAACGAATCTTGAGATATTTAGTTTATACTCCTAAGTTTGGGCTTTGGTACCCTCGGGGATCCACATTTGATTTAATTGGTTATTCGGATGCCGATTGGGCGGGGTGTAAAATTAATAGAAAGAGCACATCGGGGACTTGCCAGTTCTTGGGAAGATCCCTGGTGTCTTGGGCTTCAAAGAAGCAAAATTTCGTAGCTCTTTCTACCGCCGAAGCTGAGTATATTGCCGCAGGCCATTGTTGCGCGCAATTACTTTGGATGAGGCAAACCCTTAGGGACTACGGTTACAAATTAACCAAAGTTCCTCTTCTATGTGATAATGAGAGTGCCATCCGCATGGCGGATAATCCCGTTGAGCATAGCCGCACTAAACACATAGCCATTCGGTATCATTTTCTAAGGGATCACCAATAAAAGGGAGATATCGAGATTGCATATATCAACACTAAGGAACAATTAGCCGATATCTTTACCAAGCCACTAGATGAACAAACTTTTAACAAACTTAGACATGAGCTAAATATTCTTGATTCTAGGAATTTCTTTTGATGTCTTGCACACATAGCTCATTAATATACCTTTGATCATATCTCTTTTATATGTTATGACTAATGTGTTTTCAAGTGTGTTGGGGGCCTTCGTCCTCCGAAGGTCCTCAAAAACATGATTTGACAATGTTTTCCAAGTGGATTATGTGAACAGGTATCTTCGGACTCAGAATTATGAACATGAAGTACGGTCAGGACGAAGCCTGAACCAGACGAAGGGGGATTAAAATGGAGGACGGGCTGATTACCAAGCTTCACGAAGGATGGTGCACAGCCGAAGCTGTGCGCAGGGAAGCTTCGTCGTGATAGCAGAGAGGGGAACCGACTTAAAGATGAAAAGACTACTTGGGCCTTGACAGATTTCCATAAGTCATTGGCAAATGTAATGGACATGGATGTAATTTTACGTGGGCTGCGTCCCGCGTCTATAAATAGATGAACAGTACTCCCGTACTGTTCACGCGGACTTGGCATTTTGCTTTTGCGTCACGCTTGTACTTTTTACCTTCTCTCAGGACCGAAGGTACATTTGTAATTTGAAATCATTTCTATTTTTCCATGTTAATAAAATAGAAATGATTCTATGATGATGTCTATATTATATTTCATGCTTTATATGAATCCTTCGTCATTACTTGTTATATTTACGAAGGTATGTCTCTTGTGACCTTCGTCCGAAACTCATTATTTCCCGAAGGGACATAATGCTTCGAAGGACGAAGGATTTTAACACTTAACACTTTTTATGTTGCCTTGTTCTTAACTCTTAGCATTTGAGAACAAGTCCCCAACATTGGCGCCCACCTCCGGTGAACTCACTTCCACTTCGAGTTTTTTGAACACCGTCGGAAGCTATAGACCCTCGCTATGGCGCCGAAGAAAGCTTCAGCGACTGGGGCTGCAGCACTGCAACCGCTGGACCCCAACCAGGAGACCGTCTCTCTTCGGGAGGCCCGAAGCCAGAAGAGGAAGGCCGTCAGCCCGACGCTTCAGGAGGATGAACTAGACCAAGAGATCAGGGATATGGAGATGCTTCATCAACAGGTGCAGAGGAAAAAGGAAAAGATGGCCAGGCTAGCTGAGCTGCAAAGGCAGATAGACGAAGCTTCTGAAGAAGTTCGTCATCTTACCCACGATGAGCAGAACCGAAGGCCTCAACAAAAAGACCTTCATCAGGAGGGCTTCTTCAACGAAGATGACTGGTATGACAATTTCCATCATGGAAATTTTGTTTTCGATGATGCCTCTCCTCTGTCCGCTGAGCTGCAGGCTACACCTTGGCCTCCGTCCTATAAGCCACCCCAGCTTCCCATGTTCGACGGCCATTCAGACCCGAAGCAGTTCTTGATGAGCTACGAAGCAACAGTGTCTTCGTATGGTGGCAATGCTGCAGTCATGGCAAAGTCTTTCGTTATGGCTGTCAGGAATGTTGCTCAGACCTGGTATTCCTCCCTTCGGCCAGGAACGATCACTTCATGGCAGAAGCTGAAGGATATGTTGTTAACCAGCTTTCAAGGATTTCAGACGAAGCCGGTCACTGCTCAAGCCTTGTTCCAGTGTACTCAGGATCATGAAGAATACCTTCAGGCGTATGTCAGAAGGTTCTTGCGTTTGAGGGCGCAAGCACCAACGGTGCCCAATGAAATTGTCATCGAAGCCATGATCAAGGGGCTTCGTCCTGGACCTGCAGCTCAATACTTTGCTAGGAAGCCTCCTCAGACTCTGGAGAAGCTGCTCCAAAAGATGGACGAGTACATTCGTGCCGACAATGACTTTCGCCAAAGAAGGGAGGAGGCTTTCAGATTTTCTGAAATGACCAGGGGCTTTGGAGGAAGATTTTATCCGAGGCATGTCAGGTCCATCCACAACTCCACTCAAAATGATGATAAGGGGAGTCAGCAGAGCAGACCGCAGAGCTCCTCACAGGCTTCGGGGCAACAGCAAACTTTCTTCCGGCCACCAGCTCCAAGAGGCAGAGGCGCCAGGGGCTTCGGCGGAAGATTTGGAGATCAACCAAGGAGGGTATTTTGCTTATTCTGTGGTGAAAACAAGGGCCATACCACCAGGATGTGCCATGTTACCATCCAGAAACAAAAGGAGCTAGCAGAAGCTGCAGCGCAACAGGGCCAGCCGAAGCAGGTCATGCATACTGCTTCGTACCATCAGCCTTACATCCCGGAATACGTGGGCAACCACCCTGCAGTTTCCGTAGCTTCGGTGAGTCAACCTCAAGTTTCATGGCAACAGCCCCCGCCCCCACCTCCGCTGCAACAAGGACAACAGCCAGAAGGGAGCCAATATGTTTCGCACCAAAGGGATCTCAGAGAGCAATCCGAAGCTCGCACAGTCAATAGTACTGTGCCAGAGTCGAAGCACATTTATTGACAAATATCCTACTTTGATAACAGTCTTTTCCGTTTAGTTCTATTTTCTGTGTAATAAAGAACATTTTAGTTTTCATGTAATAGTTTCGTGGTTGATTATGAGGAAAATCTATCTTCTCCACAGGCTTAAGTCGCTGAAGCTTAAAAATTTGCGGTAACAAGGAGGACCTTCGAATTATTAAAAATCCTTCGAAGCAACAAAAAGTCGTTCTAAGGAACGCAGAGTAAGTTGCTGAAGTTACAAAAAGCCGCTCCAAAGGGAGCGCAGTGTAAGTTTTTTGCTCCAAAGACGTTCCTAAGGGAATGCAGAGCATACAGCGAAAAGTCAACGCTGATACCGCCTAAAGTAAAAGGCGAAGAAGCTCCAAAGACGTTCCTAAGGGAATGCAGAGCTTACAGCGAAAAGTCAACGCTGATACCGCCTAAGTAAAAGGCGAAGAAGCTCCAAAGACGTTCCTAAGGGAATGCAGAGCTTACAAATATATTTTGTGTGTATCTTCGGAACAAGCGTCATTTGCATAACATAACATCATCACATCATTTTGCATAGCATAAGCATCATACATCATGTTGCATATGGCAAAAGAAGGGGACACAGTATCAACCTTCGAAAGGACGTTTTGAGAAAGTGAAAATTGTGTAAAGTCACGAGGGAATACAATGATAATCTTCGGAATACAGCTTCGGAGAATATTTTCACAAAGCATGGACGTGCTTCATCAGAGTAATATCGAAATTGCACAGCTTCGGAGAATGTTTTCACGAAGCGTGGACATAAGTCATCAGAATAGTTTTAACGGAGAATGTCTTCTTCACGAAGCATGAAAAGAAGGGAAGGTGTTTTTTCGCCGAAGGCTCAAAAATGGTATGTATGTAGAATTTCATGCATCGTAAAGAATTGAATAATGAAAAGAGACTTGTATATTACATTCAAATGTACAAAATATTACATAGATCACACTTCAAATGTTTTTTCTAATAACATCTAGTCTTCTCTTAATACTACTTCGGCAGCCTCATTTAGAAGTTGTTCAACAACTTTATCCATGATAGCTTCGGCCATTTGTTTGATTTCGTCATCCTCTTTTGTGTGAGGGTCAACAGACGATCCAGCAGGTTCTGAGGGAAGAGAATATTTTTGCATTACTATTACAAACCGCGAGCAAATTCTGAAATAAAAATTACAACACAATAAGAGCGACTAATTAATACCTATTTGCCCTTCGGCAACTTCTGTCACTTTCCTAGCATCATGGATGCCTTTTTCACTCCTTTGAATAATTTCTTGCGCCATTTCTCGGCCGCCGTTGTCCCAGACATCAGTAAAGAATTTGCCACCAACCATGCTTGCTTCGGCCGAGGGGTCCTTGATGTCTTCGGAGGATAAGGCAGCTTCGGACTGAGCTAAAGATTTTACATGTTCACAACCTTTCTTCTCCAAGACAGTAGCAACTCCCCTGGCGCCCGAAAAAGCGCAGATGTCACCGCGGCTACTCAGGATTTCCTCGAAGGCCTCTGCTTCGTGACTGATCCATTCTATTGGACCTTCGGGATTGCCTCTTGAGAAATTCTCTTCACTGGAAAATGCGCCCACGCTGGCGAAGCTGGTCTTAATTTTCTTTACGCATTCCATGGATTTTTCGTAGCATTTTTTCTTAGAAGACCGAAGCTCTTCCACGGTTGCTTCCAAATGATCAGCCCATTGGTCGCTGCATTCCCGTCTTGTTTCTTCAAGTATGCGTTCTTCTTTCGCCCGGGCCAGTTGCTTCTGAAGATCTTTAATTTCGCGTCTCTGAGCTTCGGCCTGAACCTTTGCAGCAGCTTCGTCCTTTTTTATTTTGTCTACTAATGTAAGCAAAATTTTATCTTTTTCTAGAGCTTCGTTTCTCAGTTTAATAACTTCTGAGCGTAAATTGTTGAACGCAATTTCATAGCTCTCATCTTCGGCACTTTTTTGTGCTCTTAATGCGTTGCTTAGGATTAAGCCCTATACGAAAAAGAATCCATATAAGAATAAAAGAATGAATTACATATTAAAGAAAATTTTTCAAGCGTCTAATTCCCATACCTTTAGGCTATTGTATGCAAGGCTGTCCGCGAGATCCTCCTTCGTCATAGCACATAATCCAGCTTCGAGCTTCGGGAAACCCATACTTCTAGCCATCTCCCGGCAGACGGATAATTCTTTATTATCAGGGAGGCAGTATAGGAAGTCATCTTCATTTGTCCCATTGAATACTACTGCCCCCTTCGGATATTTTAACTCTCTGGCATAGTGATTGGCTTCGTAAATCTCTTCTTCAGATAATTTCTTCCCCGAAGCATGTCGCACGATGTAATCACATATGTTGGAAGGAGCTTCGGGGGCGGCAGTGTCAATTTCCTCAACCAAATTTGGTTCTGATATTTTTGTTTCCAAAGATTGTTCCTTGATGGGCTCTGAAGGCCCAGCTTCAGCTTCAGGTTGTTGCTTCGAAGCTTCAGCAACTACAGCTTCGGTAGACACTTCAGCAACTTCAATAGTCTTCTTTGGAGTTGTGCTTGAAGACTTAATTGTCTCCAAAACATCTAACACGTTCACCATTCTTTTTCTTTTCGGGGTCACCGACGGGCCCTTTTGATTTTTTATTGTTTCGCCATTTGCTGAAGGACTTAAGATTTCCGATATTTTTGGCTCTTCAATCTTCGGTTTTTCTGCTTTTTCGGCTGAAGGCACTTCAGTTTTCTCTTCTATCTTCGGCACTGGAGCTGGTTCTGTAGCTTCAGAGGCCAAAGAGACTTCACCAATAAATTTTGGCACTGTGGCCGGCTCAATAAAACGCGCTCGGTGGGTAAGCACCTTCATCTTTTTCCTTTGTGGCGCTGGCTCGCTAGTGGCACTCGTGGTAGCTTCTGTCGCAGGAGAAGTATTTTTTCTTTTGCGACCCAATACCGGATAGTGATAGTCAGGGTAGACAAACCCGACTGCGTCAAATACCCGGTTGAGCCTTTTCTTCTTTCGGCCTCCGAAGACTGCTGATAACGCAGTGTTCTCGGCCTTCGAATATGCCCCAAGCAGTTCGTCACTTAATGTTTCAATGCTTTTCAACCAGTCGTCATCAGGTTCAACAAACTTATCCCCGTATTTGAATGTGTATTTCAGTCTGACTAGTCCGCCTTCGTCGGACTCTTTGATGGTCTCCTTCGGCATTTCCCACTTTCCTGCAAGTGGCCATACCCTGAAGGCGATATGCTCTTGGACCAAGTCCCTTGTCCCAATGAAAGAGCAGATTACGCCGAAGGCTCTTTGGCATTCCTCGGCTGCTTCATCCATTTCAACCTTCGGCCTTCGAAGTCCGAAGCGTTGCCAGATGGGGCGCATAATGATACTCTTGACATCTTCTTGCGCTGTTAAGTCATTCTTTACATAGAACCATTCAGTCATCCAGGCTCCGGGCCATCTCTTCCGAAAGGTCGGCACAGGGCGGCTTGACCCGGAGCGGGCACCGAAGCTGTAACACCCAAAGTTGTTGTGATATTGTTCTTTCCCCCAGGGCTTCGTCTCATATAACAACTCATGAATATTGCAAAAGCTTTTAGCATTTGGTTCTAAACCTTGGCTTCTCGCAGCCCAGACAAACATCCCCATTCTTATGATAGCTTCGGGAGTAATTTGATGAAGGTAGATTTGAAATGTCTTCAGGACTTCAACAACAAAGTTGCTTAGGGGGAATCGAAGCCCAGCCTTGAGAAAGCTTCGGAAGATTACGACTTCATCTTCTTCGGGGGTGGGAGAAGTCTTTTCTCCAGCATCAGCTCTCACAATAGATATATCTCGAAAATACCGCCCCCTCATATTATCAATATGACTCTGCTTAATAGTGGTTTTCCCGAAAACCGTGTGACTTGGCCGCCATGGCCGATCTTCGGACTCTTCCTCACCACTTTCTACATCATAACTGTCGCTGTCACCAGTATCTTCGGACAAACCTTCAAGAATCTCTTTGGTAATTTTCTCCGTATTGGTCTCCGCCATCGCTATAAGGAACCCCAAGTTCTTCTCTTCGTCGAGACTCAGCTTCGTCTCAGCAGGGATCTTCTTACCTTCAGACATCTTCGGAAACGCTAAAAAACTGTTTTCAAGGCCGAAGCTTCAAAATCAAAAAGATCAGCAAATCTTAGTCCACAAGAGCTAAAAATTTAGTGGGCCGAAGCAGATGGCAAGTGTGCGTACCAAATAAGTTTGCGGTATGATCTTATTTATACCCCCAGGGCGTTGAAAATTGAAAGACCCCGCTTGTCAGTGAATGTTGCTATTCTAGCAAAGGGAAGGTGTTTTTTCGGACCTTCGGCTCAAGGCCTTCGTCCATATCGCAATCTGAATTTATCATTAACAAATTAATATTGCGAGGGGCTACTGTTGGGGGCCTTCGTCCTCCGAAGGTCCTCAAAAACATGATTTGACAATGTTTTCCAAGTGGATTATGTGAACAGGTATCTTCGGACTCAGAATTATGAACATGAAGTACGGTCAGGACGAAGCCTGAACCAGACGAAGGGGGATTAAAATGGAGGACGGGCTGATTACCAAGCTTCACGAAGGATGGTGCACAGCCGAAGCTGTGCGCAGGGAAGCTTCATCGCGATAGCAGAGAGGGGAACCGACTTAAAGATGAAAAGACTACTTGGGCCTTGACAGATTTCCATAAGTCATTGGCAAATGTAATGGACATGGATGTAATTTTACGTGGGCTGCGTCCCGCGTCTATAAATAGATGAACAGTACTCCCGTACTGTTCACGCGGACTTGGCATTTTGCTTTTGCGTCACGCTTGTACTTTTTACCTTCTCTCAGGACCGAAGGTACATTTGTAATTTGAAATCATTTCTATTTTTCCATGTTAATAAAATAGAAATGATTCTATGATGATGTCTATATTATATTTCATGCTTTATATGAATCCTTCGTCATTACTTGTTATATTTACGAAGGTATGTCTCTTGTGACCTTCGTCCGAAACTCATTATTTCCCGAAGGGACATAATGCTTCGAAGGACGAAGGATTTTAACACTTAACACTTTTTATGTTGCCTTGTTCTTAACTCTTAGCATTTGAGAACAAGTCCCCAACAAAGTGAATTTCAAACCAAGTCATAGATTGAAAGGGATTTGGAGTCTTCGGCGAAGACAAAGGCTTCCACTCCACTCCATCAAATTTCAATCCTTCGCCGTCACTCTGAGCAACTCTCCAACTTTGGTATAATCTTTACTCATATTATGTTCGCCAAAGAGGGAGAAATTAGTAACTAAGGGCTTATATTTCACTCAAGTATCCGTTTTTTGCGATTCATGCCAAAGGGGGAGAAAGTATTAGCCCAAAGCAAAAGGACCACACCACCACCAATTTTCAAAATTTAAAAGGTCTTGAAATGATGAATTTTCAATTGGTATCTTATTTTTGATAGAATTTCAAATTGGTTCACCCTCTTAAAAAACTAACATCTAAAACCCTCTTGAACACTAAGAGGAGGATTTTATTGAGGGGGGTTTTGTTTAAGTCAAAGGAAAAGCATTTGAAACAGGGGGAGAAAATTTCAAATCTTGAAAATGCTTATAATCTTATTCATTTACCTTTGACCATTTGCAAAAGGACTTTGAAAAGAATTTACAAAAGAATTTGCAAAAACAAAACATGTGGTGCAAGCGTGGTCCAAAATGTTAAAAACAGAAAGAAACAATCCATGCATATCCCATGAGAATTTATATTGGCTCAATTCTAAGTAACCTTTGCACTTATAATTATGCAAACTAGTTCAATTATGCACTTCTATATTTGCTTTGGTTTGTGTTGGCATCAATCACCAAAAAGGGGGAGATCGAAAGGGAATTAGGCTTACACCTTTTTTCTAATTGATTTTGGTGGTTCAATTGCCCAACACAAATAATTGGACTAACTAGTTTGCTCTAGTCTATAAGTTTTACAGGTGCCAAAGGTTCACAATAAGCCAATAAAAAGACCAAGAAAGGGTTCAAACAAAGAGAGCTAAAGACATCCTAAAAGGCACCCTGGTCTGGCGCACCGGACTGTCCGGTGTGCCACCGGACAGTGTCCGGTGCACCAGGGCACTCGACGCTGAACTCGCTACCTTCGGGAAAATGGGAGGTCACTCCGCTATAATTCACCGGACTGTCCGGTGAAGCACCGGACAGTGTCCGGTGTCACACTGGACTGTCCGGTGTGCCAGCGGAGCAACGGCTACTTCACGCCAACGGTCGACTGCAACCGCATTCAATGCGCTACAGTGCGCGCCAGAGTCAGAGCACACGCAGTTGGCGCACCGGACAATCTACAGGACCTGTCCGGTGCACCACCGGACAGCCCAGAGGCCCCACCAGTCAGAGCTCCAACGATCAGAACCCAACGGCTGGCTGACGTGGCAGGCGCACCGGACAATGTCCGGTGGCGCATCGGACTGTTCGGTGCGCCATGCGACATCAGCCTTCCAACGACCACATTTTGGTGGTTGGGGCTATAAATACCCCAACCACCCCACATTTAATAGCATCCAAGTTTTCCACCTTCAACACTTTACAAGAGCTATAACATTCAACTCTAGACACATCCAAAGAGATCAAATCCTCTCCCAAGTCCGGAATCACTCCAAATCAAATAGTGACTAGAGATAGCGATATTTGTGTTCATTTGAGCTCTTGCGTTTGGATTGCTTCTTTTCTTTCTCATTCTTCTTGTGATCAAACTCAATTGTAACCAAGGCAAGAGAAATCAATTGTGTGGTGGTCCTTACGGGAACTTTGTGTTCCGTTTGATTGAGAAGAGAAGCTCACTCGGTTTAAATGACCGTTTGAGAGAGGGAAAGGGTTGAAAGAGACCGGGTCTTTGTGACCACCTCAACGGGGAGTAGGTTTGCAAGAACCGAACCTCGGTAAAACAAATCATCGTGTCTCACTCTTTATTTGCTCACGATTTGTTTTGCGCCCTCTCTCTCGGACTCGTTTATATTTCTAACGCTAACCCGGCTTGTAGTTGTGCTTAAGTTTATAAATTTCAGATTCGTCCTATTCACCCCCCTCTAGGCGACTTTCAACGACCTCTTTTCTGCCACAACGCCTCCTGGTACATGTCTTTCATCTAATAAACGATTATAATTATCACTTGTACCTAATAGGCTTTATAATAGGTTTACACAAACTATCAAATGAAATGTACTCATCATATTAACGATACTATATATATTATGAGCAACATTGGAAACTAATAATCGAAAAAGTACAACCTAATATACAAAACGAATCAGTTAGACATCATACCTTGGTCTACGAAGTGTCGCAACTCGAAACTTTGAATACATCAACTTTTGACGAAGTTTTGAAATGGGAGGCGATGAGCTCTTCTCGGCCAGCAGCGCGGCCGGTTTTATAGGCGTCCGTAGCTCGGCGCCAAGATCTGTGGCGCCGAGCTACGAGGCCGCGTCGATGTCAGGTCAGCCCTAGGCGCAGGGAGCCGTTAGTGCCACGTCACAGCTCGGCGCCATAGGCTATGGCGCCGAGCTGTGTTACCTCGGCGCCACAGCCTATGACACCGAGTATCGGGTCCAAAATTGTATATAAAATTTCTGTGGGTATAAACGTAAATATTTTTCGAAAATAGGGTTAAAAAAGAAAAAATTCGGGCTAACCGACCGCAACGAACGGACTAGGTGGAATAGGGGAAGCATGCCTTCAATTGAAGCAATCCGCAAACCCTTTCTACTTTCTTCCCCTGCTCGATTCGCGCAGCTGCATCACCGGCGGCGGCGGCGATGGCACGGAGGAGAAAGACGGACGCCCCGCCGCGGCTGGACGAGGCAGATCGCACGCTCTACTCCACCTTCTGCGGCGCCGCCAACTCCCTCTCCCAGCTCTACGCGCAGGCCATGGCCCAGCAGAAGCTCAACTTCCATGCCGGCGAGCGCCACGCCTTAGTGCGTAAACCCTCTCCTGTCTTCTGTCTATCGCCCCTAATTCCTGCTTCCTCTCTTTCGTCGCGTCGGTACGTTTGGTCGGTTGGGGTCGGGCATATGGAATTCGATTGGCCCCGCGCACAAATTTGATGGCTTTACGGTCTTCGATCTTTTAGAATCTTTTAGGTAGACATGTGTAGAGGTTGGATTTAGCCATACATCAATGGGCGTGTAGGATTCTGCACGCACAAGCTAAGAAGAACAAATGCCGGCTGGAATTTTTCCCTCATGGTGAAACCATCTTGCAAGAGAGACATTCAGTAATCCGTAATTCACAAATAAACTATGCATTGTAGTACTCCGAAGGTGCTTGAGTACCTATTTAGTTTGCTCGCAAGAGATGTAATTTTGTATTGCAACACTGCTGTAGTTTTCACTGATACTAAGTAGTTTAGTATGAATATGAAGGTTTATTCAAGTAGTCTTCAGAGAAAATATAATAGGCATATCTACAGATAAAAAGTTATGGATAAACATACAAGATTTGATATCACAATTAATTCCTGCGCTTCAAAACAGCAAAGAGTTACTTGTCCGAGGGGAGAATCCACAAAACAACACTGGTTTGAGACGACATTCAGAAAATAGCATCCGTTTTCAAGTAATTCGTAGAACAGCACCTGTTTCACTAAATTAATTCAGAAAGCAGCACTTCATCTATATTTTGCATTCTTTCATTGCTTATACCACATACAAGTGGACCAAAGTACACCTATTCATTTCATAACCATCTTTTTCTCTCTTCTGTCCATAAGAAAAAAACATAAATAGATAAAATATATGAGCTCCATTTTTATAGTGTTAAACATACAAACAGGCACATATTGTTTATGAAGGAAGAAGTCTAGATTTAACTATTGAACTTCAAACCTAGGTATCTTCGTTATCGAACTGTTGAAATTAGACATACTTGGTTCACTGAAAGGTCTTCGATTGTATTTCCTCGGTTCTTTTTTATTTGACGTGGTTGGTTTTTTTTCAAAAAACATCTATGTTTATTTTTATGTTTAACATTATGCTTACCAATATAAAAATAGAGCTCACATACTTGCATGCATTTATGTTGTTCCTATTGAAAGAATAGATAATAGAACAAGGCTATGAAATGATAGGGGCAATATGGTCCATTTGCTTGTGAGGTGAGAGATAAAAGAATGAAAAATATAGATGTAGTGCTGTTTTCTGAATTCATTTGATGAAACTGGCATTGTTCTTTGAATTGTTTAAAAACGAGTGCTATTTCCTGGACACTGTCTCAAACTAGTGTTGTTTCGTGGATTCCCCCCTTGTCGGAGAATAATCTTCATTTTAATCACTGATCTTACCATTTAGAATCTAAAACTTGATCATGTAGTGTCTCACCTACCAGTTCTCATTATGCTCTTCTTTTTATGCTTCAGAGTTTATATTGCTAAATATGAGTAAAGAAACATCCTTGCTAAATTCAAGCTTAATGTTGCAGGAAAAGCTCTACCAGTGGATCTTGAGGAAGCACGATGAAGAGGCTAGGCTCACTGTGGCTGAAATAATGTCTCATATCCAGGTCCAACCTTTAAACTTCCTGGACTATGGTGCTTTGCTTGAACATGTTTGACTATGAGTTGCCTTACTTCTTGTGGAGAAGACACATTTGAATTTATTTACCTAAACAAAATCTTACCTGTGCATCTTTTGATAGCTGTTTAGGCCCTGCTGAAATGTGATTTTCTTTAATTATTGGAAAAATACTAAGTTTGCAAAAAAAAAGTTTGTCAAACTTCTAGGTGTTTGGATGTAACAAACCTTTTTAAAACCATAGTATAAGTTTTAGAAACTCCAATTTATAAAAATTTTTTCAAACCACGGTTTTGCGTGTCTTTGGCTTATAAAACCCCAATTTCTTGATACCATAGCTTTCTAAAAGCCAAAACATCCAAACAGCCCTTTAGTTCCATATTTGTTTCTTTTTTCCTTCTGTGCGTTAATTATTCCTATATGTTCAGGGGCTATGTACAACAATGGATAGTCATGACATAGTTTTTCCGAACATACAAGATACACCTCATACCATACATGATTGTGTCTTGCGGCTCATTAAATTTCTGAAGCAATCATAATGTTCACGTACTCTTGTTTCTTTTGCAGCATGAGATAGACTATGTAGGTACTGATGCACATGTCTCCCCAAGAGTACCTCAGCATCCTCAGATTGCAAATCCATTCGCCAATTCAGTTGTCCCACCTGGAACTGGTTTGTATGGGCAATCAGCAGCTGGGTTTGCTCCTAGACCCAGTGTCACTGACCAGTCGAAGAATACAATATTCTCTAATGCCTTATCAAGCCCAGTGCGCAGGAGTCTCCAGAACTCTCATACTACTCAAGGTGCTGGCAATGGAGGCCGTAATGCAGAAGCAAACTTAGCAGGTGCAAATAGAGAGGCCAATTCTACAAGCTCCAACGACACTTCTATGGATATGGTTTCAGACACGAATGAATTCTACCAGTGATTTGCAGTAAGATGCTTCTGCAATCAAGCAGCATCGCATGCCAGTGTTTTTTTTGGGCCTTTCCTTTCGTTGAGGTTTTCACATAAACTCTCACCATTATGTGAGCAATGTAGTTGTATATCCGGTGATTCTGGTTTGTTCAAGTTGGTATTTAAGTTGAAATGTGTTGGGCATGCTTTATTCACCACAATGTGTTCGTGAGTTCAATATTATGAATGTACATGCAGATTGCGTTGTGATATAATCTGATACAGGAAGTTGACTGAACTTGTTGAAACTTCTTCTCAATGCGGGGCAGCAGAACATTATAGAAGAGTAAGAGGCATGGTTCTGCCTATGTCGATCAGATCCAATAACTTTGGATTTGCATTTCTAGGTTCAAAACATTTCTGTTTGGTTCCAGAACTATTTGGGATGGAACGGCTCTATCCTAGATAGTAGCTCCGCCCGGAAGATTTTGGAGAGCTGGATAGTTCAACATTTGAGCATAATTTTATAAAAGGGTAAAATCCAAACATCAACAAGTGGATGGCGGAGTGGGTGGAGTGGGTAAAATCCAAACATCAACAAGTGGATGGCGGAGTGGTTCTATCTCACCATACTTCAGAACCAAACACTACCTTAGTGATACATAAATAGTTTGAAACGTTTCTGGTCGTCCTTTTAGAAAATAAAAAGACTTCACTCTATTTCATTCCTTGAGACTGTAAAATCTAAACAACAACAAATGGAGAGTGAAGTGGCTTTATCTCACCATATTTTAGAACCAAACACTAAGGTACATAAATAGTTCGAAACGATTCTCATCTTTTTAGAAAATAAAAAGACTTCATTCTATTTCATTCCTTAAGACTGTCTTCAACAATATCCTATAAACGGTCTTTTACCCTAAATTGAAGAAGATTATTTCTTCAACGATGTCTTCTAAAGCTTTCTCTAAACTTTTATGTATAAGTTTTTTCTTCTTTCTCTATCTATTTTTATACTTTAAACCACGGATTAAACAAAACCTTCATGCTCTATATATAAACTCTCTCCCTTCTCTATCCATTTTTATATTTTAAATCATGAATTTAGACAAGGGATTAAGCTATAAGTATAAAATATTTGAGGGTATGACAAATATGTGCGTATAAAAATCTAGAGCAATATCTCTACTTAATATGAGTCTTCAATGTACAAAGGATGACAAATACATGTGTCGGGGACCATAATTAGGGGTACCCTCAAGACGCCTAATTCTCAGCTGGTAACCCCCATCAGCATAAAGCTGCAGAGGCCTGATGGGTGCGATTAAGTCAGGGATCAGTCCATACGAGCGACTCGATCACGCCTCGCCCGAGCCTAGCCTCGGACAAGGGCAGCCGACCCCGAGGTGTTTCCGTCTCGCCCGAGGCCCCCTTTTTACGGCAGAGACATCTCCGGCTCGCCCGAGGCCTTGCCTTCGCTAAGAAGCAACCCTGACTAAATCGCCGCGCCGACCGACCGAGTCGCAGGGGCATTTAACGCAAAGGTAGCCTGACACCTTTATCCTGACGCGCGCCCCCCGGCAGAGCCGAAGTGACCGCCGTCACTTCGCCGCTCCACTGACCGGTCTGACAGAAGGACAGCGCCGCCTGCGCCATTCCGACTGCAGTGCCACTTGACAGAGTGAGACTGACAGGCAGTCAGGCCTTGCCAAAGGCGCCATAGGAAGCTCCGCCCGACCCAGGGCTCGGACTCGGGCTAAGGCCCCGGAAGACGGCGAACTCCGCTCCGCCCGACCCAGGGCTCGGACTCGGGCTAAGGCCCCGGAAGACGGCGAACTCCGCTCCGCCCGACCCAGGGCTCGGACTCGAGCTAAGGCCCCGGAAGACGGCGAACTCCGCTCCGCCCGACCCAGGGCTCGGACTCGGGCTAAGGCCCCGGAAGACGGCGAACTTCGCTCCGCCCGACCCAGGGCTCGGACTCGGGCTAAGGCCCCGGAAGACGGCGAACTCCGCTCCGCCCGACCCAGGGCTCGGACTCGGGCTAAGGCCCCGGAAGACGACGAACTCCGCTCCGCCCGACCCAGGGCTCGGACTCGGGCTAGGCCCCAGAGGACGACGAACTCCGCTTCGCCCGACCCCAGGGGTCGGACTCCGCCCTGGCCTCTGCCGAACGACCTCCGCCTCGCCCGACCCAGGAGCTCGGGCGTGGCCTCGGCCACGAAAGACAGACTCGACCTCAGCTTCGGAGGAGCCTCCACGTCGCCCGACCTAGGGCACAAGCCCGCCACGTCAACAGGAAGCGCCATCATCACCCTACCCCGAGCCGACTCGGGCCGCAGAGAACAAGACCGGTGTCCCATCTGGCTAGCTCCGCCAGATAGGCAATGATGGCGCCCCGCTAGCCCCGTGACGACGGCGGCTCTCAGCTCACTTACGGAAGCAGGGGGACGTCAGCAAGGACCCAACCGCTCCGACAGCTGTCCCTCCGCCAGGCTCCGTTGCTCCTCCGACAGCCACGACACCACACCAGCTGGGTGCCAAGATCTCTCCGGTCGCCACATTGGCATGTACTTAGGGCGCTAGCTCTCCCTCGCTAGACACGTAGCACTCTGCTACACCCCCATTGTACACCTGGATCCTCTCCTTATGCCTATAAAAGGAAGGACCAGGGCCTTCTTAAAAAAGGTTGGCCGCGCGGGGACGAGGACGGGGCAGGCGCTCTCTTGGGGCCGCTCGCTTCCCTCACCCGCGTGGACGCTTGTAACCCCCTACTGCAAGCGCACCCGACTTGGGCGCGGGACGAACACGAAGGCCGCGGGACTTCCACCTCTCTCTCGACCCGTCTCTGGCCACCTCGCTTTCCCCCCTTCGCGCTCGCCCACGCGCTCGACCCATCTGGGCTGGGGCACGCGGCACATTCACTCGTCGGCTTAGGGACCCCCCGGTCTCGAAACGCCGACAGTTGGCGCGCCAGGTAGGGGCACGCTGCATGTTGACGAGCGGTTTCCCGTCAAGCTCCAGATGGGCAGTCTCCAACGACCTCTCCAACCCGGGACGGTGCTCCGTTTCGGGAGTCTCGAGTTCATGTCTCTCGACGGCAGCTACGACATGATACTCCTTCCACCGCCGCGCGACGACGACAGTGGCGGCCGACAGCCCGCCCGCCGGCGGCGGAATCGACGACGTCTTCCCCGCGTGGTGGAAGAACAACATTCGAGCTCGCCCCGTCCTCTCCCCCGCCATCGGAGGAGGAGGCGGGGCAACCAAGGCCGAGCGGGAGGCCACGCTCCGTCGGCTGTCAAGCGAATCGACGTCCCCAGCGCCCCAACGGAGGGCGCGTCGGGCGTCGACCTCGCGTTTGAGACGAAGGCGAGCGCCGTCCCCCCGCGACACGCCAACCCTGAGCAAGTGGACGACGCCAGCACGCTCGCGGAGGGCCTACAGGATGTCGCCCTCGTACCCAAGACGACGGCGCAATCAGTCCCCGACGTGACTATGTCGCTCCTCGTCGACCAAAAGGTACCGACTGATTCCCATCCTACGTCGTTTCGACTCGGCCTCAACCCGCCTAGCGACCTCGCTTTGGCGAGCGCTCACGTTGAGGCGAGTGCAACCCCTCTAGGGTTTCGTGTGCGGTCGCCTTGGGACCGATTGACGGACGTCTCGACCTACGGGCCCTCTGGGTCCGAGGAAGATGACGATCCCAGCGTCTGTTGGGATTTCTCTGGATTTGGCAACCCCAGTGCCATGCGGGACTTTATGACCGCATGTGACTACTACCTCTCCGACTGTTCCGACGGCAGCCGCAGCCTTGACGACAAGGACTGCGGCCCAAGCCGTGAATGTTTCCACGTCGAGCTAGGGGATCCCTCCGAAGGCAACCATCTCGGCATGCCGGAGGACGGTGATCTCCCTAGGCCGGTGCCTCGCGCCGACATCCCGCGGGAGCTAGCTGTGGTCCCCGTTCCGGCGGGGGGTCACGACCCACAGCTTGAGCAAGTCCGCGGGGCGCAGGCCAGGCTCGACGAGGGAGCAGGAGCGCTCGAGTCGATCCGCCGGGACGTCGGGCAGGTATGGGCGGGCCAACCCCCGGCCGGAGAAATACGTCACCTGCCCTAGGGTTTCCAGCACCGCGTCGCCAACGATGCCAGGGACAGGCCGCCACCCGCATCCAGCGGGGTCGGTCAGAACCTGGCAGCCGCGGCGATGCTCCTCCGCACGATGCCAGAACCATCAACCACCGAGGGTCGGCGAATCCAGGGAGAGCTCAAGAATCTCCTGGAAGGCGCTGCGGCCCGACGGGCCGAGAGCTCTGCCTCCCGAAGGCAGGGGTACCCCTCGGAACCTCATGCCGCGACTTCCCGATTCATGCGGGAAGCCTCGGTCTACACCGGGCGCACGCACAACACCGCGCCTGCGGCCCCGGGCCACCCCGGCAACGAGCACCATCGTCGCGACCGTCGGGCCCACCTCGACGAAAGGGTGCGCCGAGGCTACCACCCCAGGCGTGGGGGACGCTACGACAGCGGGGAGGATCGGAGTCCCTCGCCCGAACCACCCGGTCCGCAGGCTTTCAGTCGGGCCATCCGGCGGGCGCCGTTTCTGGCCCGTTTCCGACCCCCGACTACTATCACAAAGTACTCGGGGGAAACGAGGCCGGAATTGTGGCTCGCAGATTACCGCCTGGCCTGCCAACTGGGCGGAACGGACGACGACAACCTCATCATCCGCAACCTCCCCCTGTTCCTCTCCAACACCGCTCGCGCCTGGTTGGAGCACCTGCCTCCGGGGCAGATCTCCAACTGGGATGATTTGGTCCAAGCCTTCGCCGGCAATTTCCAGGGCACGTACGTGCGCCCCGGGAATTCCTGGGACCTCCGAAGCTGCCGGCAACAGCCGGGAGAGTCTCTTCGGGACTACATCCGGCGATTCTCGAAGCAGCGCACCGAGCTGCCCAACATCACCGACTCCGATGTCATCGACGCGTTCCTTGCCGGCACCACCTGCCGAGACCTGGTGAGCAAGTTGGGTCGCAAGACCCCCACCAGGGCGAGCGAGCTGATGGACATCGCCACCAAGTTCGCCTCTGGCCAGGAGGCGGTCGAGGCCATCTTCCGAAAGGACAAGCAGCCCCAGGCCGCCCGTCGAAAGAGGCACCCGAGGCGTCTACTCCGCGCGGCGCCAAGAAGAAAGGCAAGAAGAAGTCGCAAGCGAAACGCGACGCCGCCGACGCGGACCTTGTCGCCGCCGCCGAGTACAAGAACCCTCGGAAACCCCCCGAAGGTGCTAACCTCTTCGACAAGATGCTCAAGGAGCCGTGCCCTCACCAACATGGGGCCCATCAAGGACTTAAAAGGTGTACAGAGGGTCATGGGATGTCTCGCGGCCTTGAGCCGTTTCATCTCACGCCTCGGCGAAAGAGGCCTGCCTCTGTACCGCCTCTTAAGGAAGGTCGAGTGCTTCACTTGGACCCCTGAGGCCGAGGAAGCTCTCGGGAACCTGAAGGCGCTCCTCACCAAGGCGCCAATCTTGGTACCCCCAGCTGATGGAGAAGCCCTCTTGGTCTACGTCGCCGCGACCACTCAGGTGGTTAGCGCCGCGATTGTGGTCGAAAGGCAAGAAGAGGGGCATGCATTGCCCGTTCAGAGGCCAGTTTACTTCGTCAGCGAGGTGCTGTCCGAAACCAAGGTCCGCTACCCACAAGTTCAGAAGCTACTGTATGCAGTGATCCTGACGAGGCGAAAGTTGCGACATTACTTCGAGTCTCATCCGGTAACTGTGGTGTCATCCTTCCCCCTGGGGGAGATCATCCAGTGCCGAGAGGCCTCGGGCAGGATCGCAAAGTGGGCGGTGGAAATCATGGGCGAGACAATCTCGTTCGCCCCTCGGAAGGCCATCAAGTCCCAGGTATTGGCGGACTTCGTAGCCGAATGGGTCGACACCCAGCTGCCGACGGCTCCGATCCAACCGGAGCTCTGGACCATGTTTTTCGATGGGTCGCTGATGAAGACGGGATCCGGCGCGGGCCTGCTCTTCATTTCGCCCCTCGGGAAACACCTACGCTACGTGCTGCGCCTCCATTTCCCGGCGTCCAACAATGTGGCTGAGTACGAAGCTCTGATCAACGGGTTGCGAATCGCCATCGAGCTAGGGGTCCGACGCCTCGACGCTCGCGGCGACTCGCAGCTCGTCATCGACCAAGTCATGAAGAACTCCCACTGCCGCGACCCGAAGATGGAGGCCTACTGCGATGAGGTTCGGCGCCTGGAAGACAAGTTCTACGGGCTCGAGCTTAACCACATCGCCCGGCGCTACAACGAGACTGCGGACGAGCTGGCAAAAATAGCCTCGGGGCGAACGACGGTTCCCCCGGACGTCTTCTCCCGGGATCTGCACCAACCCTCCGTCAAGATCAACGACACGCCCGAGTCCGAGGTACCCTCGGCCCAGCCCGAGGCGTCCTCGGCCCAGTTCGAGGTACCCTCGGCCCCCGAGGGCGAGGCGCTGCGCATCGAGGAGGAGCGGAGCGGGGTCACGCCTGATCGAGATTGGCAGACCCCGTACCTGCAATATCTCCGCCAAGGAGAGCTACCCCTCGACCAAGCCGAGGCTCAGCGGGTAGCGCGACGCGCCAAGTCGTTCGTCTTGCTGGGCGATGAGAAGGAGCTCTACCACCGCAGCCCCTCGGGCATCCTCCAGCGATGCATCTCCATCGCCGAAGGTCAGGAACTCATGCAAGAGATACACTCGGGGGCTTGCGGCCATCATGCAGCGCCTCGAGCCCTCGTCGGGAACGCTTTCCGGCAAGGCTTCTACTGGTCGACGGTGGTGGCTGACGCCACTAGAATTATCCGCACCTGTGAAGGGTGTCAATTCTATGCGAAGCAGACCCACCTGCCCGCTCAGGCTCTGCAGACAATACCCATCACCTGGCCCTTCGCTGTGTGGGGTCTGGACCTCGTCGGCCCTCTGCAGAAGGCGCCCGGGGGCTACACGCACCTGCTGGTCGCCGTCGACAAATTCTCCAAGTGGATCGAGGTCCAACCCCTGAACAGCATCAGGTCCGAGCAGGCGGTGGCGTTCTTCACCAACATCATCCATCGCTTCGGGGTCCCAAACTCCATCATCACCGACAACGGCACCCAGTTCACCGGCAGAAAATTCTTGGATTTTTGCGAGGATCACCACATCCGGGTGGACTGGGCTGTCGTAGCTCATCCCATGTCGAATGGGCAAGTAGAGCGTGCCAACGGCATGATTCTACAAGGGCTCAAGCCTCGGATTTACAACGACCTCAACAAGTTCGGCAAGCGATGGATGAAGGAACTCCCCTCGGTGGTCTGGAGCCTGAGGACAACGCCGAGCCGAGCCACGGGTTTCACGCTGTTCTTCCTGGTCTACGGGGCCGAGGCCGTCTTGCCCACTGACCTGGAATACGGCTCCCCGAGGACGAGGGCCTACGACAATCAAAGCAACCAAGCTAGCCGAGCAGACTCGCTGGACCAGCTGGAAGAGGCTCGGGACAGGGCCTTACTACACTCGGCGCGGTATCAGCAGTCCCTGCGACGCTACCACGCCCGAGGGGTCCGACCCCGAGACCTCCAGGTGGACGACCTGGTGCTTCAGCTACGGCAAGACGCCCGAGGGAGGCACAAGCTCACGCCCCCCTGGGAGGGGCCATTCGTCATCGCCAAAGTTCTGAAGCCCGGAACGTACAAGCTGGCCAACAGTCAAGGCGAGGTCTACGACAACGCTTGGAACATCCAACAGCTACGTCGCTTCTACCCTTAAGGCTCGGGTCTTGACGCTAGAAGGGGGCAGCAACGCCCTCGGCATCGACGGCACCTTCGGCGAGGCCCGACCTAGCCTCGGACGGCGACGCGGTCCGAGGGTCCCCGCTCCGAAGGACGACGTCATCACCACGCCCGGGCAATCGCCCCAGGGACTTCTCCGGGAATCCGGCCCGAGCAGGCGGCTCGGCCGGTCACCCCTGGGGCCTCGGCCAACCATCTTCCGAGGGCGCCAGCCCGGTCCGAAGCCTCGGCTGATCAACTCCGACGTCGATCCTGCCAACGGACAACCCGGCTAGGCTCCGGCCAACCAGGTTTCATTTTCGAGCCAACTCCGCCTCTGTTCATACTGATATCGCTACCCCTGGCCTCGGCTCGACGAAGAGCGGTCGAGGGGTCTCTTTAACTAAGCTAGAGGAGCCTCGAACAGCAAGGCCGATCGAGCCGAGGGACTCCTACGCCTCCGGGATACGGATACCTCACTCGTCACCTTGACACGGGGCGACTCATGCTTGGTGAAGCGGTTCAGATAGTCAACAGACGAGTCTTAGTGCTCAAAAATGAGGAAAAAACACGGCTCCGTGCCAAAGTTACATACATGTTCAGGCCCCGAAAGCCGAAATGAACAAAAAAAAACACCGGCATTCGAAGTGCCGTTACAAACAGAACTCCGGTTCCCCCTCCGCAGGTACGAACAACCCCACTCGATAGGGGCGGGCCTGCGGGGCTACAGAAGACTAACGGGCGGCTCGCCGCCGCCCGCTCTGACTACGACAACAACGGCCCCCACTCCGGATGGCCGAACTGCAGCAGCGCGGGCCTTAGGGTAGGCACTGCTGCAGTCTTGCCCTCGCCCACGCCGACGCTCGAGGGGCGAGGACAAGTACAAAGAGCCGGAGGCCCGAAGCGCGGATGGTGGCGGTGATCCCGTCGGCGACGGGGACTTCTCGAGCCGCCTCCGCCTCGGCACCGACGGCAGGAGCCATCAGCCCTCCGGCAGATCCCCACTCAAGTCCTCCCAGATGAGTGGGGCACCGGCCTCCGCGTGAAGGCGCCGTCCCGGTACAAAGGCAGGACCACCCCAGAACACGAATGCCGCCCTAGCAGCGCGCGGCATCTAGGGTGGTCCTCCCGTGTACACGGCGCGGCAGCCGCCCCCCTGCGGGAGGGGCCGCGGGGAGCCAAGCCGACGAACCCGACACGCTGGAGGTGACGACGCCTGCCGTCGACCCGCCTCGCGTTGTCGAAGTCCGGGCCGCCCGCAGGGCCAGTGAGCGCCCTCTCCCTCGAACCCGCGAGGGAGGTAGAGCGTCGGCTCAGCCCGGCACCCGCCCCAGCGAGGATGATGAACATCCTTGAAGCTGAGGGTGGGACCAAGATCGCAGCCCGGCTTGCTCCTCCCCACCCAGGAGCTGGTGGTCACCGTCTCGGGTGACCACCAGCGGAGGGGAGCAACCGGGCCGCGTGATGAAAATCCTTGAAGCCGAACGATGGCTGAAAGGTACCAACTCCCACGGAGTTGTGTTCCTCCAACGACGAGGCGAAAAGACGGCGGTTTCCCCCATCCGGGGGCTTGAAAGGTGGAAAGACACGGTGCATAAGGGAGGAAGAAGACATGGTCGCCTTACGAAAGGGGTCGCCCTCCTTTTAAAGGCGACTCTCCCTGCTTGCGCCCCCAACCGTCACGGGCTGAGTCTTCTCCAACGCGCTCCAAAGCCCACCCCTGCGGCGCAGGGGCTGGGTCCCGCATGTCATGCAGACCGGCTCCGAGCAGAAGAAGCCAAACCGCCGCGCGTGGTGCACGCAACCGCCCAGCGGTTACAAGTGACCCTCCACTCTTGCCCAGACCAACGGGCGAAAGGGGCGGGCAGCCATGCAGGCGGCATGCAGCCGTGCCAAGTGGACGTGCTACTCCGACTCCCGACACACCAGCATGGAGGTCCAGGCCCACGCGTCGTGCGACCGGCGCGCCGGATGCTGCATGCAAGCAACTGTACCACTTGCGCCACCACCGCGCCTCCTCGATTGCGGAACCAATACCGCGACTCGAGGCGACCCAGCGCACGACCCAGCAGCGCCAGCCTGACGCAGCGGTCAACGCGGTCAAAAGTGGGCTGGCAGTGATGACGGTGGCAGGCGCGCGGGAGCAGCGGTCACGTCGTCAGCCAAGCTCACGTCCCATCCGGAGGCAGCGAGAGAACCCCCTCTCACGGCGTGAAGACAACGCGCCCGCGATCCGTTCCTCGAACGGCTCGCGCACGCGCAACGGTCGCCCTGCCAACTACTCGCCCCGTCGCATTAACTCCGCGGCTGGACAGGCGGCGCTTCTGGCAGGAGCAGCGGGCGACGCTTCGCCTTCGCCGAAACAACCGCGCCAAAAAAGGTACGCCGCGTCGTTCGGTTTCGTATCCTTTTTCCTTTTTTCCTCTTTCTCTATCTCTTGCGACAGGGACCGGGAAAGGGGATACCCCGAAAGGGATCCTTCCCCGCGAAGGAACTAGGCTCCGAGCCTCCTTACTGATCAGGGGTTCGAAGGCTGGCCCCCCGAAGGGTTTAACAGCCGCCTCAGATCGCGTGGGCCCTACACCCACTACTGGTCAGAGGTTCGAAGGCCGGCCCTCCGAAGGGTTCCACGGTCGCCTCAGGCTACTCGGGCTCCGCGCCCATTACTGATCAGGGGTTCGAAGGCTGGCCCCCGAAGGGTTCACAGTCGCCTCAGACACCGAGCGAGGGATGACCAGGGGTACGTTCGATACATAACCAAGGCTCGGGCTGCGCTCCCGAGGTACCCTAGGACATTTCCGAGACCAGCGGGAGCGATTTTGTAACGGAATCCCATCGGAGGGAGGCATCGAGCCCTCGGACCCCGTCGCCAGGGGACCGGGTTCGGCAGATCACCCGCAGGTACTTTTGGGCGTGCCTCTGGGCCCCTAGCCGACCCCCAACGAACGGGGCACGGACGTCCACTCGGATTACCCGCTTGCAGCTCACCGGAGACACCATGTTCGGTGCCCATCGAGGGTAACATGGCGCTCTCCCCCCCTCCTCCTTGCGTAAAGGCGACGTAGGGGCGTATGTAAAAAAGCCGAGTCTGTCCCTGATCGCCCTCTCGCCCTGTGCGGAGGCTCGGGGGCTGCTCTCGCAAACCCGGCTCCGGCCGAACCGTTGACAGCGTCAACATACCAGCCCGAGAACATGGGCCCCGACCGTGCACCCGGGCTACGGCCAGTTCGCATGAGGGAACCACCAGACCGGCCGAAGCATTACGCAAGGCATTAAGACCTCGAAGGAGTGAAACCACTCCTCCGAGGCCTCGGGGGCTACACCCGGCGGGTGCGCTCGCGCGCACCCACCGGAACAAAATGCAACCGAGAAAGGCTGGTCCCCTTGCAAAAAAGTGCGACGAAAGCCTCCAAGCGAGTGCTAACACTCCCTTCGAGGCTCGGGGGCTACCATCGGGGACCATAATTAGGGGTACCCTCAAGACGCCTAATTCTCAGCTGGTAACCCCCATCAGCATAAAGCTGCAGAGGCCTGATGGGTGCGATTAAGTCAGGGATCAGTCCATACGAGCGACTCGATCACGCCTCGCCCGAGCCTAGCCTCGGACAAGGGCAGCCGACCCCGAGGTGTTTCCGTCTCGCCCGAGGCCCCCTTTTTACGGCAGACACATCTCTGGCTCGCCCGAGGCCTTGCCTTCGCTAAGAAGCAACCCTGACTAAATCGCCGCGCCGACCGACCGAGTCGCAGGGGCATTTAACGCAAAGGTAGCCTGACACCTTTATCCTGACGCGCGCCCCCCGGCAGAGCCGAAGTGACCGCCGTCACTTCGCCGCTCCACTGACCGGTCTGACAGAAGGACAGCGCCGCCTGCGCCATTCCGACTGCAGTGCCACTTGACAGAGTGAGACTGACATGCAGTCAGGCCTTGCCAAAGGCGCCATAGGAAGCTCCGCCCGACCCAGGGCTCGGACTCGGGCTAAGGCCCCGGAAGACGGCGAACTCCGCTCCGCCCGACCCAGGGCTCGGACTCGGGCTAAGGCCCCGGAAGACGGCGAACTTCGCTCCGCCCGACCCAGGGCTCGGACTCTGGCTAAGGCCCCGGAAGACGACGAACTCCGCTCCTCCCGACCCAGGGCTCGGACTCGGGCTAGGCCCCAGAGGACGACGAACTCCGCTTCGCCCGACCCCAGGGGTCGGACTCCGCCCTGGCCTCTGCCGAACGACCTCCGCCTCGCCCGACCCAGGAGCTCGGGCGCGGCCTCGGCCACGAAAGACAGACTCGACCTCGGCTTCGGAGGAGCCTCCACGTCGCCCGACCTAGGGCACAAGCCCGCCACGTCAACAGGAAGCGCCATCATCACCCTACCCCGAGCCGACTCGGGCCACAGAGAACAAGACCGGTGTCCCATCTGGCTAGCTCCGCCAGATAGGCAATGATGGCGCCCCGCTAGCCCCGTGACGACGGCGGCTCTCAGCTCACTTACGGAAGCAGGGGGACGTCAGCAAGGACCCAACCGCTCCGACAGCTGTCCCTCCGCCAGGCTCCGTTGCTCCTCCGACAGCCACGACACCACACCAGCTGGGTGCCAAGATCTCTCCGGCCGCCACATTGGCATGTACTTAGGGCGCTAGCTCTCCCTCGCTAGACACGTAGCACTCTGCTACACCCCCATTGTACACCTGGATCCTCTCCTTACGCCTATAAAAGGAAGGACCAGGGCTTTCTTAAAAAAGGTTGGCCGCGCGGGGACGAGGACGGGGCAGGCGCTCTCTTGGGGCCGCTCGCTTCCCTCACCCGCGTGGACGCTTGTAACCCCCTACTGCAAGCGCACCCGACCTGGGCGCGGGACGAACACGAAGGCCGCGGGACTTCCACCTCTCTCTCGACCCGTCTCCGGCCACCTCGTTTTCCCCCCTTCGCGCTCGCCCACGCGCTCGACCCATCTGGGCTGGGGCACGCGGCACATTCACTCGTCGGCTTAGGGACCCCCCGGTCTCGAAACGCCGACAAGATGCGTATAAAAATCTAGAGCTACATATGTACTTAATACGAGTCTTCAATGTACAAAGAATAAAGTATAAATAAGGATGTTGAGAGAAGTGAGATATACATAAGCAAATATTTTAGAAAAAAATTGTAATAAACACATATATAGAAGTGATATAGAGTATAGCGCTGAAGGTAGCCTTAGAGCATCTCTAAGAGAGTAGCTAAATAGCTTGTCAAGCTAAATTTTAGCTACTTAATAGCATAATAGCTCTCCAACAGACTAGTCATTTAACTTGCTAAGCTATCTGGCTCTCTAAATTAACTCATTCACTAGCTAAATTTGGCTAGCAATTCTCGCTAGTCAAGCTAACTTGTACGTTAGAGAGTTTGTTGGAATGAGATGTTATATATAGAGTTTAATATTTATGAATAGACAAATAAAGAGTCAAATAGAGAGTCAAAAATAAAGAGTTTTTTGGAGATGCTCTTATCCTCTCTCTATGTGCTTGAAATCAATCCCCTCTTCCTGACTCAATAACGGTACGAGCGACTGAACTATGGATTCTTGACTAATGATTGCCGGATCTTAGATACACTGTAGTTTGTGGAGTTCTTTGATAAAGTTGCATGAGCTGCTGGTGGAGGGGTTTAACGCTTATACATAGAGATGGCCAAACGGGCCGCCCGGTCCGGTCCAGTCTGGACCCGGTGAAGCTTAGCCCGGTTTAGGTCCGACCCGCTAGTCATGGTTAGAAAATCGGATCAAGCCTTTCAAGCCCACGAGCTCGTTTCTCTGTTCAAGTTTGGCCCGCTGCGGGTCTAAACAAGTCGTGCAAGCCCGATAAGCATGGGAAAAACGGGCTCGTAAGCACGATTTAGTGAAAAAACAGGTTTGACGAGCTTAGAGATAAATAAATTAGGCTAAACTAGCTCACCGGATTTAGTTTATATTTGTCTCCGGTCCGCTTATTCGTGTCGAACTGACACGGGCAATATAAAAACGGGCCGAACCAGTCTATTTCTGAAAAAAAAACGTGTTTTAGACCGGCTTTTCGGACTTCTTGTACATTGAGGACTGCGGTCGTTCGGGAAGGACAAAGGTGTTCCAAATCAATTTTCTGTTTGACTGGCTACAGAATTCGGAGTGCTGCTCGACCCATCAGTCATCACTGCACTGGAACGTGGCCATTCTCTTGCCTCCCCAAATCCAGTGATTGTCTGGTTGATGCCTGGGTGCCCGCAATCCGCCGTCACCATCTGCTCCGCCTCCCAGCAGCCAGCGTGGTTCTGCAGGGAGGAGAGGAGACTAGGAGAAGCGGCAGCGTTCCAACCTGCATCGGAAGTCACGGAAAATGGCGTCGTGGAAGCTCGCCAAGGCAGTCCAGGATCCGCTGCGCTTGTCTCGCCTCGCCCGTAGGACAATCGAGGTCACCGAAGCCGGCAGAGCTGGGCAGGCTGAGAGGGCCCTCGAGATGTTCGAGGCAATGCCCGTGAAGAGTCAGGTGTCCTGGAACGCCGCGCTGGCCGCGCTCGTCGACGCCGGCCGCACCGACTGGGCGCTCTCCTTCTTCCGGGAGATGCCCAGGAGGAACGCCACCTCTTACGCCACCATGATCGGGGGCCTCTCCCGCGCCGGCGGAGCTGCGGCCGCCGAGGCGCGGCTTCTCTTCGAGGAGCTCACACTTGATCAGCACAACGTCTTCACCTGGACGGCCATGGTGTCGTGCCACGTCCGGAACGGCGAGCCTGGTAAGGCGGTGGAGCTCTTCGTGGCGCTCTACGCCGAGTTCTTTGCGCGGGGGGTGCTGCCCAACTCGCACACGTTCAGCTCCCTGCTCAAGGCCTGCGTGGGTGTCCAGTCACCAGCCATGCTGTTGCAGCTCCATGGGGTCGTCTTCAAGCTCCTGGACGAGAGGAGCAGGTCCTGTTTCGTGTGGAATGCTTTGGTTGATGCGCACGCCAAGCTTGGCGCACTGTCGGACGCCGAGAAGGTGTTCCACGGAATGCGGCGAAGGGACATCTGCTCTTGGAACATCATGATGGACGGATATTCCCGGCATAAGCTCGTCGACAGGGCCCTTGATCTATTCAGAAGTATGAGGGAAAAGGATACCTCGACGTGGAACATCATAATATGCTGCCTGGGGGAGAACAGACTCGGTGAAGACGCTCTCCGCCTCTTCATCGATCTGGTCAGATCGTATGGCCATTGTGGCGGCGATGCCGAGGTAAACGCCTCAATATACACAACAGTTCTGCACATCTGCTCGGTGCTGGCACTCCTTGCGTTTGGGAGGCAAGTGCATGCACGCGCCGTAAAGGACGGGTTCGGCCGGAGTAACGTGTTCGTCAGCAATTCTCTGATCAGCATGTACAGCAGCTGCGGCGCGACGCTTGATCTTGAGCAGGTGTTGGAAGAAATGGCTGTCAGGGACGTCGTGTCGTGGAACTCGGCGATTCAGGGGCTTGGTCAGAACGGACTTGGGAGGCAAGCTCTGGCGGCTGGAGAGCGTGCGCTGGAGCTCGGGATGTACAACGGGAACACCTTCATCGCCATCCTGACATCCTGCAGCCACGCGGGGATGGTCGTGGAGGGGTTGAGCTACTTCGATGCCATGGCCAAGAAGCATGGCGTGGAACCAACGCTTGACCACTACATCAGTGTCATCGATCTCCTCGGCCGTGCAGGGAGGCTTCAAGACGCGTACGACCTGCTCCGGAAGATGCCGTTCGCACCGGACGCGGTGGCGTGGCGCACTCTTCTGCATTCTTGCTTGGCCCATAAGAACACCGCCGTGGGAAGCATTGCGGTACAGGAACTGATGGCGCTGCAGCCCGACGGTGGCGCCAGGAACTATGAGAGACTGGTTCAGGGCTGCGGAGGCAGCAGCACGGCTGATGAAACGCAGGCTGGGAACGAGAAGAGTGCTGATCACACGCCTGGGTGCAGCTGGGTCACCTGAGTGGCTGAGTTCCTCCTGAACATCAAAATCAAGGGCCAAAGCTGCATCAGTAGCTTCACCTTTTGGCCTGCTAAGAATCAGCAGCAAGACCAAAGGTGAATGAGAAGGAATCATGAATCGAGTTCACAGCATCAAGAGCTACAAGCCAGAAGTTCGTAAACAATAATTCTGGCTATCTGTCATGCAGAGTGAAGAGCTGAACCTGAACGCAGAACAAGATTAACGGTCCAAGCTTCCACGTAAAATATGAGCTGGAGATCGGAGAGCAGGTGCTGTGTAGCGGCTAATGTTAATCAATTTTGTATATGCCAGAAACAGTGATTCTGGAAAATGACGTTGAGCGTGTCAATTACATGACTAAGAGGCAACGATGATCTAAGAAAATGTTAATGAATATTTAGGATAAAAACTTATTAGTGGTGGTTTATATATACGAAAGGCTTCTGTGCTAGGTTGGAGAGAGCATCCTAACATCTAGCCATCGTCATCTCTCAACTAGGGTTACAGGTAAAATGATCAAGATAATCAAGTCAGCCAAGTTAAAAACGTCGGTTTCAACAATGCCGACGGTCTTAAGATTAAGAATGTCGGCCCACGCTCTAGCCTACGTATCTAATATTAAGAATGTCGGTCAGAGAAAGACCGACATTTTTAAAGTGTTAAGTATGTTGATCCTTCTCGGCCGACGTTCTTACTAATTTAAGAAATCATGTCTGGTTCTCTTCTCCTTTCTTTTTCTCGTGCTATGTCTCGCCTGTGACCTAGCCGCCGCCACCGTCTTACTCTCCGACCGTGGGTCGCTAGCGTTGTTCCTCCATCGCCCGCCACCGCGCCTATGCATCATGTGCTCCCCACCACGCCTCACGCTCGCCATCGTCGTTCCTCCATTGCCTGTCGCGTCATCGCGCGCCCGCCACCGTTGCTCTATCCTCCACCTGTGAGCTTCAATATGCATTATTTTTTTTCTCAATATGCATTATTTTTTCTCTAAATTTTCTTGCATAAATTAAAATCTATTATCAATCAAACTTTGCCCCTTGTGTATATAAGTGTTTCTATCCATCGCTTAATAGTTTTGCACCCTAGATTACAATTGTTTAGGAGCATGACAAATATAGTAATATAAATATTTGAATTTAATTGCTTAAATATAAATGATTAAAGTAAAGAAAGAATTAGGAACGTCTAGATGTTTTGCTAAGGTATCGAAGAGACAACACTATCTGGTAGTCCTCATTGGAGCGCCCGTGCAAGAGTGTCACTTTTTCTTGATCCACACAAGGACCAAATGATATCTACATGTTCTTTGTCTCTTCAACATAGTGAACCTCTCATAACAGTGTACACTCTTGAGTTAGGTCACCCACAAGATCTTCTAGTGATCACTGAACTCTTAATTGTCGCCAAATCGTCTAGGTGACATCTAACACCTAGAGTAGCAATCACTAGCTCTCACTTGACCTAACCAAGTCTAATGAGGGTGATGAATACGCATACGTTACTTTCAATGCACTAACGAGGCTACTAATCAAGTACTTATTGAAAGTTGCCTAGAGGGATGTGAATAGGCGAAACCTGAAATTTATAACTTAAAACACAAACTACAAGCTGGGGTTAGCGTTAGAATTATATCCAAGTCCGAGAGAGAGGGGAAAACAAATCAACCAAGAAATAAAGCAAGTGAACATAGTGATTTGTTTTACCGAGGTTCGGTTCTAAAGAACCTAGTCCACATTGAGGTGGTCACAAAGACCGGGTCTCTTTCAACTCTTTCCCTCTCTCAAACGGTAACTTAGACCGAGTGAGCCTTCTTCCTTAATCTCACGGGTCATTTAGACCCCGCAAGGACCACCACACAATTGGTGTCTCTTGCCTTGCTTACAAAGTACTTGAGAGTAAGAATTGAAAAGAAAAAGAAGGCCAAGCCAAGCAAACAAGAGCAACAAAGGAACACAAGAGATCCTCTCACAAATCATAATGCACTAAAGTTGATTTGGGGTCTTTGAGTCGATCGATCGCTTTGATTGTGTCTTGGAGTGGAGTCTTTTGCTCTTGTATTGAATGCAATGTTCAAAATGCTTGGATGCTTGGTGTTGTGGTGGTTGGGGGTATTTATAGCCCTCAACCACCAAATAGCCGTTGGGGATGGCTGCTGTCGATGGGCGCACCACCGGACAGGCACTGTAGGCTGTCCGGTGCGCCGCCACGTCACCCAACTGTTAGAGTTCGGAAGCAGTCGACTGTTGGCGTCGTTGTCTTCTTGTGGCACCGGACAATCCGGTGCCGCACCGGATAGCTCCTGTTCACTGTTCGGTGCGCCACTGACTCTACGCTCTAACTCTTCCGCGCACTGTTCTTCACTGTGGCGCTGTCAGCCCTCTTTTTGCAGTCGACCGTTGCGCGAGTTAGCCGTTGCTCCGCTGGTGCATCGGACAGTCCGGTGGGACACCGGACAGTCCGGTGAATTTTAGCGGAGTGCGCCTGTGAAAACCCGAGAGCGGTTGTTTGGACTCTGTACGGTCCTGGTGCACTGGACACTATCCGGTAGCACACTCGACAGTCCGGTGCGCTAGGCCACAGCACACTTGGTTTCTTTTGCTACTTTGAATTTGATCCCTAACTTGAATATTTATTGGTTTGTGTTGAACCTTTATGCACCTGTAAAACATGTATTCTAGAGCAAACTAGTTAGTCTATATATTTGTGTTGGGCATTCAACCACCAAAATTAATTATAGGAAAAGGTTAACTCTATTTCCCTTTCAATCTCCCTCTTTTTGGTGATTGATGCCAACACAAACCAAAGCAAATATATAAAGTGCAGAAATGAACTAGTTTGCATATGGTAAGTGCATAGGTTACTTAGAATTAAACCAATTGAAAGTCTTATTGCATATGAATAAGAGTGAATGGATTGCTTTCTTCTTGATTAACATTTTGGACCACATTTGCACCACTTGTTTTGTTTTTGCAAATCATTTTGGAAAATCTTTTCAAAATTTTTTGCTAATAGTCAAAGGTATATGAATAAGACTGCAAGAAGCATTTTCAAGATTTGAATTTCTCCCTCTGTTTCAAATGCTTTTCCTTTGACTAAATAAAAACTCCCCCTGAATAAAATTCTCCCCTTAGCTTTCAAAAGGGTTTTTTAATGAATACCAATTTTGAAATCTTATTTTCATAATCATAGATACCAATTGATATCAATTGAAAAAGAAACATTTTTGAAAACTAATTAAATTTTCATTTCGATAATTTTCAAAATGGTGGTGCAGTCATTTTGCTTTGGGCTTAATATTTTCTCCCCCTTTGGCATTAATCGCCAAAAATGGAGAACCTCGAAGTCCTTGTATTTTTTCTCCTCCATTGATAAAATAAATATGAGTGGAAGATTGTATCAATTGGAGAGATGGCGGAATACCAACAAAGGGTAGATAATACCAATGAAGTTGAGTGAAAGCGTTGTCTTTGCCGAATACTCCATTTCCCTTTCAATCTAAGACTAAGGATAGAAATATACTTGAACACACATTAGTCTTAGCCTTGGCACAAAAATGATAAGAATTATGTATATGTACCAAATGAAAGAGATATGATCAAAGGTATATAAATGAGTTATGTGTGCAATGTTTTAGTCAAAATTCTGAGAATCAAGAATATTTAGCTCATTCCTAAGTTTGCTAAAGGTTTTCTCATCTAGTGGCTTGGTGAAGATATTGGCTAATTGATCTGTCGTGTTTACATAAGCTATTTCGATATCCCCCCTTTGTTGGTGATCCCTCAGAAAGTGATACCGCATGTCTATGTGCTTAGTGCGGGTGTGTTCAACGGGATTATCCGTCATGCGGATTGCACTCATTATCACATAGGAGAGGGACTTTGCTCAATTTGTAGCCATAGTCCTTGAGGGTTTGCCTCATCCAAAGTAATTGCGCACAACAATGGCATGCGGCAATGTACTTGGCTTCGGCGGTGGAAAGAGCTACAGAGTTTTGTTTCTTTGAAGCCCACGACACCAGGGATCTCCCCAGAAACTGACAAGTCCCTGATGTGCTCTTCCTATCAATTTTGCACCCTGCCCAATTGGCATCGGAATATCCTATTAAGTCAAAGGTGGATCCCTTGGGGTACCAAAGCCCAAACTTAGGAGTGTGAACTAAATACCTCATGATTCTCTTCACGACCCTAAGGTGAAATTCCTTATGATCGGCTTGGAACCTTGCACACATGCAGACGGAAAGCATAATATCCGGTCGAAATGCACATAAATAGAGTAAAGATCCTATCATCGACCGGTATACCTTTTGATCTACGGATTTACCTCCCGTGTCGAGGTCGAGATGCCCATTGGTTCCCATGGGTGTCTTGTTGGGTTTGGCATCCTTCATTCCAAAATTTTTAAGAATGTCTTGAATGTACTTGGTTTGGCTGATAAAGGTGCCATCCTGGAGTTGCTTGATTTGAAATCCTAAGAAATATCTCAACTCCCCCATCATAGACATCTCGATTTTTTGAACCATGATCCTACTAAACTCTTCACAGGTAGATTTGTTAGTAGACCCAAATATGATATCATCAACATAAATTTGGCATGCAAACAAATCATTTGCAACAGTTTTAGTAAAGAGAGTAGGATCAGCTTTACCGACTTTGAAGCCATTAGTGATAAGAAAATCTCACAGGCATTCATACCATGCTTTTGGGGCTTGCTTGAGCTCATAAAGCGCCTTTGAGAGTTTGTAAACATGATTAGGGTACTCACTATCTTCAAAGCCGGGAGGTTGCTCAACATAGACTTCTTCCTTGATGGGTCCATTGAGGAAGGCACTCTTCACGTCCATTTGATAAAGCTTAAAGCCATGGTAAGTAGCATAAGCAAGTAATATACGAATTGACTCAAGCCTAGCTACGGGTGCATAGGTTTCATCGAAATCCAAACCTTCGACTTGTGAATAACCCTTGGCCACAAGTCGAGCTTTGTTCCTTATCACCACACCATGATCATCTTGCTTGTTGCGGAATACCCACTTGGTACCTACAACATTTTGATTAGGACGTGGAACTAAGTGCCATACCTCATTCCTCGTGAAATTGTTGAGCTCCTCTTGCATAGCCAGCACCAAATCCAAATCTCTTAGTGCATCCTCCACCCTGTATGGCTCAATAGAGGACACAAAAGAGTAATGCTCACAAAAATGTGCAACCCGAGATCTAGTAGTTACCCCCTTATGAATGTCACCGAGGATGGAGTTGACGGGGTGATCTCGTTGAATTGCTTGGTGGACTCTTAGGTGTGGCGGTCTTTGACCCTATATTTCTTGATCATCTTCCTTGTCTTTATTTTCTTCATCTCCCCTTGATCATTGTCCTCCTCTTGAGGTGGCTCATCCTCTTGATCTCCATGTTCATTATCTTGAGCCTGATCCTCATCTTGAGTTGGTGGAGATGCTTGATTGGAAGATGACGGTTGATCTTGTGCTTGTGGAGGCTCTTCGGATTCCTTAGGACACACATCCCCAATGGACATGTTCCTTAGCGTGATGCACAAAGCCTCTTTATCATCTAATTCATCAAGATCAACTTGCTCCACTTGGGAGCCATTAGTCTCTTCAAACACAATGTCACAAGAAACTTCAAGTAGTCCGGTGGACTTGTTAAAGACTCTATATACCCTTGTGTTTGAGTCATAACCAAGTAAAAAGCCTTCTACAGCTTTAGGAGCAAATTTAGAATTTCTACCTCTTTTAATAAGAATAAAGCATTTGCTCCTAAAGACTCTAAAATATAAAACATTGGGCTTTTTACTAGTGAGGAGTTCATATGATGTCTTCTTGAGGATTCTGTGAATATAGAACCGGTTGATGGAGTAGCAAGCAGTGTTGATTGCTTCCGCCCAAAACCGGTCTGGTGTCTTGTATTCATCAAGCATGGTCCTTGCCATGTCCAGTAGAGTTCAATTCTTCCTCTCCACTAGACCATTTTGTTGGGGTGTGTAGGGAGAAGAGAACTCATGCTTGATGCCCTCATCCTCAAGAAATTCTTCTATTTGTGAATTCTTGAACTTCGTCCTATTGTCGCTTCTTATCTTCTTGATTCTCAATCCGAACTCATTTTGAGCCCGTCTCAAGAATCCCTTTAAAGTCTCTTGTGTTTGTGTTTTTTCCTGCAAAAAGAACACCCAAGTGAAGCGAGAATAATCATCCACAATTACTAGACAGTACTTACTCCCGTCGATGCTTATGTAAGCGATCAGACCGAATAAATCCATGTGGAGTAGCTCGAGCGGCCTGTCTGTCGTCATGATGTTCTTGTGTGGATGATGAGCGCCAACTTGCTTTCCTGCTTGGCATGCGCTACAAACCCTGTCTTTCTCAAAATGAACATTTGTTAGTCCTAAAATGTGCTCTCCCTTTAGAAGTTTGTGAAGATTCTTCATTCCAACATGGGCAAGTCGGCGATGCCAGAGCCAACCCATATTAGTCTTAGCAATTAAGCAAGTGTCAAGTTCAGCTTGGTTAAAATCAACTAAATATAGCTGACCCTCTAACACTCCCTTAAATGCTACTGAATCATCACTCCTTCTAAAGACAGTAACACCTATATCTGTAAATAGACAGTTGTAGCCCATTTTGCATAATTGAGAAACAGAAAGCAAATTGTAATCTAAAGAATCTACAAGAAAAACATTGGAAATAGAATGGTCAGGGGATATAGTGATTTTACCCAAACCTTTGACCAATCCTTGATTTCTATCCCCGAATGTAATAGCTCGTTGGGGATCCTCGTTTTTCTCATAGGAGGAGAACATTCTCTTCTCCCCTGTCATATGGTTTGTGCATCTGCTATCAATTATCCAACTTGAGCCCCCGGATGCATAAATCTGCAAAACAATATAGGCCTTGTTCTTAGGTACCCAAACAGTCTTGGGTCCTTTCACGTTAGAAACAAGCACCTTGGGAACCCAAACATAAGTCTTAGGACTCTTGTGTTTGCCCCCAACATATTTGGCAACTATTTTGCCTGATTTGTTAGTCAGCATATATGATGCATCAAAAGTCTTAAATGAAATGTTATGTTCATTTGATGCAGTAGGAATTTTCTTTCTAGGCATTTTAACATGTGTGGTATGCCTAGAGCTAGATGCCTCATTCTTGTACATAAAAACATGGTGAGAAACAGAATGAGATTTCCTAGCATGAATTTTCCTAATTTTATGCTCAGGATAATTAGCAGGATATAAAATGTAGCCCTCATTATCCTGAACCATGGGAGCTTTGCCCTTAACAAAATTAGTCAATCTTTTAGGGGCATTAAGCTTGACATTGCTTCCCTATTGGAAACCAATGACATCCTTAATGCCAGAGCGTCTCCTATTATAGAGCATATGAAAGGGAAATAGGCTTACATCTTTTCCTAATTGATTTTGGTGGTTGAATTGCCCAACACAAATAATTGGACTAACTAGTTTGCTCTAGATTATAAGTTTTACAGGTGCCAAAGGTTCACAATAGACCAATAAAATGACCAAGAAAGGGTTCAAACAAAGAGAGCAAAAGACAACCGAAGTGTGCCCTGGTCTGGCGCACCGGACTGTCCGGTGCACCAGGAAACTCAGCTCCAAACTCGTCACCTTCGGGAAAATCAGAGGGCGCTCCGCTATAATTCACCGGACTGTCTGGTGAGCATCGGACAGTGTTCGGTGACACATCGGACTGTCCGGTGAGCCAGCGGAGCAACGACTACTTCAAGCGCAAACGGTCGACTACAACGCATTTAATGCGCGCCTGCGCGTGCAGAGGACAGAGCACGCGCAGTTGGCGCACCTGACAGTCTACAGTACACCAGAAGACCCCACCTGTCAGAGCTCCAACGGTCGAACCCTAACGGCTGGGTGACGTGGCTTGCGCACCGGACTGTCCGGTACGCCCGTCGACAGCAGCCTTCACCAAACGGCTAGTTTGGTGGTTGGGGCTATAAATACCCCAACCACCCCACCATTCATGGCATCCAAGTTTTCCACCTTCCAACACCTTACAAGAGCTATAGCATTCAATTCTAGACACAACCAAAGAGATCAAATCCTCTCCCAAGTCCAGAATCACTCCAAATCAAATAGTGACTAGAGAGAGTGACACTTGTGTTCATTTGAGCTCTTGCGCTTGGATTGCTTCTTTTCTTTCTCATTCTTTCTTGTGAACACTCAATTGTAACCAAGGCAAGAGACACCAATTGTGTGGTGGTCCTTGCGGGGGCTTAGTGTCCCGGGTGATTGAGAAGAGAAGCTCACTCGGTCTAAGTGACCGTTTGAGAGAGGGAAAGGGTTGAAAGAGACCCGGTCTTTGTGACCACCTCAACGGGGAGTAGGTTTGCAAGAACCGAACCTCGGTAAAACAAATCCTTGTGTCTCACTCTTTATTTGCTTGCGATTTGTTTTCCACCCTCTCTCTCGGACTCGCTTATATTTCTAACGCTAACCCGGCTTGTAGTTGTGATTAACTTTGTAAATTTCAGTTTCGCCCTATTCACCCCCCCTCTAGGCGACTTTCAATTGGTATCAGAGCCCGGTGCTTCATTAGAGCCTAACCGCTCGAAGTGATATCGGGAGATCACGCCAAGAAGGAGATGGTGACCGGCGACAAGCCCGCTACAAGCCACGGGAAGGCTCCATCGAGAGAGTCCCACAACAAAGGGAAGGAGAAGGAATCTTCTTCCCTCAAGTCGCATCGGAGTGGCGACAAGAAAAAGAAGATGAGGAAAGTGGTCTACTACGAGACCGATTCTTCATCGCCATCCACCTCCGGCTCTGACGCGCCATCCATAACTTCTAAGCGCCATGAGCGCAAGAAGTATAGTAAGATTCCCCTACGCTACCCTCGTATTTCAAAGCGTACTCCTTTACTTTCCGTTCCACTAGGCAAACCACTGGTTTTTGACGGTGAAGATTATAATATGTGGAGTGACAAAATGAGGCATCATCTAACCTCACTCCACACAAGCATTTGGAACGTTGTTGAGTTTGGTGTACAGGTACCATCCGTAGGGGATGAAGACTATGATTCGGATGAAGTGGCCCAAATTCATCACTTTAACTCCCAAGCCACTACTATACTCCTCGCCTCTCTAAGTCGAGAGGAGTATAATAAGGTGCAAGGGTTGAAGAGCGCAAAGGAAATTTGGGACGTGCTCAAGACCGCGCACGAAGGAGACGAGGTGACCAAGATCACCAAGCGGGAGACGATCGAGGGGGAGCTCGGTCGCTTCATGCTTCACCAAGGAGAGGATCTGCAAGCCATGTACAATCGCTTGAAGACCTTGGTGAACCAAGTGCGCAACCTCGGGAGCACCAAATGGGATGACCATGAGATGGTCAAGGTTATCCTTAGATCCCTCGTTTTTCTTAACCCTATGCAAGTTCAATTAATTCGAGGTGATCCTAGATACACGCTAATGTCTCCCGAGGAGGTTATAGGAAAGTTTGTGAGCTTTGAGCTAATGATCAAAGGCTCAAAGAAAATCATCGAGCAAGGCACCTCCTCCACGCCCGAGGTACAACCCGCCGCATTCAAGGCAACGGAGGAAAAGAAGGAAGAGTCTACATCAAGTAGGCTCCCCACTGATGCCTCAAAGCTCGACAATGAGGAGATGGCTTTAATCATCAAAAGCTTTCGACAAATCCTCAAGCAAAGGAGGGGGAAGGACTACAAGCCCCGCTCCAAGAAGGTTTGCTACAAGTGTGGTAAGCCCGGTCACTTTATGGCAAAGTGTCCTATTTCTAGTGACAGTGACAGGGGCGACGACAAGAAGGGGAGAAGAAAGGAAAAGAAGAGGTACCACAAGAAGAAGGGTGGCGTTGCCCATGTGTGCCGCGAGTGGGACTCCAACGAGAGCTCCACCGACTCCTCCTCCGATGAGGAAGCCGCCAACATCACCGTCAACAAGGGACTTCTCTTCCCCAACATCAGCCACAAGTGCCTCATGGCAAAGGACGGCAAGAAGAAAAAGGTTAAATCTAAATCCTCCACTAAATATGCCACCTCTAGTGATGAGGCTAATTCTAGTGATAATGAGGATGATTTATTTACTCTTTTTGCCAACCTTAACATGCAACAAAAGGAGAAGTTAAATGAATTGATTAGCACTATTCATGATAAGGATGATCTCTTGGATAGCCAAGAGGACTTCCTAATTAAGGAAAATAAGAAGCATGTTAAGGTTAAGAATGATTATGCTCTAGAGATGGAAAAATGTGAAAAATTAACTAGTGAGCTAAGCACTTGCCATGATGTTATTGCCAACCTTAGAAATGAAAATGCTAGATTAATTGCTAAGGTTGATTCAAGTGTTTGTGATGATTCATATGCCAATCTTAGAAATGATCATGCTATTTATATTGCTAAGATTGAAAAATTAAATGTCTCTCTTGCTAGTCTTAGAAGTGAAAATGAAAAATTAATTGCTAAGGCTAATGAATTAAATATTTGCAATGCTTCCATTTCCAATCTTAGAGATGAAAATGCCATTTTACATGCTAAGATTGTTGAATTAAATTCTTGCAAACCATCTACATCTACCGTTGAGCATGTTTCTATTTGCACAAGATGTAGAGATGTTGACATTGATGCTATTCATGATCATATGGCTTTAATTAAACAACAAAATGATCATATAGCAAAATTAGATGCTAAAATTGCCGAGCATGAGCTAGATAATGAAAATTTTAAATTTGCTCGTAGTATGCTTTATAGTGGGAGACGCCCTGGGATCAAGGATGGCATTGGCTTCCAAAAGGGGGACAATATCAAACTTAATGCCCCTCCTAAAAGATTATCTAACTTTGTTAAGGGCAAGGCTCCCATGCCTTAGGATAACGAGGGTTACATTTTGTACCCTGCCGGTTATCCCGAGCATAAGATTAGAAGAATTCATTCTAGGAAGTCTCACTCTGGTCCTAATCATGCTTTTATGTATAAGAGTGAGACATCTAGTTCTAGGCAATCAACCCGTGCTAAATTGCCTAAGAGGAAAACTCCTATTGCATCAAATGATCACAATGTTTCATTTAAAACTTTTAATGCATCTTATGTTTTGACTAACAAATCTGGCAAAGTAGTTGCCAAGTATGTTGGGGGCAAACACAAGGGATCAAAGACTTGTGTTTGGGTACCCAAAGTTCTTGTATCTAATGTCAAAGGACCCAAAACTGTTTGGGTACCTAAAATCAAGAACGAAACTTGTTTTGTAGGTTTATGCATCCGGGGGCTCAAGTTGGATCATCGATAGCGGGTGCACAAACCACATGACAGGGGAGAAAAAGATGTTCTCCTATGAGAAAAACCAAGATCCCCAACGAGCTATTACATTCGGGGATGGAAATCAAGGTTTGGTCAAAGGATTGGGTAAAATTGCTATATCACCTGACCATTCTATTTCCAATGTTTTTCTTGTAGACTCTTTATATTACAACTTGCTTTCTGTATCTCAATTATGTAAAATGGGCTGCAACTGTCTTTTCACGGATACAGGTGTTACTGTCTTTAGAAGAAGTGATGATTCGGTAACTTTTAAGGGAGTATTGGAGGGTCAGCTGTACTTAGTTGATTTCAATAGAGCTGAACTCGATACTTGCTTAATTGCTAAGACTAACATGGGTTGGCTCTGGCATCGCCGACTAGCCCATGTTGGGATGAAGAATCTTCACAAGCTTCTAAAGGGAGAGCACATTTTGGGACTAACAAATGTGCATTTTGAGAAAGACAGGATCTGTAGCGCATGTCAAGCAGGGAAGCAAGTTGGCGCTCATCATCCACATAAGAACATCTTAACGACTGACAGGCCACTTGAGCTCCTCCACATGGACCTATTCGGCCCGATCGCTTACATAAGCATCGGCGGGAGTAAGTACTGTCTTGTTATTGTGGATTACTATTCTCGCTTCACTTGGGTATTCTTTTTACAGGAAAAATCTCAAACCCAAGAGACTTTAAAGGGATTCTTGAGACGGGCTCAAAATGAGTTCGGCTTAAGGATCAAGAAAATTAGAAGTGATAATGGAACGGAGTTCAAGAATTCGCAAATCGAAGGCTTCCTTGAGGAGGAGGGCATCAAGCATGAGTTCTCTTCTCCCTACACGCCACAGCAAAATGGTGTAGTGGAGAGAAAGAATAGAACTCTATTGGATATGGCAAGGACCATGCTTGATGAATACAAGACTTCGGATCGGTTTTGGGCCGAGGTGGTCAACACCGCTTGCTACGCCATCAACCGGTTGTATCTACACCGAATCCTCAAGAAGACATCCTACGAACTCCTCACCGGTAAAAAGCCCAATGTTTCATATTTTAGAGTCTTTGGTAGCAAATGTTTTATTCTTGTTAAAAGAGGTAGAAAATCAAAATTTGCTCCTAAGGCTGTAGAAGGCTTTTTACTAGGATATGATTCAAACACAAGGGCATATAGAGTCTTTAACAAGTCCACTGGACTAGTTGAAGTTTCTTGTGACATTGTGTTTGATGAGACTAACGGCTCTCAAGTAGAGCAAGTTGATCTTGATGAATTAGATGATGAAGAGGCTCCGTGCGTCACGCTAAGGAACATGTCCATTGGGGATGTGTGTCCTAAGGAAATTGAAGAGCCCATTCAAGCACAAGATCAACCATCCTCCTCCATGCAAGCATCTCCACCAACTCAAGATGAGGATGAGGCTCAAGATGATGAAGAGGAAGATCAAGAAGATGAGCCACCTCAAGACGATGGCAATGATCAAGGGGGAGATGCAATTGATCAAGACAAGGAGGATGAACAAGTTCCAAGGCCGCCACACCCAAGAGTCCACCAAGCAATCCAACGAGATCACCCCGTGAACACCATCCTCGATGACATTCATAAGGGGGTAACCACTAGATCTCGTGTTGCACATTTTTGTGAGCATTACTCTTTTATTTCCTCTATTGAGCCACACAAGGTAGAGGAAGCACTTCAAGATTCGGATTAGGTGATGGCGATGCAAGAGGAGCTCAACAACTTCACAAGGAATGATGTATGGCATTTAGTTCCACGTCCTAACCAAAATGTTGTAGGAACCAAGTGGGTCTTCCGCAACAAGCAGGATGAGCATGCTGTGGTGACAAGGAACAAGGCACGACTTGTGGCCAAAGGGTATTCACAAGTCAAAGGTTTAGATTTTGGTGAAACCTATGCACCCGTAGCTAGGCTTGAGTCAATTCGCATTTTACTTGCCTATGCTACTTACCATGGCTTCAAGCTTTATCAAATGGACGTGAAGAGTGCCTTCCTCAATGGACCAATCAAGGAAGAGGTCTATGTTGAGCAACCTCCCGGCTTTGAAGACAGTGAGTATCCTAATCATGTTTATAAACTCTCTAAGGCGCTTTATGGGCTCAAGCAAGCCCCAAGAGCATGGTATGAATGCCTAAGAGATTTTCTTATTGCTAATGGCTTCAAAGTCGGAAAAGCCGATCCTACTTTATTTACTAAAACACTTGCAAATGATTTGTTTGTATGCCAAATTTATGTTGATGATATTATATTTGGGTCTACTAATGAATCTACATGTGAGGAATTTAGTAGGATCATGACACAAAAATTCGAGATGTCTATGATGGGGTAGTTGAAGTATTTCTTAGGATTTCAAGTGAAGCAACTCCAAGAGGGCACTTTCATTAGCCAAACCAAGTACACTCAAGATATACTCAACAAGTTTGGGATGAAAGACGCCAAACCCATCAAGACACCCATGGGAACAAATGGGCATCTCGACCTCAACACGGGAAGTAAATCCGTCGATCAAAAGGTATACCGGTCGATGATAGGTTCTTTACTCTATTTATGTGCTTCACGACCGGATATTATGCTTTCCGTATGCATGTGTGCAAGATTCCAAGCCGATCCTAAAGAAAGCTCACCTTAGGGCCGTAAAACGAATCTTGAGATATTTAGTTTATACTCCTAAGTTTGGCCTTTGGTACCCCAGGGGATCCACATTTGATTTAATTGGTTATTCCGATGCCGATTGGGCAGGGTGCAAAATTAATAGAAAGAGCACATCGGGGACTTGCCAGTTCTTGGGAAGATCTCTGGTGTCTTGGGCTTCAAAGAAGCAAAATTCTGTGGCTCTTTCAACCGCCGAAGCCGAGTATATTGCCGCAGGTCATTGTTGCGCGCAATTGCTTTGGATGAGGCAAACCCTTAGGGACTATGGTTACAAATTAACCAAAGTTCCTCTTCTATGTGATAATGAGAGTGCAATCCGCATGGCAGATAATCCCGTTGAGCATAGCCGCACTAAACACATAGCCATTCGGTATCACTTTCTAAGGGATCACCAACAAAAGGGGGATATCGAGATCGCATATGTTAGCACCAAAGAACAATTAGCCGATATCTTTACCAAGCCATTGGATGAACAAACTTTTACCAAACTTAGGCATGAGCTAAATATTCTTGATTCTAGAAACTTTTATTGATGTTTTGCACACATAGCTCATATGTATACCTTTGATCATCTCTTTCATGTGCTATGACTAATGTGTTTCTTTAAGTCCATTTCATGCTAAGTCATGGATTGAAAGGGAAAAGGAGTCTTCGGCGAAGACAAGGCTTCCACTCCGCTCCATCGAATCATTCATCCTTCGCCGTCGCTCCGCACAATCTCTCCAACTTTGGTATAATCTTCACTCCTTTACTTCCATCCAAAGGGGGGAGAGTAGTTTAAAAGGGCTTATATTTCACTCAAACATCCGTTTTTGGCGATTCATGCCAAAGGGTGAGAGAGTATTAGCCCAAAGCAAAAGGACCGCACCACCACCAATTTCAAAAAATGTAGTCTTTTATTTGATATTAAAAGAAGTTTTTTCAATTAATATCTTATTTTGATATAATTTCAAATTGGTATGCCCTCTTCAAAATTAATATCGAAAACCCTCTTGAACACTAAGAGGAGGATTTCATTAAGGGGGAGTTTTGTTTAGTCAAAGGAAAAGCATTTGAAACAGGGGGAGAAAATTTCAAAACTTGAAAATGCTTCTCAAAACCTTATTCATTTACCTTTGACTATTTGCAAAAGAACTTTGAAAAGAAATTCCAAAACATTTTGCAAAACAAAACATGTGGTGCAAGCGTGGTCCAAAATGTTAATAAGAAGAAAAGCCATCCTTGCGCATCTAGTAAGTAATATTTATTGGTTTCATTCCAAGCAACCTTTACACTTACATTATGCAAACTAGTTCAATTCTGCACTTTCATATTTGCTTTGGTTTGTGTTGGCATCAATCACCAAAAAGGGGGAGTTTGAAAGGGAAATAGGCTTACATCTTTTCCTAATTGATTTTGGTGGTTGAATTGCCCAACACAAATAATTGGACTAACTAGTTTGCTCTAGATTATAAGTTTTACAGGTGCCAAAGGTTCACAATAGACCAATAAAATGACCAAGAAAGGGTTCAAACAAAGAGAGCAAAAGACAACTGAAGTGTGCCCTGGTCTGGCGCATCGGACTGTCCGGTGTGCCACCGGACAGTGTCCGGTGTACCAGGAAACTCAGCTCCAAACTCGTCACCTTCGAGAAAATCAGAGGGCGCTCCGCTATAATTCACCGGACTGTCCGGTGAGCACGGACAGTGTCCAGTGACACACCGGACTGTCCGGTGTGCCAGTGGAGCAACGACTACTTCAAGTGCCAACGGTCGACTGCAACGCATTTAATGCGCGCTTGCGCGCGCAAAGGACAGAGCACGCGCAGTTGGCGCACCGGACAGTCTACAGTACTTGTCCGGTGCACCACCGGACAGCCAAAAGACCCCACCTGTCAGAGCTCCAACGATCGAACCCTAACGGCTGGGTGACGTGGCTGGCGCACCGGACAGTGTCCGGTGCGCCCGTCGACAACAGCTTTCACCAAACGGCTAGTTTGGTGGTTGGGGCTATAAATACCGCAAGCACCCCACCATTCATGGCATCCAAGTTTTCCACCTTCCAACACCTTACAAGAGCTATAGCATTCAATTCTAGACACAACCAAAGAGATCAAATCCTCTCCCAAGTCCGGAATCACTCCAAATCAAATAGTGACTAGAGAGAGTGACACTTGTGTTCATTTGAGCTCTTGCGCTTGGATTGCTTCTTTTCTTTCTCATTCTTTCTTGTGAACACTCAATTGTAACCAAGGCAAGAGACACCAATTGTGTGGTGGTCCTTGCGGGGGCTTAGTGTCCCGGGTGATTGAGAAGAGAAGCTCACTCGGTCTAAGTGACCGTTTGAGAGAGGGAAAGGGTTGAAAGAGACCCGGTCTTTGTGACCACCTCAACGGGGAGTAGGTTTGCAAGAACCGAACCTCGGTAAAACAAATCCTTGTGTCTCACTCTTTATTTGCTTGCGATTTGTTTTCCACCCTCTCTCTCGGACTCGCTTATATTTCTAACGCTAACTCGGCTTGTAGTTGTGATTAACTTTGTAAATTTCAGTTTCACCCTATTCACCCCCCTCTAGGCGACTTTCAGCATACTTCTAGCAAATTTAAACTTTTCATTTTCAATTTCATGCTCATTAATTTTAGCAGTTAATTGAGCTATAGGATCATTTTGTTGTTTAATTAGAGCAAGGTGATCATTTATAGCATCTATATTAACATCTCTACATCTAGTGCAAATAGAAGCATGCTCAACAGTGGATGCAGAAGGTTTGCAAATATTCAATTCTTCTATCTTAGCATGTAATATGGTGTTCTCATGTCTAAGACAGTAAATAGAATCATTGCAAACATTTAAATCTTTAACCTTAGAAATTAAGCTAGCATTTTCATCTCTAAGGCTAGAAATTGTATCATTCAATTCATCAATCTTAGCATTTAGACTAGCATTTTCATTTCTAAGACCGATAATTGAATCATGGTAAATGCTAAGCTCCTTAGTCAAATTTTCACATTTCTCTACTTCCTGAGCATAAGCATTCTTCACCTTAACATGTTTTTTGTTTTCTCTAATAAGGAATTCCTCTTGGCTATCCAAGAGTTCATCCTTCTCATGAATAGCTCCTATTAGTTCATTTAATTTTTCCTTTTGTTGCATGTTAAGGTTGGCAAAAAGAGTAAGAAAATCATCTTCATCTTCACTAGAGCTACCCTCATCACTAGATGTTGTATATTTGGGGGTGGCTCTAGATTGTACCTTCTTCTTTTTGCCATCCTTTGCCATGAAGCACTTGTGGCCGATGTTGGGGAAGAGGAGGCCTTTGTTGATGGCGATGTTGGCGGCGTCCTCGTCGGAGGAGGAGTCGGTGGAGCTCTCGTCGGAGTCCCATTCCCGACACACGTGGGCATCACAGCCCTTCTTCTTGTAGTACCTCTTCTTTTCTTTCTTCTTCCCCTTCTTGTCGTCGCCCCTGTCACTATCACTTGAATTTGGACATTTGGCAATAAAATGACCAGGCTTACCACACTTGTAGCACACCCTCTTGGAGTAGGGTTTGTAGTCCTTCCCGCTCCTTTGCTTGAGAATTTGGCGGAAGCTCTTGATGATGAGCACCATTTCCTCGTTGTCGAGCTTGGAGGCATCGATGGGAAGCCTACTTGATGTAGACTCCTCTTTCTTCTCTTCCGTCGCTTTGAATGTGATAGGTTGCACCTCGGGTGTGGAGGTGGTGCCTTGCTCCAAGTTGATGATGTGTTTGGAGTCTTTGATCATTAGCTCAAAGCTCACAAACTTGCCTATCACTTCCTCGTGAGACATTAATTTGTATCTAGGATCCCCACGAATTAATTGCACTTGGGTAGGATTGCGAAAAATAAGGGATCTTAGAATAACCTTGACCATCTCATGGTCATCCCATTTGGTGCTCCCGAGGTTGCGCACTTGGTTCACCATTGTTTTGAGCCGGTTATACATTGCTTATGGCTCTTCTCCTTTGTTGAGGACGAAACGGGCGAGCTCCCCCTCGATCGTCTCCCGCTTGGTGATCTTTGTCACCTCGTCCCCTTCGTGCGCCGTCTTGAGGGCGTCCCAAATTTCTTTGGCCGTCTTTAACCCTTCCACCTTATTATACTCCTCTCGACACAAGGAGGCGAGGAATATAGTTGTGGCTTGGGAGTTAAAGTGCCTAATTTGGGCGACTTTGTCCGAATCTTAGTCCTTGTCCCCCTCCTTAGGTACCTACGCTCCATACTCAACAATATCCCAAATGCTTGCGTGGAGTGAGGTTAGGTGATGCCTCATTTTATCACTCTACATATAATAATCTTCACCATAAAAATATGGTGGTTTGCCTAAGGGAACGGAAAGTAGAGGAGCGCGCTTAGAAATGCGGGGATAGCGAAGGGGCATCTTACTATACTTCTTGCGCTCATGGCGCTTAGAAGTAGTGGACGACGAGTCGGAGCCAGATGTGGAGGGTGACGATGAGTCAGTCTCGTAGTAGACCACTTTCTTCATTTTCTTCTTCTTGTCGCCTCTCCTATGGGACTTGATGGAGGAAGAGGAGTCCTCCTTGTGCTTGTTGCCGGACTCCCTTGAGAGAGTCTTCCCTGAGCTTGTGGGCTTGTCACCGTTCATGATCTCCCTGTTGACGTGATCTCCCGACATCACTTCGAGTTGTTAGACTCTAATGAAGTGTCGGGCTCTGATTGTAGAGCCCAAAATTTGTATCAAATAAAAACAAGGATATAAATAAATAAATGTAGTTATAAGTTAATGTCTTGAGAAATTATGGAACCTTGAGAGATTAATTGAATTTCTTCTATGTGTGCATATTCAATTAATGGGATTATATTGTTCAAATAACAAATAAATAATGAAATATGCATCTCATGCCGATAATTTTGTTGTGGTGCATTTTGTTTGAATAAAGGAATCAAGACTTAATTTGGCCTCAAATGATAAATGAGAATGTATCAAAAAAATGAATAAAAAGAAAGGAATTTTAATTAAGTCCATTACCCGCTCCATAATTAAATAATAGGAAGAAAGATAAATAATAAAAATGCAAATAGTGGGAGTAATATTCACATTAGGATGGTATTTAATAATTTGAGATCTAAAATATAAACCAGGAATTTAAAATTGGGTTTGAATCTTTAAATTTGGAATTTGAAAAGAAAATAACAAAAGAAAAGAATAAAGAAGCTTACTACCTCGGTTTGGGCCAATTTCCCTGCTGTCGGCCCATCTCCGTTTTCGCGCTGCTCGGCCCATCTCGCGCTCCTGACCGAATTCCGTCGCACGGCGTCGACAGGTGGGCCACGCTGGTCAGTCGCGCCCGTGTCTTTCCTTATCGGCTACACCGACCCGTGGGACCCCCTGGTCAGATCGGTCTTCCCCATCTCTCCAGCGTTCCGTTGAAGCGGCTCCGTTTGGTGCGGCTGGAGGATCGGGTGACGGAGTCCGTGCGCGCGATAATGGCGGGGGAATCCGCGGGGAGATTGTTGTGGGCCGCATAAAAGGGGGGGCATAAAGACAGAACCCACGCCCACCCTGTTCTTAGTTCTTCCCATCGTGCAGCTTGCCACCGCTCGGCCGCCGCTGTGCGCCGTCGTGAAATCCACATCCGCATTGCTCGTGGAGCATTCCAGTGTTGCGCCGCGACCCCCTTGATGCTTCAGCAGCCACTAATTCCTCCATTGGTGCCGCGGCTCTAGCACATTTGATCGTCGAATTGGTGGTCACCGTGGGCCGCCATGGCCGCCTCGTGGGCAACTCACCGGCGTCGATGCTCCGGACCTTGGGGATGGCCTTGGGCCTTCGTCATGACTCGGGTAACCTGCGTGATGCACCACCGGGCGAATTGGGTCACCTACTCCGATCGAATTGGTCACCGGAAAATCAAACCCGCCGCGGTTCGTCCTGCGCGCGTGGGCAGCGACTTCTGTGCCGCTAGCGTCGGTGAGTACTTGCTCCTCGTGTCCACCTCCGTTCTCTCTTTGCGTAGCGTCCGTCAATCGAGCTGGAAGACGTGGTAGGGCCGGATTCACCGCGCCGTTCATGGCGCGCCGCCGTGGGGGGGATGACGGTCCGCCATGGCGAGTTCCCGGGTTAGGAAGAAGCCGTTCGGCCGTCTGATCTTAACGGACGGTAGGGATTAGTTTGAGCGTACCCTTTCGATCTATTGTGTATGCGCCGTCGGATCACGATCGGAAGGCCCTGATTAGATCCTGGGATAACTCTTCGTAGTGATTTAATCCAAGCCATCTGTAGGAAATCATGTGGATCTGGGGGTTGATGGCGTTTCGGCCGTTGGATCATGATCCTGCGATCTGTATTACATACCGGTCCGGTTATGTAATCGGTTGATCTGGACCCTCTGATTCTAATCGTGCGGTCCAGGATGGCCCGTACCCCTTCGCCGTGACTTTTTGTTAAAGAGCCCCCGAGGAAAGCAGTAATCAACCCGCCATCCGGAATACACTATTCTCTGTGTCTCGGGTTTCTTGCGCTGAGGCCCCTGACTTTTCCAGGATTTGGCGCGCAGTCCAGATAACAGAGAAATTAGATAATTAATATTAGAAATTGATTTTTAGTATAAAAATAAATCTTAAAACTTGTATAATTCATATTTAATTCATTTTAACTCCAAATTGAGTCATTCCAGTTGCAATAATTTTATTTTAATATTGTATATCAACTAGTAACACTGTTTAGCCATGAAACTTGAAGCAAAATTGTTCATTTGAATTAATCTGTTCTAGGTGCTTAATAACTTCAGAAATTCATAACTAAATAACTATAACTTCAAATTTAGTGATTCTTGTTCCTACGATCTCGTAGCAACGCGTAGATTATTATTATTCAGTTTGTACTTATGTTTGGTGTAATGTTAATTTTGCCTATACAATGTTTGTTTGTATTGCTACGACTAGAACGAGGTCACGTGTCATCTGAAGAGCAAGTTGGTACCTGGAATCTCAAGTCCCAGGCAAGTTGTGCCCTTGATCACTTCTTTTACCCACTCATGTTCTAATTAATCATAATGATCTGCATAGGTTAATTTTGATGGGACCCAATAGGTTACCTTAGTTTGTCTATCTTTATACCTTGTTTACCACTGAACTTTCTGGGTAGTACTTGCTAGTGCTATATGTGGTTTTGGGTATGGAAATACACTATTCCTGATTATACTTTTGTTATCAGTTGTTATTTATTATTCATGATAAGATCATTATGTTAATTGGAACATGGAGCGACCACCCGGGAAAACAGTGCTACCACAAGGGAGGAATGGGACCCCTTGGCTGATTAATTAGGAAAGCTAGTGGAAGACTACCTTACCCGAAAGGGGCAAGGGCAGTAGGGGAGTGGTCAGTGTAGGGAGGCCCTCGGGAGGATTTTGCTGCGATGGCGGTCCTGCAAGGGATTCCTGCATTGGAACTTCCTATAAACTGTAGCGGGTTTTCGGAAGCTAGTGGAACTTTGTAAAGGCCTCGTAGTGGATCCCTAGCCATTCACCTCGGTAGTGTCTAAGGGCCTTGCAAACCCTGGCGACATGGGATACACGACTTGTGGGTAAAGATGCGCAACCTCTGCAGAGTGTAAAACTAGTATACTAGCCGTGCTCACGGTCATGAGCGGCTTGGACCCTCACATGATTAATCTATGGAACTTAAATTCAATTTGTCATATGCATTGCATCGCAGGTGATGTTGTTACTTCTGTTCTACTATTTAATTGGGTTGGTATTTACTTATACTTAGTAACTGCTAATAAAATTTTGACCAACTTTAAAAGCAATGCTCAGCTCTAACCATCTTCTTTGGTAAGCCTTACACTACACGTGAGCTCCCACCTTTGGCGAGTTCATGCACATTATTCCCCACAACTTGTTGAGCGATGAACGTATGTGAGCTCACTCTTGCTGTCTCACACACACCACAGGTCAAGAACAGGTACCGCAGGATGAGGCGCTTGGAGGATGCTGCGATGTGTTCGTGAGAGGTCTAGGCCGTCGTCTCCCAATCAACTTTGGGTTGCTGGACCGTTGTCTCCTTATAATGTAATTATTTATTTTGTATAGAACTCCTGATATATATAAAGATGTGACATTCGATCCTGTGCCATGATTCATCATATGTGTGAGACTTGGTCCCGGCACACCTGGTGATTATGTTAGCGCCCGGGTTTTGGACCCCTAAAATCCGGGTGTTACAGAAGTGGTATCAGAGGAATGTTGACTGTAGGACGAAGCCTAGGTAGAACTAGACAACCATTCTTTACTTACCTTACTCTGATTCTTTTCTAAACTCACCTTAATCTTTTCTCGTCTATTTCCGCTTTACTCTGATTATTCCTATCTTTTCTTTCTAAAAGACAAATGTGGATTTTACACTTTGAAATCCTGTGACTGAAGTGACTTTTAGGAATAGGAGACCTACTCTTAGGAACAAAATCAAAAATATTTTCTTAAGTATTTATATGCTTGAGTGTTTGTTCTTATGATACTTGTCTGATTTGGATCTTTGATTGAGTGTGATGGGTTGTGGAATAATGTCCACAATTGCATCTGCATATACACATAGGTATAAAAATATATTTAGACAAACTAAATTATCCTTCAATAAAGTAACTAGCCTAACAATACCCATCTTATCTTAAAGATTCTCCCTTATCTTAATAGATTCATCTCATCTTAAGAGATTCTATCCTACACTCATAGATCTATCTTATCTCAAAAGGTCTTAACTTATCCTAATGTATATAGATCCATCTTATCCTAAGAGGTTTTCTCTTATCTTAATAGATTTATCTTATCTTGAAGGATTCATCTTATCCTAACCACTTTACTTATCCCACCCTAATAGATCTAACTGACCTCCAAAGATTCCATCTTATCTTTATGGATCCATCTTATCCTAATAAGCATACTTATCCACCCTAGTTTAACAACCATGACCTAATGCAAATTAATTGGATCTTATCTAGTCAAGCTAGTCATACCAATCTAATCTAGATCCCATCTAACCTAATATGATCTAATCTAAAGTGAGTTACTTAATGGACTAGTTAATCTTGGTGAAATAGATTAAGACTCTACTTCTATAGTCATGTTTTAACCTAAAATTGGTGCCCTGTACTAACTTGGTCGTATACAACCAACCTGACCTACATGTTGGGTTGCATGACCTACCTAACCCGACCTAGAAGCAAAACAACAAGACAAATTCTGCTTAAACTTATTGAACTCATAACCGCCCACCAACCTATTTTGTTTACCTATGAAACTGCCTTAACCACATATCCCTAATTCGGATAACAACTTCAAGAACGAAGACCGAGGAAGATCAATGTCATCAAGAAAAGAAAAGCACCAACTCAAGTCTTCAAAAAATCAAGTTGAATCGCCAGCGGAATCAAGATCCACATTTCCGGATGAAGTTTTCCCTTATTATACTCTACCTTGCCACAACCTATACTTGCCATAACTGTATCTCATCTAACATAATAGATGGCTAGACATATATATCCATAGTTTCCAAACCATCTACTAGCGAGTATAAAAAAAACTTGAAACAAAACTTTTGATTCCTAAACCAAACTGGTTGCATCCCTTTTATTACTAATCTCGAGGACGAGATTATTTTTAAGGGGGGTAGGATTTGTAGAGCCCAAAATTTGTATCAAACAAAAACAAGGATATAAATAAATAAATGTAGTTATAAGTTAATGTCTTGAGAAATTATGGAACCTTGAGAGATTAATTGAATTTCTTCTATGTGTGCATATTCAATTAATGGGATTATATTGTTCAAATAACAAATAAATAATGAAATATGCATCTCATGCCGATAATTTTGTTGTGGTGCATTTTGTTTGAATAAAGGAATCAAGACTTAATTTGGCCTCAAATGATAAATGAGAATGTATCAAAAAAATGAATAAAAAGAAAGGAATTTTAATTAAGTCCATTACCCGCTCCATAATTAAATAATAGGAAGAAAGATAAATAATAAAAATGCAAATAGTGGGAGTAATATTCACATTAGGATGGTATTTAATAATTTGAGATCTAAAATATAAACCAGGAATTTAAAATTGGGTTTGAATCTTTAAATTTGGAATTTGAAAAGAAAATAACAAAAGAAAAGAATAAAGAAGCTTACTACCTCGGTTTGGGCCAATTTCCCTGCTGTCGGCCCATCTCCGTTTTCGCGCTGCTCGGCCCATCTCGCGCTCCTGACCGAATTCCGTCGCACGGCGTCGACAGGTGGGCCACGCTGGTCAGTCACGCCCGTGTCTTTCCTTATCGGCTACACCGACCCGTGGGACCCCCTGGTCAGATCGGTCTTCCCCATCTCCCGAGCGTTCCGTTGAAGCGGCTCCGTTTGGTGCGGCTGGAGGATCGGGTGACGGAGTCCGTGCGCGCGATAATGGCGGGGGAATCCGCGGGGAGATTGTTGTGGGCCGCATAAAAAGGGGGGGCATAAAGACAGAACCCACGCCCACCCTGTTCTTAGTTCTTCCCATCGTGCAGCTTGCCACCGCTCGGCCGCCGCTGTGCGCCGTCGTGAAATCCACATCCGCATTGCCCGTGGAGCATTCCAGTGTTGCGCCGCGACCCCCTTGATGCTTCAGCAGCCACTAATTCCTCCATTGGTGCCGCGGCTCTAGCACATTTGATCGTCGAATTGGTGGTCACCGTGGGCCGCCATGGCCGCCTCGTGGGCAACTCACCGGCGTCGATGCTCCGGACCTTGGGGATGGCCTTGGGCCTTCGTCATGACTCGGGTAACCTGCGTGATGCACCACCGGGCGAATTGGGTCACCTACTCCGATCGAATTGGTCACCGGAAAATCAAACCCGCCGCGGTTCGTCCTGCGCGCGTGGGCAGCGACTTCTGTGCCGCTAGCGTCGGTGAGTACTTGCTCCTCGTGTCCACCTCCGTTCTCTCTTTGCGTAGCGTCCGTCAATCGAGCTGGAAGACGTGGTAGGGCCGGATTCACCGCGCCGTTCATGGCGCGCCGCCATGGGGGGGATGACGGTCCGCCATGGCGAGTTCCCGGGTTAGGAAGAAGCCGTTCGGCCGTCTGATCTTAACGGACGGTAGGGATTAGTTTGAGCGTACCCTTTCGATCTATTGTGTATGCGCCGTCGGATCACGATCGGAAGGCCCTGATTAGATCCTGGGATAACTCTTCGTAGTGATTTAATCCAAGCCATCTGTAGGAAATCGTGTGGATCTGGGGGTTGATGGCGTTTCGGCCGTTGGATCATGATCCTGCGATCTGTATTACATACCGGTCCGGTTATGTAATCGGTTGATCTGGACCCTCTGATTCTAATCGTGCGGTCCAGGATGGCCCGTACCCCTTCGCCGTGACTTTTTGTTAAAGAGCCCCCGAGGAAAGCAGTAATCAACCCGCCATCCGGAATACACTATTCTCTGTGTCTCGGGTTTCTTGCGCTGAGGCCCCTGACTTTTCCAGGATTTGGCGCGCAGTCCAGATAACAGAGAAATTAGATAATTAATATTAGAAATTGATTTTTAGTATAAAAATAAATCTTAAAACTTGTATAATTCATATTTAATTCATTTTAACTCCAAATTGAGTCATTCCAGTTGCAATAATTTTATTTTAATATTGTATATCAACTAGTAACACTGTTTAGCCATGAAACTTGAAGCAAAATTGTTCATTTGAATTAATCTGTTCTAGGTGCTTAATAACTTCAGAAATTCATAACTAAATAACTATAACTTCAAATTTAGTGATTCTTGTTCCTACGATCTCGTAGCAACGCGTAGATTATTATTATTCAGTTTGTACTTATGTTTGGTGTAATGTTAATTTTGCCTATACAATGTTTGTTTGTATTGCTACGACTAGAACGAGGTCACGTGTCATCTGAAGAGCAAGTTGGTACCTGGAATCTCAAGTCCCAGGCAAGTTGTGCCCTTGATCACTTCTTTTACCCACTCATGTCCTAATTAATCATAATGATCTGCATAGGTTAATTTTGATGGGACCCAATAGGTTACCTTAGTTTGTCTATCTTTATACCTTGTTTACCACTGAACTTTCTGGGTAGTACTTGCTAGTGCTATATGTGGTTTTGGGTATGGAAATACACTATTCCTGATTATACTTTTGTTATCAGTTGTTATTTATTATTCATGATAAGATCATTATGTTAATTGGAACATGGAGCGACCACCCGGGAAAACAGTGCTACCACAAGGGAGGAATGGGACCCCTTGGCTGATTAATTAGGAAAGCTAGTGGAAGACTACCTTACCCGAAAGGGGCAAGGGCAGTAGGGGAGTGGTCAGTGTAGGGAGGCCCTCGGGAGGATTTTGCTGCGATGGCGGTCCTGCAAGGGATTCCTGCATTGGAACTTCCTATAAACTGTAGCGGGTTTTCGGAAGCTAGTGGAACTTTGTAAAGGCCTCGTAGTGGATCCCTAGCCATTCACCTCGGTAGTGTCTAAGGGCCTTGCAAACCCTGACGACATGGGATACACGACTTGTGGGTAAAGATGCGCAACCTCTGCAGAGTGTAAAACTAGTATACTAGCCGTGCTCACGGTCATGAGCGGCTCGGACCCTCACATGATTAATCTATGGAACTTAAATTCAATTTGTCATATGCATTGCATCGCAGGTGATGTTGTTACTTCTGTTCTACTATTTAATTGGGTTGGTATTTACTTATACTTAGTAACTGCTAATAAAATTTTGACCAACTTTAAAAGCAATGCTCAGCTCTAACCATCTTCTTTGGTAAGCCTTACACTACACGTGAGCTCCCACCTTTGGCGAGTTCATGCACATTATTCCCCACAACTTGTTGAGCGATGAACGTATGTGAGCTCACTCTTGCTGTCTCACACACACCACAGGTCAAGAACAGGTACCGCAGGATGAGGCGCTTGGAGGATGCTGCGATGTGTTCGTGAGAGGTCTAGGTCGTCGTCTCCCAGTCAACTTTAGGTTGCTGGACCGTTGTCTCCTTATAATGTAATTATTTATTTTGTATAGAACTCCTGATATATATAAAGATGTGACATTCGATCCTGTGCCATGATTCATCATATGTGTGAGACTTGGTCCCGGCACACCTGGTGATTATGTTAGCGCCCGGGTTTTGGACCCCTAAAATCCGGGTGTTACACTGATACCAATTGAAAGTTGCCTAGAGAGGGGTGAATAGGCAAAACCTGAAATTTATAACTTAAAACACAAACTACAAGCTGGGGTTAGAGTTAGAATTATATCCAAGTCCGGGAGACAGGGGAAAACAAATCAACTAAGAAATAAAGCAAGTGAACACGGTGATTTGTTTTACCGAGGTTCGGTTCTAAAGAACCTAGTCCCCGTTGAGGTGGTCACAAAGACCGGGTCTCTTTCAACCCTTTCCCTCTCTCAAACGGTCAGTTAGACCGAGTGAGCCTTCTTCCTTAATCTCACGGGTCACTTAGACCCTGCAAGGACCACCACACAATTGGTGTCTCTTGCCTTGCTTACAAAGCACTTGAGAGTAAGAATTGAAAAGAAAAAGAAGGCCAAGCCAAGCAAACAAGAGCAACAAAGGAACACAAGAGATCCTCTCACAAGTCCTAATGCACTAGAGTTGATTTGGGGACTTTGAGTGGATCGATCGCTTTGATTGTGTCTTGGAGTGGAGTCTTTTGCTCTTGTATTGAATGCAATGTTCAGAATGCTTGGATGCTTGGTGTTGTGGTGGTTGGGGGTATTTATAGCCCTCAACCACCAAATGGCCGTTAGGGATGGCTGCTGTCGATGGACGCACCAAACAGTCTGGTGCGCCACCGAACGGGCACTGTAGGCTGTCCGGTACGCCGCCACGTCACCCAACCGTTAGGATTCAGGAGCAGTTGACCGTTGGCATCGTTGTCTTCTTGTGGCATCGGACAGTCCAGTGCCGCACCAGACAGCTCATGTTCACTGTTCGGTGCGCCACTGACTCTGCGCTTTGACTATGCCGCACACTGTTCTTCACTGTAGCGCTGTTAGCCCTCTTTTTGCAGTCGACCGTTGCGCAAGTTAGTCGTTGCTCCGATGGTGCACCGGACAGTCCGGTGGCACACCGGACAATCCGATGAATTTTAGCGGAGTGCGCCTGCGAAAACCCGAGAGCGACTGTTTGGACTCTGTACGATCCTGGTGCACCGGACACTGTCCGGTGGCACACCGGACAGTCCGGTGCGCCAGACCACATCACACTTAGTTTCTTTTGCTCCTTTGAATTTGATCCCTAACTTGAATATTTATTCGTTTGTGTTGAACCTTTATGCACCTGTAGAACATGTATTCTAGAGCAAACTAGTTAGTCTATATATTTGTGTTGGACATTCAACCACCAAAATTAATTGTGGGAAAAGGTTAACCCTATTTCCCTTTCACTTATCAACTCTCAAGTCTCTCACTAGGCAAAGTCTCTTTCTTACTCTCAAATGGGTTTCTTCAGCAATTGAAACAGCAAGAGAACTCATATACTCGAGTTGGAGAAATAAATAGCCCAAAGCAAAAGAACTAGTCGATACCATTTCACTTAGCATAGTCGGGTGCACTGGACATGTTCGGTCTACATCGTACATGTCTGGTGCATTCCCAATGGCTTGTTTTAGAAACTAGCCAATATTCTACTAATATCTAGCACTAACACCGGTGCCACACCGGACATATACGTTGAGTACAACGCTTAGGTGCATATTTGCATACCTCTCTGAGTATGTTGTCCGGTACCATGTCCGGTGGCACACTAGACATGTTCGGTAAGTACTCAGTTTCTCAAACACAGTTTACAACCTCTTTAAGCACCATGTTCAATGATATATTTGGTGGTTCATTAGACATGTCTAGTGAGTATATTGAGGTTGAGACCAATTCTACAGGCTTTAGGTGCCTTGTTTGGTGCTAGAAATGTTGGTGTTGCGCTAGTTTACAAAAGGGCACACTCATGTATGATGCCTCATGTTTGGTGCCCACCAAACACGTCTGGTGATACTACATCAACGTAACTCACTTGTTTCTATTGTTTTTCAAGTTGGGCTCTCATGACCGTGAACTTCTCATAGGCTTTCATGAGTTTATCTAGCACTAGTTTTTTTGCATGTGTGCATCACCACTCCTACACTTTCATATGCCAAGCTACCTATTTTATGCCTCTTTATAGTATGATCAAAGGAAAACTAATGGTTCTTGTTGGAACTTGCTCTCCTGAGCGAGTTGACCCAACAGGGGAGTAAAAGTGGTGTAAACGGGGCTACAACTCGAGATGGCAATAGCTCTGTTAACCTAGCCCCTCATGGGCACTGTGCGGGGGTATTTATAGGTGCCTGAGTGCCCAGCGTCAAGGATTAAGGACGCATGTGCCCTCAGGAGCCTAGGTCCTCCCGGAATATTCCCATTAAAGCAGGGTTACAGACCGTAATAATAGGAAAACCTTTACAATTTAGGCCCGTAATGCGCGACAACAGCGCGGGGCCCGTTATGACGGGCCGGATTGGTCGTGGGCTCTCACGCTGGACGACCCCGCGGGAAGGAGCGGCCTCGCCATGGGCCTTCGTCCTTTAGTTGAGTCAGATGAAGAGTGTTGTCCGTCAGTCATCGTCTCTGTTGGTGCAGCGAAGACTGGCGAAGACTTCGTGCGGAGGGTAGCGTCTACGCCTTCGCCCCAACATTTGCCCTCCGAGGGACCAGTTCGACCAAGTCATCTGGTGTCGAAGACGTCGCTAGATGGTGGAGACGCTGCCCTCGCTCGAAGTGGTTCCTCGGGGGTTTTTGACATGACCGTTGATTGACGTCGCACTGTTGGATTGCGGGTTTCCCGAAGCGCCGCACCCTGTGTATAAAAGGGGGCAGGAGACGGCGCCTTTTGAACTTTATCTCTCCGCGCGCCGCGAAAACCCTAACCTCCTTTTCAAACCGCTTGCTTGCTCGTCTGCCCTCCTTGCTCCTGCTCGCCGGAGATCTGGCCCGTGTGAAGCAGACCGCCCGCCGCCGCCGACGGTACGTAGCCATGTCATCCTCTTCCTCTTCTGCTGCTGATACGCCGGCGACCGGCGAATCGTCCGAGGAGACTCTGAGCAATGTGGCGGCGGAGGAGTTGCGTCCCAGCGACACAGTGGAATTCGGCGTGTCGCGGATGTCCTCGGTCCGCGTGCATGACATGCAACAGCTTGGGTATTTTGGCAGCGGAGTGGCACGTGTGCCGGGGGCAGAGGAGATCCCTGAGCCGGAAGGCGAGCTGGTCGTCTTCGAGGCTTTTTTTGCCGCTAGCCTTCGTCTGCCCGCGCATCGATTTATGGGGGAAGTCCTGCGCAGATTCGAAGTCCAAATCCACCAGTTGACGCCGAATGCCGTGGTGGCCCTGGCAAAGTATGTCTGGGCGACGACTTCGTACGGCTGACAGCCATCAGTCGAAGTCTTCGCGAAGCACTATTGTCTGCATTGGCAGAAGAGGAAAATTGGAAATAAGATTGCTCAATTTGGATCTTGCACATTTACGCCAAAGACCGGCAAGACTTCGATGGAAGTCGTGGAGTTGGTTCCCTGCGCCCGCAATAAGTGGGGCAACTGGTGGGAAGTTTGGTTCTACGTTGCCGAAGGCACAGTCGAAGGCCAACCAGGGCTTCCCGTGGCCGTTATGTGCTCGCATTATTACGCGGCGTATCCGCAGTTTGAGGTAGCGGAGGATGATGAAGACGAGGGGGCCCTTCGGTGCGCGGCCCGCATGAGCAGCGAGCGCGACCTCGTTGAGGAATTTGTGGGGTATGGGGTATGGCCCTTGGCGCATGGCTGGGCGCTGGGCGAAGTATGCCCTCGCCAGATGCCCTCCCGTGGGGGATGCTGGTGCGGAGTCCTGCCTGCGCACTGGATCTGCGGGGCCGAGATCCCGCCGCGTTCGTGCGTGAAGCGGAGGACGGCGCGGCGAGGACGTGGGGCGGTACGTGCCGAAGACGGAGGGTCTGTGGAGCTGGGATATCCGCGGGGCCAATGACAGGCTGAATCGGGTCTTCGAGTTGAACCACTTGCCTAACGGCGGTTACCCCGGGGAAGACACCGCCGACCGCCGCGGGAAGAAACCGATGGGCGGTACCGAGGAAGGGCCATCACAGGAGGCCGCCCCGGTCACTAAGAAGAGAAAATTAGGTACCATGGTGGGAAAAAAGAGGGTGTCTGATAATTTTGTTGTGGAGTTGATGGAGACATGTGCGGCCCCCGGGGGGAGGATGTCTTCGCACGAGCTCTGGGAGTCTTCGGCGCGAATGCTGGAGGTTACCGGGGGTCGGTGGCCAAAGAATCTTCCGATCCCCTAGGCAGAAGACGAGGACATGTCTACGTCTCGTATAGCTCGTGGATTGAAGATTTTCCCTTACGGATGGAATGTTGCTGCTGTTGTGTCGGCAGTGATGAACAAGGATCGGCAGGAGGCTGCGCAGAAGCGCCGGGCCGTCGTCTGGCTCCCTGAGGCCAGGCCGAAGAGGGCGCGGGGTGGTGCGAAGGCTGCTGTCCCCAGCGGTAGCCAGTCTTCGCTGGCTGCGAAGGCGGCCGCGCCTGTAACTGGCAAGTTGCCGGAGAGCGCGAAGGCTGCCGGCGCTGGCGGGACCAAGTCTGCCCCGGAGGGAGCCGCGAAGGCCCGGGAACTGCCTTCGCCGGGGAAGCGTCTTGCCGACTTTGGCACAGACATTTGCATGGACGACTATCTCGCCGGTAAGTTTTTTTTTTGACCGGTGATAAGTTGCAGGGTCGGGCGAAGGGCAACTTGTTGCCATCTCGCCTGCGGTGGCGGCCACGGCGTCTGCCGCGGTTTTTGGGGCGAAGGGTGGCGCTTTCAGCGCTGGCGGCGAGGTGTCGGCGGCCACTGCCGTCAAAGATGAGGCGGACACTGTGTCCCGCCGGCTGCGGGAAGCGTCGCTGCAGCTGAATCAAGTAAGTTGAGGTAGGCTTTGTTGTGGGCCGCTTTCGTGGTGATTGTGTACTGATGCGCGTCTGTTAGGCGGCCGACTTCGCCGACCGCGTGGCGTCGGGCGCCCTGACGACGGGCGTGGATGCCGAAGTCGAGAGACTTCGGGCGCAGCACGCGGACGCCGTCCGGGAAAAGTCGGCTGCGGAGAGCAAAAACCGCCGACTAGCGGACAAGGTGGCCGCCCTGGAGAGCGAGAGGACTGACCTCCGGCGCCAGCTGGTGGAGGAAAGGAGGGAGGCCAATGAGGCCATCACCATGGCGCAGATGGCGCAGGTGGAGGCCAAATTGGCGAGGGCGGAGGAGAGTCTCGCCAGCCAGCGCGCCGGGGAGTGGGAGGCACGGTTCAACGCTCTACAGGCCCGCGTGGATAGGGCCGAGTCTTCTACTCGCGTGGAGGTTGAGCGGACGCGCAAACAGCTCGTGGACTCGTACCGCGAGTTGGGTGCGCGGACTGCTGAGTTCGAGGTGCCCGACCGAGAGGCGGGCCTTCGGTGCCTCGAATGGCTGCAAGATGAATTGCAAGCGCTCCCGACCATCGTGGCGGGCTTCATGTCGTTTGCCTCCCTCGTCACCTGCGAGGGGGCTATGAACGCGTTGTCCTGCGAAGGGTGCAGTCACTATGAGGTCTTCGACCGATCCGATGAAGATTTTGGGCGCGATATTTTTAAGGTCGAAGACCCTGTGGTGAAGGACGCCGGGGGGGCCTCTTCGACCGGATGTGGGGTCCCCACGGTCGGGAGGCGGTTAGGGAACGGGCTGACCAGGCAAGGGATCAGGTAAAGTATGTGTTTCGTTTTGTGTTGTGGAATGTGGGTGTGCGCTGGTGTGCTGAGTCGGTGTACTGGGCTGCAGATGGCGTGTGCTGAGGAGGTGGAGGACTTCGGGCGTCTGAACAGTGCGCTGCCCAAAGCCGAGGCCGACCCGGTGGTGGCCGAGGCTGAGGTCTACCCAGCGCCACCCACGGAAACTGGGGAAGGCTCCCACACTACCCCTGCGACTGCTGTGTCTGGTGGAGGCTCGCCGGCCGCCACCATACAGATGGCGGAGGATCCCGTGAAGGCGGCGACGGAGCCAGCGGCGGAAGATCCTGCGGCGGCTGCTGGGTCTTCACAGGTGGCTTAGTGTGTATGGGGTAGTTAGGGAATTTTGTCTGTGTTACTGAACCTTGGTTGCTGCGCAGGTTCAGGACTTTGGGCCTGCGCACGCAACCGGTACTGCTAATTTTATGGCAGCTTCAACTGTGGTCGCCGGAAATGAATCGGATGGGTCTACGTCTAAGTTTTCTAAGTTTGACGACTCTGGGAGTTCGGTTTTGTGGTCGGAAGAGTCTTCGGATGAAGGCTTAGATTATTTTGTGGCCTTGGACGTGGCTGAGGTGGAGGCTTCTCCGCGTGCTACAGATGCTGAGATTTTGCCTGGTCCGAGAGTTGGGCGTAGGCGACGAAGGGCGGTGGCGAAGCGTAGAGTGGGCGGGTTTGATGGTGGTCGTCTTCGTGTGGGCGGGGCTGGTAAGCAAGAATTGTTGTCCTCGCTAGTTGGGGCGAGTATGGGTGAGGGGGAGTTGCGGAGGCTTTTTGAGGGTGAGGAGCTGAGGATAATGCTATTTAACTATAGGGAGATGGGGATCATTCCGAAGGTTGAGCCTATGTAAGGTGTGATGCCCTCGCTGTACGCGTGTAACTGTAGTTTGTATGTTAAGGTTGACTGCCTTCGCGCATCTGGGTGTGTTCGTAAGGTGTTGCGCACCCGGTCTGGTATATTATTGTGTCGGTCCGGCTACGCCTGTAGACTTTCGGACTGATGCAATGGGCCTTCGACTTTTACACTCGTTATGCTGGCCCGGCGGTACCCTTAGGCGACTTTTGCACGGGTAGCCTTTTGGAGAAGGCTTGGAATTTGCGTACTTGTTGTGCTAGTCCGGCTGCACCCTTAGGCTACTTTTGCACGGATGGTCTTTTTTGAGGAGACTTCGAATTTACGCACTTGTTGTGCTAGTCCGGCTGCACCCTTAGGCGACTTTTGCACGGATAGTCTTTTTTGAGAAGACTTCGAATTTACGCACTTGTTGTGCTAGTCCGGCTGCACCCTTAGGCGACTTTTGCACGGATAGTCTTTTTTGAGAAGACTTCGAATTTACGCACTTGTTGTGCTAGTCCGGCTGCACCCTTAGGCGACTTTTGCGCGGACTGTCGCACGCGAGGGTAGGCATCGCTGCCCCTCGCGGTGACTTTTGTGTCGGTCGAATGTCGAAGACCATTGATGCGGTCTTTTTCGACGTAGTTTTTGCGGGGGATTTTTCGCGTGTATACTACATGGCTCCGCCTCGTTAAAAACCTCACCCCCCAGGAGGAAAAGAGTGCGGGCCGGCTTAAAACTGTTTTGCGGATTACAAGGGCGAAGTGGCCCTGAGGAGTTAAACAAAAAAATTGCGAAGATTATCAATGTTCCAAGAATGTTCTAAGTCTTCGTTGGATGGAGTTGTGAGCCTGTACGCGCTGGGGGACGCCTTCGTCTTGACGATGAAAGGGCCCTCCCACTTCGGCTCCAACTTGCCTCGGGACTCTGTCCGAGCTGTCCGGACGAGTACGAGGTCTCCTTCGTTGAACTCCCTCGGGATGACTGTGTGGTCACGCCATGCTTTTGTCTGAGCTTGGTATTTGTTTAGAGCCTGTAGGGCAAAGACGCGGTCTCCGTCGATGAGGTCCTTCGAAGTCGGCTCGTCTACGTCGGGGACGGCCGGCGCGGCTGTCTGAGGTGACTCATGTTTTATTTCTTGCGGAGTCATAGCCTCCGATCCGTATAGAAGGCGGAAAGGGGTGAACCCAGTCGCCCTGCACTCAGTTGTGTTCAGCGCCCAGACCACTTCGGGTAACAGGTCGGGCCACTTGCCTTTTTTGTCGTCGAGGAGCATTTTCTTGACGGCTGTGAAAATTTTGCCGTTGGCGCGTTCCATGACTCCGTTGGATTGGGGGTGGTACACGGAGGCGAAGGCAAGCTTGGTGCCGATGGAGAAGCAGAAATCTTTGAAGTCTTGGTTGTCAAACTGCTTGTCGTTGTCGACCGTGAGTTCAGACGGGACTCCGAAGCGGCAAACAATATTTTGCCAGAAGAATTTCTGGGCTGTCTTCGATGTTATAGTGGATACTGCCCTCGCTTCAATCCATTTGGTGAAGTATTCAACGGCGACGAAGGTGAACTTGAGGTTCCCCTAAGCCGTGGGCAGGGGCCCGACTATGTCTAGGCCCCAGCGCTGAAGAGGCCACGTGTGGGCGACTAGCTTCGTGAACTGCAAAGGGCGTCCCGAGCGTGGATAAAATTTCTGACAGGCTTCGTAGGACCTCACGACCCGATTTGCGGCGCAAATCATGGCGGGCCAGTAGAAACCTTGGCGAATCACCTTTGCCGCTAGGGCCCTAGGCCCTGCGTGGGAGCCGCAAGTCCCGCTGTGGACTTCGCGCAAGATTTGGACGCCTTCGGTCTTGGTGACGCACTTAAGCATCGGCTGACTGACCCCCTTCTTGTAAAGTTGGCCTTCGACCAGTGCGAAGTCCCAGCTTCGGTGTTTGAGGCGCTTGGCCTCGTTGTTGTCGGTTGGATGATAGTACCCCTGCAGGTACAGGGTTATTGGTGCCCGCCAGTCTTCGGTCATGATGAGGTTGACTATGCGGTGGCCCTTGCTGTCATTGGTTATTTGGAGCCCTTCAGGGCTGCGGACGACTGGCGTGCCGATGACGTGGTAGAACACGTCAGAGGGTAGGGCCTCGCCCCTGGCGGCTGCCTTGGCCAGTGCATCGGCCTCCTCATTCTTGGCTCAGTCCACGTGCTGCAACGTGAAACCCTTGAATTGTCTTTCGAGGCTGCGGATGGCCCCGAGGTACTGCATGAGTGCGGGGTCCTTCGCTGCATAGTCTTTCTCGACCTGGCCGGCGACTACCTTGGAGTCTGTTCTGATCATGCAGGTGGTGACACCGAGTGCCCTTAGCTTGCGGAGGCCGAGGATGACAGCCTCGTATTCTGCTATGTTGTTGGTGCACCTATCAGACTCCAAAGCAAAGCTGAGGCGCGCTGCGTATTTGTGCTTAATCCCGGTGGGCGAAGTAATGACTGCAGCGGCGCCTGCCCCCGCATGGCACCATGCGCCGTCACAATGGATTGTCCACACTTTCTCTGCGGACGGCTCCGGTTGCGTTATTGGTCCAGTCCAGTCTACGACGAAGTCTGCCAGGACTTGCGACTTGATGGTTGTCCTGGGTTCAAATGTGATGTGGTAGCCGGAGAGTTCGGCTGCCCACTTGGCGATCCGTGCTGACGCCTCCGGGTTTCTAAACAGCTCGCCGAGTCCTCTGTCTGAGGTAACCCGGACCTTGAATGCCTCGAAATAATGGCGCAATTTGCGCGAGGCCATCACGACTGCATAGGCGATCTTTTCCAGCTCTATCATATTACATTTTGATGTTGTGAGCACTTCAGAGACGTAATAAACTGGACGCTTCTTGGTCGTGCCCTCTCTGGTCTTCTCTTGAACCAGTGTTGCGCTGACCGCATGTGGCGAAGCCACGACATAGAGCAATAGGGGTAGCGAAGGGTCGGGGCTTGTAAGAATCGCCAATTCCGACAAGTACTGTTTTAGCGAAGCGAAGGCCGCCGCCTGCTCTGGCCCCCATGCGAAGTCTTTTGCACCGCGGAGTGTTTTGAGGAAAGGGAGACTCCGCTCCGCGGACTTGGAGATGAATCTATTGAGGGCGGCCAACCTGCCTGTCAGTCGTTGCACTTCTCTGGCTGACTGCGGGGGCATCATATTGATGATAGCCTGGATTTTGGTTGGATTGGCCTCAATTCCGCGGTGTGATACCAGGTAGCCCAAGATTTTTCCCTGGCGGACTCCGAAAACGCACTTTTCAGGGATGAGGCGAAGTCGTGCGGCTCGCATGTTCGCGAACGTTTCGGCGAGGTCGGCCAGGTGGTCTTCCTTGCTTCTGCTGGCAACGACGATGTCGTCCACATATGTGAATATATTTCTGCCGATCTGGCTCTCGAGCACCGTTTTGGTGAGTCGAGAGAAAGTGGACCCGGTATTCTTGAGTCCCTCCGGCATTCTGATGAAACAGTACGTGCCGAAGGGTGTTATGAAGCTGGTGCTTGCCTTGTCCTCCTCCTTCATATATATTTGGTGGTAGCTGGAGAAGCAGTCGAGGAGTGACATGACTTCGCACCCAGCTGCGCTATCGACGATTTTGTCGATTCGGGGCAGCGGGAAATTGTCCTTGGGACAGGCCTTGTTAAGACTGGTGAAGTCTATGCACATCCGCCATTTGCCGCTCTTCTTCTGCACCATCACCACATTGGCGAGCCATGTGGGGTAGGCGATCGGCTCGATGAACTTGGCTTCGAGCAGGCGATGCACCTCGGCCTTGGCGGCTTCTGTCTTCTCGTCAGACATCTTGCGCAGCCGTTGTTTCTTCAGCCTCACCGAAGGGTCAATTCCTAAGCCGTGCTCGATGATGGAGCGACTGACTCCGACCAGGTCGAGGGCGGACCAGGCAAAGACGTCTTTATTCTTGGATAGACAGCAGAGGAGCCGCTCTTCGTCGTGCGAAGTGAGGTCTTCGCTGATGATAACCATCTGCTGGGGCGTTGCCTGGTCGAGGGGGACAGTCTTGGTCCCGTCGTTGCTCTGCAGTTGTGCTTTTTCATGCCCTTTGGCGGTTGGATTGGCTGACTCAGGGACTTCACGTTGGGCCGTGAGGCAGTGTACGTTTCTTTGTCCGGGGACGAAGTCTCTTTCTATGTTACGCGCAACCTGTTGGTTGCCGTAAACTGTGATGGCACCTTGCGGACCTGGGATCTTCATGCACAGGTAAAGTCCGTGGATAGCTGCCTCAAACTTATTGATGGAGCCCCGTCCCATTATGGCGTTGTACGGGTACACCATGTCGACGATGTCGAACGTGATCTGCTCACTTCGGGCATTGGGTGCTACACCGAAGGAGAGGGGCAACTCTATTTTGCCGACGGGAAAGGTGCCCTTGCCGCCGAAGCCGTACAGGGGGTTGTCCGAGGGCTTGAGCAGGCTATGGCTTATGCCCATGCGATCGAAGGCATGGAGGAAGATGATGTCCGCCTGGCTGCCATTGTCGACCAAGACTTTGTGCAAGTCCCAGCCTGCCGCGCTGCAGTTGATGACCATGGCGTCGATGTGGGGGGCGCTGCGCAGATCGACGTCTCGGGCGTTGAAGGTCAATGGCACGTGGGACCACTTTGTCTGCACGACCGGGCCGGTGACGGCGACGTGGTTGATGCTGCGGTAATGGTCCCTCTTTTGCCGCTTTGCGTCGAAGTCGGGGCTGGACCCCCCCGGTAATCATATGGATGACTCCGCGATACGGTTGATCGGCGAAGTCCTCTTGCTTTGGTGCTTGGGGGTGGTTGGGGTGGTGGATGTTTTGCTGTTGATGGTGTGGGGGTGGGGGTGGGGGAGGTACGATTTGTACCTCCTGGTGGTGTTGGTATGCGTGGTGCGGTGGAGGCGGAGCGGGGCCGTGGTTGTATGGTTGAGGGGGTTGCTGGTATGCGTGCGCGACAATTCTAGGGTTGTCGGCTAGTTGTGCCCGTGCCATTCTGTCTCTGGTGGCCTTCGTCTCTGGGCAGTCCCTTGTGGGATGCGCGTAGTCTTCGCCGTGGAACAGGCAGTAAAATCTGCGTGGCTGCTGCGCACGCCCCCGTCCTCGACCGCGAGTTCCATTTCCTCGGCCCTGGGGGGGATACTCCTGGCGGCGAGGGGCCTCACCAGCAGGGGGCTGGTTGGCAATGTTGTGCACTTGCTGCTGATTGCGGTCGTCCCGGCTAGAGTCTGTCTGCGAGGGCCTCGTCCAAGTGCGGCTGGACTGCGGAGGGTCTTTGGGCTTCCTCTGAGACTCGACTTTGCGCTGGTGGAGCTCTTCGGATCTAGCATATTTCTCAAACAGCTGATACAGCTCCTGGAGGTTCCTGGGCGGGTCCCTGATGCAGTGGCTGTAGAGGACGCTGGCCCGAAGGCCACTGATGGCGTAGTGGATGGTGATCTGGTCATCGACCGAAGGCAGTTGTGACTTGAGGGTCAGGAACTTGCGGTAATATTCCCGCAGAGTCTCTCGTTCCAGCTGCTTGCAGAGTGAGAGTTCAGCCAAGGCATCGGTGTCTGGGCGGTACCCTTGGAAGTTGAGCAAGAATTTGTCTCAGAGACTTCTCTAGAAGTCAATGGACAATGGGGGCAACCTGGTGTACCAGGTGAGGGCTGGGCCTTCGAGGGCAATGATGAATGACTTGGCCATCGTGGCGTCGTCCCCTCTGGATGATGCAACGGCGACTTGATAGCTCATGATGTACTGTGCTGGATCAGTGTTGCCGTTGTACTTGGGATAGGTCCCTGCCCTGAAGTTGGTGGGCCATGGTGTCACTTGCAGGTGAGGTGCCAGGGGACTTCGCTCGTCAAGGTAGTTGATGCCTTGGAAAGCCGCGGCGCGAGGGATGGTGTGTCCGCGCTGAGGGATGAACAGGTCTTCAATTTGTGCGCGCTGTTGGTGGGGTGGGCCGTGTTGCAGGTCGAGTTGGCCTTCACTCTGCATGAGCGCGATCTCTTGTTCAAGCTCCTGTGCCTTCTGCTCTTCGTCGCGTATCATCTGTCGCACCTTGGCTTGTGCGGACACACGTTGGCGCTTGGCCTCGAGGATCTCTTTTTGCTTTTGGAGGTTGCGGTTCTTGATGCGCAGGGCGCGCAGCTGTAGCTGCTCTTCGGCCGAAACGCCGATGACTTCACCGTCCTCGGTGGCGTCCGTGCCCTCTGGTGGAGCGAAGCCTGGGGGAGGCTGCTGTGGTCCCCCGGAGCTGCAGGTGCAGAGGCTGCCTTCGGTAGTGGGTTGTTCGTTGCGTTGCTTCTTGCTGTTTGCGTCGTCTTCGCAGGGCTCTTGGAGAGTGTTGTCGACGAGGGCCTTGCCCTTTTTCTCGGCCAGCAGTGCCGCCTTCGCGGCTTCGTCAGCCTTCGACGAGGTTCTCTTGGGTGCCATCGCGGGTGGTGTTTTCGTAGCACGAACGGTGGGCGCCAAATGTTGGAACTTGCTCTCCTGAGTGAGTTGACCCAACAGGGGAGTAAAAGTGGTGTAAACGGGGCTACAACTCGAGATGGCAATAGCTCTGTTAACCTAGCCCCTCATGGGCACTGTGCGGGGGTATTTATAGGTGCCTGAGTGCCCAGCGTCAAGGATTAAGGACGCATGTGCCCTCAGGAGCCTAGGTCCTCCCGGAATATTCCCATTAAAGCAGGGTTACAGACCGTAATAATAGGAAAACCTTTACAATTTAGGCCCATAATGCGCGACAACAGCGCGGGGCCCGTTATGACGGGCTGGATTGGTCGTGGGCTCTCACGCTGGACGACCCCGCGGGAAGGAGCGACCTCGCCATGGGCCTTCGTCCTTTAGTTGAGTCTGACGAAGGGTGCTGTCCGTCAGTCATCGTCTCCATTGGTGCAGCGAAGACTGGCGAAGACTTCGTGCGGAGGGTAGCATCTACGCCTTCGCCCCAACAGTTCTATCACTACTAAGTATCCAATAACTTCATTAACATTTAGAACTAGCTATTTTTATCTTCTCTCATGTTTTGAAAGTTAACAATTGATTTCCATCGATAGGGAACACGAATACCATATAAGCCTAATCCATTTCCATATTTTTGTGACCTATCTCACATTATTTTTATCAAACACATGTTAGTCACAATAATCTTATGTAATAATTGATCACTAAAGTTGTCAGCCTAGATGCTTTCAATCTCTTCTTTTTTGGTGATTGATAACAACATATCCTTGATTATATGGGAAATAGATTTGAGATTTTAAAGCAACCTCGTTTACATGAACTTTTGGTGCTGAAACGTAAAGTGTTAGTGCAAGTCCATGTAATCAAAGTCTATAGTCATGTATCATAAGAGAGAACTGTTAAGCCCATGTACATGAATGGATAAGTTTGTTTGCGTATGATATGAAATGAAGGATTATAAAAAAGAGCAAGTGTGACATGATATACGATAAATAGTAAAAACAACACATGTCACAACATAGCACACACATATCATACATATGTAATCAGAATAAAGTGTATATACAATTCATGGACCATACAATGCATGAACCATATGAAAATGCATACAAGAGTATCATAAATAGAAAATATTGTCCCTACGAATCTCACTCTCCCTATCACTCTCCTTCCTCGTACTCACATACTTCCTTCCCTTTTAGCATCAAGCACCAAAATCTACAAAACCTAGGAATACTAAGGAGGGCCAGACACAACCATATCAACCATTGAAGGTCTAGGTGACAACTCAAACTAACAAGGACATCCTCATCAGAGTTAGAAGTTATTGTATGTCCAGTAGATGCTAGCTCAAGCTCTATCTCTAGTGTTGGCTGGCTGACTCAAGGAGTTGTAATAGGCTACGAGGGATTCGATGAGCTACTGGCAAAGGAAGTGTCTCAAAGGTGCTAGTTAAGGAAGTTACTTAAACTAAAGGCTTTGGTGTTGTAAGCAAAACATCTAACTAAGGTGGAGCTTCGATGACCTAACTGACTGACACTATCAGTGTAGGTGATGCAATGTCAATCATGATAGTGACAGATGGTGTTAGGAGGGTGGTGAAAGGTATGGCCCGTGACACTTCGTTAAAACCCATAGTCGTACCTTGTATTGGTGAGGATAAGTCTAGTGTCATAGGGTAAACTAGTGATGCAAACTGGTACAAACACTAGCCTTGAAGTCTACCGGACTATATCGCTAGAGACACGTGTCTATAAGGAGGCAGGAGGAAACATTCATAGTGGTGATGATGGTGCTACAAGTCATGTCAATGAATGCAAAGTAATGTGCACGATTGGCTTGCAGTTGCCGCTAGAATTGGTCATGTTGAACCTAGATGGTCTCGAACAAAATAAGCTTCATGTCTGTCTAGCGTCGTTGTGCCTCAGCTTGTCGACACTACTCTCTATGCTCGGTCTCATGATTCAACTGATTAACTAACATCCCCTACTACTATGTCACAAGTTGCTCCTGTTGGGCTATCATATGCTCTTGCAGGACTACCATCCTGTCATATGTTGTAGTTGGTCCAAGAGATAGAGGTGATGTATTCGATCCACCGTCTATCATGGGGCCTCAGTGGTGGTGCTAGAGGTGACACTGGTGACACATGGTAGTCCTCATCTAAATTATGATTTATGGTGAACTAACGCTCAGAGGGCTGCTACGACTCATGTCCTAAATAAATTAAATTGGGGTTGTTGTGTTTTTGTCCTTGGATGGAAGTACAATTGTGATTTTAACATCTAAAATTCAACTTTGCGATTTCGGACATCCTTTTTAAAAACTAAGAGTAAATTTAGCTTTGTTTTGTTAGGCACTTGGCGTGAAATACAGAGACAAAATCACAATTACATAAAAACCAAATTCAAAAGTAGAGACAAAATCACAATTGTAAACGAAGAACAATTATAATTTTGTCCCTATATTTCACACCATCAAGTGACTCTAACCGAACGAACTCAAACTTGTTTTTCATTTTCAAAAAGGCCTAACGATGTAAAATCATAATTCCACTTCCATCTAGGGATAGAAACACAACAGCCCCAATCAAATTTAGACACAAGTATTTAAATGTTTCTTCGTAAAATAGCAGAACACTAAATAAAATTTAATTCAAAAATGAATAGAAAAAAGGCTCGATCCTAATTCGATCTAATCCTTAAATCTTATAGTGTAAAATTTAAAGTCGGTCACCCTAGACACAAGCCAACTAAACCAGAACCAGATGTAACGAGATGATTACAAAACACCATTTTGTGTTGTACTGTTTTGCTGGTATCCCGAACGGAAGTTGTGAATCTTAGGACTAGTTTGGTAATCTCATTTTCTCAAGAGATTCTACTTTTCCAAATAAAAATAAATTTCACTTGAGAAAATAGAAATCCCTTGTAAAAATAGAGTTCACAAACTAGCCATTACATGCTTTCTTAAAAGCAGAGGCAATCTCGATAAATAAACGAAACACCAGGCATATAATCGACGGCAACTGCGAGGCAGTTATAATCTTAAACGCTGTCATCATATAATCATTTCTGCAAAAATACTATCACAGCAATTTGCATTAACTAAGGCGGCTTTCTGACATTTTCTTTTCACTACAGTTGTTCTATTAGACGACATCACTTCATCAACTAATGAAGGGAAAAGGCTATAGTTTAATTACAAAGCAACACAATGGGAAACAAAAAAAATGAAGACTACTTTCTCGATCATTCTTGTTATCATGTTGTCGATTGGCTGCAGAGCACAGGACAACAGCAAGCTGTTGAAAACCCGTCATGAACTATATGGCTATACAAGAAACTCATCTATCCAGAAAATCTTTGCAGCAGAACATCGGTGTGCTGCTGCCAAAACCATGCGACGGCATGGGTGAAGGATCAGCAAGCTCGAAGTACCTGCATTTATCGAAGTGTTACCAGTTGTAGAGTTCATGTACCAGCTATACAATAACAGAGGGCGGGTTCACTATACCATGGAAGCAGCGTTCCTGTTTCTCATTGACAAAGTGACAGCATCAAGAAAAGCCTTTGCAGCTTCAGCATCATTTTCTGCAGCCTCTGCAACTCTTGCTGCTTCCTCAGCTTCTGCCATTGCTACTTCTGCCTCGGCAACTGCCTTGGCAGCAAAGGCAGCAGCCTCTTCCCTGGTCATGCCTTTCATCTTCTCCAGTTCAGCAACCACTTGAGGCTTAGTTAGCCGTTTAGCATTATTATTTTCTGTGTTCATCCCTTCAGAAGAGGATACCTTAGTGCTTATTCCGCCCAAGGAAGAACTTGGTGCAATTCTGTATTTTTGGTTTACCTACAATCATGATTCAAATAGTATGCAGCTTGAAGGCCCCACTTTAGTCCTAAAAAGACTAGCCAGGGTAGGAGGGAGGGACAGACCTTGATTAATTTTCCAGAATTAACCAATGACTTCAATTTTGTAGATAGCAGGTATTGAAAATCAGCAGGCGGCCAGTATTGGTCCTAATATATAGACAATTTAAGTTAAATCCATCCCCCCAAAAAAAAGTAATAAATGATTGTCCCAAGTTAGCAAAAATTCAGCAGATATGGTTCATACAGAAGGATGAGACAAATATTCCCATTACAGACAGCAATGACCAGAAAAGAATTAGTAGGACAGCTGATTTAAGTTAAACAAAACAAACAAAAAAACAAGTGAGCAAACTATAAATTTATATCCACAAACCTCAATATATTTAGCAATGACTGCCTTATTGGACCCAGATGGCTCGTTAAGCTTCCTTATAGCTTCTACTATGAGATCATCGAGCCTGGAAAAATCAGACATATACATAAAATCACACTGGATGACCAAGCATCAAGAAAGCAGTATGCTGAATAAAATAAAGAGTTAAACAGTAACAATATGCTATCACAGTTAAATAAACAAAATAAAAAAGATATGTAATTATGTACTGATAAACATGTTACACAAAAGTATCAACATTCATATCTAGACAACCTTTGTAAGGAATTGAACACTAGGAAGAGTACAGCGTGCGTGGAACTCAGAGGACGTATGTGTCAACTGTATATTCTTATTAGCACAACAGTAACCTTTTTAGTTTACGTGGAAACTGTGCTCCAGACTCCAGATGTATTGCATACACCATAAGAACAAATTAGGACTCTTCCCAGAACATCTCAGTAGAGCACAGACCATGGAGGAGGCGAAAATGCTAAAACTGATATGATGTATCAGAAGATGATTAACACATGTGGATACATCCAATAATGTCTCAAACTTAGCTTTACTGAACACGACTTGTTGCAGACTAAAAAAAGCAAGAAAGATCACTGTGGTCAGGATCGGGAGCGTTCTACAACCCCAGGACATCCAAATCAAGGGTCAGGTCAAGCAAGGTCAACATCTCGATTCTGTCTGGGACTCTGGGTCACCACTCCACTCGGCAGGAGAACACCACAGATCCAAAGGGTTGTAGTGAGGTACAGGGGAGAGGAGAAGAGATGGAGATGGTGTGGATTTATGTTGCTGAGACATACATCTAACATTGAACATGAGTACATGACTAACAACAATCGTTGACATGACCCCCATGACTTGGGAAGCAGCAACATCTGATGCAAGATTAAGCCTTCGCCAATAAAACTGGGAACACACAAGAGAAGAGAACATTGCACACAATCAATTTCACTACTGCCTGGTGTGAGATGTTGGCTAGCAGCGGTTGATTCATGACTACCAGCATTGGGTTGCCTGAGCAGAGAGAAAGCGAAGAACAAGAAAGGAAGGAGGCTGCATGATTGAGCATGACTATCACACGGTTATTAGGTTGGTAGTGTGTTGGATTTGAATTCTTTGTATTGATTTTCTGTAACTAATTGTGGATGGGATATCATGATTGGGTTTCATCGTTCCGAACTACCACCTTAGACCCGTGGTTTTAGACATCGATAACCCTCATCCCTCTGCCCCAATCAGAAGTGTTGACTGGTTTAAACATAGAGAGCCTGTCCAACTTGTATAGTAAGAGTATCAGTCAGGTCAACATTTATTAATCTGTTTTCTTTGTGAGAATGATTTAATGACTGCGTGCACATAGCTCACTATTGTCGCACTGGCTATAAATAGTTTAACATGCGCATGTGCAGAGCCTCATGTTTCTATTATGATGACCATATCTTTGTAGCTTCTGATGGGCAGTTACCATCAATTCAGCAGCAAGGTCCCACCATTCAGTTTTAGCAAGGGCATTTATTTGGGAACAAAGACAAAAAAAACTTGCTAATTTGTAAATTGGCCCAAGTAACTCCATATTACTACTCTGTACATACATGCACACGACAAAGAGTCATTCACACTGTTGCATGCATATATGCTTGCCATAGCTATTACTGCTCTGTTGCTTTGGTACAAAGTACAAACAAATTGGGTTGGAGAAAAACAATTCAATCCTTTGTCAATGAAGTTAACTAGTGTTTTGATGTATATGACTGCATTAGGAACTATGTGTGTCTTTCATATTTGAACATCATTAAATAAAACAAGCCTTCTAACATAAAAAGGAGATAGTGACAATTTATAGTTCATTTCCTAAAAAATAAACATATAAACTTTAATAACTGAACACATGATGAGAGAGTTCAAATTGAACATCGAAGGAAATGTATGAATGCTTATAATATGATAGAAAATAGGCAAGCATTTGATTTGCTACAAGATCATTGTTTATATGTTTATTTTAGGTTTGACATTTAATGTGCTTGTAAGTTGCAACTGATTGTGCAAACAAAATCATGAACCCCAACTCAAAACACAACTGCAAACAAATTCCTGCACTAGTTGTCAAGACAGTTCAGATACCTTAATATGGTTTAAAACAAATTCCCCTTACTGTCCACGTTAGCTTTAATGTTTAACCAGGGAGGACTAGAATCAGGATTACAGATCAATTTATATCAACGATTTCTATCTAGTCCCACGTATTCACAGAAAAGACATTCACCAAAAAGGAAGATCACAAACTGAAAAGGTAGGTTACTCATAAAGACAATAAGTAACTTCGATGAAATATTTGCACCAAGTCTACTGACCTAGCAACTGACTTATCTGGGCTTTCCAAAAGTGGCAAGGGCTCGAAAGCCATTGCTAACGGTTCCGCATCAATGACTGTGTCATGAGCGTTGTCCATATCCTTCTCATCTACATCCATTGGCTCAGCAGTAAGCTTAGGCACCACGCGCCTGCCTTTCTTCAACGCCATCCTTGCCTTCTCTCTAGACCCGTAACCTCCTGCGGTGACGCTCAAGTTGCGCCACTTGTCCTGCACATATAGACCATACAGAAGATTCATTTGTACTCCGTTCAGCATTCCGGCAAAACGGGTTGTTGGGAGTATCATAATTGCAAAAGGCTCCATCAATACAGGCATTCAAAATGAACTTAGACTAAATACAGATGGTGTCTAACAAACAAATCACATTATGGTGAACAAGATCTCCACATGGAAGTGACCTCTCAAAGAATCATCAAGACCTAACAAGGTGAAAATAAAAACATGTACATGGAATGAAACAAAGGGGGTGTGGAAGCTTTTTGGTCATCATAATGCATTGGCTAGAAGTTCCTGGCATCCCAGATTACTCTCGAGCCGTGCTCTCAAACTCTATGCAATTCCTTCTACCAACCACATAAATCCCGATCTGGAACCAAATAAGGAACACGCAAAGCTGTATGGACCGTCCAAAACCGCAAATTTCTTTCACTACTAAAAAGACTGGAGATTTCCTCCGTACTCCCCCAGCTGATCGCCAAAAACCCACCGCCCGCCCTCCCCGGCGATCCGAGCGTCACCTTGAGGTCAACATTGGAGCGGAGGCGCAGGAGCGCGCTGAAGTCCGAGTCCCGGAGGATGGTGCGCCACTTGCCGGGCCCGTGCTTGGCGACGCCGGCCTTGAGCGCGGCCTCTTCCTCCGGCGTCCAGCGCTGCTTCGGCACCCCCATCAGCAGCAAATCGAAACCAAGGAACCCCCACCGGAGAATCCAACTGCCTCAGACGTGCGCGCGCGCGCGCGTGTGAGAGAGTTTGGTGGTCGGAGGCGCACGCAGAGAGGCGGTTCGGCCCGGAATTCCACGCGGAATTCCGGTGCAGGATCCGGGGCGGGCGTGTCAGGGGGCGACCAGGGACATGGGAATCCTAAAGAGGGGCGGCGGCGAGGGTTCTAGGGCAAGTAGGCAACGCAGTGGCGTGATATGGAGAGGAAGCCATTAGGCTTGTTTTGTTGTGATGGGAGAGGTGGAGGAGTGGAGGAGGAGGACTGAGCTTACGAAGGTGAGGGGATTAATTGCCAGAGGCTGAGTCGCGTTGGCAGTTGGCAAGGCCTCACACCACTAGTCAACTAGTAGTAGGTACTGGTGAATTCTAATTGAAATTCATATGACGAATACGAAATCAAATACCACTGTTTATCACTCTTAAATTTAAATTCAAATGAACATAAATATTTTTAGATACCACTGTCTATCACCCTTAAATTTAAATTCAAACAATTAGATTCGAATTCAGATATCTACTTAATTTAAAGGTAACATATATCATTCATCTACATTTTTTAGTATAATAAAATCTTTGTTAATAATAAGATTCGAAATATAGCTATATAACACCGTAGATAAACGCAACTATTAAAGATAAAATAATTTAATAACTAAATATACACAATATAATAAAAGTATAGATAATATATAATAATTAATAAATTTCATTAATTAAAAAACTAACAATATATAAATAAAGCGAAATACTAGGTAATATGACTATCCATGTTCAACTTTATTAAACATAAGATGTATATATCCTTTATAATGTTAAAATTACACATCCATCAAATAATGGTACATATTGTTGTGGTTTCTGGAACCGGAGTACAATAAGATTTGTGTTGGACAGAGAGTTGTAGCACATATTGTCCTATCCTCTTGGGTGGATGGGTCACTATAGAGACTCCGATGTTGAGGTTGCTCGGTAGCCTCGCCTCGTCGGGCTGCTCGACGAACATTTGTTCGGTGGGTCGGTCGGCTTGGCGTGCCATCCTCGGGTGGCCTTTTGGGCCTTCCTACCGAAGTGCTTGGCAGATGAGCTGTTTTTGAGGTCTTGGTGCCTTCTTTGGTATCATGTTCCCAGGTATCCAACACATATAAAATGCTATATTAAAATAATTATATAAATCGTTAATTAGTCATAATTATATGATGCAAATGGTTTCAAAATAATTTATATTTATAATGTTGGATATTTTACATTTTTACCGAACATAGATGTGAAATGAGATAGAGAATAATCTTCAAATATTGGATGGTTATTCCGATAGCATTGAGATGACTCAGTTGCGTTGCAAGAGAAATGATAAGTCAGTTTGCATGATTGAATAAGGGCAATGCTGACCCCTCCGGGAAAAAAAGTCCTAAATAATATTATGAAAACGCATTGTATTATAAATGTTAGTGTTTTTTGTATAATTTTGATCAGGGTTTAAATAATTTGATTCCTCGAAAAATGATAATTGCTTTGGTTTTTGGGACAGAGTTCATGGCACTAGTAATTTGGTAAGTGAGGTGATAAACGTATGCATATTCAACTTTTATTCGTTTTCAGGGACAACCATAAGCTTTGGTTGAACCAGTTTCATGTGCAGGTTCAATCCTTTATTGCATTGTTTATTATAGGCCTATAATAAACACTCTGCAATAAAACACTCTATACTCTGCAATAAAACCTCCCTGAAAGTCAAAATAGCTCAGCAACATCACCATGATGGCTTCGATCCGGAAAAGGGTAAGTTTTGCTTCATAGGTCTATCAATATTTGGAATCTCAATCAAACCCTCCTGTTTTCCGCCTACGAACATAACCATATATAATGCCCTTGTGCCTATCTCTCACTATGTTTTCTGCTGCCTCGCTTGCACGGCTTACCACTAGTATCTAATATATAAGCTTGCATTCTTAAATCACGAAACTGATGCCACTTTTGTTCTGTTTACTAGGCTTGATGTAGGATGAGCTTGACGACTTCTACCAAGAAACACATATAATTTTGAAATCAGTATTTTTCCGAAACACGTTGACAAATTTTCATTATAATTAGTGAATTTTCAACAAAATATGTTTTATCAGGCCTGATGCATGATGAGTTTTACGGCTTCTGCCAAGAAACACAGGCAATTTTGAAAATCAGTATTTTCCGAAACATTGTTGAGTTTGTGATCCAAATTCTGAAGAAGGTGGCCAGCCCAGAAACGCCTAGGGGGTGCGGTACGGATCGTTTTAGGGTTTCACCTCTATAAATATCCTTATAAGCCGCAGGAGATAATCATCTCAATTGTAAATCTCCTGCGATCTGTAACCACCCGAAAATAGTGAGAAGTTGCTGGCCGGCGCCCGTGGTTTTTTCCCCTTCGCTTTAGAGGGGTTTTCCACGTTAAATCTGTGTCTTCTCTGTGATTGATCCTCTTTGTGTCGTATTCATTCATAACAAGTGGTATCGGGGGTTTGGTTGTTTGGTGATCGGTGTGCTAGGGTTTCCTGCCGGCGCACGGATGTCGACGACAATGAAGTATGATCTTCCGCTGCTGGATCTCGACACGCGTTTCTCGCTGTGGCAGGTGAAGATGCGGGCGATTCTCTCGCAATCTGATCGCGACCTGGATGATGCCCTAGATGGATTTGGCAACAAGGATGCCAGGACGTGGACTGATGAGGAGAGGCGCAAGGATCGTAAGGCGCTCACACATATTCACCTTCATCTGTCTAACAATATCCTGCAGGAGGTTCTGGCGGAGAAAACCGCCGTTGCTCTCTGGTTGAAGCTGGAGTCGATCTGTATGTCAAAGGATTTGGCTAGCAAGATGCATGTTAAAATGAAGTTGTTCTCCCACAAGTTGCAGGAAGGAGGCTCCGTTCTGACGCACATATCGGTGTTTAAGGAGATCGTGGCCGATCTGACGTCTATGGAGGTAAAGTTTGATGATGAAGACCTAGCTCTTCTTCTCCTGTGTTCCCTCCCTGCATCGTTTAGCAATTTTCGAGATACCATCCTATACAGTCGTGATACTCTAACCGTGGTTGAAGTGTATGAAGCTTTGACTGCGAAAGAAAAGATGAGACAGATGGTTAACTCGGAAGATGCTGCTGGCTCGAGTGGAGAAGCTTTGTATGTCCGTGGCCGCACTGATCAGAAAAAGTCCAACTCAGGTGGCAAAGGAAAGAGAAAGAACCAGAGGGGTCGCTCCAAGACAAGGGGGTCATCCGATGAATTATTTTGCAAATACTACAAGAAGACGAACCATGTAATTGAGAACTGTTACAAACTGCAAAACAAGGAGAAGAGGAACAAGGAGAAGGGTAAGACTGGAGGTACTGTCTCTGTTGCATCCGAAAATAATTCTGATAATGGTGATGTTCTTATTGCCTTTGCTGGTTGTGATGCTACTGATGCCCAATGGATCCTCGATTCTGCTTGCTCGTATCATGTTTACACTAAAAAATCTCTGTTCAGTACCTATGAAGCTGTGCAGAACAGAGGTACTCTTTGGATGAGTGATAATTCCCCTTGCACTGTTGTTGGCATGGGCACCGTGCAGATCAAGATGTTCGATGGGATTGTACGCACATTGACTGAAGTGCAGCATGTTCCATCCATGTCCAGGAACCTCATCTCTCTGAGTACTCTGGACACAAAGGGCTACAAGTATACCGCTGGTGACGGTGTCATAAAGGTAACAAAAGGCTCTCTTGTGGTTATTAAAGGTGATTTGAAAGCTGAAAACTTATATGTGCTTCTAGGTAGTTTTGGCTCTGCTAATGCTGTTGTTGCATCTGATTCTGAGACTACTAAAATCTGACATATGCGCCTTGGCCATATGAGTGCACCTGGTTTGGCAGAATTGAGCAAGAGAGGCCTTCTTGATGGTTGCCATGCTGATACTCTTGATTTCTGTGAGCACTGTGTTTTCGGTAAGCATAAAAGGGTAAAATTCAGTTCTGTTGTTCATAATACCGAAAATATTCTTGATTATGTTCATGCTGATTTGTGGGGGCTATCACGTATACCTTCTCATGGTGGTGCTCGTTACATGTTGACTATCATTGATGATAATTCACGCAGAGTTTGGCCTTATTTTCTTAAGCAAAAATCAGATGCCTTTGAGTCTTTCAAGGTTTGGAAGACTATGGTTGAGAAGCAGACTGAGAGGAAGCTGAAAGTTCTGAGAACTGACAATGGTATGGAGTTTTGTTCTGGTGATTTTAACTCTTTCTGCAGGAAGGAGGGCATTGTGAGGCACCACACTATACCATATACGCCTCAGCAGAACGGTGTGGCAGAGCGTATGAACATAACAATAATCTCCAAGGCTCGGTGTATGTTGTCCAACTCAGGTTTGAGCCGAAAGTTTTGGGCTGAGGCCGCTTCCACTGCTTGTCATTTGATCAATTGTTCACCATCCACTACTATCGATAAGAAAACTCCAATTGAGGTTTGGTCTGGTTCCCCCTATGATTATTCTCAGTTGAGAGTGTTTGGTTGTACTGCATATGCACATGTTGATAATGGTAAACTTGAGCCTAGAGCAATTAAGTGTGTTTTCTTGGATTATGGATCTGGTGTTAAAGCATATAAATTGTGGAATCCTAATACACAGAAGACATTTTTTAGTAGAAATGTTGTGTTCAATGAATCTGCTATGTTCCCTTCGGTTGTATCTACCAGTGCTACTAACCAGAATTCTGAGTCTATCAGTGTGCAGGTGGAGCACGGGGGGATGTTGATGATCATGCTCCACCATCTGCTGAACCTGCTGAAAATTCTGTTTCTGAAAATTCATCACCTGTTGTGGAGTCTCATCCCCAGTCTCTTGTTGAAGGCCGAGCTAGGAGGCAGATAGTTCGACCCCAAAGACTGATTCAAGAGTGCAATGTTGCTTTTGCTTTGGCTGTTGTTGAAGAAGTTGATATGTTCAGGAACCATTGAATTATTCAGAAGCTATATTGTCTACTAATAGTGAAAAGTGGATGGGTGCTATGCATGAAGAAATGGAGTCTCTTGATAAGAATGGCACTTGGGAACTAGCTCGGCTGCCTTCTGGTAAAAAGGCAATTAAGTGCAAATGGATTTTCAAAAGAAAAGAAGGTATGACTCCAAAAGAGCCTCCGCGCTTTAAAGCGAGGCTAGTTGCAAAAGGTTTTAGTCAGATTCCAGGAATTGATTACTCTGATGTCTATTCTCCTGTTGTCAAGCATAGTTCAATTCGTACCTTTTTTAGTCTTGTTGTTGTACATGACTATGAGCTTGAACAGTTAGATGTGAAAACTGCTTTCTTACATGGTGATTTGGAGGAGGACATTTATATGGGCCAGCCAGAGGGGTTCATTGTTCCTGGAAAAGAAGACTATGTGTGCAGGTTGAAGAAGTCCTTATATGGTCTGAAACAATCTCCCAGGCAGTGGTATAAGAGGTTTGATTCATTTATGCTTTCTAAGGGCTTTCAGAGGTCTCAATATGATAGCTGTGTTTATCTAAAATTTGTTAATGAATCACCTACATATTTGCTGCTATATGTTGATGATATGTTGATTGCTGCCAAGAGCATGAAGGAAATCACTGCTTTAAAGGCACAAGTTAGTAGCGAATTTGATATGAAGGATCTGGGTGCTGCAAAGAAAATCCTTGGCATAGAGATAGTCAGGGATAGAAAGTCTAGACTGTTGTACTTAAGCCAGAAGAATTATATTAAGAAGGTCCTTCGTCGTTTGAACATGCAAAATACTAAACCTGTGAGTACTCTGTTGGCTCCTCATTTTAAACTGTCTGCTAAACAGTGTGCTGAAACTGATGCTGAGCTTGAATATATGTCAAAAGTTCCATACTCTAGTGTTGTTGGGTCACTCATATATGCTATGGTTTGTTCTCGTCCTGATTTGTCTCATGCTATGAGCGTTGTTGCTAGATACATGTCTAATCCTGGTAAAGAGCATTGGAAAGCTGTTCAGTGGATTTTCAGATATCTACGTGGTTCTTCTAGTGCTTGTTTATGTTTTGGTAAATCTGGAGATGGTCTGGTTGGCTATGTTGATTCAGATTATGGTGGTGATTTAGACAGGAGGAGATCTTTTTCAGGTTATGTCTTTACTGTTGGAGATTATGCTGTGAGTTGGAAAGCTCGTTTACAGGATATTGTTGCTTTGTCTACCACAGAAGCTGAGTATATGGCAATTGCAGAAGTTACTAAGGAAGCCTTATGGTTGAAAGGTATATATTCAGAGCTATGTGGAATTAAGTCTTGCATTACCATCTATTGTGATAGCCAGAGTGCTATTCATCTCACCAAAGATCAGATGATTACTGAGAAATCCAAACATATTGATATTTGTTATCACTTCGTTTGTGATATCATTAAAAAAGGGTTGATGAAGGTATGCAAGATCAGTACTGATAATAATCCAGCTGATATGATGACGAAGCATGTTTCTGTTGCTAGTTGGTATTATAAATTAGCCTTAGTGGCCGTTGGCGGCGGCAAGATGATGATGCATTTTGTTTAAGGTGGAGTTGCTATTATGATGCTACAAGGAATTTGTCTCAAGGTGGAGTTTGTGATCCAAATTCTGAAGAAGACGGCCAGCCCAGGGACGCCTGGGGGGTGCGGGGGGCGGAGCCCCCCGCGGTACGGATCGTTTTAGGGTTTCACCTCTATAAATATCCTTGTAAGCCGCAGGAGATAATCATCTCAATTGTAAATCTCCTGCGATCTGTAACCACCCAAAAATAGTGAGAAGTTGTTGGCCGGCGCCCGTGTTTTTTCCCCTTCGCTTTAGAGGGGTTTTCCACGTTAAATCCGTGTCTTCTCTGTGATTGATCCTCTTTGTGTCGTATTCATTCATAACAAACATGTTGATAGATTTTCATCACAATTTGTGAATTTCCAACAAAATATGTTTCTAATTAAGTAACAATTCAACTCATTGAGACATATTACCATTTAAGAAAAGCTCGACACCCCTTGCCCCATAATAGCTCATGTTAGAACTACTACCGAGCAAGACCTTAGATCCGTACTTTGATGTGAGACGGACAAACGGATTTTTAAATCCAGCCTAAATTTTGCTCCCATAGAGAGTTGAATTCAGGACATGATGAATGCTACTAAAATCACCTAACCAACTCAACTAAGGCCATTTCGTGACATATTATCATTTAGTTATCGTTTTCGTTTATATTCATCCTTGTAGTTGTTGTGGCAGCACTATAAATATAAAATGGGCTCTTTGCCACCAAAATACTATGGGAATTCTTTTAAATTCAATAGGTTGGATTGGTTGCACTTCACCACAAAGTATATGAAAGTATAATTCAAGTAGGGGGTGAAATTGTACTATATGTTGTTAAATCCATAATTTAAAGGCATCTTATCCCCTGCCTTCACTGTTATAACGACAGATGTTACCATTTAGAAGTTCAGCCTTTAGCAACTGGTTTTATCAATCAAGTAATCAACAAGTAGTGGCCACACATCACTTAATTGGCTTAGCCTGTGTTTCTCCATCCCTTTGTATTTTATTGTCTTCCTAAGAAAATACTCCGATCAGGGGAGAGACATTCCCCAGATTTTTCATCAAGTCTTGAACGTCAACATTCTTACCGGTGCTACCCTCCATTTTTTGTCTTCTTGTCTCTTAAATTCTTCCATATGTTCACAGTCGTTGTTTAGAAGAGCTGCTCCATCTTAGATCTAGAGTTTTTGTGCTTAAATGAAGAATCTTAAGACAGTTTTTGCCTATGGTAGAGGGAAAACTGCTCAAACAAACAACTAAGGAGATTTTTGGACCTAGAGCTCTGCCAAATCCTTACTCCCTTTTCAGGATTCTTGCCCTTAATGACCTTAGCAGACTAGCACATAATAATCATTCCTCTGATTTAACGGAGAAACACATGTAGTACAGTGATTTCTCATCAATATAAAGCAGTACGGATGTGCACTTGGTGTTTTCTGGTTTCTGGTAGACCGGACATGAAAGTGAATGGGTTTTGAATTGTGTCTGAACATGAAATGGAGAGAATTAGGCAGACAATTTTGACGTGACATTGACCATGGGCTGCCACTCAATATGCATCAATTTACAATGATATTGTTTCAGGAAAACTTGGCCATTAGGGACACGTTGAGTTAAAACAAAAATTCTTGTTATCTCTAGAAAACAAGTGATTAGGGTTTAGCGGTTTAACATGTCTCTGGTATATTAAGTGGTTTATGCTTTTACCTTGGAGAGGTCGGTTGCAAGCTGAGGATAAAGCTTGGCAAGAAGGGCTAAAGCCAAATTTTTTGCATTTTGGTCCTTTTTCGAAAAAAAATCACGTTTGGACCTTAAAAAAATTTAATGTCATTTTTTGACTCTTTGTTCGGCGTCATAGCCTATGGCGCCGAGGTAACACAACTCGACGCTATAGGCTATGGCGCTGAGGTACGTGTTGCGCTGGTACAACCCGAACGTTGTGGCGCCGATGTGGCACCGAGCTCGGCGCCATAGATCTTGGTGCCGAGCTCGGTTATATAACCACAAAGCTCGTCTAGCTCAGTTGGTAGAGCGCAAGGCTCTTAACTTTGTGGTCGTGGGTTCGAGCCCCACGGTGGGCGTTGATACTTTTGTATTTAACATTGATTTGTTTTTTGTTGTCCAGATTTTTCGTTTATGTTGCTGATTTGTCCGTCCAGATTTATTTCTCATCCAGTTTTTTGTTGGATAGCTTTGGTACTACAAAGTCGTCCGTGGCAATTCGTTAAAATAAAATAAAATAAACCGTAGCGCTGCAGTGAGATGTTTTTATATATATTATTTGTACTATTCATTAACTAACATTTGAGCTGCCAATTGATTTGATTCTCCCATATCACAAGAAATCCCATGCCGTATTCCAGCATCACACGATTGATTTGTTTTTTGTTGTCCAGATTTTTCGTTTATGTCGCTGATTTGTCCGTCCAGATTTATTTCTCATCCAGTTTTTTTGTTGGATAGCTTCGGTACTACAAGGTCGTCTGTGACGCGTCTTTAAAATAAAATAAAATAAAATAAAATAAAATAAACTGTGGCGCTGCAGTGAGATGTTTTTATATATATTATTTGTACTATTCATTAGCTAACATTTGAGCTGCCAATTGATTTGATTCTCCCATATCACAAGAAATCCCATGCCGTATTCCAGCGTCACACGAAGCGTACATGCATGTTGCTACGTGCTGATACTTTGCAAACTGAATCAAGCACGCATGCATGGGGCAGAGAAATCAACAAACGAATTGTCCGTACAAAAATGGCCACTGATAACCGCAGTAGTTTTCTTTCGAAAACATGACATGACACTTGCTTCCCGAACACACAGGTGACCAAAGTCTTGGGCCAGCCAAGTTAGGCCATGTTTGGTTCCCTAGGACTAATGTTTAGTCCCTACCTTTTAGTCTCTTTTAGTCCCTAATTCTTCAAACACAAGAACTAATAGAGAAACTAAACCTGTTTAGTCTCTAGTCCCTCCAAGAGCTCCTAAACGGGACTAAACAACAAAATTTCCTCTCCTGCCCTCGAGTTGCATTTGGAATATTTAAAATATATTTGTGGCTGCTTCTCATTTGTATACTCATTTGAAATATTTGAAACTCATTTTCTCATTTAAAATATAAGTACACACAGGTGTTTCTGTAAGCATGTGCTCGGTTTGTTTGTATAAGCACGCACAGGTGTTTGTATAAACAGCAGGGGCAAGCGTGAGGGCATTTTGGTATTTGTATACTGCTTTAACTGTGTTTAGCTCATGTTTAGTCTCTAGAACCAAATAGAATAGGGACTAAAGGTTAATTCATTGACTAAACTTTAGTGCTAGAATTAATAAAACCAAACAGGGCCTTATATTGTTTTATTTTATTTTAACGACGTCACGGTATGGTTTAACGGCCTTGTAGAATCAAAGCTATCCAACAAAAAAACTGGATGAGAAATAAATCTGAACGGACAAATCAGCAACATAAACGAAAAATCTGAAAAAAAATAAATCAGTGACAAAGACAAAAGAATATTGAACGCCCACCGTGGGGCTTAAACTTAAGACCAAGGTTAAAAGCCTTACGCTCTACCGACTGAGCTAGACAGGCTTTGTGGTTACACAATTAAGTTCGGTCACAAGATCTATGGCGCCGAGCTCGGTGCCACATCGGCGCTACGGCGTCCGGGTTGTGCTAACACAGCACGTATCTCGGCGCTATAGCCTATGGCGTCGAGCTGTGTTACCTCGGTGCCATAGGCTATGGCGCCGAGTAAAGGGTTCAAAAATAACATTATATTTTGCTAGGGTCCAAACGTGAGTTTTTTTAGAAAGAGCCAAAATGCAAAAAAAAAAAAAAAAACGGGGGCTGAAGCAGCAGGCTGCTGCAGAAGCCAAACGACAAAGAGATTTAGAGAGAGAAGCAGCTCGCAAAGCTTTGCAAGAGTTTATTACATCTACTGTACGCTCCCCACATGCAACATCATCTGCTCCTGTGCTGTTACCGCGCGCACTTGAAGTGTAAGCACTAAGCAAATGCTGGATTGCAGATGGTGAAAAACTGTCGACATCAATGAAGGGAGCCACTCTTTGAGAGACCTTGAAATGCTCGGAAGTGTCACAGGTGAACAGATACCCACCTTGGTTGGTGAAACGAGTTCTAGGTTTCAACTGGGAAGCAGCCCACGCCCTAGAAAAACTCGGGTTGTACAATAAAGATGATGAAGATGACAAGGAGGGCGATTTTGTAGATGCAACATTGTTCTATGTTTTTTTTGTACCGTGTAAGCATGAGTGCATTACAGCTTTTCTTTGACTTCCAAACCCAAAGTGACCTGATAAAAAGATCGTGTCGCATCTAACAGGAGACATGTATGTTTCTGCGTCTGCTTTCATTCATATGAGGTTGTTCGTATCGGATTAAGGCCGGTTATTCAGATTGCTGCAGATGTAATTCATAGAGACAAATTATAGAAATAGAAGTGTCGGGGACCATAATTAGGGGTACCCTCAAGGCTCCTAAATCTCAGCTGGTAACCCCCATCAGCATAAAGCTGCAAAGGCCTGATGGGTGCGATTAAGTCAAGGATCGGTCTATTCGAGGGACGCGATCACGCCTCGCCCGAGCCTAGCCTCGGGCAAGGGCAGCCGACCCCGGAGGATCTACGTCTCGCCCGAGGACCCCCTCCAGCAACGGACACACCTTCGGCTCCCCCGAGGCCCAGTCTTCACCAAGAAGCAACCTTGACCAAATCGCCACGCCAACCGACCAAATCGCAGGGGCATTTAATGCAAAGGTGGCCTGACACCTTTATCCTGACGCACGCCCTCCAGTCGACAGAGTCGAAGTGACCGCAATCACTTCGCCGCTTCACTGACCGGTCTGACAAGAGGACAGCACCGCCTGCGCCGCTCCGGCTGCTGAGCCATTCGACAGATTGAGGCTGACAACAGCCAAGTCCGGCCTCAGGCGTCATAGGAAACTCCGCCTCGCCCGACCCCAGGGCTCGGACTCGGGCTCAGCCCCGGAAGACGACGAACTCCGCTCCGCCCGACCCCAGGGCTCGGACTCAGGCCCAGCCCCGAAGGACGATGAAGTCCGCCTCGCCCGACCCCAGGGCTCGGACTCAGCCCTGGCCTCAGCCGACGGTCACCGCCTCGTCCGACCCGGGGGCTCGACCTCGACCTTGGAAGACAGACTCGACCTCGACCTCGGAGGAGCCTCCACCTCGCCCAACCTAGGGCACGGACCGACCATGTCAACAGGAAGCGCCATCATTACCCTACCCCGAGCTGACTCAGGCTACGGGGAACAAGACCGGCGTCCCATCTGGCTCGCTCTACTATACGAGTAATGATGGCGCCCCGCATGCCCTGTGACGACGGCGGCTCTCAGCCCCCTTACGGAAGCAAGAGGACGTCAGCAAGGACTCAACAGCCCCGACAGCTGTCCTTCCGCCAGGCTCCAGCGCTCCTTCGACGGCCACGACATCACGCGAACTGGGTGCCAAAACCTCTCCAGCTGCCACGATGGCATGTACTTAGGGCGCTAGCTCTCCCCCGCTAGACACGTTAGCACTCTGCTACACCCCCCATTGTACACCTGGATCCTCTCCTTACGCCTATAAAAGGGAGGACCAGGGCCCTCTTACGGAAGGTTGGCCGCGCGGGGAAGGATGGGACGACGCTCGCGCAAGGCCGCTCGCTCCCTCCCGCGTGGACGCTTGTAACCCCCTACTGCAAGCGCACCCGACCTGGGCGCGGGGCTAACACGAAGGCCGCGGGTTCCACCTCCCACGCCTGTCTCCCTCCGGCTGCTCTCTCCCCCTTCGCGTTCCGCCTCGCACCGACCCATCTGGGCTGGGGCACGCACCGACGATTTACTCGTCGGTCCAGGGACCCCCCCGGGTTTCGAAACACCGACAGTTGGCGCGCCAGGTAGGGGCCTGCTGCGTGTTGACGAACAGCTTCCCGTCAAGCTCCAGATGGGCAGTCTCCATCAACCTCTCCAACCCGGGACGGTGCTCCGTTTCGGGAGTCTTGAGTTCATGTCCCTCGACGGCAGCTACGACATGATATTCCTTCCCCCGCCGCGCGACAGCGACAATGGCGGTCGACAACCCGCCCACCGGCGGGGAAATCGACGACGCCTTCCCCACGTGGTGGAAGGACGACATTCGGGCTTGTCCCGTCCCCTCCCCCGCCGACGGAGAAGGAGGCGGGGCAACCAAGGCCAAGCAGGAGGCGGCACCTCGTTGGCTGTCGAGCGAGTCGACGGCGCCGGCGCCCCAACGGAGAGCACGTCGGGCATCGGCCTCGCGTCTGAGACGAAGACGAGCGCTGTCTCCCCGCGACACACCAACCTCAAGCAAGCGGACGACGCCAGCGCGCTCGTGAAGGACTTGCTGGACGTCACCCTCGTACCTGAGACGACGGTGCAGTCAGTCCCTGACATGACTTCGTCACCGCCCGTCGACCAAAAGGTACCGACCGATTCCCATCTCGCGCCTTTTGGATTCGGCCTCGACCCGCCAAGCAACTCCGCTTCAGTGGACACTCTCATATAGGCGAGTCCAAACCCTCTGGGGTATCGTCTGCGGTCACCCTGGGACCGGCTGACGACCGTCTCGACCTACGGGCCCTCGGTGTCCAAGGAAGATGGCGAGCCCGACCTTTGTTGGGATTTCTCCGGACTTGGTAACCCCAGTGCCGTGCGGGACTTCATGATCGCATGCGACTACTGCCTTTCCGACAGTTCCGACGGTAGCCGCAGCCTCGACGACGAGGACTGTGGCCCAAGTCGCGAATGTTTCCACGTCGATCTAGGGTCCCGGCGAAGGCAACCATCTTGGTATACCGGAGAATGGTGATCCCCCTAGGCCCGTGCCTCGCGTCGACATCCTTCGGGAGCTAGCTGTGGTCCCCGTCCCGGCGGGGGTCCTGACCCATAGCTCGAGCAAATTCGCGAGATGCAGGCCAGGCTCGACGAGGGAGCAGGAACGCTTGAGCCGATCCGCCGGGACATCGGGCAGGAATGGGCGGGCCAACCTCCGGCCGGAGAAGCGCGTCATCCCCCCCAGGGCATCCAGCACCGCATCGCCGACGACGTCAGGGTAAGGCCGCCACCGGTTTCCAGTGGAGCCAGCCAAAACCTGGCCGCAGCGGCAATACTTCTCCGCGTGATGCCGGAGCCATCAACCACCGAGGGGCGGCGTATCCAGGGAGAGCTCAAGAATCTCCTGGAGGACGCCGCGGTCTGATGGGCCGAAAGCTCCGCCTCCCGAAGGCAGGGGTACCCCTCGGAACATCGCACCGCGACTTCCCGATTCATGCGGGAAGCCTCGGTCCACACCGGGCGCACGCGCAACACAGCGCCTGCGGCCCCGGGTCGCCTCGGCAATGAGCACCATCACCACAGCCGTCGGGTCCACCTCGACGAGAGGGTGCGCCGAGACTACCACCCAAGGCGTGGGGGACGCTACGACAGCGGGGAGGATCGGAGTCCTTCGCTCGAACCACCCGGTCCGCAGGCTTTCAGCCGCGCCATACGATGGGCGCCGTTCCCGACCCGGTTCCGAACCCCGACTACTATCACAAAGTACTCGGGGGAGACGAGACCGGAACTGTGGCTCACGGACTATCGGCTGGCCTGCCGACTAGGTGGAACGGACGATGATAATCTCATCATCCGCAACCTCCCCCTGTTCCTCTCCGACACCGCTCGAGCCTGGCTGGAGCACCTGCCTCCGGGGCAGATCTCCAACTGGGACGACCTGGTCCAAGCCTTCGCCGACAATTTCCAAGGCACGTACGTGCGCCCTGGAAACTCCTGGGATCTCCGAAGCTGCCGCCAGCAGCCGGGAGAGTCTCTCCGGGACTACATCCGGCGATTCTCAAAGCAGCTCACCGAGCTGCCCAACGTCACTGATTCGGATGTCATCGGCACGTTCCTCGCCAGCACCACCTGCCACGACCTGGTGAGAAAGCTGGGTCACAAGACCCCCACCAGGGCGAGCGAGCTGATGGACATCGCCACCAAGTTCGCCTCTGGCCAGGAGGCGGTTGAGGCCATCTTCCGGAAGGACAAGCAGCCCCAGGGCTGCCCACCGGAAGATGTTCCCGAGGCGTCAACTCAGCGCGGCACCAAGAAGAAGGGCAAGAAGAAGTCGCAAGCAAAACGCGACGCCGCCGACGCGGACCTTGTCGCCGCCGCCGAGTACAAGAACCCTCGGAAACCTCCCGGAGGTGCCAACCTCTTCGACAAGATGCTCAAGGAGCCGTGCCCCTATCATCAGGGGCCCGTCAAGCACACCCTTGAGGAGTGTGCTATGCTTCAACGACACTTTCACAAGGCCGGGCCACCTGCGGAGGGTGGCAAGGCTCTCGACGACGCTAAGAAGGAAGATCACAAGACAGGAGAGTTCCCCGAGGTCCGCGACTGCTTCATGATCTACGGTGGGCGAGTGGAAAACGCCTCGGCTTGGCACCGCAAGCAAGAGAGTCGGGAGGTCTACTCGGTAAAGGTGGCAGCGCCAGTCTACCTAGACTGGTCCGATAAGCCCATCACCTTCGACCAGGCCAACCATCCCGACCATGTGCCGAGCCTGGGGAAATACCCGTTCGTCGTCGACCCCATCGTCGGCAACGTCAGGTTCACCAAGGTCCTCGTGGACGGAGGCAGCAGCCTCAACATCATCTACGCCGAGACCCTTGGGCTCCTGCGGATCGATCTATCCTCGGTCCGGACGGGCGCTGCACCTTTCCATGGGATCATCCCCGGGAAGCGCGTCCAACCCCTTGGGCAACTCGATCTACCCGTCTGCTTCGGGACGCCCTCCAACTTTCGAAGGGAGACCCTCACGTTCGAAGTGGTCGGGTTTCGAGGAACCTACCACGCAGTGCTGGAGAGGCCATGCTACGCCAAGTTCATGGCCGTCCCCAACTACACCTACCTCAAGCTCAAGATGCCGGGCCCCAACGGGGTCATCACCGTCGGGCCCACGTACCGACACGCGTACGAATGCGACGTGGAGTGCGTGGAGTACGCCGAGGCCCTCGCCGAGTCCAAGGCCCTCATCGCCGACCTGGAGATCCTCTCTAGGGAGGCGCCAGACGTGAAGCGCCACGCCGGCAACTTCGAGCCAGCGGAGACGGTCAAGTCCGTCCCTCTCGACCCCCGCAACGACGCCTCCAAGCAGATCTGGATCGGCTCCGAGCTCGACCCCAAATAGGAAGCAGTGCTCGTCGACTTTCTCCGCGCAAACGCCGACGTTTTCGTGTGGAGTCCCTCGGACATGCCCGGCATACCGAGGGAAGTCGCCGAGCACTCGCTGGATATCCGAGCTGGAGCCCGACCCGTGAAGCAGCCTCTGCGCCGATTCGACGAAGAAAAGCGCAGAGCCATAGGCGAGGAGATCCACAAGCTAATGGCGGCAGGGTTCATCAAAGAGGTATTCCATCCCGAATGGCTTGCCAACCCTGTGCTTGTGAGAAAGAAAGGGGGGAAATGGCGGATGTGTGTAGACTACACTGGTCTAAACAAAGCATGTCCGAAAGTTCCCTACCCTCTGCCTCGCATCGATCAAATCGTGGATTCCACTGCTGGGTGCGAGACCCTGTCTTTCCTCGATGCCTACTCAGGGTATCACCAGATCAGGATGAAAGAGTCCGACCAGCTCGCGACTTCTTTCATCACACCCTTCGGCATGTACTGCTATGTTACCATTGAGAGCACCTAGAGGGGGGGGGGTGAATAGGTGATCCTGTAAAAACTTCAAACTTAAGCCACAAAAAAACTTGTTAAGTGTTAGCACGATTATTGCCAAGTGGCTAAGGTGAAGTCTCAACAAAACACAGTACCACAGGAAAATCAAGCACAGAGGTGACACAGTGGTTTTATCCCGTGGTTCGGCCAAGACCAACGCTTGCCTACTCCACGTTGTGGCATCCCAACAGACGAGGGTTGCAATCAACCCCTCTCAAGCGGTCCAAAGACCCACTTGAATACCACGGTGTTTTGTTGTTCCTTTCACTATCCCGTTTGCAAGGAATCTCCACAAATTGGAGTCTCTTGCCCTTACAAGTATATGATCACAAATGAAACACAGAGTAAGGGAGGGAAGCAACACACACAAATCCACAGCGAAATGCGCACACACACGGCCAAGACTCGTGCTCACAAGAGTATCACAAAGTTCTCACTAGAACGGAGCTCGAATCACTTAGAATCACAAATGAAAGCGCAAAGACTAAGTGTGGATGATCAAGAATGCTCAAAGGTTGCTTGTGTATCTCCTCCATGCGCCTAGGGGCCCCTTTTATAGCCCCAAGGCAGCTAGGAGCCGTTGAGAGCAAATCCGGAAGGCCATCCTTGCCTTCTGTCGTCGGGGGCACCGGACAGTCCGGTGCACACCGGACACTGTCCGGTGCCCGATTTCTTTCCTTAACTGGCGCTTCCGACCGTTGCCGACCGTTGTAGATCTGGGAGCCGTTGGCGCACCGGACATGTCCGGTGCACACCGGACAGTCCGGTGCCGTCTTCCGACCGTTGGCTCGGCCACGTGTCCCGCGCGGATTGCGCGGCCGACCGTTGGCCCCGGCCGACCGTTGGCTCACCGGACAGTCCGGTGTACACCGGACAGTCCGGTGAATTTTAGCCGTACGCCGTCGGCGAATTCCCGAGAGCGGCCAGTTCGAGCGGAGTCAGCCTGGCGCACCGGACACTGTCCGGTGCACACCGGACAGTCCGGTGCTCCAGACCGAACTGAGTCTTGGCTGCACACAGCCAAGTCTTTGTCTCCTCTTCTCTTTTCTTCTACTTTCTGTTTCTAACACTTAGACAAGTATATTAGTATTCAAAACCAATGTACTAAGGCTTAGAAACATACCTTTATCTCATGATTTGCACCTTGTTCATCCATGGACATAAATTCACAATTAAGCACATGTGTTGGCACTCAATCACTAAAATACTTAGAAATGGCCCAAGGGCACATTTCCCTTTCAATCTCCCCCTTTTTGGTGATTTATGCCAACACAACATAAAGCAGCTAGAACAAGTGCAAACTCACTTCAAATAAAACTTGAATTTATTTTGAATCAATTTTGGCATATATGGATCATCCTTTGCCACCACTTGGTTTGTTTTTGCAAATCAAACTCAAATCTCTATCTCTAAGTCAAACACACATGTTGAAGCAAAAAGAGAGTCATTTCAAGAGAGATTGATCAAAGATGTCAAAAACTCCCCCTTTTTCCCATAATTACTACTTCTCCCCACAAGAAGCCAAAAGAGACAATGAAAGAGTTTTGACAAACCAAAAACTCTACTCTACTATTTTCAAATTCCTCAAGTGGTAGCTGATCCATTTATTGCTTTGGCCTTTATCTTTATTTTCTCCCCCTTTGGCATCAAGCACCAAAACGGGATCAATTTTGGCCCTTTAACCCCATTGCCTCACCAAAATCTTCAATTAAGAGCAAATGGCAATAGGAGTTAATGAGATGGACTTGGAATAAGTTACCCTCTCATCGGAGTGCAGTGGAAGTCTTGCATGGTCCAAGTCCACCTTTTCCCTTTCAATTCTTCTTTGAGACTAAATCAAACAAACTCAAGCATATGGTTAGTCTCAAGGGATCAAGTTGTAACACATCTCCCCCTAAACATGTGCATCACTTTGCAACGGACTTGTGAGGTCCAGGGAGTGTTTGTACAACTTGAGCACCATAATAAGCAACAAAATGCAGAATAAACATGATCAAAGGCATAAACACATGTATGCTACAATTCAATCCAAGTTCCGCGAATCTAAGACATTTAGCTCACTACGCAGCCTGCAAAAGGTCTTCTCATCTAAAGGCTTGGTAAAGATATCGGCTAGCTGGTTCTCGGTGCTAACATAAAACACTTCGATATCTCCCTTTTGCTGGTGGTCTCTCAAAAAGTGATGCCGGATGTCTATGTGCTTTGTGCGGCTGTGCTCAACAGGATTTTCCGCTATTCGGATAGCACTCTCATTATCACATAGGAGTGGGACTTTGCTCAGATTGTAGCCAAAGTCCCGGAGGGTTTGCCTCATCCAAAGTAGTTGCGCGCAACACTGTCCTGCGGCAACATACTCGGCCTCAGCGGTGGATAGGGCAACGGATGTTTGTTTCTTAGAGTTCCATGACACCAGGGACCTTCCTAAGAATTGGCACGTCCCCGATGTACTCTTCCTATCGACCTTACATCCAGCATAGTCGGAATCTGAGTACCCAATCAAGTCAAAGTTAGACCCCTTTGGATACCAGATCCCGAAGCAAGGCGTAGCGACTAAATATCTAAGAATTCGCTTCACCGCCACCAAGTGACACTCCTTAGGATCGGATTGAAATCTAGCACACATGCATACGCTAAGCATAATATCCGGTCTACTAGCACATAAGTAAAGTAAAGACCCTATCATTGACCGGTATGCTTTTTGATCAACGGACTTACCTCCTTTGTTGAGGTCGGTGTGTCCGTCGGTTCCCATCGGCGTCTTTGCGGGCTTGGCGTCCTTCATCCCAAACCGCTTTAGCAGATCTTGCGTGTACTTCGTTTGGGAGATGAAGGTGCCGTCCTTGAGTTGCTTCACTTGGAACCCAAGGAAGTAGTTCAACTCACCCATCATCGACATCTCGAATTTCTGCGTCATCACCCTGCTAAACTCTTCACAAGACTTTTGATTAGTAGAACCAAATATTATGTCATCGACATAAATTTGGCACACAAACAAATCACCATCACAAGTCTTAGTGAAAAGAGTTGGATCGGCTTTCCCAACCTTGAAAGCATTAGCAATTAAGAAATCTCTAAGGCATTCATACCATGCTCTTGGGGCTTGTTTAAGTCCATAGAGCGCCTTAGAGAGCTTACACACGTGATCGGGGTACCGCTCATCCTCGAAGCCAGGGGGTTGCTCCACGTACACCTCCTCCTTTATTGGCCCGTTGAGGAAAGCGCTCTTCACATCCATTTGGTACAACCTGAAAGAATGGTGAGCGGCATATGCTAGCAAGATACGAATTGATTCTAGCCTAGCCACAGGAGCAAAAGTCTCCTCAAAGTCCAAACCTGCGACTTGGGCATAACCTTTTGCCACAAGTCGAGCCTTGTTCCTCGTCACCACCCCGTGCTCGTCCTGTTTGTTGCGGAAAACCCACTTGGTTCCCACAACATTTTGCTTGGGACGAGGCACCAGCGTCCAAACTTCATTGCGCTTGAAGTTGTTAAGTTCCTCTTGCATGGCCAATACCCAATCCGGATCTAGCAAGGCCTCCTCTACCCTGAAAGGCTCAATAGAGGAGACAAAGGAGTAATGTTCACAAAAATTAACTAATCGAGACCGAGTAGTTACTCCCTTGCTAATGTCACCCAAAATTTGGTCGACGGGATGATCCCTTTGAATCATCGCTCGAACTTGGGTTGGAGGTGCCGGTTGCGCTTCTTCCTCCATCACATGATCATCTTGTGCTCCCCCTTGATCACACGCCTCCTTTTGATGAACCTGTTCATCGTCTTGAGTTGGGGGATGCACCGTTGTTGAGGAAGAAGGTTGACCTTGTTCATCTTGTTCCTGTGGCCGAACGTCTCCAATCGCCATGGTTCGTATAGCGGCCGTCGGAACATCTTCTTCATCTACATCATCACAATCAACAACTTGCTCTCTTGGAGAGCCATTAGTCTCATCAAATACAACGTCGCTAGAGACTTCAACCAAACCCGATGATTTGTTGAAGACCCTATACGCCTTTGTATTTGAATCATAACCTAATAAAAACCCTTCTACAGCTTTGGGAGCAAACTTAGAATTTCTACCCTTCTTCACTAGAATGTAGCACTTGCTCCCAAAAACACGGAAGTAAGATACATTGGGTTTGTTACCGGTTAGTAGCTCATATGACGTCTTCTTGAGGAGGCGGTGAAGGTAGACCCTGTTGATGGCGTGGCAAGCCGTGTTCACGGCTTCCGACCAAAAGCACTCGGGGGTCTTGAACTCTCCAAGCATCGTCCTCGCCATATCGATTAGCGTCCTGTTCTTCCTCTCTACCACACCATTTTGCTGTGGTGTGTAGGGAGTGGAGAACTCGTGCTTGATCCCTTCCTCCTCAAGAAACTCCTCCACTTGTAGGTTCTTGAACTCGGACCCGTTGTCGCTCCTAATCTTCTTCACCTTGAGCTCAAACTCATTTTGAGCTCTCCTGAGGAAGCGCTTGAGGGTCCCTTGGGTTTCAGACTTATCCTGCAAAAAGAACACCCAAGTGAAGCGGGAAAAGTCATCAACAATAACTAGACCATACTTACTTCCTCCTATGCTTAGATAGGCGACGGGTCCGAAGAGGTCCATATGCAGCAGCTCCAGAGGTCTTGACGTGGTCATCACATTCTTGCTGTGATGTGCTCCTCCCACTTGTTTACCTGCCTGACAAGCTGCACAAGGTCTATCTTTTTCGAAATAAACATTTGTTAGACCTATCACGTGTTCTCCCTTTAGAAGCTTGTGGAGGTTCTTCATCCCCACATGTGCTAAGCGGCGATGCCACAACCAGCCCATGCAAGTCTTAGCCATTAAGCATGCATCTAGACCGACCTCTTCCTTTGCAAAATCAACTAAGTAAAGCTTGCCGTCTAGTACACCCTTAAAAGCTAGTGAACCATCACATCTTCTAAAGACAGACACATCTACATTAGTAAAAAGGCAATTATATCCCATGTTGCATAGTTGACTAACAGATAGCAAATTGTAACCAAGAGACTCAACTAAAAACACATTTGAAATTGAGTGCTCATTAGAAATTGCAATTTTACCTAACCCTTTTACCTTGCCTTGATTCCCATCACCGAATATAATTGAATCTTGGGAATCCTTATTTTTGACGTAGGAGGTGAACATCTTCTTCTCCCCCGTCATATGGTTTGTGCATCCGCTGTCGATAATCCAGCTTGAACCCCCGGATGCATAAACCTGCAAGGCAAATTTAGGCTTGGGTCTTAGGTACCCAACTCATGTTGGGTCCTGCAAGGTTAGCACAAATGTCCTTAGGGACCCAAATGCAAGTCCTGTCTCCCTTGCATTTTGCCCCTAACTTCCTAGCAACTATTTTCCTATCCTTTCTACAAATAGCAAAGGAAGTGTTTAAAGCACAATAAATTATAGAAGGTTCATTCACTACTTTCCTAGGAGCATGAATAACATTCTTTCTAGGCACATGAGCAATATTTCTCCTAGGCATATGTACAACATTTCTCCTACGCATATCTCTATCATGCTTATAAGAAGAACTAGAAGCAAACATGGCATGAGAATCATAAACATGTGAATCAAAATCATTATAAGCATTTCTAGCATTTCTCCTATCATTAAACATAAAGGCATGGTTCTTTTTCGCACTACTAGCCATAGGGGCCTTCCCCTTCTCCTTGACGAAGATGGGAGCCTTATGGCTTGTTAAGTTCTTGGCTTCCCTCTTGAAGCCAAGCCCATCCTTAATTGAGGGATGTCTTCCAATTGTATAGGCATCCCTTGCAAATTTTAACTTGTCAAATTCACTTTTGCTAGTCTTAAGTTGTGCATTAAGACTAGCCAATTCATCACTTAGTTTAGAAATTGAAACTAAGTGTTCACTACAGGCATTAACATCAAAATCCTTACACCTAGTGCAAATTGTAACATTTTCAACACAGGAATTTGATTTACTAGTTACTTCTAGTTTAGCACTTAAATCATTATTAACACTTCTTAAGATATCGATGGTTTCATGACAGGAAGATAATTCACTAGAAAGCATTTCATTTCTTTTCACTTCTAAAGCATATGATTTTTGTGCCTCTACAAATTTATCATGTTCATCATACAATAAATCCTCTTGCTTTTCTAAAAGCCTATCCTTTTCATTCAATGCATCAATCAATTCATTGATTTTTTCTATCTTAGATCTATCTAAGCCCTTGAACAAGCATGAATAATCTATGTCATCATCATCACTAGACTCATTATCACTAGACGAAGCATAAGTGGAGTCTTGAGTACTCACCTTCTTCTCCCTTGCCATAAGGCATGTGAGACGCTCGTTGGGGAAGAGGGAAGACTTGTTGAAGGCAGTAGCAGCGAGTCCTTCATTGTCGGAGTCGGAGGAGGAGCAATCCGAGTCCCATTCCTTTCCTAGATGCGCCTCGCCCTTTGCCTTCTTGTATTGCTTCTTCTTCTCTCTTTTGTTCCCCTTTTCCTGGTCACTTTCATTATCGGGACAGTTAGCGATAAAATGACCAAGCTTACCGCATTTGAAGCATGAGCGCTTCCCCTTTGTCTTGATCTTGCTTGGCTGCCCCTTGCGACCATTTAGCGCCGTCTTGAATCTCTTGATGATGAGAGCCATCTCTTCATCATTGAGTCCGGCCGCCTCAATCTGTGCCACCTTGCTGGGTAGCGCCTCCTTGCTTCGTGTTGCCTTGAGAGCAAGGGGTTGTGGCTCGTTGATCGGACCATTCAAGGCATCGTCCACATACCTCGCCTCCTTGATCATCATTCGCCCGCTAACAAATTTCCCAAGAACTTCTTCGGGCGACATCTTGGTGTACCTGGGATTTTCACGTATATTGTTCACCAAATGAGGATCAAGAACGGTAAATGACCTGAGCATTAGGCGGACGACGTCGTGGTCCGTCCATCGTGTGCTTCCGTAGCTCCTTATCTTGTTGATAAGGGTCTTGAGCCGGTTGTATGTTTGTGTCGGCTCCTCGCCCCTTATCATTGCGAACCGTCCAAGCTCACCCTCCACCAACTCCATCTTGGTGAGCAAGGTGACGTCGTTCCCCTCATGAGAAATCTTGAGGGTGTCCCAGATTTGCTTGGCGTTATCCAAGCCGCTCACTTTATGGTATTCATCCCTGCACAAGGAAGCTAGAAGGACAGTAGTAGCTTGTGCATTCTTATGAATTTGTTCATTAATGAACATGGGACTATCCGAACTATCAAAGTGCATTCCACTCTCTACAATCTCCCATATACTAGGATGGAGAGAGAATAGGTGACTACGCATTTTGTGGCTCCAAAATCCGTAGTCCTCTCCATCAAAGTGTGGGGGCTTGCCGAGTGGAATGGAGAGCAAATGAGAATGTGAACTTTGCGGAATACGAGAGTAATCAAAAGAAAAGTTCGAATTAACCGGTTTCCTTCTCTCGTAGTCGTTGTGGTCCTCGTCCTTTTGGGAAGAAGTAGACTCGTCGCTGTCGTAGTAGACGATCTCCTTGATGCGCCTTGTCTTCTTCTTCTTCCCTTCCTTCCGTCTTTGGCCCGAGCCGGAGTCGGTAGGCTTATCGTCCTTCGGCTCGTTGACGAAGGATTCTTTCTCTTTGTCATTGATCACAATACCCTTCCCCTTAGGATCCATCTCTTCGGGCGGTTAGTCCCTTTGTGAAGAGAACGGCTCTGATACCAATTGAGAGCACCTAGAGGGGGGGGTGAATAGGTGATCCTGTAAAAACTTCAAACTTAAGCCACAAAAAAACTTGTTAAGTGTTAGCACGATTATTGCCAAGTGGCTAAGGTGAAGTCTCAACAAAACACAGTACCACAGGAAAATCAAGCACAGAGGTGACACAGTGGTTTTATCCCGTGGTTCGGCCAAGACCAACGCTTGCCTACTCCACGTTGTGGTGTCCCAACGGACGAGGGTTGCAATCAACCCCTCTCAAGCGGTCCAAAGACCCACTTGAATACCACGGTGTTTTGTTGTTCCTTTCACTATCCCGTTTGCAAGGAATCTCCACAAATTGGAGTCTCTTGCCCTTACAAGTATATGATCACAAATGAAACACAGAGTAAGGGAGGGAAGCAACACACACAAATCCACAGTGAAATGCGCACACACACGGCCAAGACTCGTGCTCACAAGAGTATCACAAAGTTCTCACTAGAACGGAGCTCGAATCACTTAGAATCACAAATGAAAGCGCAAAGACTAAGTGTGGATGATCAAGAATGCTCAAAGGTTGCTTGTGTATCTCCTCCATGCGCCTAGGGGCCCCTTTTATAGCCCCAAGGCAGCTAGGAGCCGTTGAGAGCAAATCCGGAAGGCCATCCTTGCCTTCTGTCGTCGAGGGCACCGGACAGTCCGGTGCACACCGGACACTGTCCGGTGCCCGATTTCTTTCCTTAACTGGCGCTTCCGACCGTTGCCGACCGTTGTAGATCTGGGAGCCGTTGGCGCACCGGACATGTTCGGTGCACACCGGACAGTCCGGTGCCGTCTTCCGACCGTTGGCTCGGCCACGTGTCCCGCGCGGATTGCGCGGCCGACCGTTGGCCCCGGCCGACCGTTGGCTCACCGGACAGTCCGGTGAATTTTAGCCGTACGCCGTCGGCGAATTCCCGAGAGCGGCCAGTTCGAGCGGAGTCAGCCTGGCGCACCGGACACTGTCCGTGCACACCGGACAGTCCGGTGCTCCAGACCGAACTGAGTCTTGGCTGCACACAGCCAAGTCTTTGTCTCCTCTTCTCTTTTCTTCTACTTTCTGTTTCTAACACTTAGACAAGTATATTAGTATTCAAAACCAATGTACTAAGGCTTAGAAACATACCTTTATCTCATGATTTGCACCTTGTTCATCCATGGACATAAATTCACAATTAAGCACATGTGTTGGCACTCAATCACTAATATACTTAGAAATGGCCCAAGGGCACATTTCCCTTTCAACCATGCTGTTTGGTTTGAGGAATGCAGGTGCAACGTACCAGCGATGCATGAACCATGTGTTCGGCGAACACATCGGTCGAACGGTCGAGGCCTACGTCGATGACATCGTAGTCAAGACGAGGAAAGCCTCCGACCTCCTTTCTGACCTTGAAGTGACATTCCGATGTCTCAAGGCGAAAGGCGTGAAGCTCAATCCCGAAAAGTGTGTCTCCGGGGTCCCCCGAGGCATGCTCTTAGGGTTCATCGTCTCTGAGCGGGGCATCGAGGCCAACCTGGAGAAGATCACAGCCATCACCAGCATGGGGCCCATCAAGGACTTGAAAGGCGTACAGAGGGTCATGGGATGCCTCGCGGCTCTGAGCCGTTTCATCTCGCGCCTCGGCGAAAGAGGCCTGCCTCTGTACCGCCTCTTAAGGAAGGCCAAGTGCTTCGCTTGGACCCCTGAGGCCGAGGTAGCCCCTCGGGAACCTAAAGGCGCTCCTCACGAACGCGCCCATCTTAGTGCCCTTCGCTGCCGGAGAAGCCCTCTTGATCTACGTCGCCGCGACCACTCAGGTGGTTAGCGCCGCGATTGTGGTTGAGAGACGAGAAGAGGGGCATACATTGCCCGTCCAGAGGCCAGTCTACTTCATCAGTCTACTTCATGCAGAAGCTGCTGTACGCGGTGATCCTGACGCGGCGGAAGTTGCGACACTACTTCGAGTCTCATCCGGTGACTGTGGTGTCATCCTTCCCCCTGGGGGAGATCATCCAGTCCCGAGAGGCCTTGGGTAGAATTGCAAAGTGGGTGGTGGAGATCATGGGCGAGACGATCTCGTTCGCCCCCGGAAGGCCATCAAGTCCCAGGTCTTGGCGGACTTCGTGGCTGAATGGGTCGACACCCAGCTCCCGACAGCTCCGATACAACCGGAGCTCTAGACCATGTTTTTCGACGGGTCGCTGATGAAGACGGGGGCCGGCGCGGGCCTGCTCTTCATCTCGCCCCTCGGGAAGCACCTACGCTACGTGCTACGCCTCCACTTCCCGGTGTCCAACAACGTGGCTGAGTACGAGGCTCTGGTAAACGGGTTGCGAATCGCCATCGAGCTAGGGGTCCGACGCCTCGACGCTCGCGGTGACTCGCAGCTCGTCATCGACCAAGTCATGAAGAACTCCCACTGCTGCGACCTGAAGATGGAAGCCTACTGCGATGAGGTTTGGTGCCTGGAAGACAAGTTCTACGGGCTCGAGCTCAACCACATTGCCCGACGCTACAACGAGACTGCGGACGAGCTGGCTAAAATAGCCTCGGGGCGAACAACGGTTCCCCCGGATGTATTCTCCCGAGACCTGCATCAACCCTCCGTCAAGACCGACGACACGCCCGAGCCCGAGAAGGCCTCGGCCCAGCCCGAGGCACCCTCGGCACAGTCCGAGGTACCCTCGGCTCGGCCCGAGGTACCCTCGGCCCCCGAGGGTGAGGCACTGCGCGTCGAGGGGGAGCAGAGCGAGGTCATGCGTAATCTAAACTGGCAGACCCCGTACCTGCAATATCTCCACCGAGGAGAGCTACCCCTCGACCAAGCCGAAGCTCGGTGGTTGGCGCGGCGCGCCAAGTCTTTCATCTTGCTGGGAGATGGGAAGGAGCTCTACCACCGCAGCCCCTCGGGCATCCTCCAGCGATGTATTTCCATCGCCGAAGGTCAGGAGCTCTTACAAGAGATACACTCGAGGGCTTGCGGCCATCACGCAGCACCTCAAACCCTTGTTGGAAACGCCTTCTGACAAGGTTTCTACTGGCCAACGGCGGTGGCCGACGCCACTAGAATTGTCCACACCTGCGAAGGGTGTCAGTTCTATGCAAGGCAGACCCACCTGCCCGCTTAGGCTCTGCAGACCATACCCATCACCTGGTCATTTGCTGTGTGGGGTCTGGACCTAGTCGGCCCCTTGCAGAAGGCACCCGGGGCCTACACGCACCTGTTGGTCGCCATTGACAAATTCTCCAAGTGGATCGAGGTCCGACCCCTAAACAACATCAGGTCCGAACAGGCGGTGGCGTTCTTCACCAACATCATCCATCGCTTTGGGGTCCCGAACTCCATCATCACCGACAACGGCACCCAATTCACCCGCAGAAAGTTCCTGAACTTCTGCGAGGATCACCACATCCGGGTGGACTGGGCCGCCGTGGCTCACCCCATGACGAATGGGCAGGTAGAACGTGCCAACGGCACGATTCTGCAAGGACTCAAGCCTCGGATCTACAACGACCTCAACAAGTTCGGCAAGCGATGGATGAAGGAGCTCCCCTTGGTGGTCTGGAGTCTGAGGACAACGCCGAGCCAAGCCACGGGCTTCACACTGTTCTTTCTAGTCTATGGGGCCGAGGCCATCTTGCCCACAGACTTAGAATACGGTTCCCCGAGGACGAGGGCCTATGCCGACCAAAGCAATCGAGCCAATCGAGAAGACTCACTGGACCAGCTGGAAGAGGCTCGGGACATGGCCTTACTACACTCGGCGCGGTAACAGCAGTCCCTGCGACGCTACCACGCCCGAGGGGTTCGGTCCCGAGACCTCCAGGTGGGCGACCTGGTGCTTCGGCTGCGACAAGACGCCCGAGGGCGGCACAAACTCACGCCTCCCTGGGAAGGGCCGTTCGTCGTCGCCAAAATCCTGAAGCCCGGAACATACAAGCTGGCCAACAGTCAAGGCGAGGTCTACAACAACGCTTGGAACATCGAACAGCTACGTCGCTTCTACCCTTAAGATGCTTCCAAGTTATTCGTACACCCCGTTCACACACAAAGTCTGGTCGTCAAGGAAGGGTCAGCCTTGCCTCGGCAAAGCCCGACCCTCCCTCGGGGGCTAGAAGGGGGAAACCCCCTTTGCGTCGAAATTTTCCTCGAAAAAAGAAAAAAAATCTTTTCTGCCAGAATGCCTTTCGTGCTTTTCGACTACTTCGAAAGTGGATCCTGAAAACGACGGAGTACACGTAAGCAGCCAAGGCTGACCGAGCCAAGGGACTCCTACGCCTCCGGGATACAGATACCTCACTCATCACCTTCTGCGATAAGTAACTCGCGCTCGGATAAGTGATTCCGTGGACCGAACAAGTCTTCATGCTTGAAAGCTCCTCTGCCGGAATGGTTTTTCGGGCCTTCTCGACTGCGTCGGTGACAGAACCCTATGGACGAGTAAGAGTGCACGTAAGCGGCAAGGCCGACCGAGCCGAGGGATTCCTACACCTCCGGGATACGGATACCTCACTCATCACCTTCCGTGAAAAGCAACTCTCGCCCGCACAAACAATTCTGTTACCGACAAATAAGTCCGGATACTCGAAACAAGAGGAAAAGGGACACAACTTCACAACACGACGACAGTGTGTTTGGGCCCGGCGGCCGCAGAAAACATACACACGCTACAAGACAACCCGATCCTGCAGGCTCGGACGTCGACAGTTGAAGGGGGCAGCAACACCCTCGGCGTCAACTACACCTTCGGCGGGGTCTGACCTAGCCTCGGACGGCGACGCGGTTGGAGAATCTCCACTCTGAAGGATGACATCAGCACCACACCCGGGCCATCACCACTAGGGTCTTCTCCAGGAATCCGGCTCGAGCGGACGGCTCGGCCGGCCACCCCGAGGCCTTGGCCAGCTGTCCCCCGAAGACGACGGAGTACACGTAAGCAGCCAAGGCTGACCGAGCCGAGGGACTCCTACGCCTCCGGGATACGGATACCTCACTCGTCACCTTTGCACGAGGCGACTCACGCTTGGTGAAGCGGTTCAGATAGTCGATAGGCGAGTCTTGGTGCTCGAAATGAAGGAAAAATACGGCTCCATGCCGAAGATACATACATGTTCAGGCCCCGACAGCCACAATGAACAAGACACTGGCACTCAAAGCGCCATTACAAACGGAACTCCGGTTCCGTCCCCACAGCAGCAGCTATGGTCCTAGGACGGACGCGGCCACCAGAAGGCTCTTGTTCGCATCCCCACTCAAGGGACGCGAACCAGACATTAAAGCCAAAGAGCCGGGGGCCGGTCCGTCGGCGACGCCGACGGCCTTAACGGGGGGGGGGGAGCTTCCTCCGGCTGCCACCACGTCAGCACGGACGGCGGCGTCCGCCTCTCCACCAATGCCGACAGTCGGCAAGGCGCACCGGCAGGTCCTCACTCTCGTCCTCGCCATGAAAGCGAGGAGAAGGATGGAATGTTGCATCCTAGCTGGACAGCAACAGTTCGCCTTCCCCGGCATGGCGGGAGGACGCCTCCTCCGCAGGGCCGGAGGATGGTTTCCACCACCAGAAGCTGGAAGAGGAGGTGACCAGCCGACCCGCACGGGGGGAAGAGCTCCGGCTCAGCCCAGCCTCCGCCCCAGCAAGGATGATGAACATCCTTGAAGCTGAGGGCGGGACCAAGATCGCAGCCCGGTTCGCTTCTCCCCACCATCGAACTGGAGGTCACCGTCTTGGGTGACCACCGGCGAGGGGATGCGACCGGGCTGCATGATGAAAATCCTTGAAGCCGAACGATGGCTGAAAGGTACCAACTTCCACGAAGTTGCGTCCCTCCGACGATAAGACGGAAGGACTGCGGGCGTCCCCCATCCGGGGGCTCGGAAGGTGGAAAGACACGGTGCATAAGGGAGCACGAAGACATGGTCGTCTTTCAAGGGGGTCACCCTCCTTTTAAAGGCGACTCTCCCCGCTTGCGTCCTCAGCCATCGCGGGCTGAGTCTTCTCCAACACGCTCCAAGGTCCTCCCCCTACGGCACGGGGGCTGGGCCCCACGCGTCAGGCAAGCTGGTCCAGGGCAGAAGGAGCCAAACCGCCACGCGCAGGGCATGCAACTGCCCAACGGTTACAAGCATTCCTCCACTTCCGCCCAGACCAGCGGGTGAAAGGGTGGATAGCCATGCAGTCGGCATGCAACCGCGCCAGGTGGGCGCGCCCCTTCGACTTCCAACACACCCAGCATGGAGGCCCAGGCCCACACGTCATGCAACCGGCGCGCCGGTTGCTATGTGCGAGCAACTGCACCGCCCCTCGCGCCACTGCCATGCCTCCTCGACTGCGGAACCAGTACCGCGACTTGAGGCAACCCTGCGTATGACCCAGCAGTGCCAGCCAGGCGCGACGGTCAAATACGGTCAGAAATGGGCCGACAGTAATGGAGGTGGCAGGCGGGCAGGAGCAGCGGTCACGTCGTCAACCAAGCTTACGTCCCATCCAGAGGCAGCGAGGGAACCCTCTCTCACGGCGTGAAGACGGCGCGCCCGTGATCCGTTCCTCGAACGGCTCGCACACGCGCAACGACCGCCTCACGAACCACTCGCCCCGTCGCATTAACTCCGCGGCGGGACAGGCGGCGCCTCAGGCGGGAGAAGCAAGCGACGCTTCGCCTTCGCCATAATGACCGCATCAAAAAAGGTACGCCACGTTATTCGATTTCGTATCCTTTTCCTCTTTCTCTCTCTTACAACAGGGACCAGGAGAGGGGGTACCTCGAAAAGGATCCTTCTCCGTGAAGGAAACATGCCCCGAGCCTCCCTACTGATCAGAGGTTCAAAGGCTGGCCCCTCGGAGGGGTTCAACGGCCGCCTCAGAGCGCTTGGGTTCTGCGCCCACTACTGGTCAGAGGTTCGATGGCCGGCCCCTCGGAAGGGTTCAACGGCCGCCTCAGGCCACTCGGGCTCCACGCCCACTACTGATCAGGGGTTCGAAGGCTGGCCCTCGAAGGGTTCACAGTCGCCTCAGACACAGAGCGAGGGATGACCCTGGGTACTTTCGATACATAACCAAGGCTCGGGCTACGCTCCCAAGGTACCCTAGGACATTTCCGAGACCAGCGGGAACGATCTTGTAACGGAATCCCATCAGAGGGAGGCATCGAGCCCTCGGACCCCATCAAAAGGGGACCAGGTCCGGCAGATCACCCGCAGGTACTTTTGGAGCGCGCCTCCGGGCCTCTAGCCGACCCCTAACAAATGGGGCACGGGCGTCCACTCGGATTACCCGCCAGTAGCTCACCAGAGACACCATGTTCGGCGCCCTCCGAGGGCAACATGGCGCTTTCCCCCCCTCCTCCTTGCGGAAAGGCGACACAGGGGCGTATGTAAAAAAGTCGAGTCTGTCCTTGACCATCCTCTCGCCCTGTGCAGAGGCTCGGGGGCTGCTCTCGCAAACCCGGCTCCGGCCAACCCGTTGACAGCGTCAACATACCAGCCCGAGAACTTGGGACCCGACCGTGCACCCGGGCTACGTCCAGCTCGCATGAGGGAACAACTAGACTAGCCGAAGTGTTGCGAAACACACTAAGACCTCAAGGAGTCAAATTACTCCTCCGAGGCCTCGGGGGCTACACCCGGTGGGTGCGCTCGCGCGCACCCACCGGAACAAAATGCAACCAAAAAAGGCTGGTCCCCTTGCAAAAAAGTGCGGCAAAAGCCTCCAAGCGAGTATTAACACTCCCTTCGAGGCTCGAGGGCTACTGTCGGGGACCATAATTAGGGGTACCTTCAAGGCTCCTAAATCTCAGCTGGTAACCCCCATCAGCACAAAGCTGCAAAGGCCTGATGGGTGCGATTAAGTCAAGGATCGGTCCATTCGAGGGATGCGATCACGCCTCGCCCGAGCCCAGCCTCGAGCAAGGGCAGCCGACCCCGGAGGATCTACGTCTCGCCCGAGGACCCCCTCCAGCAACGGACACACCTTCGGCTCGCCCGAGGCCCAGTCTTCACCAAGAAGTAACCTTCACTAAATCGCCACGCCAACCGACCAAATCGCAGGGGCATTTAATGCAAAGGTGGCCTGACACCTTTATCCTGACGCACGCCCTCCAGTCGACAGAGCCGAAGTGACTGCAGTCACTTTGCCGCTTCACCGACCGGTCTGACAAGAGGACAACGCCGCCTGCGCTGCTCCGGCTGCTGAGCCACTCGACAGATTGAGGCTGACAGCAGCCAAGTCCGGCCTCAGGCGTCATAGGAAACTCCGCCTCGCCCGACCCCAGGGCTCGGACTCGGGCTCAGCCCCGGAAGACGACGAACTCCGCTCCGCCCGACCCCAGGGCTCGGACTCGGGCTCAGCCCCGGAAGACGACGAACTCCGCTTCGCCTGACCCTAGGGCTCGGACTCGGGCTCAGCCCCGGAAGACGACGAACTTCGCTTCGCCCGACCCCAGGGCTCGGACTCGGGCTCAGCCTCGGAAGACGACGAACTCCGCTTCGCCCGACCCCAGGGCTCGGACTCGGGCTCAGCCCAGAAGATGACGAACTCCGCTTCGCCCGACCCCAGGGCTCGGACTCGGGCTTAGCCCCAGAAGACGATGAACTCCACTTCGCCCGACCCCAGGGCTCGGACTTGGGCTCAGCCCCGGAAGACGACGAACTCCGCGCTTCGCCCGACCCCAGGGCTCGGACTCGGGCTCAGCCCCGGAAGACGACGAACTCCACTTTGCTCGACCCCACGGCTCGGACTTAGGCTCAGCCCCGAAGGACGACGAAGTCCGCCTCGCCCGACCCCCAGGGCTCGGTGTAACACCCGGTTTTAAAGGACAAAGCCGGGTGCATCTCATACATGCGCCAAGAAGACAACATATATAATAACAGAGTGTATAGAGATAAATGTCATAAAACATCAGAGTATTTATTACATAGCGGAAGTCTTATTACAAAATAAAGATAAATATAAAACGAACTAAGGACCGTCGGTGCCAATGTCGACTGAGAAACGCCACCTAGATCAGATCGAACTCCTCAGTGTTAGGCGGCTCCTCTTCGACCACCTGTTCTTCTCCTGTGGGGGGGGTGTGAGACAGCAAGAGTGAGCTCACATACGTTCATAGCTCAACAAGTCGTGGGGAATAATGTGGCATGAACTCACCAAAGGTGGGAGTTCATGTAGTGTAAGGCTAATCAATGAAGTAAAGGCTGAGGCTGAGCATTGCTTTTATAAGTTGGTCAAAATTTTATTAGCAATTACTAAGTGTAAGTAAATACCAATCCTTAATAATAATAAAGAACAGTAATAGTGAAATAATCCCAAATGCGATGCAAATGTCAAATTAAACTTAAGTTCCATAGTTAATCATGTGAGGGTCCGAGCCGCTCATGACCGTGAGCACGGCTAGTATACTAGTTTTACACTCTGCAGAGGTTGCACATCTTTACCCACAAGCCGTGTTACCCATCTGCCAAGGGGTCATGAATCCCATACACCTCTACCAAGGAAGCGAGGCAGGGTAACACTACGAGGCCTTTACAAAGTTCCACTAGCTTCAGACTACCCGCTACAGTTTATAGGAAGCTCCAGTGCAGGGTTCTTGTCTGACCGCCATCGCAGCAAAATCAAACAAGGACCTCCCTACACTGACCACTCCCCTACTGCCCTTGCCCCTTTCGGGTAAGGTAGCCCTCCCCTAGCTTTCCTAGTTAATCAGCCAAGGGCGTCCCATTAAACCCTTGTGGTAGCACTGTTTTCCCGGGTGGTCGCTCCATGTTCCCATTAATTTAATGATCTTAACATGAACAACAATAATAACAAGATAATAACAGAATAATCATGAATAGTGTATCTCCATACCCAATCCACATAAAGCAATAGCAAGTACTACCCAAAAATATTTCAGGGGTGAACAAGGTATAGAGGTAATCAAAACTGGGGTAACATAAAGGCTCCCATCAAAATTAACCTATGCAGATCATTAAAATTAATAAGAACATGGCTGGGAAAAGTAAGTGATCAAGGGCACAACTTGCCTTCAATGGGCTCCTGCTCAGCTATCTCTACTTGTTGAACCTCAGTTTCCACAGTGGCTTGCTCGTCTACTCGCATCAACACAATACATACATAGTATAGCAAAAATTAACATTGCACCAAACATGTAGATAAAATATACAGTAAAAGTCTATACATTAAAATGAAATCATAGGAACTGGAATCACTAAATTTGGAGTTATAGTATTCAAGTTATGAATTTCCTAAGGTTTAATGTGATTAAAATAGGATTAGATGAGAAATTAATTTTCTAACTGAGTTCATGTCAAAACAGAGACACTAAATGATAGAGAACAATATTACAAAATTTTAAAAACTGGAATGGAGTGATTTGGGGCTCACATGAATTTTCCATAATTTAATCAAGTTTCTGCATTTAAATATGTGCTAAAAACCATTTTCTAAATGATTTTCCCTGTTTTATCATTTCTCTGTACTGGGCGTCATTTTCTGGAAAATGCAGGGGGCCTGGCGCAAGATTCCCTAGACTCAGTAAATAGTGAACGTGGACGGCGGGTTCTATTCTGTAAAATCATAAGGTCTCTTGTGTAAAACGTCACCGCGAAGGGGTACGGTGCGGTTTGGACCGTCCGATCACACGCGGACGGTGAGGATTTGATCCGCGTGGTCGGGAAGCGGTATGCGCAGGGAACCGTTGGATGTGAATACGACGGGTAGGATTTTATTACACCAGATTCGTTTCCACCCGTCCGATCCAGATGAACGGACCAAAACAACTCAACGTGAGAGGGTAAGCGGGGACTAATCCTAGCCGTCCGGCAGGAGATCAACGGCCCACGCGTTTTCCCCCAATCACCTGACGAGCGACGGCGGCGCCGCCCGGAACCACGGTGGTTCACCACCGGAACCCGGCCAAGCTCGCACCCAGAGCACCAATCCCTCGCTCCTACGGCACTACGCATAGCCCTATCGACCACGAACCCGATGGCGGCTCAACCATCCCCGGATTCCAAACACAGAACCCCGCCCGCGCAAGGTTGCGGCGACGCCATTGCCGGCGACGTGAATCCTCAACAAAGGCGCACCAATCCCCGAATCAAGCAGTTCTACTCGTTGCGGAAACGAAGGCGAACATGGGCAACGGGTCCATACCGAGAATTGTGCGCGTAGGCGTGCAGTCCACGGCGACGGTGCGGTCCACGGCGACGGTGATAACAACGGTGAAAAATCTCCGCCGTTCCGCAGCTTCCCACGCCCGATTACGCCCTTGCGCACAATCAACACTTGCTTTAGGACCCCAGGGATCGCTTCGCGGGCGTTGAGAGACGACGATGGTGACGAACGACTACGGCGGGTCTCACGGCTCGAAGTGGATCCTGGTGGTGGTGCCCTAGGTATGCTCAACAGAGGCCGAGAGGGGTTTTATATGCGTGGTCCGAGTCTCCTCCCGTCCGCCCATAGCGCCGGTCCGATAGGAAGGTCGTTGCGCCCTCCAGGGAGGTGCGGTGAGCTAGGGGCAAGATTCCCGGCGAGAGAATCGGTCCAGGCGTACCCATTCAAGAAGAAGACCGGCCTGACCGGTGGGTCCCGCGTTGCAGTGTAACAGAGCCGCGGCGCTCAAGGTTTCCAGTGCACGCGTGGCATGGGGAGTGGATGACAACGTGGGCCCGCTCGACAGTGTGCCATGCGCAGTAGAAGCAGATCGGGCCGCGCGGTGTTATTTCCCTGGTGGGCCGAATTTGAGTTCAGGGCCCAGTTAGGCTAGGTTTTCTTTATTCTTTTCTTTTCCATTTTTTTTCTCCATTTTCAAATCCAATTTGAGTTCAAGTTTAAATTCAAACTTTGTGAATAACTTGTCCTCAGTTTGAATTGTATAATTTAATAATATAAGTGTGAAGGATGTTTATTCTGATTTTTTTATTTTATTTTATGTAGTATTTTTCTTAGTTCTTCCCTTCTCTTAATTCAAACCCTAATTTTCAATTTAGGATTTAAGCTTTCTAGTAATTATTATCTTATTATCATTGACATTATTTTTTTTCATTTAATGCACAAACATATAACTCCAGCATGATGCAATTTTTATCATCTGTTTGAATTGATCTCTAAATTTTGTGTATGTTCTTTTTAATATGCAAATGAGACACATCAAATAAGGGAATCACTATATACTCTTTTATACAACTTTGAGTGTTACAAATCCTACCCCCCTTAAAAATAATCTCGTCCTCGAGATTTAAGAAGATCTAGGGAAAAGGTGTGGAAAATCTATACGAAGCTCTTCTTCTCTTTCCCAAGTTGCTTCATCTTCACCGTGGTGGCTCCATTGCACTTTGCACATCTTTATAACCTTATTCCTCGTGACTCGAGTCAAAGTATCCAAAATCTTGATGGGGTATTCAGCATAAGTCAAATCCTCTTGAACACTAAGGTCCTCCATTGGTAACTGTTCTTCAGGTACCCTGAGGCATTTCTTCAGCTGAGATACATGAAAGACATCATGAACATCCGCAAGATGATCCGGTAACTCCAATTGATATGCAACTTCTCCCACCCGCTTTAAGATTAAGAAGGGTCCAATAAAGCGAGGGGACAACTTTCCTTTGACTTTGAATCTTCTCATACCCCGGAGTGGTGACACCTTCAAATAGACATAATCTCCCTCTTTAAACTCAAGTAGTCTTCTCCGGGTGTCAGCATAACTTTTCTGCCTTGACTGTGCAGTTCTTAAATTCTCCCTTATTTGTTGAACTTGTTCCTCTGCTTCTTGTATAATCTCAGGCCCAAACAACTGTCTTTCACCAGTTTGATTCCAATACAAGGGAGTCCTGCACTTTCTGCCATACAAAGCCTCAAACGGTGACATCTTCAAGCTGGTCTGATAGCTATTATTATACGAGAACTCCGCATACGGTAGACTCTTATCCCAACTTCCACCATGCTTAAGAGCACAAGCTCTTAACATATCTTCCAGTACTTGGTTAGTCCTCTCAGTCTGCCCATCAGTCTGGGGATGGTAAGCCGAACTAAAATTCAATCTTGTATCCAATGACTCGTGCAACTTCTTCCAATATCGAGAGGTAAACTATGATCCCCGGTCTGACACAATCTTCTTTGGTACACCATGCAGGCATACAATCCGTGCCATGTACAACTCTGCCAACTTGGCTCCTGAATACGTGGTCTTCACTGGAATAAAGTGGGCTACTTTAGTTAGCCTGTCCACAATCACCCATATAGAATCATATCCAGCAGACGTGCGGGGTAATCCAACAATGAAGTCCATGCCAATCTCTTCCCATTTCCACTCAGGTATCTTCAGTGGGTGCAATAGTCCGGCTGGCCTCTGGTGTTCAGCTTTAACTCTTTGGCATACATCGCACATAGCCACATGTGCAGCCACATCTCTCTTTAGTCCATACCACCAATACTTTTGCTTCAAATCCTGATACATCTTAGTACTTCCAGGATGAATAGAATAAATTGAGTCATGTGCTTCCTCCAATATGGTTTCCCGAAGACTATCAATATCGGGAACACAGATCCGATTCTTGAACCATATCGTGCCTTGTTCATCCTCCGTGAACTCTGGGCCCCTACCCTCTGTTATCAGATCCTTGATCTCCTGGATTTTAGCATCACCAACCTGGCCTTTATGAATTTCTTGCTCCAAGGTAGGTTCCAATTCAATAGTAACTCCTTCCGTATGTGTAACAATTCCTAGGTTGAGTCTCTCAAAATCTTTTGCTAATTCATCAGGTAGTTGGACAACGAAAGCGGAGTGAACATGCTCCTTCCGGCTCAAGGCATCTGCAACCAAATTTGCCTTGCCTGGGTGGTAATGAATCTCCAAATCATAATCCTTAATGAGCTCCAACCAACGGCGTTGCCTAAGGTTGAGATCCTTTTGAGTGAATATGTACTTCAAACTCTTATGATCCGTGTATACTTGGCACTTAGTTCCCATAACGTAGTGTCTCCAAATCTTAAGTGCATGCACAACTGCAGCCAATTCCAAGTCATGAGTGGGGTAGTTCAATTCATGCTTCCGCAACTGACGAGATGCATAGGCAATCACATGACCATCTTGCATAAGCACACATCCAAGTCCTTGGCCACATGCATCACAGTAAATGTCAAATCCCTTCTGCAGATCTGGCATAATCAATACTGGCGGAGACATCAATCTCTCCTTCAATTGATCAAAACTCTCTTGGCATTTCTTATCCCACTTAAATTCTCTTCCTTTTTCCAAAAGCGATGTCATAGGCTTAGCAATTTTAGAGAACCCTTCAATAAATCTCCGATAATATCCTGCGAGTCCCAAGAAACTCCGAATCTCAGTAACTGTAGTGGGCACTCTCCACTCCATTATCTCCTTCACTTTAGCGGGATCCACTGCTATTCCTCCATTAGAAATAATATGACCAAGGAATGGCACCTTGTCAATCCAAAACTCGCACTTGCTGAACTTAGCGTAGAGTTGATTATCTCGTAACTTCTGTAGCACCAACCTTAGATGTAGTTCATGATCACTTTCATTCTTAGAATAGATAAGAATATCGTCGATGAATACCACGACGAATCTGTCCAAGTACTCCATAAACACCTTATTCATCAAATTCATGAAGTAAGCTGGTGCATTGGTTAGTCCAAATGACATAACAGTAAACTCATATAATCCATATCGAGTTGAGAATGCTGTCTTGGGAATATCCGATGGTCTAATCCTCATCTGATGGTACCCCGATCGGAGATCAATCTTCGAGAACACCCTAGCACCCCTCATCTGATCAAATAAATCCTCAATACGGGGCAACGGATACTTGTTCTTCACCGTGACATCATTAAGAGATCTATAATCCACACACATCCGTTGCGATCCATCCTTCTTCTGCACAAATAACACCGGTGCTCCCCAAGGTGAGGAACTCGGACGAATATACCCCGCCTCCTGTAACTCAGTTAACTGCTTCTTAAGTTCCTTCAACTCCTCTATGGACATTCTATAGGGCCGTTTAGAAATAGGGGCGGTTCCAGGTAAGAGATCAATCACAAACTCAACTTCTCTATCAGGTGGCATCCCTGGTAACTCCTCTGGAAAGACATCCGGAAAATCTCTAACCACCCGGATGTTGTCACCAACAAACTCCTCAGGCATAAAGAACATTGCACGCATGGATGAGGAGGTTACTGCAATATTAACTTGAAATCTTTCTCCTTTAGTGGTAGTGAGCTCTACGGTACCTCTACCACATGCTATAACGGCCTTTGCTTTTCTTAGCCATGACATACCAAGGATCAGATCTATACTGCTTGACTCTAATATTATAGCAGTAGCTCCAAATTCTCTACCCATAATGGTCAAGGTCAATCTACGTGTCATTTGATTCGCCTCAACAGGCCCTTTAGGTGTAATTACTATCATGGGTTTTCTCATATTTAGCAGTGGTATTTCATTTGTGTTGGCATATCTAGCAGACATGAATGAATGTGTAGCACCAGAATCAAATAATATGGTTGCAGGAATTGCATTAACATAAAACATACCAATTACGAGGTCCCCACCATCAGGAGTATCATCAACGCTGACTTGATTCACCCTGGCTATAGAATATCCCTTGCCAGGGGTCTGTTGCTTGTTCTGAACTGGAGTAGTAGCAATCCTCTGTGGGCAGACATTTGCATAATGACCAGTCTTCCCACACTTGAAACACGTAGTGCCCGGACTCTGTCCTGCAAACTTCGTCGGGGTGCCAGTGGGAGTAGCCTATCGAGGAGGTGGAGTCCTCAGTGGTGATTGCTGAACTGGGCGTGGTCCTCCCGGTCGAGTCGGTGTACCCTGTGGTGAACTGTAGCGAGGACGAACACTGCTGCTACCCTGTCCTTGTGTCGCCTTCCTCTTCAAATCACCCAGTTGAACACACTTGTGTTCAATAGCAAGAGCCTTATCCAGTAGCCTCTGAAATGATGGAAAGGTGTGTGCAACCAGTGCATACTGCAAGGGTCCATTGAGTCCTTCAATAAAGTGCTCCTGCTTTCTTTCATCCTCAGCAACTTCCTCTGGAGCATATCTCGACAACTGAATAAATTTGTCTCTGTACTCGCTGACTGACATGTTACCTTGCTTCAATGACAGAAACTCCTTCTTCTTGATCTTTATCATACCAGCTGGAATATGGTAGTTCCTGAACTGCGTACTGAACTCTGCCCAGGTAATAGTATCAGCAGCATCATGGGCAGCAGTATAAGAATCCCACCAGTCAGCAGCAGGACCAATCAGACGTCCAGAAGCATATAAAACCTTCTCCCGGTCAGTGCATTATGCAATATTCAGCATCTTCTCAATTGACTTCAACCAATCGTCTGCATCAAGTGGATCTGGCGAGCTAGCGAAGGTTGGTGGCTTATGACTCATAAACTCCCGGTGCTTATCACGAGGTGGAACTGGTGGTGGTGGTGGAGGCAGTGGTACTTGTTGCTGTTGCTGCTGTTGTTGAAGCTGTTGTTGTAGCTGTTGTTGTTGCGCCCTCCTTTCTTGGCGTATCTCATCTCTCTCCTGGCGCAACTCCTGGCGTATATCCTCTCTTTCCTGACGCATTTCCTGGCGTTCTTGCTGCATCTGGGCACGCATATCAGCCATAGTGTCCGCCATTTGCTGCATCACCGCCATCTGAGCAGCAACCAGTGGATCAACTCCGCCTGGTGGAGGATTAGGAGGATTCATCTCTGCAGGCTGTGGCTGAGGTTGTCTATATATCCTTCGAGTGTGTTGGTTAGGAGGCAAATCAATTCCACCACCCCTCCTGGTATTGACCATCTGAGTTAGATACATATGGTAAGAAAGAGCAGTAGACAAGGCAGTAATTACAATCATGTTACTTTGGGGGATTTATTAGCTAAGCAGTTTAATGTTTTACCTACCATAGCTAATTTATTACCTTATGCTGGCACATGCTAAGATGTCCATGTAATATTTCAATCAATCAAAGAAGCAAATCAGGCATTGATCATCAGAACAATCAACCAATATTTTTAATAGAGAAAATAGTTTTAATTTTGTCTTAGGCTTCCTATCTCTTAAAAATGTCATAGGGGTAGGGATTCCAAGGTGTGAAATCCATCTTGTCTAAGAGTAGAAAAGATAAGAATGATCAGAGTAGAACAGTAGAAGGTGAGACAGGATCAAGATAAGTATAGGAAGAATCAGAGTGAGGTAAGTAGGTAATGGTTTTGTCCATTTCTATCTAGGTTTCGTCCTACAGTCAACATTCCTCTGATACCACTTCTGTAACACCCGGTTTTAAAGGACAAAGCCGGGTGCATCTCATACATGTGCCAAGAAGACAACATATATAATAACAGAGTGTATAGAGATAAATGTCATAAAACATCAGAGTATTTATTACATAGCGGAAGTCTTATTACAAAATAAAGATAAATATAAAACGAACTAAGGACCGTCGGTGCCAATGTCGACTGAGAAACGCCACCTAGATCAGATCGAACTCCTCAGTGTTAGGCGGCTCCTCTTCGACCACCTGTTCTTCTCCTGTGGGGGGGGTGTGAGACAGCAAGAGTGAGCTCACATACGTTCATAGCTCAACAAGTCGTGGGGAATAATGTGGCATGAACTCACCAAAGGTGGGAGTTCATGTAGTGTAAGGCTAATCAATGAAGTAAAGGCTGAGGCTGAGCATTGCTTTTATAAGTTGGTCAAAATTTTATTAGCAATTACTAAGTGTAAGTAAATACCAATCCTTAATAATAATAAAGAACAGTAATAGTGAAATAATCCCAAATGCGATGCAAATGTCAAATTAAACTTAAGTTCCATAGTTAATCATGTGAGGGTCCGAGCCGCTCATGACCGTGAGCACGGCTAGTATACTAGTTTTACACTCTGCAGAGGTTGCGCATCTTTACCCACAAGCCGTGTTACCCATCTGCCAAGGGGTCATGAATCCCATACACCTCTACCAAGGAAGCGAGGCAGGGTAACACAACGAGGCCTTTACAAAGTTCCACTAGCTTCAAACTACCCGCTACAGTTTATAGGAAGCTCCAGTGCAGGGTTCTTGTCTGACCGCCATCGCAGCAAAATCAAACAAGGACCTCCCTACACTGACCACTCCCCTACTGCCCTTGCCCCTTTCGGGTAAGGTAGCCCTCCCCTAGCTTTCCTAGTTAATCAGCCAAGGGCGTCCCATTAAACCCTTGTGGTAGCACTGTTTTCCCGGGTGGTCGCTCCATGTTCCCATTAATTTAATGATCTTAACATGAACAACAATAATAACAAGATAATAACAGAATAATCATGAATAGTGTATCTCCATACCCAATCCACATAAAGCAATAGCAAGTACTACCCAAAAATATTTCAGGGGTGAACAAGGTATAGAGGTAATCAAAACTGGGGTAACATAAAGGCTCCCATCAAAATTAACCTATGCAGATCATTAAAATTAATAAGAACATGGCTGGGAAAAGTAAGTGATCAAGGGCACAACTTGCCTTCAATGAGCTCCTGCTCAGCTATCTCTACTTGTTGAACCTCAGTTTCCACAGTGGCTTGCTCGTCTACTCGCATCAACACAATACATACATAGTATAGCAAAAATTAACATTGCACCAAACATGTAGATAAAATATACAGTAAAAATCTATACATTAAAATGAAATCATAGGAACTGGAATCACTAAATTTGGAGTTATAGTATTCAAGTTATGAATTTCCTAAGGTTTAATGTGATTAAAATAGGATTAGATGAGAAATTAATTTTCTAACTGAGTTCATGTCAAAACAGAGACACTAAATGACAGAGAACAATATTACAAAATTTTAGAAACTGGAATGGAGTGATTTGGGGCTCACATGAATTTTCCACAATTTAATCAAGTTTCTGCATTTAAATATGTGCTAAAAACCATTTTCTAAATGATTTTCCCTGTTTTATCATTTCTCTGTACTGGGCGTCATTTTCTGGAAAATGCAGGGGGCCTGGCGCAAGATTCCCTAGACTCAGTAAATAGTGAACGTGGACGGCGGGTTCTATTCTGTAAAATCATAAGGTCTCTTGTGTAAAACGTCACCGCGAAGGGGTACGGTGCGGTTTGGACCGTCCGATCACACGCGGACGGTGAGGATTTGATCCGCGTGGTCGGGAAGCGGTATGCACAGGGAACCGTTGGATGTGAATACGACGGGTAGGATTTTATTACACCAGATTCGTTTCCACCCGTCCGATCCAGATGAACGGACCAAAACAACTCAACGTGAGAGGGTAAGCGGGGACTAATCCTAGCCGTCCGGCAGGAGATCAACGGCCCACGCGTTTTCCCCCAATCACCTGACGAGCGACGGCGGCGCCGCCCGGAACCACGGTGGTTCACCACCGGAACCCGGCCAAGCTCGCACCCAGAGCACCAATCCCTCGCTCCTACGGCACTACGCATAGCCCTATCGACCACGAACCCGATGGCGGCTCAACCATCCCCGGATTCCAAACACAGAACCCCGCCCGCGCAAGGTTGCGGCGACGCCATTGCCGGCGACGTGAATCCTCAACAAAGGCGCACCAATCCCCGAATCAAGCAGTTCTACTCGTTGCGGAAACGAAGGCGAACAAGGGCAACGGGTCCATACCGAGAATCGTGCGCGTAGGCGTGCAGTCCACGGCGACGGTGCGGTCCACGGCGACGGTGATAACAACGGTGAAAAATCTCCGCCGTTCCGCAGCTTCCCACGCCCGATTACGCCCTTGCGCACAATCAACACTTGCTTTAGGACCCCAGGGATCGCTTCGCGGGCGTTGAGAGACGACGATGGTGACGAACGACTACGGCGGGTCTCACGGCTCGAAGTGGATCCTGGTGGTGGCGCCCTAGGTATGCTCAACAGAGGCCGAGAGGGGTTTTATATGCGTGGTCCGAGTCTCCTCCCGTCCGCCCATAGCGCCGGTCCGATAGGAAGGTCGTTGCGCCCTCCAGGGAGGTGCGGTGAGCTAGGGGCAAGATTCCCGGCGAGAGAATCGGTCCAGGCGTACCCATTCGAGAAGAAGACCGGCCTGACCGGTGGGTCCCGCGTTGCACTGTAACAGAGCCGCGGCGCTCAAGGTTTCCAGTGCATGCGTGGCATGGGGAGTGGATGACAACGTGGGCCCGCTCGACAGTGTGCCATGCGCAGTAGAAGCAGATCGGGCCGCGCGGTGTTATTTCCCTGGTGGGCCGAATTTGAGTTCAGGGCCCAGTTAGGCTAGGTTTTCTTTATTCTTTTCTTCTCCATTTTTTTTCTCCATTTTCAAATCCAATTTGAGTTCAAGTTTAAATTCAAACTTTGTGAATAACTTGTCCTCAGTTTGAATTGTATAATTTAATAATATAAGTGTGAAGGATGTTTATTCTGATTTTTTTATTTTATTTTATGTAGTATTTTTCTTAGTTCTTCCCTTCTCTTAATTCAAACCCTAATTTTCAATTTAGGATTTAAGCTTTCTAGTAATTATTATCTTATTATCATTGACATTATTTTTTTTCATTTAATGCACAAACATATAACTCCAGCGTGATGCAATTTTTATCATCTCTTTGAATTGATCTCTAAATTTTGTGTATGTTCTTTTTAATATGCAAATGAGACACATCAAATAAGGGAATCACTATATACTCTTTTATACAACTTTGAGTGTTACACTCGGATTCAGCCCTGGCCTCAGCCGACGGTCACCGCCTCGTCCGACCTGGGGGCTCGGACTCGACCTCGACCTTGGAAGACAGACTCGACCTCGACCTCGGAGGAGCCTCCACCTCGCCCAACCTAGGGCACGGACCGACCACGTCAACAGGAAGCGCCATCATTACCCTACCCCAAGATGACTCAGGCTACGGGGAACAAGACCGGCGTCCCATCTGGCTCGCTCTACTATACGAGTAATGATGGCGCCCCGCATGCCCTGTGACGACGGCGGCTCTCAGCCCCCTTACGGAAGCAAGAGGACGTCAGCAAGGACTCAACAGCCCCGACAGCTGTCCTTCCGCTAGGCTCCAGCACTCCTCCGACGGCCACGACATCACGCGAACTGGGTGCCAAAACCTCTCTGGCTACCACGATGGCATGTACTTAGGGCGCTAGCTCTCCCCCGCTAGACACGTTAGCACTCTGCTACACCCCCCATTGTACACCTGGATCCTCTCCTTACGCCTATAAAAGGGAGGACCAGGGCCCTCTTACGGAAGGTTGGCCGCGCGGGGAAGGACGGGACGGCGCTCGCGCAAGGCCGCTCGCTCCCTCCCGCGTGAACGGTTGTAACCCCCTATTGCAAGCGCACCCGACCTAGGCGCGGGGCTAACACGAAGGCCGCGGGTTCCACCTCCCACGCCTGTCTCCCTCCGGCTGCTCTCTCCCCCCTTCGCGTTCCGCCTCGCACCGACCCATCTGGGCTGGGGCACGCAGCAACGATTTACTCGTCGGTCCAGGGACCCCCCAAGTTTCGAAACACCGACAAGAAGTCTGTACAGATTAAAGCCAAACGAACAGACATTTTGTCACACCCGAGCTTTAAGAAACAAAGCCGGGTGAATCTCATATATGTGCCAGAGAAGACAACACATATAATAACAGAGTGCATAGAGATAAATGTCATAAATATCATAAATGTACTTATTATATAGAGAAAGTCTTACAAAAATAAATGATAAAATAAAGCGAACTATATATTATTCCCTGGCGCCACAAAGCTGACTGGGAGACGCCACCTGGATCAAGTCGAAAGCCTCAGTGTTAGACGACTCATCTTCAACCACCTGTTCTTCTCCTGTGGTGGGGTGTGAGACAGCAAGAGTGAGCTCACATACGTTCATAGCTCAACAAGTCATGGGGAATAATGTGCATGAACTCACCAAGGGTGGGAGTTCATGTGAAGTGTAAGGAAGATCAATGTAATAAAGGCTAAAGCTGAGCATTGCTTTTATAAGATGGTCAAAATTTTATTAGCAATTACTAAGTGTAAGTAAATACCAAACCATAGTAATAATAAGTAAAAGTGATAATAAAATAATCCCAGATGCAATGAAATGACAAATTGAATTTAGTTCCATAAATTAATCATGTGAGTGTCCGAGCTGCTCATGACCGTGAGCACGGCTAGTATACCAGTTTTACACTCTACAGAGGTTACGCATCTTTACCCACAAGTCGTGTTACCCATTTGCCACGGAGTTGATCAGACCCCATACACCTCTACCAAGGAAGCGAGGCAGGGTACCACTACGAGGCCTTTACAAAGTTCCACTAGCTTCAGAAAACCCGCTACAGTTATAGGAAACTCCAGTGCAGGAATCCCTCGCCTGACCGCCATCGCAGCAAAATCAACCCAAGGACCTCCCTACACTGACCACTCCCCTACTGCCCTTGCCCCTTTCGGGTAAGGTAGTCATCCACTAGCTTTCCTAGTTAATCAGCCAAGGACGTCCCATTAAACCCTTGTGGTAGCACTGTTTTCCCGGGTGGTTCTCCATGTTCCCATTAACATAATGATCTTATCATGAACAGTAAATAATAAACAGATAATAAAAAGTATAACAATGAGTGATGAATATCTCTATACCCAAAGCCACATAAAGCAATATCATGTACTACCCAAAAAATTAGTAGTAAAACCAGTGGTGAAACAAGTAAAAGGGAAATGTGCCCTTGGGCAATTTCTATAAGTATTTTGGTGATTAGATGCCCAACACATGTTAATTGAGTCCTCATGTGCTAAATGTGTGAAAAGTGCAAATCAAGGTATAAGGTATGTTTCTAAACTTAGTACATTGTTTTTGAGTACTAACATGTTTATCTAAGTGATAGAAACAGTGCTAAGAAGAGAAGAAATGAATTGGAAAAGAGTCGGCCTGGCACACCGGACTGTCCGGTGGCGCACCGGACAATGTCCGGTGGGTGTCCCAGGACTGGTCGACGGTGAACCGGCTGCTCTCGGGAAACGACAGAGTTGTATGGCTATAATTCACCGGACTATCTGGTGGTGCACCGGACTGTCCGCTGAGTCACCCGCGACGAACTCGTCTCTCTCATGAAAAGAAGAAGGCAACATGGCTAAAATTCATCGCGCGACACGTGGCTCGCTCCAACGGTCGGCTGGGTGCACTGGACTGTCCGGTGTGCACCGGACAGTGTCCGGTGCGCCAACCAGCCCTGAGGAGCAACGATCGGATGCGACCGATATGGAAGGAGATCATGCACCGGACATGCTACAGTGGCTGTCCGGTGGCGCATCGGACTGTCCAGTGCGCCACTCGACAGAAGGCAAGGATAGCCTTCCATGTTGATCTCCAACGGCTCCTAGCTGCCTTGGGGCTATAAAAGGGACCCCTAAGCGCATGGAGCAGAACACCAAGCTCACAAGAAACATTCTAAGACTCCCAGACTCCGTCTCCACGCATTTGATCGATTGTGTTAGTGATTTGAGCTCTGTTTGAGTTGCGTACTCCCTGTGCTGTGTTTTGAGCTCAAGTCTTGGCTTGTGTGCGTGAGTGTGTGTGTTGCGAATTTGAGTCTTGTGTGTGTTGCTCTCCCTCTCTTACTACTGTGATTCTCTTGTGACAAACTTGTAAGGGAGAGAGACTCCAATCTATGGAGATTTCTCGCAAACAGGAGAAAGACTATAAGGAAGAAAGCTGTGGTATTCAAGTTGATCATTGGATCGCTTGAAAGGGGTTGAGTGCAACCCTCGTCCATTGGGACGCCACAACGTGGAAGTAGGCAAGTGTTACTTGGCCGAACCACGGGATAAAAATCGTGTGTCCCGTGTGTTGCTTCTTGTGTTTGCTTTGTTCGCACGAGTGTGTTCCATAGCCACTTGATTTCACTAACTCCTTAACAATCAAGTTTGTGGCTATTTAGTGTTTTATTTTACAGGATCACCTATTCACCCCCCTCTAGGTGCTCTCAACAAGGTATATAGATAGTCAAAATCTAGGGTAACCTATTGGGTCCCAGCAAAATTAACCTATGCAGATCATTATGAATAATAAGAACATGAATGGGTAAAAGAAAGTGATCAAGGGCACAACTTGCCTTCAACGAGCTCCTTCTCAGCAGTCTCTACCAGCTGAACCTCAGGATCCTCTATGACTTGCTCGTCTACTCGCATCAACGCAATAAATACATAGTATAGCAAAAATTAACATTACACCAAACATGTAAATAAAATACACAATAATAATCTAGACATTAAAATAAGATCATAGGAACTGGAATTATTAAATTTGGAGTTATAGATTTTAAGTTATGAATTTTCCAAGGTTTTATGTGCTTAATACAAGATTAAGTAATAGATAAATTTTATTGTGTCTTTCATGCCAAAACAGTGGCACAATTTGATAGAGAATAATATTACAAAATTATAGGAAGTGAAATTGATTTATTTGGAGCAAGTATGAATTTTCTAGGAATTTAACAAATTCTAACATTTATTTATGAATTAAAAATCAATTTCTGTTTTATTTTCTATGGTTTTTCTGTCCTCTGGACTCGGCCTCATTTTCGAGAAAGGTCAGGGGGCCTGGCGCAAGATTCCACAGACTCTGAGTACAATCAGGGTGGACGGCGGGTTAGTTATCTAATACCCGAAGGGCTCTTTTGCAAACCGGCCAGCGAAGCGGTATCGGCTCCCGTGTGCTGTCCGATCCAAAACGAACGCATCACATTAGATTTAGGTTTAAGTGACACAACGATCGCCCAAGGCCATTAGATCGGTGATCAACAGATGAAGGGCGCTCTCATCCCGATCTAATCTAAGTCATCCGATTACGATTCAATGGGCCATTAGCGAAGGGATATTTCCATGTTCTAATCGCAGCCGTTGAAGACCGGATCGACGGTCCCTGAGCCATCTTCAATCTCGCGACTACCCCCTGGCGACATCCACTGGCCCGCGGCGGCGGAGTTCATTGGACTCACCCAGGCGCACCCCCCTGGTGCACCATTTTCCCGAGTACGCCAGCCAACGCAATGAAGAGATGAATGCGAACACGGGCATGGGTAACTCACCGGCGATTGGGTAGCGCAGGCACCCGATCCACGGTGCGGGGCGGATTTGGCCGCAGCAGCGAGGCACGGCGAGCAATTTCAGGGCATCCAGTGGATCACACGCACGGAGAAGCCATGAAATCACTCTGCGTAGCTCCCCTGGTCACCCACGAATGCTATCGGGTCGAGATTTCACGGTGTAGAGAGGAACAGCCACGGCGGCAGCAATGGCTACGGACGGAAGTGGCAGCGCTCAATCCTTTCGAGGTGTTTCGAGGTTGTGAGGAGGGGAAAGGAACGGTCACGGGCGTGCTGATACACCGCGGTGAAGTCCGAGGACGGTCAACCCCGGTGTTTTCGCGGCAGGCGTTGCGCAACGGCGAGCGAAGAAAGGGGAAGAGGTAGAGATGACAGATGGGTCCCACCATTCAGTGACTCAACGCCGCGCTTGAGAGGGACTGAGCAGAGGGGCCCGGTCATCGGCGCCACGCAGCGGGAGCAAGGGCTGGGCCACGCGCGCGTGCAAGGAAAAAGGGAAGTGGGCCGAATAGGGTGTTGTAGGCCCAGTTAGGTTCTTTTTCCATTTTTTTATTTTATGTTTTATTTTATTTATAATTCTTTTGAATCGAAATTTTGAATGCAATCTCATGTGCAAATTTAAACTCATTTTAACTATGCATATTGGTCATACCAAATTATGAAGATGTTATTTAATTATAATATTATTTTATATTGGATATTATTTCCTTCTTTCCTATATTTTCATGGCTTTGCTTTCAAGCTAGAGGTTAAATTCCAAATTTGGATTTTTTTAATATATATATATATATTTACATCATTTTGATATTGTCACAAAATGCACACAAAATATAAATCCAGCATGATCCATGTATTATTTTTGGGTGTCCTTTGTTATTTATTTATTTGTTTTCATGTGATGTTCTCATGAAATGATAAATATAGGTAACCCACATATATACAAAGGGATATCATTTCTCCTTTTAGGTTATCTTCCACTAATTACAAGTTGGGTATTACAAATCCTACCCCCCTTAACAAGAATCTCGTCCTAGAGATTTTGGAAGGACTACGGAAAAGATGGGGAAAATCTATGCGAAGCTTCTCTTCTCTCTCCCAAGTAGCTTCATCTTCACCATGGTGACTCCATTGTACTTTGCACATCTTTATAACCATATTTCTTGTAACTTGAGTCAAAGTGTCTAGAATCTTGATAGGGTACTCAGCATAAGTCAGGTCATCTTGAACACTAAGGTCCTCCATTGGTAGCTGCTCCTCAGGTACCCTGAGACATTTCTTCAGCTGGGATACATGGAATACATCATGTACATCTGCCAGGTGATCGGGTAGTTCTAGTTGATATGCAACTTCTCCCGCTCGCTTTAAAATCAAGAAAGGTCCAATGAAGTGAGGAAACAACTTTCGTTTAACTTTAAATCTTCTCATACCCCGGATTGGTGACACCTTTAGATACACGTGATCACCCTCCTTAAACTCCAGTAGTCTTCTCCGGGTATCAGCATAGCTCTTCTGTCTTGATTGTGCAATTCTCAAATTCTCTCTTATCGTTCACACTTGTTCTTCTGCCTCTTGAATAAGTTTAGGCCCAAAGAACTGTCTTTCACCAGTTTGATCCTAATATAGTGGAGTCCTGCATTTTTTGCCATATAGAGCCTCAAACGGAGACATCTTCAAACTGGCCTGGTAGCTATTATTATATGAGAACTCCGCATATGGTAAGCTCTTATCCTATCTTCCACCATGTTTAAGAGCACAAGCTCTTAACATGTCCTCCAACACTTGGTTAGTCCTCTCTGTCTGCCCATCAGTTTGGGGATGGTAGGCCGAACTAAAATTCAATTGCGTATCCAAGCTCTCATGCAACTTCTTCCAAAACCAAGAAGTAAACTGTGATCCTCGGTCAGACACGATCTTCTTAGGCACCCCATGTAGACAAACTATCCGAGTCATATACAATTCTGCTAGCTTGGCTCCTGTGTAATTTGTCCTCACAGGTATGAAATGAGCCACTTTTGTTAATCTGTCCACAATTACCCAAATAGAGTCATATCCTGCCGGAGTGCGGGGTTGTCCAACAATGAAATCTATACCAATTTATTCCCATTTCCACTCGGGTATCTTCAATGGGTGCAATAGTCCAGCTGGTCTTTGATGTTCGGCCTTGACTCTTTGACACACATCACACTTGGCCACATGAGCAACAACATCTCTTTTCAGTCCATACCACCAGTATTTCTGCTTCAAATCCTGATACATCTTAGTGCTACCAGGATGAATAGAGTAATCAGAATCATGACCTTCTTTCAATATAGTCTCATGAAGTCTATCAATCTCCGGAATGCATATCCGATCCTTGAACCATACAGTGCCTTGCTCATCCTCTGTGAATTCCGGACCTCGACCTTCAGTAATTAGATCCTTAATTTCTTGAATTTTAGCATCACCAACCTGACCCTTATGAATTTCTTGCTCCAAGGTAGGTTCCAATTCAATGGTAACTCCTTCAGTGTGTGTAACAATTCCTAGTTTGAGTCTCCTAAAATCCTCAACAATCTCATCGGGTAGCTAGGCAACAATAGCTGAATGAACATGCTCTTTTCGACTCAAGGCAAAGGCATCCGCAATCAAATTTGCCTTGCCCAAGTGATAGTGAATCTCCAAATCATAATCCTTAATAAGCTCCAACCAACGGCGTTGCCTAAGGTTGAGATCCTTCTGAGTGAATATGTACTTTAAACTCTTATGATCCGTGTATACTTGACACTTAGTCCCCATAATGTAGTGTCTCCAAATCTTAAGCACATGCACAACGGTTGCTAGTTCTAAGTCATGAGTGGGGTAGTTCAATTCATGTTTCCGCAACTGACGAGACGCATAGGCAATCACGTGTCCCTCTTGCATGAGCACACATCCCAATCCTTGGCCACATGCATCACAATAAATGTCAAATCCCTTCTGTAGATCTGGCATAACCAACACTAGTGGTGACATCAATCTCTTCTTTAATTGATCAAAGCTTTCTTGGCACTTCTCATCCCACTTAAACTCTCGTCCCTTCTCCAGAAGCGAGGTCATAGGCTTAGCAATCTTAGAAAATCCTTCAATAAATCTCCGATAATATCTTGCAAGTCCCAAGAAACTTCGGATCTCTGTAACTGTAGTGGGTATGGTCCACGCCATTATCTCCTTGACTTTAGCAGGATCCACTGAAATTCCTCCATTACAAATGATATGTCCAAGAAATGGCACCTTGTCGATCCAAAACTCGCATTTGCTGAACTTGGCATGGAGTTGATTATCTTGTAGCTTCTGTAGCACCAATCTCAGATGTTCCTCATGATCACTATCACTCTTAGAATAGATAAGAATATCATCGATGAATACCACGACGAATCTATCCAGATACTCCATAAACACCTTATTCATCAAATTCATAAAATAACCTGGTGCATTGGTTAATCTAAATGACATAACAGTGAACTCATATAATCCATATCGGGTCAAGAAAGCTGTCTTGGGAATATCCGATGGCCTAATCTTCATTTGATGGTAACCCGATTGGAGGTCAATCTTAGAGAACACCCTAGCACCTCTCATCTGATCAAACAAATCCTCAATGCTGGGTAATGGATACTTGTTCTTCACAGTAACATCATTAAGGGACCTATAATCCACACACATTCGTTACGAACCATCCTTCTTCTGTACAAACAGTACCGGTGCTCCCCAAGGTGAGGAACTCGGACGAATGTACCCTGCCTCTTGTAACTCAGTTAACTGTTTCTTTAGTTCCTTTAACTCTTCTACGGACATCCTGTATGGACGTTTAGAAATAGGAGCAGTACCAGGCAAGAGATCAATGACAAACTCAACTTCCCTATCTGGTGGCATCCCTGGTAACTCCTCTGGAAAGACATCCGAAAAATCTCTAACCACATGGATGTTGTCTCCAACAAACTCCTCAACTATAAAGTACATCGCACACCTGGAAGAGGTGGTTACTGCAATTTGAACTTGAAATCTTTCTCCTTTAGGGCTGGTGAGTTCTACAGTACTGAAAGGGAAATAGGGTCAAACCTTTTCCTATAAATGATTTTGGTGGTTGAATGCCCAACACGAATATTGGACTAACTAGTTTGCTCTAGATTAGGTATTCTACAGGTGCATAAAAGTTCAACACAAACTAATAAAAAAGATCAAGTTAGGGTTCAAAAGAAAGGAGCAAATGAAACCGAAGAGAACCCTGGTCTGGTGCACCGGACTGTCCGGTGCACTAGGGGCCGTACAGTTTGAACTCTTCACCTTCGGGTTTCTCAGGCGCTGCTCCGCTATAATTCACCGGACTGTCCGGTGCACCAAGCGGAGCAACGGCTAACAGCGCAACGGTCGTTTGCAAAAGCGTGAATAGTGCATGCACAGTGCGCGCAGAAGTCAGAGCAGGCGTCAGAGGCGCACCGGACAGTGAACAGTACCTGTCCGGTGTAGCACCGGACTGTCCGGTGTGACATGAAGTCAACGCTCCAATGGTCAGAATCTTCAGAACCCCAATGGTTGGGTGACGTGGCTGGCACACCGGACAGTGTCCGGTGGCGCACCGGACTATCCGGTGCGCCCATCGATAGACAGCCTCCCCAACAGCTATGTGGTGGTTGAGGGCTATGAATACCCCCAACCACCACCACACCAAGTATCCAAGTTTTTCAGACATCTCATTCAATACAAGAGCTAGTGCAATCAATACAAGACACAATTCAAAAGAATCAAAGTCTCTCCAAGTCGCAAATCCACTCCAAACTCCTAGTGACTAGAGAGAGTTTTGCTCGTGTTCTTTGAGCTCTTGTTCTTGGATCGCTTTCTTCTTCCTCATTCTTGTTCTCTAAATGACTTGTAATCAAAGCAAGAGACACCAATTGTGTGGTGGTCCTTGCGGGGTCTAAGTGACCCTTTTGATTAAGGAGAAAGCTCGCTCGGTCTAGGTGACCGTTTGATAGAGGGAAAGGGTTGAAAGCGACCCGGTCTTTGTGACCACCTCAACAGGGACTAGGTTCTCAAGAACCGAACCTCGGTAAAACAAATCATTATGTCATCCTCTTTATTTCTTGGTTGATTTGTTTTCGCCCTCTCTTTCGGACTCGGTTTTAATTCTAACGCTAACCCTAGCTTGTAGTTTGTCTTTTAAGTTATAAATTTTAGATTCCGCCTATTCACCCCCTCTAGGCAACTTTCAATTGGTATCAAAGCCCGGTGCTTCATTAGAGTCTAACAACTCGAAGTAATATCGGGAGATCATGCCAAGAAGGAGATGGAAACCGGCGAGAAGGCCACAAGCCATGGGAAGGCTCCATCAAAGGAGTCCAGCAACAAGCTAAAGGAGGGATCACCTCCTCACAAGTCACATCGGAGTGGTGACAAGAAAAAGAAGATAAAGAAGGTGGTCTACTACGAGACCGATTCATCATCGCCTTCTACATCCGGCTTTGACGCGCCATCCGTCACTTCTAAGCACCATGAGCGCCAGAAGTTTAGTAAGATCCCCCTACGCTATCCTCGCATTTCTAAATGCACTCCTTTACTTTCCGTCCCACTAGGCAAACCACCGGTTTTTTATGGTGAAGATTATTATATGTGGAGTGATAAAATGAGGCATCACCTAACCTCACTCCACGCAAGTATTTGGGACATTGTTGAATTTGGAGCGCAGGTACCATACGTGGGGGATGAGGGCTACGATTTGGACGAAGTCGCCCAAATCAAGCACTTTGATTCCCAAGCAACTACTATACTCCTCGCCTCTCTATGTCGAGAGGAGTATAATAAGGTGCAAGGGTTGAAGAGTGCCAAAGAGATTTAGGACGTACTAAAGACCACGCACGAAGGAGACGAGGTAACCAAGATCACCAAGCGGGAAACGATCGAGGGGGAGCTCGGTCGGTTCGTCCTCAACCAAGGAGTGGAGCCACAAGCCATGTACAACCGGCTCAAGACCTTGGTGAACCAAGTGCGCAACCTCGGGAGCACCAAGTGGGACGACCATGAAATGGTCAAGGTTATTCTTAGATCACTTGTTTTCGTAATCCCACTCAAGTTCAATTAATTCGTGGTGATCCTCGATATAAGTTAATGTCTCTCGAGGAAGTTATAGGAAAGTTTGTGAGCTTTGAATTAATGATTAAAGGCTCCAAACAAATCATCAACTTAGAGCAAGGCGGCACCTCCACACCCGAGGTGCAACCCGTCGCATTCAAGGCGACAGAGGAAGAAAAGAAGGAATCTGCACCAAGTAGGATTCCAATCGACGCCTCCAAGCTTAACAACGAGGAAATGACGCTTATCATCAAAAGCTTCCGCCAAATCCTCAAGCAAAGGAATGGGAAGGATTACAAACCCTATTCCAAAAGGGTGTGCTACAAATGTGGTAAGCCCGATCATTTCATTGCTAAATGTCCATTATATAGTGATAGTGACAGGGGCGACGACAAGAAGAGAAAGAGGAAAGAAAAGAAGAGATACTACAAGAAGAAGGGCGGCGATGCCCACGTATGTCGGGAATGGGACTCCGATGAGAGCTCCACCGACTCCTCCTTCGACGAGGACGCCGCCAACATCGCCGTCAACAAAGGCCTCCTCTTCCCAAACGTCGACCACAAATGCTTCATGGCGAAGGATGGCAAGAAAAAGAAGGTACAAGCTAGAACCACCCCAAGTATACTACATCTAGTGATGAGGGTAGTTCTAGTGATGATGAAGAAAACTTGCTTAGTCTTTTTGCCAATCTTAACATGCAACAAAAAGAAAAATTGAATGAATTGATAAGTGCTATTCATGAGAAGGATGAACTCTTGGATAGCCAAGAGGAATTTCTTATTAAGGAAAATAAGAAGCATGTTAAGGTAAAGAATGCTTATGCTCAGGAAGTAGAGAAAAATGAAAATTTGACTAGGGAGCTTAGCATTTGTCGTGACACCATTTCCAACCTTAGAACTATGAATGTTAATTTAATTGCTAAGGTTGAAAAATCAAACGATTGTCATGTTTCAATTGTCAATCTTAGAAATGAGAAAGCTAGTTTAATTGCTAAGATTGATAAGTTGAATGAATCAATTTCTAGCCTTACAACTGAGAATGCTAGTTTAATTTCAAAAGCTAGAGACTTAAGTGTTTGCAATGATTCTATTTCCAATCTTAGAAATGAGAATGCCATGTTACATGCTAAGATTGATGAATTAAATGCTTGCAAACCTTCTACATCTAGTGTTGATCATGTTACTATTTGTACTAGATGTAGAGATATTAATGTTGATGCTATCCATGATCACCTAGATTTAATTAAACAACAAAATGATCACATAGCTCATCTTACTGCTAAAATTAATGAGCATAAAATGGAAAATGAAAAAATAAATTTGCTAGGAGCATGCTCTATAATGGGAGACGCCCTGGCATTAAGGATGAAATTGGCTTCCAACAGGGAGACAATGTCAAACTTAATGCCCCTAAGAAATTGTCCAACTTTGTTAAGGGCAAGGCTCCCATGGCTCAGGATAATGAGGGTTACATTTTATATCCTGCTGGTTATCCTGAGCACAAGATTAGGAGAATTCATGCTAGGAAACCTCATAATGTTACTCACCATGCTTTTATGTATAAAAATGAGGCTTCTAGCTCTGGGCAATCAACCCATGTTAAATTGCCTAAATAGAAAACTCCTATTGCATCAAATGAGCCAATTATTTCATTTAAGACTTTTGATGCATCTTATGTTTTAACTAACAAATCAGGCAAAGTGGTTACCAAATATGTTGGGGCCAAACACAAGGGATCAAAGACTTGTGTTTGGGTACCCAAGGTGCTTGTTTCTAACGTCAAAGAACCCAAGACTGTTTGGGTACCTAAGAACAAGGCCTAAATTGTTTTGCAGGTTTATGCATCCGGGGGTCAAGTTGGATTATTGATAGCGGATGCACAAACCACATGACAGGGGAGAAAAAGATGTTCTCCTCCTATGAGAAAAATCAAGATCCCCAACGAGCTATTACATTTGGGGATGGAAATCATGGTTTGGTCAAAGGACTTGGTAAAATTGCTATATCACCTGACCATTCTATTTTCAATGTTTTTCTTATAGATTCTTTAGATTACAACTTGCTTTCTGTATCTCAATTATGCAATATGGGCTACAATTGTCTATTTACAGATGTAGGTGTTACTGTCTATAGAAGAAGTGATGACCCAATAGCATTTAAGGGAGTGTTAGAGGGTCAGCTATACTTAGTTGATTTCAATAGAGCTAAACTGGACACTTGCTTAATTGCTAAGACTAATATGGGTTGGCTCTGGCACCGCCGACTAGCCCATGTTGGAATGAAGAATCTTCACAAGCTTCTAAAGGGAGAACACATTTTAAGACTAACAAATGTACATTTTGAGAAAGACAAGATTTGTAGCGCATGTCAAGCAGGGAAGCAAGTTGGCGCCCAACATCCACATAAGAACATAATGACAACGGACACGCCACTCAAGCTACTCCACATGGATTTATTCGGCCCGATAGCCTACATAAGCATCAGTGGGAGTAAGTATTGTCTAGTAATTATGGATGATTATTCTCGCTTCACTTGGGTATTCTTTTTGCAGGATAAATCACAAATCCAAGAGACCTTAAAGGGATTCTTGAGATGAGCTCAAAATGAGTTTGGATTAAGGATCAAGAAAATAAGAAGCGACAATGGGACAGAGTTCAAGAACTCACAAATCGAAGCCTTCCTTGAGGACGAGGGCATCAAGCATGAGTTCTCTTCTCCCTACACACCTCAACAAAATGGTGTAGTGGAGAGGAAGAATAGAACTCTACTGGATATGGCAAGGACCATGCTTGATGAGTATAAGACACCGGACCGGTTTTGTGCTGAGGCGATTAACATCGACTGCTATTCTATCAACCGGTTATATCTTCACCGAATCCTCAAGAAGACATCTTATGAACTTCTTACTAGTAAAAAGCCTAATGTTTCATATTTTAGAGTCTTTGGGAGCAAATGTTTGATTCTTGTTAAAAGAGGTAGAAAATCTAAATTTGCTCCTAAGGCTGTAGAAGGCTTTTTACTAGGATATGATTCAAACACAAGGGCATATAGAGTCTTCAACAAATCCACTGGATTAGTTGAGGTTTCTTGTGACATTGTGTTTGATGAGACTAACGGCTCCCAAGTGGAGCAAGTTGATCTTGATGAACTAGATGATGAAGAGGCTCCATGCGTCGCGCTAAGGAACATGTCCATTAGGGATGTGTGTCCTAAGGAATCCGAAGAGCCTCCACAAGCACAAGATCAACCATCATCTTCCATTCAAGCATCTCCACCAACTCAATATGAGGAACAAGCTCAAGGTGATGAAGAAGAAGATCAAGAGGATGAGCCACCTCAAGAGGAGGACAAGGATCAAGGGGGAGATGAAGTTGATCAAGACAAGGAAGATAAGCAAGAAGTACAGGGTCAAAGACCGCCACACCCAAGAGTCCACCAAGCAATTCAACGAGATCACCCGTGAACTCCATCCTCGGCGATATTCATAAGGGGTTAACCACTCGATCTCGAGTCGCTCATTTTTGTGAACATTACTCTTTTGTGTCCTCTATTGAGCCTTACAGGATTGAGAATGCACTAAGAGATTCAGATTGGGTGCTAGCAATGCAAGAGGAGCTCAACAACTTCACGAGGAATGAGGTATGGCATTTAGTTCCATGTCCTAATCAAAATGTTGTAGGTACCAAATGGGTATTCCGCAACAAGCAAGATGAGCATGGTGTGGTGATAAGGAACAAAGCCCGACTTGTGGCCAAAGGTTATTCACAAGTCGAAGGTTTGGATTTTGATGAAACTTATGCACCCATAGATAGGCTTGAATCAATTCGTGTATTACTTGCCTATGCTACTTACCATGGCTTCAAGCTTTATCAAATGGACGTGAAGAGTGCCTTCCTCAATGGACCAATCAAGGAAGAGGTCTATGTTGAGCAACCTCCCGGCTTTGAAGATAGTGAGTACCCTAACCATGTATATAAACTCTCAAAGGCGCTTTATGGGCTCAGGCAAGCCCCAAGAGCATGGTATGAATGCATGCGAGATTTTCTAATCACTAATGGCTTCAAAGTCGGAAAGGCCAATCCTACTCTCTTTACTAAAACTGTTGCAAAAGATTTGTATGTATGCCAAATTTATGTAGTTGATATTATATTTGGGTCTACTAACAAATCTACTTGTGAAGAGTTTAGTTGGATTATGGTTCAAAAATTCGAGATGTCAATGATGGGGGAGTTGAGATACTTCTTAGGATTTCAAATCAAGCAACTCCAAGAGGGCACCTTCATCAGCCAAATGAAGTACATTTAAGACATACTTACAAAGTTTAGAATGAAGGATGCCAAGCCCATCAAGACACCCATGGGAACAAATGGGCATCTCGATCTTGACACGGGAGGTAAATCCATAGATCAAAAGGTATACCGGTCAATGATAGGATCTTTACTTTACTTATGTGCATCTCGACCAGATATTATGCTTTCCGTATGCAGTGTGCAAGGTTCCAAGCCGACCCTAAGGAAGTTTATCTTAGGGCCATGAAGCAAATCATGAGATATTTAGTTTACACTCCTAAGTTTGGGCTTTGGTACCCCAGGGGATCAACCTTTGATTTGATAGGATATTCCGATGCCGATTGGGCAGGGTGTAAATTTGATAAGAAGAGCACATCAGGGACTTGTCATTTTCTGGGGAGATCCCTGGTGTCTTGGGCTTCAAAGAAACAAAATTCAGTAGCCCTATCAACCGCCGAAGCCGAGTACATTACCGCAGGACATTGTTGCGCACAATTACTTTGGATGAGGCAAACCCGTAGAGACTATGGCTACAAATTGAGCAAAGTCCCTCTCCTATGTGACAATGAGAGTGCTATCCGCATGGCAGAGAATCCTGTTGAACACAGCCGCACTAAACACATAGACATTCGGTATCACTTTTTGAGGGATCACCAACAAAGGGGGATATCGAGATAGCATATATTAACACCAAAGATCAATTAGCCGATATCTTTACCAAGCCTTTAGATGAGAAAACCTTTACCAAACTTAGGAATGAGCTAAATATACTTGATTCTATGAATTTTGATTGAAACATTGCACATATTGCTCATTTATATACCTTTGATCTTATCTCTTTCATTTGCTACGACTAATGTGTTTCCATGTGTATTTTTATGCTAAGTCGTAGATTGAAAGGGAAATGGAGTACTCGACGAAGACAAGGCTTCCACTCTACTCTATTGGTATCATTTATCCTTCGTCATCACTCCACAACACTCTCCAATTTGGTATAATCTTTCACTCATATGTTGTTTACCAAAGGAGGAGAAAATATAGAAAGGGCTCTCAAAGTCTCCGTTTTTGGCGATTAATGCCAAAGGGGGAGAGAGTATTAGCCCAAAGCAAGAGGACCGCACCACCACCACCAATTTCAAATTTTCAAGAACTTTTCAAATTGGTATCTAAATGTATTTGATTTGGTATTTTTCATATTGGCATTCCTCTAGAAATTATATCTCAATTGGTATCTATATTTCAAATTGATATATATCTCAAAACCCTCTTGAGCTCTAAGAGGAGAATTTCATTCAGGGGGAGTTTTGTTGTAGTCAAAGGAAAAGCATTTGAAACAGGGGAAGAAATTTCAGAATCTTGAAAATGCTTCTTGCAATATTATTCATATACCTTTGACTATTTGTGTCGGTGTTTCGGACCCAGGGGACCCTCAACCAGACCGACTAGTGAATTTATGTGTTGCGTGCCCCAGTCCAGATGGGTTGATGCAAGATGGAACACAAGAGGGAAACAGGACTCATGTTATCTTGCACCAGGGTGCTCGTAGTAGGGGTTACAAGCGTTGCGGGAGAGCGAGAACAAGAGAGAGAGAGAGGGAGAGAGAGAGTTCGACCTTGAGGCGAGCTGTCTGAGTCCGCCTCTACCGCGTCTCTCCTACTCTGCCTGCCTCCGCTCTTCTGCGTCGTACGTCCGTGTGTTCATGCGTGTGTTCTTTCCCGTCTCGCCCCCTCCTTTTTTCCTCCTTCGTGGGGCCCTGGACATCCCCTTTTATAGATACAAGGAGATGCCCAGCTGTACAATGGGGGTGTAGCTATGTGCTAACGTGGCTAGCAGAGAAGTGCCTTGAGCCCTGTACAGGTAATAACATGGCCGTCGGAGAAGTGTCTTGAGCCCTGTAGATGTACCAACGTGGCCGTCGGAGAAGTGCCTTGTGCCCTGTAGAAGCATAGCTGGTGGTGCGGCATGGGTCTTGCTGACGTTCCCTTGCTTCCGTAGGGGGTTTGAGAGCACCCGACGTCATGGGCGCACGCGGGGAACCATCATTACCTGTTACCGGAGTAACTTAGATGGGACACCGGTCTTGTTCCTTCATAGCCTGAGGCAGCTAGCTTGGAGTAGGGTAATGATGCATCCCCCGCAGCGTAGTTGGTCCGAGGCCGAGGTCGGGCGAGGCGGCGACTCCTCCGAGGCCGAGGCTGAGGTCGGGCGAGGCGGAGTCCTTCTCTCGAGGCCGAGGCTGAGGCTGAGGTCGGGCTCGGTCAAGGCAGAGACCTTCTCTTAACACCAAAGCTGAGGCCGAGGCCCAGGGTCGGACGAGGCGGAGCTCCCTCTTGTGCCTGTGGCTGTACTCGGGAAAGTCCATGCCTGTTGTTAGTCTTTCCCTAGTGGCTGGCACAGTTGCCGGAGCGGGGTGAATAGCGCTGTTTTCCTATCAGAACGGTTAGTAAAGGGAAGAAGTGACTGCGGTCACCTCGACCTTGCCGACTGAGGCACGCTGTCAGGATAAGGTGTCTGGCGATCCCCGCATTAAATGCGCATGCGATATGGTCGGTTGGTAAGACGATTTGGGCGAGGTCGCTGCACGACAAAGCCTGCCCGCGCTGGGCTTTGGGCGAGCCGAGGGTGCGTCTGCTGACTAAGGGGACCCTCGGTCGAGGCGTGAACCCGTCCGGGACTACCGTTCTTGCCCGAGGTTGGGCTCGGATGAGGTCGCGTCCCTTGGAGACGAGGCCTGCGCTTTACCAGTCGTTTACGGTTTGTTCTGAAGATGTTTTCCAGCCGGATTAAGGAGCGTTGGGGGTACCCCTAATTACGGTCCCCGACAGTAGCCCCCGAGCCTCGAAGGGAGTGTAGGTACTCGCTTGGAGGCTCTGTCGATTTTTTCGCAAGGGGACCGACCCTTCTCGGTTATGCTTTGTTCCGGTGGGTGCGCGTGAGCGCACCCGCCGGGTGTAGCCCCTGAAGCCTCGGAGGAGTGGTTTGACTCCTCTGAGATCTTAATCCTTTTTGTGATGCCTTGGTCAGCCTTGTTGTTCCCTCATGCGACCTGGCTACAGCCCGGGTGCATGGTCAGGCTCCAAGTTTTCAAGCTGGTTTGTTGACGTGGTCAACAGTTTGGTTGTAGCCTGGTGCGAGAGCAGCCCCCCGAGCCTCTGCACAGAGCGAGAGGACGATCAAGGACTGTCTCGACTTTTGTTGTATGCCCCTTCGTCGCCTTTCCACAAGGAGGAAGGGGGGAAGCGCCGTGTTACCCCCGAGGGGCTCCGAACACGGTATTTCCAGTGAGTTGCTAACGGGTAATCCGAGTGGACGCCTGAGCCCTGTTCGATAAGGGTCGGCTAGTGGCCCAGAGGCGCGCTCCAAAAGTACCTGCAGGTGATTTGCCGGACCCGGACCCATTCGATAGGGTCCGAGGGCTCGATGCCTCCCTCCTGTGGGATTCCATTACAAATCGTTCCCGCTGGTCTCGGAAATGTCCTAGGGTACCTCGGGAGTGTAGCCCGAGCCTCGCCATGTAACGGACGTACCTAGGGCCATCCCTGACTCTGCGTGCTCTGGGGCAGCTGTCGAACCCTTCCGAGGGGCCAGCCTTCGAACCCCTGATTAGTAAAGGGCTCGGAGCCCGAGTGCTCTGGGGCGGTTGCCGAACCCCGGAGGGCGCAACCTTCGAACCCCTGATGAGTAGGTGAGCTCGGGGCCCGTTTCCTTCGCTGGGAAGGATCCTCTTCGCAATATCCCCTTTCCCAGTCCCTATGGCAAGAGAGAGAGAGGAAAAGGAAAAGGATATAAATTTAAATAATGTGGCGCACCTTTTATGATGCGGTCATCCTTACGGAGACGAAACGGCGCCCGCTTCGCCTGCCGGAGGTGTCGCTTGTCCTACCAAGAAGTTAATGCGACGGGACGGGTGATTCGCGGGGCATCTATAGGTGATTGGACCACTGCTTCCGCACGCCTGTTGCTGCAATTACTGCCAGCCCGCCTCTGGTCATATCAACCGTCGTGCCTATCCCCGCAGCTGACTGACCCATGATCGTTGCACTCAATCGGCACTGTTGGGTCACGCGCAGGGCTGCCTCGAGTCGCGGCACCGGTTCTGCAGTCGAGAAGACGCAGCATTGGCGCGAGTGGTGGTGCAATTTCCTTGCACGTAGTAACTGTTGCGCCGGTTACATGACATGTGGGACTGGGCCTCTGTGCTGGACCATCGGATGCGCCGAAGCTGAAAGGGTGCACAACCATGGTGCGGCTGCATGCTCCCTGCATGGCGGCTCGCCCTTTCGACCGCTGGTTTCGGCGAGGATGAGGAGACGCTTATAACCGCAGGGCGGTTACATGCCTCACGTGCAGCGGTTTGCCTTCTTCGCCTTTCGGGTCAGCTCGCATGACGTGTGGGACCTAGCCCCCGTGTCATGGGGTGGGAACCCTGGAGCACGTCGGTGGAGACTTTGCCCGTGTTGCTTGGAGTTGCGAGTGAGGAGATCTGCCTTTAAAAAGGGATAGTCCCCCTAGGCGGTAGCCATGCCTTCACACTCCTCGCATCCATCGCGCCTTTCCGCCTTCCGAGCCCCCAGATGGGGTGCACCTGTGTTGTCTTCTTCTTGCTGCTGTTGGAGGAGCACGACCCCGTGGGGGTTGGCACTCTTCAGTCATTGCTCGGCTTCAAGGATTTTCATCACGCAGCCCGGCTGCACTCCCCCACCAATGGTCATCCGTAGGGATGATCACCAGCCTTGTGGTGGGGAGAAGCAAGCCGGGCTACAGCCTCCGCCCTGCCCTCAGCTTCAAGGATGTTCATCATCCGGGCTGGGGAGGAGGGTGCGCCGGGTTGGGTCCTGCCTCCTGCATGGGCCAGTGACCTGCTTCTTCCTCCAGCATTCGGGGGAGAAGGGCATCCTCCAGCCATGCGGAGGAGACGTCCTCCAGCCATGCGGGGGAAGGTGAACTGCTGCTGCCTGATCAGGGTGTAGCTGTCCATCCTCCACTCGGGCGACGGTCGTGCCGTGCGCCGGTGCTGAAGTGGTGGCCGTTGCTGGTGAGGCTTCCCACCGCAGCGGTTGCCTCCGCCGACGAGACCGTCAGTGCCACCTGTGCTCCGGACCTTTGGGTCTTTGGCTTTAATGGCTGGTTCTCGTCCCCCATGAGGGGACGTGAGCGAGGACCTTTTCATAGTAGTGTTTGCCCTAAGGTCATCGCTGATGCTGTCTAGCCACCCGAGGCGGAGGTCGTTGTCGCGCTGCTGGTGCAGTGGTCGCTGGCGAGCCGCTTGGAGCTCGTTATCTTGCAGCCCCTCCGGTGTGGAGGTAGTTCATTCCTGATGAAGGGGAGGCTGGGTCCCGTTTGTAAGGGAATGCAAGAGCAAGAATGTAATTGCCCTAAGTACAGAGATATCTGCTGTAGGTCGGGGAAGCCACCGAGGGTGCTGCTGATATCTATGTAGCATAGTTATCTCAAGTACGTGTGTTTGTTCTTTGTGGCTGCTGAGGCCTGAACATTTGGGTGTAAAGCCATGCTTCTTTCCTCTTGTTTCGAGCATTAAGACCTATTCATCGGTAGCAGAATCACTTATCGGAGTGTGAGTTACCTTTCACGAAAGGTGACGAGTAAGGTATCCATATCCCGGAGGCGTAGGAGTCCCTCGGCTCGGTCGGCCTTGCCGCTCATGGTCTCTCTTGCTTGTCTTTAGGACTCTGCCATCGATATAGTCATAAGGCACGAAAGTCATTTTGGTGGAAAAACTTTTCCGGGGAAAGTTTTTGGCGTTAGAGGGGGCCTCCCCCTTTCTAGACCCGAGGCGACCGCTTGGGCCGGGACCCTTGCGGAGGGTCTGGCCATGGTCGTTGGGTCTGCCCGGTCTGTGCGAGCGATGGCCTCACAGCAGCGTGCCCGGGCCGAGGGTATGTTTTGCCCGCTCTGTGACTTTGTTTTTGTCTCCATTCTTCTCCTTGCGTCTGAAGAATGTTGCGCGGCTGTCTGTAGGGTTTGAGATGGCTCTTAACGAGTCCGTCAAGAACTTCAAGGCGCTTGTCGAGGCAGCTGAGCAGAAGGAGGCCAACCGCGTGGCCATGTCCTAGGCCATCTCAGCTTTCTGCCGGGCTTTGGCCTCGACGACGTCCCCTCGGGTAGCTCCCCCCAGAGTCATCTATGGGCCTTGGGTGGCCATGTGCGCAATAGACTCCGCAGGGCGCTGCATCACGGCGTTAGGCGGGCCTTCGCCGTGCTAGCTTCCCACTACGACATGGATCTAGAGCGGGTCAGCGAGGGGTACTGCTTACCCAATGAAGAGGAGGCTGCCTTAGCCGAGGTCCAGAGGCTTGACGCGGCTGTCGAGGGCCCAAGCGCGATGCTGGCTTCCTCCTTTGAGGTGGAGGTCCTTCCGCCCGTGTCACCGTCCAAGGCCGGGCCAGATTCTGCCAAGGTTGGAAACGATGCCGAGGGTGCTGTTCCTCCCCCTGCCGATGTCTGAGCCTGCAGGAACAGTTTGTTTGAAGTATGCGTATGTTTTTTTGCGCCCGCTGAGGCCTAAACATTATTGTCGGATTATAAAGCTACGTTTTCTTTCCTCTCGTTTCATGTGTTAGGACCTGTTCAGTAGCAGGATCGCTTATCCGAGCGTGAGTTACTTTTCGCGGAAGGTGATGAGTGAGGTATCCGTATCCCGGAGGCGTAGGAGTCCCTCGGCTCGGTCGGCCTTGCCGCTTACGTGTTCTCCCGTCATATTTAGGATTCTGTTAGCGACGCAGTCGAAAAGGCACGAAAGTCATTCTAGCAGAAAAGTTTTTCGAGCGTTAGGACTTGTTCGGTAGCAGAATCGCTTATCCGAGCGTGAGCTACCTTTCGCAGAAGGTGACGAGTGAGGTATCCGTATCCCAGAGGCGTAGGAGTCCCTCGGCTCGATCAGCCTTGCCGTTCAAGGTCTCTCTCGCTCGTCTTTAGGATTCCATTATCGACACAGTCGAAAAGCACGAAAGATGTTCTGGTAAAAGACTTTCCCGAGGAAAATTTTGATGCAGAGGGGGTTCCCCCCTTCTAGCCCCCGAGGGAGGGTCGGGTTTTGCCGAGATAAGACTGACCCTTCCTTGATAGCTAGACTTTATTTATGCATGTAAAGAAAGCGAGATACATGAACGACTTGAAACATTTTAAGGGTAAAAGCGACGTAGCTGTTCGATGTTCCAGGCATTGCTGTAAACCTTGCCTTGGTTGTTGGCCAGCTTGTATGTCCCGGGCTTCAAAATCTTGGCAATGATGAATGGCCCTTCCCAGGGAGGAGTTAGCTTGTGGCACCCTCGGACGTCTTGTCGCAGCCGAAGGACCAAGTCTCCCACTTGGAAGTCTCGGGGCCGAACCCTTCAGGCATGGTAGCGTCGCAGAGACTGCTGATATCGCGCCGAGTGTAGTAAGGCCACGTCTCGAGCCTCTTCCAGCTGGTCCAATGAATCCTCTCGGCTGGTCTGGTTGCTTTGGTCGTCGTAAGCCTTTGTCCTCGGGGAACCGTATTCCAAGTCCGTGGGTAAGATAGCCTCGGCCCCATAGACTAGGAAAAACGGTGAAAAACCCGTGGCCCGGCTCGGCGTCGTCCTCAGACTCCAAACCACCGAGGGTAGTTCTTTTATCCATCGCTTGCCAAACTTGTTGAGGTCATTGTAGATCCTCGGTTTTAGTCCCTGCAAAATCATACCGTTGGCGCGTTCCACCTGCCCATTTGTCATTAGGTGAGCTACGGCGGCCCAGTCCACATGGATGTGGTGGTCCTCGCAGAAGTCCAAGAACTTTTTCCCAGTGAATTGCGTGCCATTGTCGGTGATGATTGAGTTTGGGACCCCAAAGCGATGGATGATATTTGTGAAGAACGCCACCGCCTGCTCGGACCTGATGTTGGTTAAGGGTCAGACTTCGATACACTTGGAGAATTTGTCGATGGCGACTAGCAGGTGCGAGAAGCCCCCGGGTGCCTTCTGCAAGGGACCGACGAGGTCCAGACCCCACACGGCGAACGACCAAGTGATGGGTATTGTCTGCAGGGCTTGAGCGGGCAGGTGCGTCTGTCTTGCGTAGAATTGACACCCTTGGCAGGAGCGTACACTCCTAGTGGCGTCGACCACTATGGTTGGCCAGTAGAAACCTTGTCGGAAGGCGATTCCTACGAGGGTCCGAGGCACCGCATGGTGACCGCAAGCCCCCGAGTGTATTTCTTATAACAGCTCTTGTCCTTGGGCGATGGATATGCATCGTTGGAGAATGCCTGAAGGGCTGCGGTGGTACAACTCCTTTTCATCACCCATCAAAATGAATGACTTGGCGCGTCGAGCCAGTCGCCGAGCTTCGGCCTTGTCAAGTGGTAGCTCTCCTCGGAGGAGATGCTCCAGGTACAGGGTCTGCCAGTTCGGGACTGGTGTGACCCCATTTCGCTCTCCCTCGACGCGTAGGGCCTCACCCTCGGTGGCTGAAGGTACCTCGGGCTGGGTCGAGGGTACCTTGGGCTGGGCCGAGGTCTCCTTGGGCTCGGGCACGTCGTCGATTTTGACGGATGGCTGATATATATCCCTAGAGAAGACATTCGGGGGAACCATCGTTGGCCCCGAGGCTATTTTTGCCAGCTCATCTGCGGTTTCGTTCTACCGTCGAGCAACATGGTTGAATTCCAGCCCGTAGAACTTTCCTTCCAAGCGCCGAACTTCGTCATAGTAGGCCTCCATTTTTTGGTCGCGGCAGTGGGAGTTCTTCATGACTTGGTCAATAACGAGTTGCGAGTCACCACGAGCGTCGAGGCGCCGAACCCCTAGCTCAATGGCGATGCACAGTCCATTAACCAAGGCCTCATACTCGGCCACGTTGTTTGACGCCAGAAAATGGAGGCGCAGTATGTAGCGCACATGTTCCCCAAGGGGTGAGATGAAGAGCAAGCCCGCACCTGCTCCTGTTTTCATGAGCGACCCATCGAAGTACATGGTCCAAAGTTCAGGCTGTATTGGAGCTGTCGGTAATTGGGTGTCGACCCATTCAGCTAGGAAGTCTGCCAAGACTTGAGATTTTATGGCCTTCCGAGGAGCGAATGAGAGTGTTTTGCCCATGAGTTCCACTACCCATTTCGCTATTCTAACCGAGGCCTCTCGGCACTGGATGATCTCTCCCAGGGGGAAGGATGACACCACAGTCACCGGATGAGACTCAAAGTAGTGTCGCAACTTTCGCCGTGTCAGAATTACTGCGTATAGTAGCTTCTGGATTTGTGGGTAGCGGATCTTGGTCTTGGATGGCACTTCGCTTATGAAGTAGACCGGCCTCTGGATGAGCAGTGCATGCCCTTCTTCTTGTCTCTCGACTACGATCGCGGCGTTGACCACCTGAGTGGTTGCGGCTATGTAGACCAAGAGGGCTTCTCCCTCAACGGGGGGCACCAAGATGGGTGCATTTGTAAGGAGCGCCTTTAAGTTTCTGAGGACCTCCTCGGCCTCGGGGGTCCAAGTGAAGCGCTCGGCCTTCCTTAAGAGGCGGTATAAGGGCAATCCCTTCTCGCCGAGGCGCGAGATGAAGCGGCTTAGAGCCACAAGGCATCCCATGACCCTTTGTACTCCTTCCAAATCTTTGATTGGCCCCATGTTGGTGATGGCCGCGATTTTCTCCGGGTTGGCTTCGATGCCTCGTTCGGAGACGATGAACCCTAGGAGCATGCCTCGGGGGACTCCAAAGACACACTTCTCGGGGTTGAGTTTTACGCTCTTCGCTTTTAGGCAACTGAATGTTACCTCAAGGTCAGAGAGGAGGTCAGAGGCTTTCCTTGTTTTGACGACGATGTCATCGACGTAAGCCTCAACCGTTTTGCCGACGTGTTCTCCGAACACATGGTTCATGCACCTCTGGTAGGTTGCACCTGCATTCCTCAAGCCAAATGGCATTGTAGTATAACAATACATGCCAAAAGGTGTGATGAAAGAAGTCGCGAGCTGGTTGGATTCTTTCATCTTGATTTGGTGATAGCCCGAATAGGCGTCGAGGAAAGACAGGGTTTCGCACCCAGCGGTGGAGTCCACAATTTGATCGATGCGAGGCAGAGGGTAGGGAACCTTTGGACATGCTTTGTTTAGACCAGTGTAGTCTACGCACATCCTCCACTTCCCACCTTTCTTCTTCACAAGTACAGGGTTAGCTAACCATTCAGGATAGAATACCTCTTTGATGAACCCTGCAGCCATCAGCTTGTGGACCTCCTTGCCTATGGCTCTGTGCTTTTCTTCATCAAAGCGGCGCAGGGACTGCTTCACGGGTCGGGCTCTAGCTCGGATGTCTAGGGAGTGCTCGGTGACATCCCTCGGTATGCCCAGCATGTCCGAGGGACTCCACGCAAAAACTTCGGCGTTTGCGCGGAGAAAGTAAACGAGCACTGCTTCCTATTTGGGGTCGAGCTCGGAGCCGATCTGGACTTTCTTGCCGGCGTCGTTGCTGGGGTCGAGGGAGACGGACTTTACTGCCTCGGCCGGCTCGAAGTTGCCGGCGCGCCACTTCGCATCGGGCGCTTCTTTGGAGAGGCAATCCAGGTTAGCGATGAGGGCCTCAGACTCGGCAAGGGCTTCAGCGTACTCCACGCATTCCACATCGCACTCGTAAGCGTGGCGGTACGTGGGTCCGACGGTGATGACTCCCTTGGGGCCAGGCATCTTGAGCTTGAGGTAAGTGTAGTTGGGGATGGCCATGAACTTGACGTAGCACGGTCTTCCCAGCACCGCATGATAGGTCCCTCGGAACCCAACTACCTCAAAGGTGAGGGTTTCCTTTCGGAAGTTGGAGGGAGTCCGAAGCAGACGGGTAAATCAATCTGCTCGAGGGGCAGGATACGCTTTCTGGGTGCGATCCCGTGGAAGGGTGCTGCACCAGCCCGGATCTCAGACCGATCAACCCCCAAGAGCTCCAAGGTCTCGGCGTAGATGATGTTGAGGCTGCTGCCTTCGTCCATGAGGACCTTGGAGAGCCTAACGTTGCTGATGATCAGGTTGACGACGAGCGAGTACCTTCCTGGGCTTGGCACATAGTCGGGGTGGTCGCCTTGGTCGAAGGTGATGGGCTTGTCGGACCAGTCTAGGTAGACTGGCGCCGCTACCTTCACCGAGCAGACCTCCCGGCGCTCCTGCTTGCGGTGCCGAGCCGAGGCGTTCGCCATCTATTCGCCGCAGATCATGAAGCAGTTGTGGACCTCTAGGAACTCCTCTTCCTTGTCACCCCCCTGTTTGTTGCCTTGGCCTTTGCCACCTTCTGCCGAGGGTCCAGCCTTGTTGAAGTAGCGCCGGAGCATGTCGCACTCTTCAAGGGTGTGCTTGACGGGACCCATGTGATAGGGGCACAACTCCTTGAGCATCTTGTCGAACGCGTTGGCTCCTCCGGGAGGCTTCCGAGGGTTCCTGTGCTCGGCAGCAGCGACAAGATCCGCGTCAACGATGTTGCGCTTCGCTTGCGCCTTCTTCTTGGCCTTCTTCTTTGTGCCACGCTGGACGGATGCCTCGGGGGCGTCTTCCTTCTACCCTCCCTGAGGCTGCTTGTCCTTCCGGAAGATGGATTCGACCGTCTCCTGACTAGAGGCGAACTTGGTGGCGATGTCCATCAAGTCGCTTGCCTTGGTAGGTGTCTTGCGTCCTAGTTTGCTCACCAGGTCCCAGCAAGTGGTGCCAGCGAGGAAAGCCCCGATGACATCTGAGTCGGTGATGTTGGGCAGCTCGGTGCGCTGCTTTGAAAACCGCCGGATGTACTCTCGCAGGGATTCCCCGGGCTGCTGGCGGCAACTTCGGAGATCCCATGAGTTCCTAGGGTGCACGTACGTACCATGGAAATTTCCAGCGAAAGCCTTGACCAGGTCGTCCCAACCGGAGATCTGCGCAGGAGGCAGATGCTCTAGCCAGGCCCGAGCAGCATCGGAGAGGAAAAGGGGAAGGTTGCGGATGATGAGGTTGTTGTCGTCCACCCCTCCCAACTGGCATGCCAGCCGGTAGTCCGCAAGCCACAACTCTAGCCTTGTCTCCCCTGAGTACTTGGTGGTGGTAGTCAGGGCTCGGAACCGGACCAGGAACGACGCTCGTCGTATGGCCCGGCTGAAGACTCGCGGACCTGGTGGCTCGGGTGAGGGGCTTTGGTCCTCCTCACTGTCGTAGCATCCCCTGCACCTGGGGTGGTAGCCTTGGCGCACCCTTTCCTCGAGTCGGGCTTGACGGTCACGGCGGTGTTGCTTGTCGCTGAGGCGATCCGGGGCTGCAAGCGTCCCGTCTCGTGTGCGCTCGGTGTGAACCGAGGCCTCGCGCGTGCGCCGGGAGGATGCTACGTGATGCTCTGAGGGGTCTCCTCGCCTGTGGGAGGCAGAGCTCTCGGCTTGTCGGACAGTGGCGTCTTCAGGAGGCCCTTGAGCTTGCTCTGGATACATCGCCCCTCGGTGGTGGATGGCTCCGGCATTGTTCTAAGTAGCATCACTGCTGCAGCTAGGTTCTGGCCAGCCCCATTGAAGGTCGGGGGCGGCATCGCCCTGGCATCGTCAACAATGCGGCGCTGGACGTCTCGGGCCTGATGACGCGCTGCTCTAGTGAGTGCCTGGCCTACCCACTCCTGCTCGATGTTTTGTCAGAGCTGCACAAGCTGCCCTGCTTCTTCGTTGAGCTTGGCCTGCATCTCACAAAGTTGCTCAAGCTGTGTGTCCTGACCCCCGCAGGGACTTGGACCATAGCTTGCTCCCGCGGGATCTCAGCGCGAGATGCAGGTGCAAGGGCGCCGTCACTTCCTGGCATACCAGGGTGGTTTTCTCCGTCGTGATCCTCCTGATCGATGTGGTAGCACTCGCGAGTTGGGTCGCAACCCTCGTCGTCAAGGCTGTGACCATCATCAGAGCAGCCGGAGAGGCAGTGGTCACATGCGGACATGAAGTCGTGCATGGCACTGGGATCACGGAGTCCGGAGAAATCCCAAATGACGTCGGGGTCGTCCTCTTCCTCGGAACCCGCAGGTCCAGAGGTTGAGACGGCCGTCAGTCGGTCCCAAGTTGACCACATATGGTACCCCGGAAGGTCAAGGTATGCCCTAGCGAAAGCGCTCACCGAAGCAGGGTCGCTTGGTGGATCGAAGCTGAGTCTAAAGGGAACACGATGAAAAACGGATGGTACCTCTTGGTTGATGGACGGTGGCGAAGTTGCATCAGGGACGGACTGCACCGTTATCTCAGGTACGAGGCTGACGTCCAACAAGTCCTTCGCGAGGGTGCTGGCGTCATCAGTCCGCTTGGGGCTGGCATTTTGCGGGGAAGCGACACCCGCCGTTGTCTCAGGTGCGAGGACAACTCCCGACATGTCCCCTGCAGGGGTGCCGGCGTCGTCGACTCGCTCTGGTTTGACAGCCGATGAGGTGCTGCCTCCTGCCTGGCCACGGTTGCCCCGTCTCCTCCTCCTCCGGCGAGGAGGGCAGTGGGGCAAACCCGGGTGTTCCTCTTCTGCCGTGAGGAGATGCCGTCGTCGAGTTCGCCTCCGCCGAGCGGGCCGACGACCGTTGTCGTGCTGCGAGGGGAGCAAAACCATGTCGTAGCCGCAGTCGAGGGACATGAACTCGAGACTTCCGAAGCGGAGCATCGTCCTAGGCTGAAGAGGCTACTGAAAGCTACCCATCTGGAACTCAATAGGAAAGTATTGTCAACACGCAGCGAGCCCCTACCTGGCGCGCCAACTGTTGGTGTTTCGGACCCGGGGGACCCTCAACCAGACCGACTAGTGAATTTATGTGATGCGTTCCCCAGTCCAGATGGGTTGATGCAAGATGGAACACAAGAGGGAAACGGGACTCATGTTATCTTGCACCAGGGTGCTCGTAGTAGGGGTTACAAGCGTTGCGGGAGAGCGAGAACGAGAGAGAGAGAGGGAGAGAGAGAGAGAGTTCAGCCTTGAGGCGAGCTATCTGAGTCTGCCTCTACCGCGTCTCTCCTACTCTGCCTGCCTCCGCTCGTCTGCGTCGTACGTCCGTGTGTTCGTGGGGCCCTGGACATCCCCTTTTATAGATACAAGGAGATGCCTAGCTGTACAATGGGGTTGTAGCTATGTGCTAACGTGGCTGGCAGAGAAGTGCCTTGAGCCCTATACAGGTAATAACATGGCTGTCGGAGAAGTGTCTTGAGCCCTGTAGATGTACCAACGTGGCCGTCGGAGAAGTGCCTTGTGCCCTGTAGAAGCATAGCTGGCGGTGCGGCATGGGTCTTGCTGACGTTCCCTTGCTTCCGTAGGGGGTTTGAGAGCATCCGACGTCATGGGCGCACGTGGGGAACCATCATTACCTGTTACCAGAGTAACTTAGATGGGACACCGGTCTTGTTCCTTCATAGCCTGAGGCAGCTAGTTAGGAGTAGGGTAATGATGCATCCCCCGCAGCGTAGTCGGTCCGAGGCCGAGGTCGGGCGAGGCGGCGACTCCTCCGAGGCCGAGGCTGAGGTCGGGCGAGGCAGAGTCCTTCTCCCGAGGCCGAGGCTAAGGCCGAGGTCGGGCTCGATCGAGGCGGAGACCTTCTCCTGAGACCAAAGCTGAGGCCGAGGCCCGGGGTCGGGCGAGGCGGAGCTCCCTGTTGTGCCCGAGGTCGTACTCAGGAAAGGCCGTGACTATTGTTAGTCTTTCCCTAGTGGCTGGCACAGTTGCCGGAGCAGGGTGAATAGCGTTGTTTTCCTATCAGAACGGTCAGTAAAGGGGCGAAGTGACTGCAGTCACTTCGACCTTGCCGACTGAGGCACGCGTGTCAGGATAAGGTGTCAGGCGATCCCCGCATTAAATGTGCATGCGATACGGTCGGTTGGTAAGGCGATTTGGGCGAGGTCGCTGCACGACAAAAACTGCCCGCGCTGGGCTTTGGGCGAGCCGAGGGTGCATCTGCTGACTGAGGGGACCCTCGGTCGAGGCGTGAACCCGTCCGGGACTACTGTCCTTGCCCGAGGCTGGGCTTGGATGAGGTCGCGTCCCCTGGAGACGAGGCCTGCACTTTACCAGTCGTTTACGGTTTGTTCTGAAGATGTTTTCCAGTCGGATTAAGGAGCGTTGGGGGTACCCCTAATTACGGTCCCCGACAATTTGAAAAAAGACTTTGAAAAGAATTTCCAAAAGAATTTGAAAAAACAAAACCGTGGTGCATGTGTGGTCCAAAATGTTAATTAAAAGAAAGCAATTCATGCATATCTAGTGAAATTATAAATTGGTTTAATTCTAAGTAATCTATGCACTTACATTATGTAAACTAGTTCAATTATGCACTTATACATTTGCTTTGGTTTGTGTTGGAATCAATCACCAAAAAGGGGGAGATTGAAAGGGAAATAGGGTCAAACCTTTTCGTATAAATGATTTTGGTGGTTGAATGCCCAACACAAATATTGGACTAACTAGTTTGCTCTAGATTATGTATTCTACAGGTGCATAGAAGTTCAACACAAACCAATAAAAAGATGAAGTTAGGGTTCAAAAGAAAGGAGCGAATGAAACCGAAGAGAACCCTGGTCTGGCGCACCGGACTGTCCGGCGTGCCACCGGACAGTGTCCGGTGCACCAGGGGCCGTACAGTCTGAACTCGTCACCTTCGGGTTTCTCAGGCGCTGCTCCCCTATAATTCACCGGACTGTCCGGTGTGCCACCGGACTGTCCGGTGCACCAAGCGGAGCAACGGCTAACAACACAACGGTCGTCTGCAAAAGCGTGAACAGTGCGTGCACAGTGCGCGCAGAAGTCAGAGCAGGCATCTGAGACGCACCGGACAGTAAACAGTACCTGTCCGGTGCAGCACTGGACTATCCGGTGTGACATGAAGTCAGCGCTCCAACGGTCAGAATCTTCAGAACCCCAACGGTTGGGTGACGTGGCTGGCACACCGGACAGTGTCCGGTGCGCCCATCGACAGACAGCCTCCCCAACAGCTATGTGGTGGTTGAGGGCTATAAATACCCCCAACCACTACCACACCAAGTATCCAAGTTTTTCAGACATCTCATTCAATACAAGAGCTAGTGCAATCAATACAAGACACAATTCAAAAGAATCAAAGCCTCTCCAAGTCCCAAATCCACTCCAAACTCCTAGTGACTAGAGAGAGAGTTTTGCTCGTGTTCTTTGGGCTCTTGTTCTTGGATCGCTTTCTTCTTCCTCATTCTTGTTTTCTAAGTGACTTGTAATCAAAGCAAGAGACACCAATTGTGTGGTGGTCCTTGCGAGGTCTAAGTGATCTGTTTGATTAAGGAGAAAGCTCGCTCGGTCTAGGTGACCATTTGAGAGAGGGAAAGGGTTGAAAGAGACCTGGTCTTTGTGACCACCTCAACGGGGACTAGGTTCCCAAGAACCGAACCTCGGTAAAACAAATCACCATGTCATTCGCTTTATTTCTTGGTTGATTTATTTTCTCCCTCTCTTTCGGACTCGGTTTTAATTCTAACGCTAACCCCGGCTTGTAGTTTGTCTTTTAAGTTATAAATTTCAGATTCCACCTATTCACCCCCCTCTAGGCAACTTTCAAGTACCCCTACCACATGCTATAATGGCCTTTGCCTTTCTTAACCATGACATACCAAGGATCAAATCTATACTGCTTGTCTCTAATATTATAGTAGTAGCTCCAAATTTTCTTCCCATAATTGTTAATGTCAATCTACGTGTCATATGATTTGCCTCAATAGGCCCTTTAGGTGTGATTACTATCATTGGTTTTCTCATATTTAGCAGTGGTATCTCATTTGTGTTGGCATATCAAGCAGACATGAATGAATTTGTAGCACCAGAATCAAATAATATGGTTGCATGAATGGCATTAATGTAAAACATACCAAGTACGATGTCAGCACCATCAGGAGTAGCATCAATGCTGACTTGATTAACCCTGGCAATACAGTATCCCTTGCCAGGAGTCTGTTGCTTGTTCTTAGCTGGTGTACCAGAATTCCCCATCGGACAAGCATTAGCATAGTGCCCAATCTGACTACACTTGAAGAATGTAGGGCCGATCTTCTGTCCTGTAGGCCTCGTCAGGGTGCCAGTGGGGGCAGCCTGATGAGTGGGAGGTGTCCGTGGAGACCCCTATGGAACGTATTGAGCTGGGCGTGGTCCTCCTCCTAGACGAGTAGGTGTACCCTGCAGCGGAATATAGCGAGGACAAACACTGCTGCTACCCTGCCCCTGTGAGATAGCCATCCTCTTCAAGTCTCCTAGTTGAACACGCTTATGTTCAATAGCAAGAGCCTTATCCAGCAGCCTCTAAAATGATGGAAATGTGTGTGCAACCAGTGCATACTATAGGGGTCCATTAAGTCCTTCAATAAAGTGCTCCTGCTTTCTCTCATCCTCAGCAACTTCATCCGGAGCATATCTAGAAAGCTGAATGAACTTATCGCGGTACTCGCTGACAGCCATGTTGCCTTGCTTTAATGATAGAAACTCTTTTTTCTTAATCTTCATCAATCCAGCTGGAATGTGGTAGTTTCTGAACTGAGTTGTGAATTCTGCCCAAGTAATAGTGTCGACAGCATCATGGGCAGCCACATAAGAATCCCACCAGTCAGCAGCAGGACTTGCCAGACGACCAGAAGCATAAAGAACCTTCTCCTGGTCAGAGCATTAGGCGATGTTGAGCATCTTTTCAATTGACTTCAACCAATCATCAGCATCTAGTGGGTCTAGAGAACTGGCGAATGTTGGTGGCTTGTGACTCATAAATTCCCGGTGCTTGTTCCGGGGTGGAACTGGTGGTGGTGGTGGAGGTAGTGGTGCTTGTTGCTGCTGCTGCTGTTGCGCCCTTCTCTCCTAGCGTATCTCTTCTTGTTCTTAGCGTAGCTCCCGGCGTATCTCCTCTCTCTCCTGGTGCATCTCCTGGCGTTCTTGTTGCATCTGCACATGCATATCTGCCATAGTGTCCGCCATCTGTTGCATCATCCTCATCTGAGCTACAACCATTGGGTCAACTCCACCTAGTGAAGGCGGTGGTGGAGGATCCATCTCTGCTGGTTGTGGCTAAGATTGTCGAAATATCCTTCGAGTGTGTCGATTGGGAGGTAAATCAATTCCACCACCCTTCCTGGTATTGACCATCTGAGTTAGAAACATATGGTAAGAGAGAATAGTAGACAAGGCAGGTGATTACGAATCATGTTACTTTGGGAGATTTATTAGCTAAGCAGATTAATGTTTTTCCTACTAAATCTCACTGTCGGTGTTTTGGGTCCGACCGCACACCCGGGGTTGCCCCTCAAAGTGCTTTTAGGAGTAGGACGGTGTTATCGATTGTAGCTCAATGGTTCGTGCTAGTTGCACGAGAGACAGTAGACAATGATTTACAGGTTTGGGCCGCTTTGAAGTGCGTAACACCCTACGTCCTGGCGAGAGTGATGTATATGGTGAGTTACAAGGTAGTTCTCTAGTGCGTAGGAAGTTGGGATGGATGGCTAAGTAGTGAGTTCGATCCCTTCTGAAGGGGTGCCCCCTAGGCCTTATATATTCGACCGTGGGGCAATACATACAGATATGATAATCACGTGCACCTAAGAAATAGTGAACCGATTGAGTCTATCTTCCTATAGTTCTGCCGACCCATCCTCGCTCGATTCCATCGTACGGGCCTCCAGCGCGGGAAGGTCGGGTCTCTGTTGTGATTACTCGCCCGAAGTCATCGAGCCGTCTGGGCTTGCTCCGATCCGGCCTTATGTCGATCTGCCTCACGCGTCGTTCCTCCCCAGGCCCACGAAGGGATGACCTTACGATTTATTGGGCCCTTGTGTGACACCCCAGTGTCACCTAGGGTTTCTCTCAAAGTGCTAACCCATGAACCATCATCTTATGTGAACCAAAGTTAAGTATGAACATCAAATTGACTTAAGGATAAAGGATCCACCAAGCATATACTTAAAAGTATCATATTCAAAACAAATGGGTTTTTCAAAGAAGGCAAAAAATGTGCAACCCCAATAAAAACCCTAATTGAACCCTATAAACAAATTTCAAGAGAAAGGGGAAAAGGGTATGAAGAATATAAAATCATGACTTGGGACAATTATAAACATTAAAGTATACTAAATAAGCAACAACAAAGATTATGGAAGCTTGGCCAAAACAATTTAAATAAAACCCTAAATAAGCCTCTCAAGTGGGAGTTCATTAGGAAATTCTGAAATTCAGAATTCTGAATTTCAGACCTTGAGCCAAAGATCAGGCGTGTTCACCTTGATCCCTAACTCAAATCCTAATGGCCCCATTAACAAAAACGTGCCTAACTAACCCCTCTGTCGCATGCCAGAAGATGGCATTGGGACGCGTGCCTCGGACACGTCAAATCAGAGATCTTCTCCCTGTGTGCGGCAGTGAGACAAACCAGATTTCTTCCCTCTCTATCTCCTAATCCAGTCAACCAAACCTGCTAGCCTCCACACATAAACGACAAAGGGACCTGAGAGGAAGAGATCTCTCAACGGGATTATGGCCAAAATCTCAAAGATTTGGAGCCAATCCGCGGTTGAACTCGACCTCTCTCTGCGCTGCCTCGTGCTCGACGTTGTGCCAAGCGCCAGAGCGCGTACTGGCGTTCGTCGCGCACGCCCCGAGCGCTTGTCAGAGCCCCTCCATCGGTCGTGCTCGCCCGCGCCTATAAAGCCTCCCCGGGCACGCCTCACTTCACCCCGCGCTCACCATCACCGGCCAGCCACCCCTCCTTAGCTCTGGCGAGCTCTTTTTCGCCCGCCATTGCCGCCAGAGCTTCGGCCACCGTGGCCAGCCCACTCCAGTCACCCTCAAGTCACGCCAGTGCTTCGGTTAGCTCCGCCATAGGCTCGTGAAGCTCCCCAAGCCCTCGGACCCGGCAGAACTTCACCGGAAGCCTGAGATCACGCTCGCCGGACTTCTGTCGCCCGCCTGCGCGCGTGGACCAAGCTCTCCGGTGAGCCATTCTTCAATTCCTCGTGTGCACACCTTCCTTGATCCCTGGTGAAGCTCTCTGACCCGTTTGATTGGTCAATTTCGCCCTGGATAGGCCGGACTCCTCGCTGCCGACGAGCTCCCCCGCCTGCGCTCGCGGACCGGCCAACTCCGACCACCCCCGACGGCGACCCGCACCTCGTTGTGATCCCCGAGACCTCCCCTACGTCCTCGACCACCTCACCGGAGCAATCTCGCCACCGGTAAGCCCCTCCGCCCTTTCTTCCGCCGCGGGCACTGTTTAAGTTAGGAGAAGGACCTCGGGTTAGGATTAGGAGAACCCGAGGGGTTTTCTGCAATATCAGTGTCTCATGTGAATAGTAGCCCAGGGACTGATTCATGAGGAAAAACTTAAAACACCCGCCAGGGACCCCAGTGCAAAGTGGTTTTCCATTTAATCAATTCTGTTTAATCTTTTTAAATAACCAGAGAACTTAGAAAATCCATAACTTGATGAATTCTTAATCAAAAGTTGTCAAACTAATTTTGCTAGATCTTAAGTATTATGAACTATCATTTAAAAATAATAAACCCTATGCTTTCTGTTCTAATTTTTAGAGTTTAAAATTTAAAACAGAAACTGACCAAACCTTGTTTAATTAAGGAAAATTAGTTTCTCTTCTGTGCTGAACCTAAGAAAATTTGTAGGTATTCAAACCTCTTTTAGACACTGTTTAAAAATAGTAGGAACCCCAGTATTGAAGAATATAGTGTAAATATTCATTAAAAACCATTTCTGCGCAAAACTTAGGAAAATCAGAAAGGCATTAGAAATTAATGAAAAATGAGTGAAATTATTTTTCCAAGTTTTCTTAAGTAACAGAGAACCTAGGAAAAATAAAGAGACCTTTAGTCCAGGTCAGTTTTAAAATAAAATGTTTTATTTAGCATTATTCCAACTAGAAATCAATTATGAGAAATTCAAAACCAGACCCAAAATTGATAATAAAAATCCAGTAGACTTATAACCACCAGAACCCCACTGCAAAAATAATAAACACCCTAGCCCATCATTTTAAGTAGGGTAAATAAGTGTAATATGATAATGAGTCATTTTCTAAATAAATCATGAATAACCTATAATAATGCAATAATGGGCAAATAAAATTTTACTAGGTCAATAATGAGATAAGCCACCAGAGAAAAATGCAAACCCATTGAGAAGATGTAAAATAATACATATTGCTAATATTGTATAAGAAAGGCCATTTAATCCAATTAATGTATACCACCCCTTCCCTTAAGCAAAAAGATACCAAACTTCAGAATGATTTCTCTTGCACAAAATAGAAGCTAAGAAAAATAAGAAGTCTGTTGTTTGATATTTTTCAAAAATAGTGGTAGTAGAAAGCACCTCTAGGGCTAGAAACTTGAGAAAACCCTAGTAAAATAATTCATAAGTAATGATGACTAGAAATTTGTGTCAAGTCATGTTATAGCACCTAAAAGCCAGCAAAAATAAATTTTAGAGGATTACCTACTTTTAAGTAATAGTTGTAGTTCAAAGCACCCCTTCTGCCCTAGAACTTGGTAATTTTGTCCAGAGAAAACTATTCACTTTCTGATCTCCAAATTTTGAGACAGAAAATTATACACCAGTAATAAGCCACTGTAATTTTTACAGAATTTTTGAGAATTTATTAAGATAACTTGTAGTTCAAACCCACTCTAAAAACTTCAAGAGAATAAAGAAAAAGAAGGGAGAAATAAACCTCACTCCAATAAGTCCAACATGAATTCTTGTTAAACTCACTAAGGCTTTAAAAAGAATTCAGTGCAACCCTAAAGAAAATAAACCTGCCACTTACCTTAGCTAAGTGATCCAATTTACCAAGTATACCACCCAAAATACATAAGTAGGGTTTAACCTTGTCTAACTCAAGTAGATCATACACCGTCAAAAGTTGTAATTTCTAAAGCACATATCATATCATGCATATATCTTACGCATTGCATTCATTAGATTGTAATCTTGCCGACGGAGAGTACGTGCTCATCCCCGAGCAAGGATCTATCCAAGAGGAGGACCAGGAGCAAGCTTCCGAGGCTGCTATCGAGGATCTCCCCGCAGCCCCAGCAATTGAAGGCAAGCCCCGGTTTATATGTATAACCGTATTATTAAATGCTACTTTACTACACTTAATGCTTGTAGGACTGTAATGTGCACTTACGTGTAGGAGTTGCTTGAAACCTCTAGCTGCATGAACTTAGGATTCCTTTTTGAGATGAATACTAGTATGCTAGGTCGAGTAGCTACTTGCTAATCAGGATCTCGGTAGAAGTCGAGTGATTTTCTAGCACTCGCGCGAGGTCAGGAATTGATTGTAGTCATCTTGATAACGGGATCTATGTTAGTCTATGGACTTGGATCCAGGGAGAATGCCTTGTCCATGAGACGGGAAAAAGAATTAAGGATTAATGTGTGGATACCTGAGTCAAGCTTTTGAACGTACTAAGCACATGCCGGGAAAAATGGTAACCGGTAAACCTAGTACCTGAGTGAAGCCGGACGCGGACTTTATCCCTCATGCGACCTGAGACTGGGTCTCCCATGCTAGCTATGGTGGGTACAAGTGCGGTCACTGCACGGCGGCAGCCGGGGTCAGTGGAGCATTGTATGCCAAGGCGGTGAGGCCTGGACGCGAACGGGGAATCTATGGGGACGGTTGTCATGTGTGGGGTCGGAGTACCCTGACATGCCGTGTGTTTAGGTTTACCTTGCAAGGTTAAAACTCGATTCGAATCGCCTGCTTCTCGCAGCTAATGAGACTGCTTGACCCCTTGTACTGCATCGAGTAAGAAGTGAAATGAGGTTACATGAGATAATTTGTTGATTGAACTAAATGCTTGTCACCATGTATGCTTAGAAGGAGCACATCTAGCTAAGTTAATGATGATAGAATTTGAAAAGCTAAAAATTGATTTTAGAAACAGCTAGTGCTTTGGCAAACCAAACCCCCCCTCAGCCAAACAGCTGCATAGTCTAGAGGTAGGGGAGTAGACTACTCACACCGGGTAAGTCTAGCTGAGTATTAGTATACTCAGCCTTGCTTGTGGCATATTTTTTTTGCAGGTACCATTCAGGAAATGGTTGATGGTGTGACTTGGCCTACCACCCTGCCACCGGGTTGGACGATCGAGTGGGATGCTGCTCCGGCAGGAGAGGAGCACGAGGAGTAGTGGGCGAGGCCTTGCCCATTTCCTTGATACCGATGACATCGATTATCCGCTGCATTTTATTTCGTGAACTCTTATTTGCTACTCAAAACTCCGATCTATGTAATAATTCAGCACTTAATTTGAGGTTTCCTGTTTTATTGTATTTCTTCTGTGACTCACCTTTGAGTGAGATTGTGGAATTTGATCCTGGTTAAGTGGCTCTATCAGACTAGATCTGAGGGACTGACGGGTTATTCCGATTTAAGTGTGTTACGGCCCCTGAGGCGTGACTTAGGCACTTAAGCTGGAATAATTCGGGTGGTTCCGCCACATCTGGTATCGGAGCAAATTCCACCACAGAGAAGGACAATAAACCATGAATACCAATTTTCAAAATCTAAAACTTGCCTAGAAACTGCTAAGAATCGTCAGGACTAGACCGCTAGATCTAGGACGAAAGGCCTTAGGCATAGAGGGAGAAATAGGTGGCTAATTAATTAGGCCCCGTGGGCCAGTACTTATATTTTTAGGGATGCCCTAAGAGCACCCTATTGTTGGAGAGGCAATGTTACTTTCAGCATGCATGCATTATAAAAATAAAGAGGAATTAAAAACTTGAGCTAACCCACTTTCTTTAAAACCATTCGGGCTCCCTTTCTTTTTCCTTCCACCATAATCTTTACCTTTGGTTCCCTTCCGCAGATGAATTCACCCACCCCTGCCAGTGGAGGAGACACTCGTTTTAGTTCTGACTTCCTTTCCCGCGATGGCTTTCCTTCCATCTTGTGGGAAGTGCTTAACTCCACCGGTTACCCTACGCCCCCTTTGTACACAGTGCAGTTGTATGAGGAGCATCGGGTACCTCGTTGTCAGGTCTGGCTGACTTTGGAGGCTCATCCCCTTCAGTCAGGTTGGCGTTCTCTTGATTCCGAGACGATTGGACTCAGGACGGACGACATCGTTGAAGCAGCAGCCATGAAGACTCTGACGACTTTCTGTGGCTACCATCCCCTGGAGATGGTGATGCACCCCTTGGGACTCTTCCCTGCTGAGAAGAAGGATGATCCCATGTGGTGTAACCGCGTGAGCCATGTGAAGGATGTGTGGGAAATGTATCCTGACTTGGTTGGGAGGGTCACCGTTCAGTGCATGAGTGCGCTGTACCGCCTTCAGGCCCTTCAGAGCGACACTATGGCACACCTTGCTAACGTCGCTCAAACCACCAAGCTCACTCTCGATAGTCGGGAAGATTTTGTGGTCGATTTATCCTCCGAGTTAGTGGAGAAGGATCTACAGGTGGAAAGGTTGAGCCAGCGCATTATTACCACCTTGGAGCAGCAGGTGGAGATCCGAGACAACACTATTGATGTCTTGGAGAACCAGCTTCAGATGTGCAGAGGGAACTCGATGAAGCAAATGACCACCTGGACATGCATCACTTGGAGATGGAGGCCAATGAAGCCGGAAGCGAGGGAGAAGAGGCTCCCGAGGAGCTAGGACTAGCCCCTGGTGCCAATGGGACTACCTCCGCGATGCCTCCTTCACCCATATCTAGTGTCGCTTCCACCACTCAGGGTTAAACAGTCACTTTGACACTTTTAGGCGGATAGAAACCTATGCGAGCTTAGTTAATGTCAGATTTTGGACGAGGCTTACGGGTACCTTCCCCTGATTGATGTAACCCTGTGAACTTTTGAAATCTGTGGGATGTTTGTCACCATGTTATCTTAATTTCGAACCTAATATCATGACTATGGCATTTTTCCTTCCATATGAGATGATATCTTGTCATTCGAAACTGTGAGTTGGGATAACAATGGCGGCAATCTCTATTTTTAGATGGCAGCTAGGCAGCGTCGCGGGCATAACGAGCAGGTTCCCCCGCCACCTCCTCCAGCTCCCACAGTACAGGAGCTGATGGCCCAGCAGAATGAGATTCTGCGACAGCTCTTGCAGCGCCAGCCACACCCTCAGTAGCATGGTGGAGGCCAGCACCAGCGACCCCCGGCAATGGCAACTTACCAGGAGTTTCTGAGCACGCAGCCACCCTTGTTCACCAAGGCAGAGGATCCGTTGGACGCCGACGTGTGGCTTCACGTCGTTGACTCCAAGTTTCCCCTCCTCACGGGAGACTGCCCTGATGCTACCAAGACTCGCTTCGCCGCGCAGCAGCTTCGCGGATCTGCTCGGACCTGGTGGGACCACTTCCGTGCTATTTTCCCCGCTGATCGTGAAGTGTCTTGGGAGGAATTCAAGACTGCCTTCAGAGGACACCACATCCCAGCTGGCATTCTTGATCGGAAACTGAATGATTTTCTGGCCCTTAATCAAGGAACCCGCACGGTATGCAGTATGCGCAAGCCTTCAACGACTTATGCCAGTATGCAGGGTACCATGCTGATTCTGATGAAAAGAAGAGAGACTGCTTCCGCAGGGGTCTTAATACCAAGCTGCGGGAATGACTCAACACTGTCCGGGCTGATAGCTTCAATGAGTTGGTCAACATGGCCATCTCCCAGGAGGACTGCATTGTAGCTCACCGGGCAGAGAAGAAGAGAAAGGCACCAATGGCAGCACCATCCGCTCAGGCTCAGAGGTTCCGGATTGTTTCTCACAATCAGAGCAGGGGTTTCCAGCAGCAGGCAGGCAGATGGGTGATCAGGCCACCTCAGCAGCAGCAGCCGGCACCTAACCACTTTCCAGCTCCCGCTCGAAGGAACAATCAGCCTCTGCAGCAGCAGTTCCGCCAGGGCAATGGAAACAAGTGTTTCACTTGTGGTAATGTGGGCCACTATGCCAAGAATTGTCCCAGGAACCAGCAGAGGTAGATGCCAGCACCAAATCAAGACAAGGGAAGAAAGCAGAAGGTACAAGTCAGGCAAGGGAAGCTCAACTTCACTACTCTGGAGGAAGTACCTGAGGGAGCTCCTATCATGACCGGTATCTTTTCAGTTCGTAATCAACCTGCTTTAATTCTGTTTGATTCTGGTGCATCTCATAGTTTCATTAGCCAAAAGTTCAATGCTAAATGTGAACTGCCATTCTCTCACTCAAAAAGGTCATTCATGATAGTCACACCTGGGGGTAAAATTTCGACTAATAAATTAAACCAAAGTGTGCCTATGCAACTAGGAAGCCACATTGTCAAAACCACTCTTCTTGTGTTGGGATTGGAAAATGTGGACATTATTCTGGGAGCTAATTGGATGACCTTGCACCAAGTCGTGCTTGATGTAGCCAGCCGTACCGTGGAAATTAATTCTCCGTTCTGTGGGAACTTCACCTTAATTCTGCACAGTCAAGGTTCTACTCAGTCATGTGCTTTCTCTATGATGGAGTTACCTCTGAAAAGGATCCCAGTGGTCTGCAAGTATGCAGATGTCTTTCCTGATGAATTGCCAGGGATGCCACCGGACCGGGATATTGAATTTGCCATCGAGTTGCAACCGGGAACGGCCCCAATTTCCAAGAGGCCCTACCGAATGCCACCCGCTAAGTTGGCAGAATTGAAGAAGCAATTGCAAGAGTTGCTGGATAAAGGATTTATTCGCCCAAGTACTTCGCCTTGGGGATGTCCAGCACTGTTTGTGAAGAAGAAGGATGAAAGTTTGAGGCTGTGTATAGATTACCGCCCTCTTAATGCGATAACTATCAAGAACAAGTATCCTTTGCCTCGTATTGATGTTCTTTTTGACCAGTTGGTCGGGGCCAAGGTGTTTTCCAAAATAGACCTTCGCTCTGGCTACCATCAGATCAAGATACGAGCAAGCGATATTCCGAAGACGGCATTCTCAACCAGATATGGGTTATATGAGTTCTTGGTGATGTCATTCGGGCTGACAAATGCACCAGCATATTTCATGTATCTGATGAATTCTGTTTTCATGCCTGAATTGGACAAGTTCGTAGTGGTGTTCATCGATGATATTTTGGTGTACTCGAAGAACGAAGAAGAACATGTCGGGCATTTGCATGTAGTGCTTCAACGTCTGTGAGAGCACCACCTTTATGCCAAGTTGTCCAAGTGTGATTTTTGGCTAAAGGAAATCAAATTCTTGGGTCACACTATTTCCCAGGCAGGAATAGCTATTGATCCTGATAAAGTACAGGAGGTGATGAACTGGAAGCCACCAACGACTGTCCGTCAAATTTGGAGTTTTCTGTGATTAGCTGGTTATTACCGAAGATTTATTCCGGATTTCTCTTGAATTGCGAAGCCTATAACTGAGTTGCTGAAGAAAGAAGCCAAGTTTGTTTAGAGTCAGAAGTGCGAAGATGCCTTCCATGCATTAAGGCAGCATCTGACCACAACACCAGTGTTAGCGCAACCCGACAGCAACAAGCCTTTTGATGTATATTGTGATGCCTCTGGCACTGGACTAGGTTGTGTCTTAATGCAAGACAACCGAGTCATTGCTTATGCCTCAAGAGCACTCAGGCCTCATGAGCAAAATTATCCCACTCATGACCTCGAGTTGGCAGCAGTGGTTCATCCATTAAAAATGTGGAGGCACTATTTAATGGGGACCCACTGCAACATCTTCACTGATCATAAGAGCCTTAAGTACATCTTTACCCAGGCTGATCTCAACATGAGGCAGAGAAGATGGCTAGAGCTGATCAAGGATTATGACCTGGAGGTACATTATCACCCAGGAAAGGCCAATGTGGTAGCAGATGCCTTGAGTCGGAAGTTGCAATGCAATTGTATTCTGATGGATTCTCGCATTAACACCTTGTGTGATGAGTTGAGCAATATGCAAATAGAAGTGATTCCTTCTGGTTCATTGTCTCACATTTCTGTTGAGCCAGCCTTGCAAGACCAGATCATCATGGCCCAGCTCAGTGACAAGGGAGTGCAGATTATCAAGAAGAATCTCCATTAGAAGGTTGAGAAGTATAATTGTTTCCGCCAAGATGAAGAGGGTGTGTTATGGTTCAAAAGCAGATTGGTGATTCCTAAAAACCAGGACCTCAAGAGGAAAATCTTGGATGAGGCTCATCTCTCCAAATTCTCTATGCATCCGGGAAGCACCAAAATGTACCATGATCTGAAGCCTTTGTATTGGTGGACCAGAATGAAGAGGGAGATAGCCCAGTATGTATCGGAATGTGACACCTGTCAGAGGATAAAGGCAAGCCACTTGAAATCAGCTGGAGCTTTGCAACCCCTAACCATACCTTCATGGAAATGGGATGACATCAGCATGGATTTCATTGTGGGTCTGCCCAACACCTCTCGTCATCATGATTCGATTTGGGTTATTGTGGATCGACTGATGAAAGTGGCACATTTTCTTCCTGTGCACACCACTGATAAGGCTCAGAAGTATGTAGAATTGTATATTGACCGGATCGTGTGTTTGCACGGATTACCTCGGACCATTGTTTCTGACCGAGGAGCCCAATTTGTTGCCAGATTTTGGGAACAACTGCAGGAGTCTTTGGGAATTAAGCTAATCAGAAGTTCAGCTTACCACCCACAGACTGATGGTTAGACGGAAAGGGTAAACCAAATTCTGGAGGATATGCTGAGAGCTTGTGCAATCGATTGTGGCAAGAACTAGGATAAGCACCCCTCCTTGGTAGAGTTTGCTTATAACAATAGTTACCAATCCAGCCTAAAGATGGCACCCTTCGAAGCTCTCTATGGAAGAAGGTGCAGGACACCACTCAATTGGTCTCAACCTGGAGAAAGAGGAGTTTTTGGACCTAACTTAGTGACTGAAGCCGAAAGGAAGGTCAAACTAATCAGGAAGAATCTAGAAGCTGCTCAGGCGAGGCAGAAGAGTTACCATGATAGAAGAAGAAAACCTCTCCAGTTCGAGGTGGGAGATTTCGTGTACCTCAAGGTATCACCCACCAAGGGAGTGCAGAGGTTTGGAATTAAAGGAAAGCTAGCCCCTCGTTACATTGGACCTTATGAGATCATCGAAGCATGTGGACCCGTGGCATATAAGTTGAAGTTACCTTCAAAAATGTCCACCATTCACAGTGTGTTCCATGTATCTCAGCTGAAGAAGTGTGCTCGATTGCCGACCGAGATCATAGTAGAGCCAGAATTGGAGATAGAACCAGATCTATCGTACCAAGAGTACCCTTCCAAGATTCTGGATTGCAAGGAAAGATCAACTCGGGCTAAATTGATCAAGATGTACAAGGTCCAGTGGAGTAATCACTCGGAAGAAGAAGCTACTTGGGAAACCGAGGAATTCTTGAGATCCAACTTCCCCGATTACCTACCTAAGGATGCTGGTACGTAATCACACCCAACCCCTCCTCCTGCCCTTCGAATCTAAATTCCAAATATATAATCTTAATTCAGGATAAAGTAATCATGAAACAAATTTAAGAAGGACTTCCTTCTGAAGTTGCAAAGAGGATAACATTCGAAGAGCAGTTGCTCTAATAATAACAATAATCACCCACTTCCTATAAGTCTCACCCTTCGCTTCACCCTGGGAGGACTCTGGCCCGAATCTCGGGACGAGATTCCTTTAAGGGGGGAAGGCTGTGACACCCTAGTGTCACCTACGGTTTCTCTCAAAGTGCTAACCCATGAACCATCATCTTATGTGAATTAAAGTTAAGTATGAACATCAAATTGACTTAAGGATAAAGGATCCACCAAGCATATACTTAAAAGTATCATATTCAAAACAAATGGGTTTTTCAAAGAAGGCAAAAAATGTGCAACCCCAATAAAAACCCTAATTGAACCCTATAAACAAATTTCAAGAGAAAGGGGAAAAGGGTATGAAGAATATAAAATCATGACTTGGGACAATTATAAACATTAAAGTATACTAAATAAGCAACAACAAAGATTATGGAAGCTTGGCCAAAACAATTTAAATAAAACCCTAAACAAGCCTCTCAAGTGGGAGTTCATTAGGAAATTCTAAAATTCAGAATTCTGAATTTCAGACCTTGAGCCAAAGATCAGGCGTGTTCACCTTGATCCCTAACTCAAATCCTAATGGCCCCATTAACAAAAACGTGCCTAACTAACCCCTCTGTCGCATGCCAGAAGATGGCATTGGGACGCGTGCCTCGGACACGTCAAACCAGAGATCTTCTCCCTGTGTGCGGCAGTGAGACAAACCAGATTTCTTCCCTCTCTATCTCCTAATCCAGTCAACCAAACCTGCTAGCCTCCACACATAAACGACAAAGGGACCTGAGAGGAAGAGATCTCTCAACGGGATTATGGCCAAAATTTCAAAGATTTGGAGCCAATACGCGGTTGAACTCGACCTCTCTCTGCGCTGCCTTGTGCTCGACGTTGTGCCAGGTACCAGAGCACGCACTGGTGTTCGCCGCGCACGCCCCGAGCGCTTGTCAGAGCCCCGCCCTCGGTCGTGCTCGCCCGCGCCTATAAAGCCTCCCCAGGCACGCCTCACTTCACCCCGCGCTCACCATCACCGGCCAGCCACCCCTCCTTAGCTCCGACGAGCTCTTTTCCGCCCGCCATTGCCACCAGAGCTTCGGCCACCGTGGCCAGCCCACTCCAGTCGCCCTCAAGTCGCGCCAGTGCTTCGGTTAGCTCCGCCATAGGCTCGTGAAGCTCCTCAAGCCCTCGGACCCGGCAGAACTTCACCGGAAGCCCGAGATCACCCTCGCCGGACTTCGGTCGCCCGCCTGCGCGTGTGGACCAAGCTCTCCGGTGAGCCATTCTTCAATTCCTCGTGCGCACACCTTCCTTGATCCCTAGTGAAGCTCTCTGACCCGTTTGATTGGTCAATTTCGCCCTGGATAGGCCGGACTCCTCGCCGCCGACGAGCTCCCCCGCCTGTGCTCGCGGACCGGCCAACTCCGACCACCCCCGACGGCGACACACACCTCGTTGTGATCCCCGAGACCTCCCCTACGTCCTCGACCACCTCACCGGAGCAATCTCGCCGCTCGTAAGCCCCTCCGCCCTTTCTTCCGCCGCGGGCACTGTTTAAGTTAGGAGAAGGACCTCGGGTTAGGATTAGGAGAACCCGAGGGGTTTTCTGCAATATCAGTGTCTCATGTGAATAGTAGCCCAGGGACTGATTCGTGAGGAAAAACTTAAAACACCCGCCAGGGACCCCAGTGCAAAGTGGTTTTCCATTTAATCAATTCTGTTTAATCTTTTTAAATAACCAGAGAACTTAGAAAATTCATAACTTGATGAATTCTTAATCAAAAGTTGTCAAACTAATTTTGCTAGATCCTAAGTATTATGAACTATCATTTAAAAATAATAAACCCTATGCTTTCTGTTCTAATTTTTAGAGTTTAAAATTTAAAACAGAAACTGACCAAACCTTGTTTAATTAAGGAAAATTAGTTTCTCTTCTGTGCTGAACCTAAGAAAATTTGTAGGTATTCAAACCTCTTTTAGACGCTGTTTAAAAATAGTAGGAACCCCAATATTGAAGAATATAGTGTAAATATTCATTAAAAACCATTTCTGCCCAAAACTTAGGAAAATCAGAAAGGCATTAGAAATTAATGAACAGTGAGTGAAATTATTTTTCCTAGTTTGCTTAAGTAACAGAGAACCTAGGAAAAATAAAGAGACCTTTAGTCCAGGTCAGTTTTAAAATAAAATATTTTATTTAGCATTATTCCAACTGGAAATCAATTATTAGAAATTCAAAACCAGACCCAAAATTGATAATAAAAATCCAGTGAACTTATAACCACCAGAACCCCTCTGCAAAAATAATGAACACCCTAGCCCATCATTTTAAGTAGGGTAAATAAGTGTAATATGATAATGAGTCATTTTCTAAATAAATCATGAATAACCTATAATAATGCAATAATGGGCAAATAAAATTTTACTAGGTCAATAATGAGATAGGCCACCAGAGAAAAATGCAAACCCATTGAGAAGATGTAAAATAATACATATTGCTAATATTGTATAAGAAAGGCCATTTAATTCAATTAATGTATACCACCCCTTCCCTTAAGCAAAAAGATGCCAAACTTCAGAATGATTTCTCTTGCACAAAATAGAAGCTAAGAAAAATAAGAAGTCTGTTGTTTGATATTTTTCAAAAATAGTGGTAGTAGAAAGCACCTCTAGGGCTAGAAACTTGAGAAAACCCTAGTAAAATAATTCATAAGTAATGATGACTAGAAATTTGTGTCAAGTCATGTTATAGCACCTAAAAGCCAGCAAAAATAAATTTTAGAGGATTACCTACTTTTAAGTAATAGTTGTAGTTCAAAGCACCCCTTCTGCCCTAGAACTTGGTAATTTTGTCCAGAGAAAACTATTCACTTTCTGATCTCCAAATTTTGAGACAGGAAATTATACACCAGTAATAAGCCACTGTAATTTTTACAGAATTTTTGGGAATTTATTAAGATAACTTGTAGTTCAAACCCACTCTAAAAACTTCAAGAGAATAAAGAAAAAGAAGGGAGAAATAAACCTCACTCCAATAAGTCCAACATGAATTCTTGTTAAACTCACTAAGGCTTTAAAAAGAATTCAGTGGAACCCCAAAGAAAATAAACCTGCCACTTACCTTAGCTAAGTGATCCAATTTACCAAGTATACCACCCAAAATACATAAGTAGGGTTTAACCTTGTCTAACTCAAGTAGATCATACGCCGTCAAAAGTTGTAATTTCTAAAGCACATATCATATCATGCATATATCTTACGCATTGCATTCATTAGATTGTAATCTTGCCGACGGAGAGTACGTGCTCATCCCCGAGCAAGGATCTATCCAAGAGGAGGACCAGGAGCAAGCTTCCGAGGCTGCTATCGAGGATCTCCCCGCAGCCCCAGCAATTGAAGGCAAGCCCCGGTTTATATGCATAACCGTATTATTATATGCTACTTTACTACACTTAATGCTTGTAGGACTGTAATGTGCACTTACGTGTAGGAGTTGCTTGAAACCTCTAGCTGCATGAACTTAGGATTCCTTTTTGAGATGAATACTAGTATGCTAGGTCGAGTAGCTGCTTGCTAATCAGGATCTCGGTAGAAGTCAAGTGATTTTCTAGCACTCGCGCGAGGTCAGGAATTGATTGTAGTCATCTTGATAACGAGATCTATGTTAGTCTATGGACTTGGATCCAGGGAGGATGCCTTGTCCATGAGATGGGAAAAAGAATTAAGGATTAATGTGTGGATACCTGAGTTAAGCTTTTGAACGTACTAAGCACATGCCGGGAAAAATGGTAACCGGTAAACCTAGTACCTGAGTGAAGCCGGGCGTGGACTTTATCCCTCATGCGACCTGAGACTGGGTCTCCCATGCTAGCTATGGTGGGTACAAGTGCGGTCACTGCACGGCGGCAGCCGGGGTCAGTGGAGCATTGTATGCCAAGCCGGTGAGGCCTGGACGCGAACGGGGAATCGATGGGGACGGTTGTCATGTGTGGGGTCGGAGTACCCTGACATGCCGTGTGTTTAGGTTTACCTTGCAAGGTTAAAACTCGATTCGAATCGCCTGCTTCTCGCAGCTAATGAGACTGCTTGACCCCTTGTACTGCATCGAGTAAGAAGTGAAATGAGGTTACATGAGATAATTTGTTGATTGAACTAAATGCTTGTCACCATGTATGCTTAGAAGGAGCACATCTAGCTAAGTTAATGATGATAGAATTTGAAAAGCTAAAAATTGATTTTAGAAACAGCTAGTGCTTTGGCAAACCAAACTCCCCTCAGCCAAACTGCTGCATAGTCTAGAGGTAGAGGAGTAGACTCCTCACACCGGGTAAGTCTAGTTGAGTATTAGTATACTCAGCCTTGCTTGTGGCATAATTTTTTTGCAGGTACCATTCAGGAAATGGTTGATGGTGTGACTTGGCCTACCACCCTGCCACCGGGTTGGACGGTCGAGTGGGATGCTGCTCCGGCAGGAGAGGAGCACGAGGAGTAGTGGGCGAGGCCTTGCCCATTTCCTCGATACCGACGACATCGATTATCCACTGCATTTTATTTCGTGAACTCTTATTTGCTACTCAAAACTCCGATCTATGTAATAATTCAGCACTTAATTTGAGGTTTCCTGTTTTATTGTATTTCTTCTGTGACTCACCTTCGAGTGAGATTGTGGAATTTGATCCTGGTTAAGTGGCTCTATCAGACTAGATCTGAGGGACTGACGGGTTATTCCGATTTAAGTGCGTTACGGCCCCTGAGGCGTGACTTAGGCACTTAAGCTGGAATAATTCGGGTGGTTCCGCCATACCTTGGGCCTTTCGTGAGGTCTTTTATCCTTCCAGTGGACCCGGGGGATATCTGTCCCCCACAAGCCCCCGATCTTTGGGTTGATTTTGAAATAATCGGCCTAAAGATCCTAAGTCCAGCTTGCGGTCTTTGTTTGTAACCGGAAGTACGTTCTGGGTAATCTGATAAAAATGATTTCTTACTGTCTCCTTCTGCTTTTATCACTCGAAAATTGGTGTTCTGTCTCAGACTCTTGAGGTCAGCATTTCGTACTGCAGGACTTCGAACTTCATTGGGCGCACCAAAGGTGCACCCAATGGGTGTAGCCCCCGAGCTTCGAGTGGATTTTTGAAAATAATCCACTCGAAGGTCTTCACTTTGAGTATTATCAGAAATCACCTTCATCTTCCACTTGTATTTTGTCGGAGGTCAACCTTGTATTGATCTTACCCTATGCTTTAGAGGTCAGCGTTGTCTTGATCCGAGATGATGATTCATTGGATGCGCCGAAGGTGCACCCAATGGGTGTAGCCCCCGAGCTTCGAGTGGATTTTTGAAAATAATTCACTCGAAGATCTTCATTTTATGCCTTTTTCCAGTGATCTTCTTCCCTTTTTGCCGAATGCCTTGGAGGTCAGCACTATGTTATTGATATTATAGCGTATATTTTGTCTTTGAGGCCGAGTTCGTGATTGTAATACCCACTTTGTAAGAAAAGTCTAAAAAGAGAAATTTCATCCCTTTATATATTTGTGAGTCATCTATGTGCATCATCTCATGTGGACACCCTACTTAACAAGAATAAATGGGTAACAAAAGACACTCAAATAACTTGTGCATCCTTGGGAGTTTTGTTTGCTTGTGCATTAAAATAATAACAATGATAATGCTAGTAAAAAAAATAAATAATAATAACAAAGACTTGAAATGAAGTTTGAATCCTAAATTGAGAGTTAGGGATTGAAATAGAGAAGGAAAGAAAATAAATGGCAAAGAAAGGGAAAGAGTATAAAATTTATAGAAAATATATATAAAGATATATTTTCAAGTTTAGTAATTTTAAGGTTACAATATAATTTGAGGGTAAAATTGGCACAGGGTTCGAATTTAAATTTGAATTCAGAATTGAATTTAGAAAGGAAGAAAACAGAAACAGAAAATAATAAAAAGGAAAATGGAGTATGGGCTCAGTTCTTCGTTTTGGCCCATTTCCTATTTACTAGCCGCGCGGCCCAGGTCCTCTACCGCGCGCATCTTCCCTCTGACGGGTGAGGCCCACCGCTCAGCCACACCACCTCCGCGCGGACTCGCTCGAGCTGACGGTCATGGACGCGTGGACCCCCCCTTGTCAGCGGTCTCTTCCCCAGCGCAACGGAACTGCGCGAGATTGCCGCCGCGCGGCGCGGAGCATGGGCGACCCTTCTCCATCCTGTGCCGGGTCCGCGGGAGATAAATTGACGCCCCTGCGCCCCTCTCCACCTGCCCGTCCACCTCGCGCCGACTCTAGCCACCCTCTACTACAATCTTACAGCGCCGCAACATCAGGCCACCGCCGCAGCCGTGGACTCGCGCCTACGCCGCCGCTCTAGGGCTCACTGGTGTTCTGGTGGGGTTCGCCTGAGCTGGGCGGAAGTTTTGGTGGCGTGGTGGAGTTGGGAGATCGGCGGTAGCACCGTCAATTTCTCACCGGAGCTGCGTCCGGTCCGCCTATCCGCGCAACACCGTGGCCGGGCCCCTATACTGCGCATCCTCGGTAAGAAACCCATCGCCAGTGTTCGTATTATCCTTCGCATGGTATAGTTCGGTTCAATTTGGTGCTTAGCGGCCAGTGATCGTCGATTGTCTTCCTCACTTTAGTTGGAACTTGCGCCACGGCTTAGTTCGCCGTCGTTCGCCGTAGGGGTAGGGGACAGTGCTCGTTCCCGTTGATCATCGCGTGGACGGCTACGATTAGAAATAGGATACCCCCTTCGGCTGGGTTAGATCTGTGACGTCAAGCGATAAACAGAGAGTCTGGATTGAATCGCGGTATGGGTGTAGTTGGGCCGTCGGATCTAAATCCTCCGATCGCTGTTGATTACCGGTTCGTGGAAGGGTGGCTTCTAATCTGAACCGTCGGTTTGTAATCGGACGGCTTAGATCTGTCCATACCCCTTCGGCCTGGGGTTTTGCAGATGAACCCTTATGGTTTTAGAGAATATTGCCCGCGGTCCAGCCTAGTGTCAGCCTGTGTCTCGGACCCTTTTTTTTCATAAGAGCCCCTGCACTTCTCTGTTAATGTGGCCCAGTCCAGAGCTTATTTAAACTGTATAAAAGAATTAGAAATTGAATATTTAATAGAAAAATAATTGCTAGCACTTCAATAATTCATAGAAAATTCATACTAACTCCAAATCACTTCATTCCAGTTCCTAAAATTTTGTAATTTTATTCTTTAGCACTTAGTGTCTCTGTTTTGTCATGACAACAGTAATAAAATTAATCCCACACTTAATCCTATTTTAAACACATAAAACCTTTAAAAATTCATAACTTAAATTCTATAACTCCAAAAATTATGATTCCTGTTCCTAGGATTTTATTTTAATGTGTAGATTATTACTGTGTATTTTGTTTATATGTTTGGTGTAATGTTAATTTCTCTATATGCACTGTGCTTGTTTGTATTGTGGCGAGTAGAAGAGCCCGTGACCGAGGATCCTGGTGAGCAGCAGGTTGAAGTAGCTGAGCAGGAGCTCATTGAAGGCAAGTTGTGCCCTTGACCACTTTTTACCCAATAATGTTCTCTAATTATCACTCACTCGTACATAGGTTAATTTTGATGGGACCCGATAGGTCACCCTAGATTGTTTATCTCATTACCTTGTTTATCCCTGAATCACTTAGGTAGTTTGCTATTGCTTTATATGGTTTTGGGATAATCATTTATTACCTCTATGTTCCAATTCTTTTTGTTATTCTATTTATGTTCATGTTATGATCATTAATGTTAATTGGAACATAGAGCTTAACTTGAGTAACACGTGCCACCACAAGGGTTTAGTGGGACGCCCTTGGCTGACTAATTACGAAAGCTAGTGGAAGACTACCTTACCCGAAAGGGGCAAGGGCAGTAGGGGAGTGGTCAGTGTAGGGAGGTCCTTGGTTGATTTTGCTGCGATGGCAGTCAGGCAAGAACCCTGCATTGGCGCTTCCTATAAACTATAGCGGGTTTTCGGAAGCTAGTGGAACTTTGTAATGGCCTCGTAGTGTTGCCCTGCCGCGCTTCCTAGGTAGAGGTGTATGGGATTCGCGACCCCTTGGCAGATGGGTAACATGACTTGTGGGTAAAGGGTACAACCTCTGCAGAGTGTAAAACTGGTATACTAGCCGTGCTCGCGGTCATGAGCAGCTCAGGACTCTCTGATGTTTAAATTATGGAACTTAAATTCAATTTTGTCATTTGCATATGCATGGGTTTATTATTAATTTTGTTCAATTACTTTACTTAAGGTTTGGTATTTACTTACACTTAGTAACTGCTAATAAAATTTTGACCAACTACTTAGAAGCAATGCTCAGCTTTAAACCCCTATCATTGATTAGCCTTACACATCACATGAACCCACACCTTTGTGAGTTTATGTCCACTGGTTCCCCACAACTTGTTGAGCTATGATCATGTGTGAGCTCACCCTTGCTGTCTCACACCCCCCACAGGAGAAGAGCAGGTGGTTCAGGAGGAGCCATAAGGCGAGGAGTATGATCTGATCTAGGTGGCGTTTCTCAGTCGACATTGGCGTCGTCGATCCTTAGTTCGTTTTATGTTTATTCTTTTATTTTGTAATAAGTCTTCCGCTATGTAATAAGTACTCTGATTATTGTGACATTTATCTCTATACCCTCTGTTATTATATATGTTGTCTTCTTGGCGCATGTATGAGATGCACCTGCTTTGTTCCTTAAAGCCGGGTGTGACAGAAGTGGTATCAAAGCAAATGTTGACTGTAGGACGAAACCTAGATAGAAATGGACAACCCCTTCACTACTTACCTTATTCTGATTGATTCTATACTCATCTCATCTTGATCTTGTCTCACCTTCTGCTATTCTACTCTGATTAGTCTTATCTCTTCTACTCTAAGACAAGATGGATTTCACACCTTGGAATCCTACCACTATGATCTTTTTAAGAGATAGGGAACCTAAGACAAAAATTTAAAACTATTTTCTTTAAAAATGTTGTTTGATTGTGCTGATAATAAATGCCTGATTTGCTTCTTTGATTGATTGAATTATAGATGGACATCTTAGCATGTACCAACATAAGGTATTGAATTAGCTATGGTAGGTAAAATATTAATTTGCTTAGCTAATAAAATTCCCCCAAAGTAACCTGATTCGTAATACCTGCCTTGTCTACTATTTTCTTACCATATGTATCTAACTCAGATGGTCAATACCAGGCGGGGTGGTGGAATTGATTTGCCTCCTAATCGACACACTCGATGGATATATAGACAACCCCAGCCACAGCCTGCAGAGATAAATCCTCCTAATCCTCCACCATGTAACACCCCAGGTGTTTAAATTCCGCTCGACAACGAGTACGGATTTAAGCACGTAATCAGTGGATAAAACGGATGTTAAATTTTAAACATCTTCGCCTATCGCGATTTTAAAATCGCATCTGTTCCATTTGTCGCGAGTGCGACATCATTTTTACTTCTATTTATTTGGGCTCTTCCGAAATTTTCGTATTGTTCGGAACATCGTCGTTCCGAAAATCGGCGCGCCCGGTGAATATTTAAAAATCGTCGCTCGCACGAATACGAATTCGGAAGCCCGACTCACTCGGATGATTTTTATCCCAGCCAAATTAGTTTAAACTCGACGACTAAAATGTTCGGGGTAAAATAATCCGAATCGCGCATCCTCCGAGAAAAATCATGCGCAAGATTATGATCCCATTCGTTCCTCAGCACGTTGTTGTGGCAACGAAATCGCGTATACATTCGCAGATATGGTTCTGGCTAATTTTAGTCAAATCGCAGAGCAAATTATTGACGCCGAAATCAGTTTAATTTTGTCTATTGTTTCTCGCCCAAATCTAAATCTTCAGATATAAATAGCTAGTAAAAATTCATCTAAATTCCAGAGTATTCGCTAAATCAAATTCTATCCAAATTTGGAATTTAATACCGTTCTGATCCAACTGTTCGGATAGCGAGTGAATATTTGTTTGGTTCCAAATTAATTAAACACAATCTAAAGCTTACCATGGAGCACGTTATTATCAAAAAAATATTCTATCCACCGCTCTTCTCCTTGATTTGTTTTCACCGCCGCTGGGTCTTATCTTGTCATTGATTTTTTTTATCATACACGGCCTTGATTTTTCCTCTACACGGTGAAGCTTTCCTGGAGTTATCTCCTGCACGACGCTCGTTGAAAAAAAAAGAAGAGCCCACCGCACTAGCTCTCTGCCGTCCGCGAGCCCCTGCTCGCTGATTTTTGTTTCTGACCGCGCGCCATCCCTATTCTCTCCCTCCTCTGATTTTGCAGCCGCCCTTCCCTTGATCTTTTCGCGCACGCGGCTTCTCTCTGGTTCTGGCGCTTATCTCCCTCTGCCGCTCAACTCTCCTCTCTGCGCGCTGTTTTTTTTCTTCCAGCACAAACTCGCCATTGTTTCCTGTTCCCGGTGCGGATCCCCTCCGAGCTCGCCCTGGCCCCTTCGCTCCTCCCTGGAGCTTTTTCCCATGGCGTCCGACCGAGTTCCGCCGCAGGCGTCCGACCGAGTTCCGCCGCATGCCCGGAATTCCTTCCTTCTGTTCACAGCTCCCTGGCCGTCTCCCTTCCCAAGCGTCGAGCCCCAGCTTGGACTCCTCCCTAGCGCCGTCCCATCCCCTTCCTGTTTGCCATCGCTCTGGCTCGCCTGGTTGCCCAGCTCGACCTCCCTGCACCACGCCATGGTGGCCACCGGATCGACCGTTCCTTGCTCCACCTCTCCAGCCGTTGGTCTTCAGTTCGCTGGGCACGGTCGTCCGGCAGCTCCTCCGCCATGCCGAGCCACACTTCCGAAGCCTAGTGCTGATGCCTGCACGTGCGTGCCTTGCTGGCGTCGACCCTAGCCTTGCCTCCCCTTGTTGCAGCTTGGCCTGGCCGCGCGGCCATGCTCCTCGCCGACCTCGCAATCAGCTGCTTACTCCTGTCACCGCGCAAGACGCCAGGTCGCCGGACACTGCTCCCAGCTCGCCATGGGGCTCACCGTGTCCTCCGCAAAAATTTTCTTCTAGCCGCGCGAACCTTGCCGTGAGCTCTGGTGCCAGCCGCCGTCGCGTCCGGGGTTTTGACATGTCTCCCTGCGTCTCCTCGTCGTAGAGCTCCCAAGCCGCCACCATCGAAGCTCCTTTGCGCGCTCTACTTTTTGTGCGCGCATGCTCACCGTCTCTATTTTGGCCATCCGCACAATTTTCTCTGCTCCTTTGCCGTGGTCGACGCGTGTCTGCGCGCAGCTCGCCAAGTTCGGCCTCGACAAAAATTCTGGATGTTCGGACCCCGCCTCGACCAAGTCTTCCGTTCCTACCATCGTAGATTGTCGTCGTTCGCCTTCGCGCCGTGCAGCAGCACGTCCCTTATCATGCTCATGGTTAATATTGCCATTCCTGCTGTACCTCGCTTCCGTTGTGTTCGATCAAATGTCGGACCAAGAATCAACGATGTCGCTCGTCCTCGCTGTAAAACCCTCACGCTCACCATCCTCTATTCGATCTCGTCGTCGTCCCGCGCGCCAGCAAGAAATCTCAAGAGTCGGGTGAAGACAGAGGCTAGCAGCGAGGGATAAGGTTAGCATTTAATCAATTAGCTAATGAGTTGTGTAGACTAATTGTGTTTAATATGTATAGTTTGTTGTTCGTGATGTTTGCGTTAGGTTCGAGAAGCGTGATTATTGCGCTTAGTCGTACGTCGATAACTAGTGTTTCCGTATAATATGATACAGCGCCTCACCGCTAGATGTTTAATTCATTGTCATGTAGCAACATGTAGTCTTGTTCTTTTCCTGTCTATATGCATTCATGTGCATAATGCATTTCATTCAGGTACGTGAATTAACCACGTGATGCGGAGAACTAGAACTGAGTCCACCACAAGATGCTGGAAAGTGTGAGCATCTCCGCAAGACGATGTCGTCAGTCGGACCAACCTGAAGATGGATAATCTGAACGAGTGTCAAGACAAAGGATGATCGTCAAGTGATCGACATCTAACAAACACTAACCTAGTGTTTCTTCCAGGCAAGCCCCGGTGCATTTGCCCCCTTCCTTGTGTTTTAAATGCTTTTTCACATTACCTGATGCATTAGGTGATAGGAGTTGTATGATAACCAATTGATGCATTACCATTCCTTGGAAACTCCTTAATCCCGGTTTTATAAAAAGAACTGATAATGCTTAGCCCTGCTTAGAAACTAAAAAATTATTTGTTTTCAAAAAGAATGATTGTGGAACATTGGTTATGGGCTTTTCGTTTCAAAAATCAAAGCAAACTTATGGTGATGATTCCACTTCGGCCGGAGTGGGTTCATCATTCAGAAAAGAGTACCCCTGTCGGGTACCAAAAATGGGAAAATGGTTTGAATACATCTAGACCAGACGCTGGGCGGACAAGGTCGCCCGTCTGTGTCGATTAAGGACCGTTCGATGTAGGCCTGTTGTGGTGGAGACTTTGCAACTAGCCACATGCTCCGGTAAGCCTGAACCCGGCTATTCCATACGTGAAAAGACAACCGCGCACTGGGCGTGGGAGATGGTGGGAGTAGCGTGTACCCTCCTGGCTAGAGGCTGGATGAAGGAGTACTGTGCTCCCGGGTAGCGCGGACCGGTTCACGTTGTGGAGGATCTGTGGGAACAGTTGACATATGCAAGGATTAAGTGCTACATATGTCGTGTGGTTAGGGATCCCCAGCTGGGTATAATCGGTTCGAATCGTCGTTGCTCCTCGGTCATGGAGACTCTACCCTCCGACCACTCATCGTAGTTCACAAGAGAAACATGATTGTAGTTGGTTAAAAGAAAGCTAGATCAGGACAAGTGAATGCTCTAGATTAGGCAAATCTAGATTCAGGAAAAGTACTTAACTTGTGAAGTAAAATTTTGGCATAAGGATTCACTACTAGTAAGCTCTTCTGCAAAATGAGTCCTTGATTATTGCTTAGCCTTACCTTGACTCCTAATCAGCCAGCATATCCTTGAGGGTCTTTTCTTTAGTCGGGTAAGTCTTGCTGAGTAATTCCGTACTCAGGGTTTTATTCCCTGTTGTTTTTCAGGTCTAACCTTGTGATGTTGTGATGGTGTTAAGTGCCGGTGGGCTCGGCCTTCTTATAAGTCTAAGTAACCCTTCTATACTTCTTATTGAGGATGGTCACTTGAGCTAGCATATATTTCAAACTTATACTTTTGTAATCACTCCGATAAAATAATATAAAATTTTTTGTAACTTGTAAAATTTGGTAGTAAGATTTCCGCTGCAACAAGGTTGGTGTGTGTGATTTGTGTTACTTAATCCCGCGGTTCTGGTTGAAAGTGGTTTATCCGATGTCCTTGGGGCAATCGGACAGATCCTATTGAGTTATCTGGTGCACATGCATGGTCGTCTGAGGTCTTTGGGACAAGGACAGGTGCATGTGGGCCCAATAACTTGGAGGTTCTGCCACAGCTGGTATCGGAGCTGGATTAAGTATCTACGGTCACATACGTAAATTTCAAAACAAAAGTTTTGGTTTTGAAAAACCTATTTTCAACTAAACACATTGTTTGGCTTTGAAAAACAGTTTTGAAAAACTATAATGCTAGCGACATCCTCTATTAAGCCCTAAAATAAGGACTATCAGGTGGCTTAGTTGAAAACCATAACCCACAACCGGGTGGGTCTTGCATACATGTGTAATGTTATTTTTCAGGCCATTCAGTTTTGAATGGATCGACGCTCAGGTAAGGTGAGATGTGAGAGCATGACCGAACAAACGTCGGTCTAGGGAAGAGTATAAAAAGCGCTTGATTATATACATGTTTTACATATGTATATATGAAGGTTGCACTGTGGAGTATTTATTTTTTTGGGAATTCAGTACCCCAAGGATGTGTATGGGTATACAGACATGGGAGTACTGAGAAGTGTAATGTACTTGTAACGACGCACCTACGCTCAGGTAAGAAGGTGAGTTACCATAATGAGTTGCCCTATGGTTAAAGTGTGGCAACAGCGCCTGTGCGTGGCTCGGCGCTTAATGATGAGCTGGCCTCCATATAGCAATATATGGAGTATAAACTGTGATAAACTGTCATGTGTGACTTGCATCATTGGGAATTGGGTTGCAATGGATTTGCTGCAGGTACACTAACCTCGAAAACGTATGTGTAGCTGACGACTAGCAAAATACCGTGAGAGCTATACGTATGCCACCGATATAGAACGCTATTGCCGCATTATGTTGGCAAAATCAGTGAGGACGTATAGGACGAGCATGCATCCTGATTGTTGCATCATGTTTGTCACCTATACATCCAAAATGCTTCTCTCATCTTTGTTCCAGTAACCATTGATTGTAGATAATGTGGTGTAATGCTGAATTATGAACTTCGATAAAATAGGTGTCCTCCATTCTTTAGGTGACCTCTTAGGGTGCCTTATGTGCCGATAGAGAGTTGGTAATTGATTGCCTAAGCCCAAAACTAGGCCATGTTCTCATTTAGTGAACTCTGACCCAAAACTTAAATTTTCCCGTTATCACTCCCTGACCAAGCCCATGCAAATAAATGCGTAGACAATTTCCTTATTGGACATAAAATGTACCTAAACTTAAAACAAGGATCTCAAGTCATGTCTCCTTCTAGAACCATTCCTTTGTTCAGTTGATGCCTTGGTTTCCTCATGTTTATCGAAGGCATATCAACTTAATCTTTGACCTTGTGATCTCTACGGTGGGCATAGAAATATGCTTGGGGCTGAATTAACAGTCTTCCATCGTTCTCCTTTTATTAAGTTTAGGTTATGGCCATGCCTTGTTCATTTCCTTGGGCCATAATCTCTTTGATTCTCTACTTGTAACCCTTCCTACAGGTGGAGTAACTCTTTGTAAATTGTCATCCTTGACCAGTCTATTTGTGTTGTGTGAGATTTCTTATTGGTTACGTCTGGTGTTGGCGTTATGACTAAAATTGATGATGTTGCGCCAAACCAAGGGCCTCCTGTGGGTATACACACAAGGTTGTGCTGCTCGGTACACGCTAGTATCACAGTTAGTAGTCATAATCCATTATGAGACTATATTAATAGGTTATCTCTACACAAATTGTTCTTACCACGTGAGATTCATTATTGGTGCCAGTTTTGTAATGGTGTCATGGTTAAGGACTTATGGTACCGCGGCGAAACTGAGAGCCTCCTGTGAATGCGCACACAGGATTTTGCTGCTTGGCGCATGCCGGTATCAAAGTCTCTAGTCATGATCCGTTATAGAATTACACTGGTGTGTTATCTTCCGTGGATCTCTTCCTTGAAACGATTTCTATGTTGTTTGTGAAGTGATCAAGCAACATCTGTCATCTCCATTGGATCAAAAGGGCATACCACTTCCCATGTGTGGCCTCTTTTCCCTTGACTTTGGTAGTGACTACTTATACAAGTTCCCTTTACATCCTTTGTGTAAAGGTGAATCCTTGGAGCTTTTTAGTGTTGGAAAACAGCTGATTAGCTCTCAAACTAGAGATTGGATTTCCCCTGCTGCTGAAATGCAGGAGTTTGTTCACTCTTTTATTTAATCCATGTATTCCTGGACCAAGTCAGTTCATCTCGCATGCAGAAACGGAGGAACAACCTGACCAATTGGATTCTACCCAAATGTATGACCTTTTGCTAACAAATGAGAGCTCTCGACCGTTGGCTTACCGATGGTACTGAGGGAACTTACCCAATGTCAAAAGTAGTTCAACAAGTTGGTTTTACTGACTTGTAACTGCCTAATGAACAAAAGTTGAGTTTAGAGATCGTTTTATCGAGTTGTCTAAACTCACTTTGGTTCCACCCATTTTAAGGAAGTGTTTATAAGAATCGAGGTTAAGTCGACTAATAACCACCTAATTATCGCTCTAGTCATGCCTCGATCGCATCACGTGTGTTTTTCCAGCATAGGTGATCAAGTCGAGCCATGATTAGTACTGGGTAAAATGGACTAGTTGTAAAGTCCGCATCTACAGATCCCTCCGCTGGTGATTTTCTCGAATCTATATCATCTTTCGTGGACTTGAATTCTCGGGTTAGCCATATGTTAACCGCGACAGTATTCGACATCCACACCCGTTCCCTGTGCTATGAACTTACCATGACCACTTGTGGTAAACCTCTTTTGGTGTGTGTTTTACCCAAGAGGTTGCATCTGATTCTGTTTGGGTAAAGTCGCATATCCACCGCTCGCTCAACAGACTCAGATAGCATAGTGTCATCAGAAAAAGCTAACTGCACACATGGAACCTTATGTGTTCTCATGGCAGACATCGTCTCTATTGGTGGACACCTCTAAATTGGCTTAAGTCGATACATGTTATGTCCACTAGGGAAACCTTATCCTGAGATACTCACCCTTGTTTAGAAATGTCTCCTGATTATCGCTGATATGAACATGGGGTATATGCATCTCTACTCTTAAAAGTTTTTCGCTCCGAATCTCGGGACGAGATTCTTTTAAGGGGGGAGGGCTGTAACACCCCAGGTGTTTAAATTCCGCTCGACAACGAGTACGGATTTAAGCACGTAATCAGTGGATAAAACGGATGTTAAATTTTAAACATCTTCGCCTATCGCGATTTTAAAATCGCATCTGTTCCATTTGTCGCGAGTGCGACATCATTTTTACTTCTATTTATTTGGGCTCTTCCGAAATTTTCGTATTGTTCTGAACATCGTCGTTCCGAAAATCGGTGCGCCCGGTGAATATTTAAAAATCGTCGCTCGCACGAATACGAATTCGGAAGCCCGACTCACTCGGATGATTTTTATCCCAGCCAAATTAGTTTAAACTCGACGACTAAAATGTTCGGGGTAAAATAATCCGAATCGCGCATCCTCCGAGAAAAATCATGCGCAAGATTATGATCCCATTCGTTCCTCAGCACGTTGTTGTGGCAACGAAATCGCGTATACATTCGCAGATATGGTTCTGGCTAATTTTAGTCAAATCGCAGAGCAAATTATTGACGCCGAAATCAGTTTAATTTTGTCTATTGTTTCTCGCCCAAATCTAAATCTTCAGATATAAATAGCTAGTAAAAATTCATCTAAATTCCAGAGTATTCGCTAAATCAAATTCTATCCAAATTTGGAATTTAATACCGTTCTGATCCAACTGTTCGGATAGCGAGTGAATATTTGTTTGGTTCCAAATTAATTAAACATAATCTAAAGCTTACCATGGAGCACGTTATTGTCAAAAAAATATTCTATCCACCGCTCTTCTCCTTGATTTGTTTTCACCGCCGCTGGGTCTTATCTTGTCATTGATTTTTTTTATCATACACGGCCTTGATTTTTCCTCCTACACGGTGAAGCTTTCCTGGAGTTATCTCCTGCACGACGCTCGTTGAAAAAAAAAGAAGAGCCCACCGCACTAGCTCTCTGCCGTCCGCGAGCCCCTGCTCGCTGATTTTTGTTTCTGACCGCGCGCCATCCCTATCCTCTCCCTCCTCTGATTTTGCAGCCGCCCTTCCCTTGATCTTTTCGCGCACGCGGCTTCTCTCTGGTTCTGGCGCTTATCTCCCTCTGCCGCTCAACTCTCCTCTCTGCGCGCTGTTTTTTTTCTTCCAGCACAAACTCGCCATTGTTTCCTGTTCCCGGTGCGGATCCCCTCCGAGCTCGCCCTGGCCCCTTCGCTCCTCCCTGGAGCTTTTTCCCATGGCGTCCGACCGAGTTCCGCCGCATGCCCGGAATTCCTTCCTTCTGTTCACAGCTCCCTGGCCATCTCCCTTCCCAAGCGTCGAGCCCCAGCTTGGACTCCTCCCTAGCGCCGTCCCATCCCCTTCCTGTTTGCCATCGCTCTGGCTCGCCTGGTTGCCCAGCTCGACCTCCCTGCACCACGCCATGGTGGCCACCGGATCGACCGTTCCTTGCTCCACCTCTCCAGCCGTTGGTCTTCAGTTCGCTGGGCACGGTCGTCCGGCAGCTCCTCCGCCATGCCGAGCCACACTTCCGAAGCCTAGTGCTGATGCCTGCACGTGCGTGCCTTGCTGGCGTCGACCCTAGCCTTGCCTTCCCTTGTTGCAGCTTGGCCTGGCCGCGCGGCCATGCTCCTCGCCGACCTCGCAATCAGCTGCTTACTCCTGTCACCGCGCAAGACGCCAGGTCGCCGGACACTGCTCCCAGCTCGCCATGGGGCTCACCGTGTCCTCCGCAAAAATTTTCGTCTAGCCGCGCGAACCTTGCCGTGAGCTCTGGTGCCAGCCGCCGTCGCGTCCGGGGTTTTGACATGTCTCCCTGCGTCTCCTCGTTGTAGAGCTCCCAAGCCGCCACCATCGAAGCTCCTTTGCGCGCTCTACTTTTTGTGCGCGCATGCTCACCGTCTCTATTTTGGCCATCCGCACAATTTTCTCTGCTCCTTTGCCGTGGTCGACGCGTGTCTGCGCGCAGCTCGCCAAGTTCGGCCTCGACAAAAATTCTGGATGTTCGGACCCCGCCTCGACCAAGTCTTCCGTTCCTACCATCGTAGATTGTCGTCGTTCGCCTTCGCGCCGTGCAGCAGCACGTCCCTTATCATGCTCATGGTTAATATTGCCATTCCTGCTGTACCTCGCTTCCGTTGTGTTCGATCAAATGTCGGACCAAGAATCCACGATGTCGCTCGTCCTCGCTGTAAAACCCTCACGCTCACCATCCTCTATTCGATCTCGTCGTCGTCCCGCGCGTCAGCAAGAAATCTCAAGAGTCGGGTGAAGACAGAGGCTAGCAGCGAGGGATAAGGTTAGCATTTAATCAATTAGCTAATGAGTTGTGTAGACTAATTGTGTTTAATATGTATAGTTTGTTGTTCATGATGTTTGCGTTAGGTTCGAGAAGCGTGATTATTGCGCTTAGTCGTACGTCAATAACTAGTGTTTCCGTATAATATGATACAGCGCCTCACCGCTAGATGTTTAATTCATTGTCATGTAGCAACATGTAGTCTTGTTCTTTTCCTGTCTATATGCATTCATGTGCATAATGCATTTCATTCAGGTACGTGAATTAACCACGTGATGCGGAGAACTAGAACTGAGTCCACCACAAGATGCTGGAAAGTGTGAGCATCTCCGCAAGACGATGTCGTCAGTCGGACCAACCTGAAGATGGATAATCTGAACGAGTGTCAAGACAAAGGATGATCGTCAAGTGATCGACATCTAACAAACACTAACCTAGTGTTTCTTCCAGGCAAGCCCCGGTGCATTTGCCCCCTTCCTTGTGTTTTAAATGCTTTTTCACATTACCTGATGCATTAGGTGATAGGAGTTGTATGATAACCAATTGATGCATTACCATTCCTTGGAAACTCCTTAATCCCGGTTTTATAAAAAGAACTGATAATGCTTAGCCCTGCTTAGAAACTAAAAAATTATTTGTTTTCAAAAAGAATGATTGTGGAACATTGGTTATGGGCTTTTCGTTTCAAAAATCAAAGCAAACTTATGGTGATGATTCCACTTCGGCCGGAGTGGGTTCATCATTCAGAAAAGAGTACCCCTGCCGGGTACCAAAAATGGGAAAATGGTTTGAATACATCTAGACCAGACGCTGGGCGGACAAGGTCGCCCGTCTGTGTCGATTAAGGACCGTTCGATGTAGGCCTGTTGTGGTGGAGACTTTGCAACTAGCCACATGCTCCGGTAAGCCTGAACCCGGCTATTCCATACGTGAAAAGACAACCGCGCACTGGGCGTGGGAGATGGTGGGAGTAGCGTGTACCCTCCTGGCTAGAGGCTGGATGGAGGAGTACTGTGCTCCCGGGTAGCGCGGACCGGTTCACGTTGTGGAGGATCTGTGGGAACGGTTGACATATGCAAGGATTAAGTGCTACATATGTCGTGTGGTTAGGGATCCCCAGCTGGGTATAATCGGTTCGAATCGTCGTTGCTCCTCGGTCATGGAGACTCTACCCTCCGACCACTCATCGTAGTTCACAAGAGAAACATGATTGTAGTTGGTTAAAAGAAAGCTAGATCAGGACAAGTGAATGCTCTAGATTAGGCAAATCTAGATTCAGGAAAAGTACTTAACTTGTGAAGTAAAATTTTGGCATAAGGATTCACTACTAGTAAGCTCTTCTGCAAAATGAGTCCTTGATTATTGCTTAGCCTTACCTTGACTCCTAATCAGCCAGCATATCCTTGAGAGTCTTTTCTTTAGTCGGGTAAGTCTTGCTGAGTAATTCCGTACTTAGGGTTTTATTCCCTGTTGTTTTTCAGGTCTAACCTTGTGATGTTGTGATGGTGTTAAGTGCCGGTGGGCTCGGCCTTCTTATAAGTCTAAGTAACCCTTCTATACTTCTTATTGAGGATGGTCACTTGAGCTAGCATATATTTCAAACTTATACTTTTGTAATCACTCTGATAAAATAATATAAATTTTTTTGTAACTTGTAAAATTTGGTAGTAAGATTTCCGCTGCAACAAGGTTGGTGTGTGTGATTTGTGTTACTTAATCCCGCGGTTCTGGTTGAAAGTGGTTTATCCGATGTCCTTGGGGCAATCGGACAGATCCTATTGAGTTATCTGGTGCACATGCATGGTCGTCTGAGGTCTTTGGGACAAGGACAGGTGCATGTGGGCCCAATAACTTGGAGGTTCTGCCACACACCAGGCGGAGTTGACCCACTGGTTGCTGCTCAGATGGCGGTGATGCAGCAAATGGCGGACACTATGGCTGATATGCGTGCCCAGATGCAGCAAGAACGCCAGGAGATGCGTCAGGAAAGAGAAGATATACGACAGGAGTTGCGCCAGGAGAGGGAGGAGATACGCCAGGAAAGGAGGGCGCAACAACAACAGCTGCAACAGCAAATGCAACAACAACAGCAACAGCAACAAGTACCACTGCCTCCACCACCACCACCAGTTCCACCCCGAGACAAGTACCGGGAATTCATGAGTCATAAGCCACCTACATTCGCTAGCTCACCTGATCCACTGGACGCGGATGATTGGCTGAAGTCCGTTGAGAAGATGCTGAATATTGCACAATGTACTGACCGGGAGAAGGTTTTATATGCTTCTGGACGTCTGACAGGTCCTGCTGCTGACTGGTGGGATTCATATACTGCTGCCCATGATGCTGCGGATACTATTACTTGGGCAGAGTTCAGTACACAGTTCAGGAATTATCATATACCAGCTGGATTAATGAAGATTAAGAAGAAGGAATTTCTGTCGCTAAAGCAAGGAAGTATGTCAGTCAGCGAGTACCGCGACAAGTTCATCCAGTTATCCAGATATGCCCCTGATGAAGTTGCTGAAGATGAGAGGAAGCAGGAGCATTTTATCGAAGGGCTTAATGGACCACTGCAGTATGCTCTAGTGGCACACACATTTCCATCATTTCAGAGACTACTTGATAAGGCCCTGGCTATTGAACACAAGCGTGTTCAGCTGGGAGATTTGAATAGAAAGGCTATATCTCAAGGACAAGGAAGCAGCAGTGTTCGTCCTCGCTACAGTTCACCCCAGGGTACACCAGTTCGCACTGGCGGAGGCCAGCGCCCAGTTCAGCAATCACCACTGAGGACTCCACCTCCTCGACAGGCTACCCCCACTGGCACCCCGACGAAGTTTTCAGGACAGAGTCCAGGCACTACTTGTTTCAAGTGTGGGAAGACTGGTCATTATGCAAATGTCTGCCCACAGAGAGTTGCGACTACTCCAGTTCAGAACAGGCAGCAAACTCCAGGATCTGGCAAAGGATATTCTATTGCCAAGGTTAATCAAGTCAGCGTTGATGCTACTCCGGATGGCGGGGACCTCGTACTTGGTATGTTTTATGTTAATGCATATCCTGCAACCATATTATTTGATTCTGGTGCTACACATTCATTCATGTCTGCTCGTTATGCCAACACAAATGAAATACCACTGCTAAATATGAGAAAACCCATGATAGTAATTACACCTAAAGGGCCTGTTGAGGCGAATCAAATGACACGTAGATTGACATTGACCATTATGGGTAGAGAATTTGGAGCTACTGCTATAATATTAGAGTCAAGCAGTATAGATCTGATCCTTGGTATGTCATGGCTAAGAAAAGCAAAGGCTGTTATAGCATGTGGTAGAGGTACCGTAGAACTCACTACCACTAAAGGAGAAAGATTTCAAGTTAATATTGCAGTAACCTCCTCATCCATGCGTGCAATGTTCTTCATACCTGAGGAGTTTGTTGGTGACAACATCCGGGTGGTCAGAGATTTTCCGGATGTCTTTCCAGAGGAGTTACCAGGGATGCCACCTGATAGAGAAGTTGAGTTTGTTATTGATCTCTTACCTGGAACCGCCCCTATTTCTAAACGGCCATATAGGATGTTCGTAGAGGAGTTGAAGGAACTTAAGAAGCAGTTAACTAAGTTACAAGAGGCTGGGTACATTCGTTCGAGTTCCTCACCTTGGGGAGCACTGGTCTTGTTTGTACAGAAGAAGGATGGATCGCAGCGGATGTGTGTGGATTATAGATCTCTTAATGATGTTACGGTGAAGAACAAGTATCTGTTGCCCCGTATTGAGGATTTATTTGATCAGATGAGAGGTGCTAGAGTATTCTCGAAGATTGATCTCCGATCGGGTTACCATCAGATGAGGATTAGACCATCGGATATTCCCAAGACGGCTTTCTCGACTCGATATGGATTATATGAGTTCACAGTTATGTCGTTTGGATTAACCAATGCACTAGCTTATTTTATGAACTTGATGAACAAGGTGTTTATGGAGTATTTGGACAGATTCGTCGTGGTATTCATCGACGATATTCTTATCTATTCTAAGAGTGATAGTGATCACGAGGAACATCTGAGATTGGTGCTACAGAAGCTATGAGATAACCAGCTATATGCCAAATTCAGCAAGTGCGAGTTTTGGATTGGCGAGGTGCCATTTCTTGGTCATATTATTTCTAATGGAGGAATTTCAGTGGATCCTGCTAAAGTTAAGGAGATAATGGAATGGAGAGTACCCACTACAGTTACGGAGATTCGGAGTTTCTTGGGACTAGCAGGATATTATCGGCGATTTATTGAAGGATTTTCTAAGATTGCCAAACCTATGACTTCACTTTTGGAGAAAGGAAGAGAATTTAAGTGGGACGAGAAGTGCCAAGACAGCTTTGACCAATTGAAGAAAAGATTGATGTCGCCACCAGTATTGGTTATGCCAGACCTACAGAAAGGATTTGATATTTATTGTAATGCATGTGGCCAAGGCTTAGGATGTGTGCTCATGCAAGAAGGACATGTGATCGCCTATGCGTCACGTCAATTACGCAAACATGAATTGAACTACCCCACTCATGACTTGGAATTGGCAGCCGTTGTGCATGCACTTAAGATTTGGAGACATTATATCATGGGGACCAAGTGCCAAGTATATACGGATCATAAGAGTTTGAAGTATATATTCACTCAGAAGGATCTCAACCTTAGGCAACGCCGTTGGTTGGAGCTTATTAAGGATTATGATTTGGAGATTCACTATCACCCGGGCAAGGCAAATTTGGTTGCAGATGCCTTGAGTCGCAAGGAACATGTTCATTCAGCTATTGTTGCCCAACTACCCGATGAGATTGTTGAGGATTTCAGGAGACTTAACCTGGGGATAGTTGCTCATACTGAAGGAGTTACTATTGATGTGGAACCTACCTTGGAGCAAGAAATCCGCAAAGGTCAACTTGATGATGCTAAAATAAAAGAGATTAAGGATCTGATTACTGAAGGTCGAGTTCCGAAATTCACAGAAGATGAGCAAGGCACCGTATGGTTCAAGGACAGGATGTGTGTTCCTGATATTGAAAGCCTTCGAGAGACTATTTTAAAAGAAGCCCATGATTCAGATTATTCTATTCATCCTGGCAGTACCAAGATGTATCAGGATTTGAAGCGGAAATATTGGTGGTATGGATTGAAGAGAGATGTGGCTGCACATGTGGCTATGTGTGATGTATGTCAAAGAGTTAAGGCTGAACACCAGAGGCCAGCTGGACTATTGCATCCACTGAAGATACCCGAGTGGAAATGGGAAGAGATTGGTATGGATTTTATTACTGGATTGCCTCGCACCCAGAAAGGATATGATGCTATATGGGTGATTGTGGATAGATTGACTAAAGTGGCTCACTTTATCCCTGTGAAGACTACTTATAAAGGTTCTCAGCTAGCAGAGTTATATATGGCTCGGATTGTGTGTTTACACGGAGTACCAAAGAAAATCGTGTCTGATCGAGGTTCACAGTTTACCTCAAGGTTTTGGAGAAGCTTTCATGAGAATATGAGTACGAAGTTGAATTTCAGTACAGCTTATCACCCTCAGACTGATGGACAGACTGAAAGGACAAATCAAGTTTTGGAGGATATGTTGAGAGCTTGTGCCCTTCAGCATGGAGGGAGTTGGGATAAAAGTCTGCCGTATGCTGAGTTCTCATATAATAATAGTTATCAGGCCAGTATGAAGATGTCACCTTTTGAAGCTCTATATGGGAGGAAGTGCAGGACTCCTTTGTATTGGGATCAGACTGGAGAAAGACAGTTCTTTGGGCCTGAACTGATTCAAGAAGCAGAAGAACAAGTCCGTATAATTCGAGAGAATTTGAGGGTGGCTCAAACCAGGCAAAAGAGCTATGCTGATAATAGAAGGAGGCCACTGGAATTTGAAGAGGGAGATTATGTGTACCTCAAGGTGTCACCACTTCGTGGAATGAGGAGATTCAAAGTTAAAGGCAAATTGTCCCCTCGCTACATTGGACCATTCTTGATCTTTAGGAGAGTTGGGGAGATGGCATACCAACTCGAGCTACCTGCTACTCTATCGGATGTGCATAACGTGTTCCACGTATCTCAACTTAAGAAGTGTCTCCGTGTCCCTGAGGAACAGTTACCCATGGAAGAGCTTAGTGTTCAGGGTGATTTGACTTACACGGAGTACCCGATCAAGATTCTTGACACATTGACTCGAGTTACAAGGAATAAGGTGATAAAGATGTGTAAAGTACAATGGAGTCACCACGGAGAAGATGAAGCAACTTGGGAAAGAGAAGAAGAGCTTCGCCTAGATTTTCCCCACCTTTTCTCTAGTTCTTCTTAAATCTCGAGGACGAGATTATTTTTAAGAGGGGTAGGATTTGTAATACCCACTTTGTAAGAAAAGTCTAAAAAGAGAAATTTCATCCCTTTATATATTTGTGAGTCATCTATGTGCATCATCTCATGTGGACACCCTACTTAACAAGAATAAATGGGTAACAAAAGACACTCAAATAACTTGTGCATCCTTAGGAGTTTTGTTTGCTTGTGCATTAAAATAATAACAATGATAATGCTATAAAAAAATAAATAATAATAACAAAGACTTGAAATGAAGTTTGAATCCTAAATTGAGAGTTAGGGATTGAAATAGAGAAGGAAAGAAAATAAATGGCAAAGAAAGGGAAAGAGTATAAAATTTACAGAAAATATATATAAAGATATATTTTCAAGTTTAGTAATTTTAAGGTTACAATATAATTTGAGGGTAAAATTGGCACAGGGTTCGAATTTAAATTTGAATTCAGAATTGAATTTAGAAAGGAAGAAAACAGAAACAGAAAATAATAAAAAGGAAAATGGAGTATGGGCTCAGTTCTTCGTTTTGGCCCATTTCCTATTTACTAGCCGCGCGGCCCAGGTCCTCTACCGCGCGCATCTTCCCTCTGACGGGTGAGGCCCACCGCTCAGCCACACCACCTCCGCGCGGACTCGCTCGAGCTGACGGTCACGGATGCGTGGACCCCCCCCTTGTCAGCGGTCTCTTCCCCAGCGCAACGGAACTGCGCGAGATTGCCGCCGCGCGGCGCGGAGCATGGGCGACCCTTCTCCGTCCTGTGCCGGGTCCGCGGGAGATAAATTGACGCCCCTGCGCCCCTCTCCACCTGCCCGTCCACCTCGCGCCGACTCTAGCCACCCTCTACTGCAATCTTACAGCGCCGCAACATCAGGCCACCGCCGCAGCCATGGACTCGCGCCTACGCCGCCGCTCTAGGGTTCACTGGTGTTCTGGTGGGGTTCGCCTGAGCTGGGCGGAAGTTTTGGTGGCGTGGTGGAGTTGGGAGATCGGCGGTAGCACCGTCAATTTCTCACCGGAGCTGCGTTCGGTCCGCCTATCCGCGCAACACCGTGGCCGGGCCCCTATACTGCGCATCCTCGGTAAGAAACCCATCGCCAGTGTTCGTATTATCCTTCGCATGGTATAGTTCGGTTCAATTTGGTGCTTAGCGGCCAGTGATCGTCGATTGTCTTCCTCACCGGAGTTGGAACTTGCGCCACGGCTTAGTTTGCCGTCGTTCGCCGTAGGGGTAGGGGGCAGTGCTCGTTCCCGTTGATCATCGCGTGGACGGCTACGATTAGAAATAGGATACCCCCTTCGGCTGGGTTAGATCTGTGACGTCAAGCGATAAACAGAGAGTCTGGATTGAATCGCGGTATGGGTGTAGTTGGGCCGTCGGATCTAAATCCTCCGATCGCTGTTGATTACCGGTTCGTGGAAGGGTGGCTTCTAATCTGAACCGTCGGTTTGTAATCGGACGACTTAGATCTGTCCATACCCCTTCGGCCTGGAGTTTTGCAGATGAACCCTTATGGTTTTAGAGAATATTGCCCACGGTCCAGCCTAGTGTCAGCCTGTGTCTCGGACCCTTTTTTTCATAAGAGCCCCTGCACTTCTCTGTTAATGTGGCCCAGTCCAGAGCTTATTTAAACTGTATAAATGAATTAGAAATTAAATATTTAATAGAAAAACCATATTCTGTATAAATGAATTAGAAATTGAATATTTAATAGAAACTGTATATACCAGTTCCTAAAATTTTGTAATTTTATTCTTTAGCACTTAGTGTCTCTGTTTTGTCATGACAACAGTAATAAAATTAATCCCACACTTAATCGTATTTTAAACACATAAAACCTTTGAAAATTCATAACTTAAATTCTATAACTCCCAAAATTATGATTCCTGTTCCTAGGATTTTATTTTAATGTGTAGATTATTACTGTGTATTTTGTTTATATGTTTGGTGTAATGTTAATTTCTCTATATGCACTGTGCTTGTTTGTATTGTGGCGAGTAGAAGAGCCCGTGACCGAGGATCCTGGTGAGCAGCAGGTTGAAGTAGCTGAGCAGGAGCTCATTGAAGGCAAGTTGTGCCCTTGACCACTTTTTACCCAATAATGTTCTCTAATTATCACTCACTCGTACATAGGTTAATTTTGATGTGACCCGATAGGTCACCCTAGATTGTTTATCTCATTACCTTGTTTACCCCTGAATCACTTGGGTAGTTTGCTATTGCTTTATATGGTTTTGGGATAATCATTTATTACCTCTATGTTCCAATTCTTTTTGTTATTCTATTTATGTTCATGTTATGATCATTAATGTTAATTGGAACATAGAGCTTAACTTGAGTAACACGTGCCACCACAAGGGTTTAGTGGGACGCCCTTGGCTGACTAATTAGGAAAGCTAGTGGAAGACTACCTTACCCGAAAGGGGCAAGGGCAGTAGGGGAGTGGTCAGTGTAGGGAGGTCCTTGGTTGATTTTGCTGCGATGGCAGTCAGGCAAGAACCCTGCATTGGAGCTTCCTATAAACTGTAGCGGGTTTTCGGAAGCTAGTGGAACTTTGTAAAGGCCTCGTAGTGTTGCCCTGCCGCGCTTCCTAGGTAGAGGTGTATGGGATTCGCGACCCCTTGGCAGATGGGTAACATGACTTGTGGGTAAAGGGTACAACCTCTGCAGAGTGTAAAACTGATATACTAGCCGTGCTTGCGGTCATGAGCAGCTCAGGACTCTCTGATGTTTAAATTATGGAACTTAAATTCAATTTTGTCATTTGCATATGCATGGGTTTATTATTAATTTTGTTCAATTACTTTACTTAAGGTTTGGTATTTACTTACACTTAGTAACTGCTAATAAAATTTTGACCAACTACTTAGAAGCAATGCACAGCTTTAAACCCCTATCATTGATTAGCCTTACACATCACATGAACCCACACCTTTGTGAGTTTATGTCCACTGGTTCCCCGCAACTTGTTGAGCTATGATCATGTGTGAGCTCACCCTTGCTGTCTCACCCCCCCCCACAGGAGAAGAGCAGGTGGTTCAGGAGGAGCCACAAGGCGAGGAGTATGATCTGATCTAGGTGGCGTTTCTCAGTTGACATTGGCGCCGTCGATCCTTAGTTCGTTTTATGTTTATTCTTTTATTTTGTAATAAGTCTTCCGCTATGTAATAAGTACTCTGATTATTGTGACATTTAACTCTATACCCTCTGTTATTATATATGTTGTCTTCTTGGCGCATGTATGAGATGCACCTGCTTTGTTCCTTAAAGCCGGGTGTGACAGTGATCTGCTCATATCTTGCTAGGCGGTGCAATTTATTTGATCTGTGACTGATTGGACGTTCGATAGGTGACCCTTGGCTAGTCTTTGTTATCACTTCTTGCTTCAATGCTTCTGTCGATTAGACTTGTACCTTGTTGGCTATATTTGGCTTTCCTTTGATCCTTGCTGATATCTCACTTTTGTCTTGAAGTATTCATTGCACATGCTGCACGGATGTGACAATTTTGAAAAATATACTGGTATTTCTTGGGCGTCCCCCCAATGGGTGTAGGCAAGGGACGGCTTGGTACACTGAGTGTTTTAGCAAACTGTCTCTGAGTAGTAACTTGATGTGACCGCGGGTGTAATCGTATCGCCCGCGTAGTTGACTGGAGTCCCAATGGGTGTTGTGTTGCATGAAACAACGTCAGTCGCCTGGCGTGTCTTCAGACGGTTTGAATTGCATATTGAATTTTTGCGATTGTTCAGTGGCCGTGGTAGGAGGTGAGCGGTTGCCTCCTTCTTCTATAAATAGTGTTCTTGCTTCCCTGGCATTTTCACATCTCTTACTGCTCTCTGCTACTTGCTCTCTTCTTCCTCCTTCCTTTCTACCATGGGTAAGAGTAAGAAGGGTAGCAGTTCCTCGCCTCGCTCTGGCGACAAGCGCAAACGTGAGCCGACTCCTCCCTCGGAGGACTTCGGCAACTCAGAGTACTCGGAGGAGGAGTTCTCCTCCGAGTCTGAGGGGTCTCCGGCCCCCGTTCTCCCCTGGTGTCGTCTGATGATTCAGACGACTCCCAGGGGATTGTCGCGGAGGTCTGGACCTACATCCGGGCTGTCGAGCGTGCCGGGCTCGAGGGCTCGGATGAGTCAGAGTACTCCTCGGATGAGGAGGACTCCTCGGGCTCGTCCGAGGAGGGCAGCGGCGGCGATGGCGGGGACGACGACGACGATGGAGGCGATGGTGACGACAGCGACGGCAGCGGCAAGGGCGGTGACGGCAGCGGCAAGGGTGGCGGCGGCGACGGTGGCAGCGGCGGCAAGGGCAGCAGCAGCAAGGGCAGCAACCGGGCCAGTGGCTAGATGCCACTGGTTTTAGATGTTAGTATAGATTAGTAGTAGAAATAGTATTAAGTGAAATAATGTAGTAGTAGTAGTAGTAGTATAGAGTAGTGTAATGTAATGTAGTAGTAGTAGTATAGAATAGTGTAATGTAATGTAGTAGTAGTAGTAGTAGTAGGGAAGTATCAACTCATAGCGAGTTGATTTGTAAGTTCTGTAGCTTCCCTTTATGAAGAACGATTCCTGTGTTAAATACTTCGCCTCCTGGTCAGTTAATGATCGTTGTCCATGATGTTCTTTGTCTGCCATGCTTGAGTAGTAACCTAGAGTTTTTGAATTATTCTTCCGTTCGTTTTCTCTACGTCGTCGGTGCCTCAGAAGCAACGGCCGAGTTATTATTGACAGCATTGGCACTTCTGAAGTAGCGTCTGAATGATGGCGGGGCCACGTCGATGCTTTAGAGGTAACAGCCGAGTGGCTGATGGTAACGTCGATGTTTTAGAGGTAATAGCCGAGTGACTGATGGTAACGTCGGCGTTTTAGAGGTAACAGCCGAGTGACTGATGGCAACGTCGGCGTTTTAGAAGTAACAGCCGAGTGACTGACGACAACGTCGGCGTTTTAGAAGTAACAGCCGAGTGACTGACGGTAATGTTGGTGTTTTAGAGGTAACAGCCGAGTGACTGACGACAACGTCGGCGTTTTAGAAGTAACATCTGAGTGAAGTCAGGTACTGTCAGCGTTTTTAGAAACAACGACTGAGTCAATTTGGGCCGCGTTGGCCGTTTTGGAAATAACGGCCGAGTGACGACATGGCACGCCAGCTTTTTTAGAAATAGCAGCTGGGTGATGACGTGGCACGCCAGTGTTTTAGAAATAACCGCTGGGTGATGACTGAGCACTTTTTGGAAACGACATCTGGCCTGGGAAAACCCTACATGTACTGCACTGTTCCGTGTCTCCACATTACGTGCCCTAGTTCTTGCTTTTCTGCATCCAGGCCCTCTCTGCCGATTTGCAATTTTGCTTCCGCTCTGTTCGCCGGCGAGGTTGAGATGGCGCCTAAGCGGAAAGCCTCGAGTTCGTCCGCTGTCGTCATTCCCCCCATCGATCCCAACAGCCAGTTGCCTTTCGCAGGTAACCATATGTATGTTGTTTCTGAGTCTGACCTTCTCCATCTTGTGTCCATCAGAGTTCTTCCTCCAAGAGAGCTCTGTTCCTGGCGGATCTGCTGCGGGGTCACTGTTCCAACAGAAGACACCCATGAATCTGTTGTTTATGTTCCATTCCTCCTTCGCGGCCTTGCTCTTCCTATTTCTCCCTTTTTCGCGGTCTCCTTGATTTCTATCACCTGAATTTGACCCATCTGAACCCCAATTCCATTCTGCAAATCTCCATCTTTGTTCATTTATGTGAGGCTTTTCTTGGCATCCTGCCACACTTTGGACTATGGAAATATTTGTATCATTGTCGCCCTGGGATGGCCGAAGGTCAGCACCAACTGGTAGGGGGCGCGAGCTTGGAGATGCGCCGTGGGAGGAAGATTGATTACCTTGACATCCCACTCAAAGACAGCATCAAAGGATGGCGCTTAGAGTGGTTTATCATGGAAAATCATGGGAATTCCCTCCCACCATGGTCAGGGAGACAACCAGATATCTGCACTCCGAGCTGGACTGAATCCCCCACAGACCAAGAGGTGGCTGAGGCAGGGGCTCTATTGGCTGAAGTTGGATTGTTGAAGGAGAGAGGTTTGACTGCAGAGGCTGTGGTTGCTGACTTTTTCTTCAAGAATATTCAGCCGCTGAAGGACAGGGCACACCCGGCCTATCTGTACCGAGGCCTGACTGACTCAATCCGGGTTACCAACAGAAAAATTCCTGCTGTGGATTTGGTGAGCCGGCTTGAAATGATACTTAGAGGCAAAGTATCAAATGTAGGCGCCCCTGTTGCGTATTCGGCCTGGAACCTGCCTCCTTCTAAGGCCTTCACTCATTTTGTATCAAATCCTCCTGCTGGTGATGGTGGTTTGGGCCTTAGAGTGCGACCCTCTGCCGAAAAAGTTAGTGCTTTGGTTGTTTCGCTTGAAGAAATTCCTGATGATGAACGACAGGTTCATTTTGAGGTGCCTTTGGATCCTAGTGATGCAGAGATAGGTGCCATGCTGGATATGTTGGCTGGGGATTCTTCTGACGCTACTCCTGCTGAAACATTGGTGGTGGTGCCCATCCCTGAAGCTGACAAAGCTTTGGACGCTCAGAAGTCTGTCAATGTTCGTCCAAAACGTTCTCGCCGAGTTGATCAAGCTTCTTTTCCTGCTGAGGGGGAGAAAAAGAAGAAGAGACGTCTTTGTCGGGTGTCTGGCTCGGATCAGGGTGCCGGCCCTTCTGCTCCTGTTGCTGAGGAAGCGCCAGTTTCTGAATTTGCTGAAGCTGATCCCAATGGGTGTGACCCGTCTGACGCTGATCCCAATGGGTGTGTTGTCCGTCTTGTTGATGATGATGGTGAAGAAGAAGAGGAAATCCCTCTGATTCGGAAGAACAGCTGTCGTTACACTTCCAGTGGGGAAAGTAGCGGTGTTCCTTCTCCGGCCTTGTCTGCCCTCATTGGTCTGCAAGAATTATCTCTGGCAAACTTTGATGAGACTCTCGAGGACATGATTCCAGAAGATCTGCTATTAGAACCGGCAGATGGTGGCGCGATGGATGTTTGTGCTGATGTGCTTGACACCGGGTTGGGGTCCTCCCGGGCAGCGTCCCGCACCTCATCGACCTTGGAGCGCGATCTTGAGAGTCGGGAGGCTGGTTTGGATTCCCCTGCTCCCATGGAAGTGACCGAGGGACCTTTAGCCTTAGAGGCGGCTGCTGCAGAGAACTCAGCCCTCAATGACGGTGCTGGCCTTTACCCAGCCCCTGAGGGTGCTGCCGGAGATGATCCGGCTTAGATGGATTGTGCAAGCTACTACCCAGCCCCTAAGGGTGCTGCCGGAGATGATCCGGCTCGGATGGGTAGTGCAGGCTATGATCCAGCCCCCGAGGGTGTCTGAGCGGGTTCTCCCTCTTGCACTTCCATGGATGTTCACGTAGGGTCTTCTCCTCCACACTCTGGTTGCATGGTGACGGCCCAAGCCTTTGGTCAAGGGGTCGCTTTAGAGGCCAGCGTACCTGATGACAAGGTTTTGGGTTATGCTGATGACATTGAATTGGTCCCTGCTGAATCGTTGCAAGTTGCTCCAGGTGATGATCCTGTGCCGAGCCATCAGTTGATCTCTCACGACTTGGGAGTCGCCTCCTTCTTCTCCAACTTCCAGGTATTTTGGTTGCTTCTGGTCTGACTTTTACCCAAACAGATAATTATTCTCATGCTCGTCTGCTTTTTAATGCCAGGTGTTGGTCGATGAGATGTCTAGTCGGCTGAGGTTGCAGGGTGCTTCTGTCCCGGAAGGAGCTTTGTCTCTGGCGCGTTGGAATCCGGTGCTGCTTTAGCGGCGTGTTTCTGACTTAGAGGCAGCGAATGCTAGTCAGTGCTCTTTTGCTTCCTTTTGGTTACTTTATTAAACTGTTTCTTATTTTAGCTTCTTTGCTTGACTGTTTCTCGCCAGATATGACTAGGGGTGGTAACGGGCCATTTAATTTAGCCTAGCAAATTTAAGGATCGAGTCAAGTTAGGGCTGGATCATAAAACAATACAATTTTGAACTAACAAAATTAAGGGCTTTGTTGATTTGTGAAGTAAGTATTAGGGCCATGATCCATTACCACCCCTAGATATGACTCGGCAGTATTCTAATCTTAAAGAAGAATATTGTCGAGGTCAAGCTGTACTGGTCCAGCGGTGCTCTGATCTTGAGGAAAAGTATTCCCAAAGTCAGACTGAGCTAGCCCAAGTTTCTTCTTCTCTAAATGATGCTAACATGCTGAACTCTGCTCTTCGTGCTCAGCTCGACTCTAAAAAGGTGACCTGTGAATCCGAGTTTTGTTTTGCTGTGCTTTTATTACTTGTTTGATGTTTGAAGAAGCTGATTCTTGCTTGCAGGAAGAAAAACGTGTCCTTGTTACTTCTCGCGACAATCTTGACAGGCTGTATCGTGACTCTAGCAACTCGCTGACTATCTTGGAGAGGAGTCACCGCTTCACCAGGGAGGAGTTAGACAATCTTCGTTATAAGCTGCAGGAATCCTTGGATGACGTGATCCGCCTCAGGGAGTTGATATTGGCCAAAGATGTTGTCATCAAGAATCTGCGTGCTTCTAAGAAATCTGTCACCCAGGAGCTAGAGACCGCTCAGTTGGCTGTCAAGGTTGCCGAAGAGACTTCTGCTACTCTGAGGGCCCAGCGCGATAAAGCTATGGATAAAGTTGTTCGCGCGGGGCGGATTCTGATGAGGAGACCTAGTGTGGTTGTCCCTGACGACATAGTGGCAGATGTGAACGCCGCTCCTGATTCCTCTAGTCGTCCTTCTTCGTCGGCTGCTCCTGAGAAGAACGTTGCAAAATAGAAAAACATTGTATGCTTTGAGCGCGCGGTTAACGTGCTCGGATATTTTGTTAGAGGACACCTTCTTAGTATTGAATGCTACTATCATTCCCTTATTGTTTAGAATTCAACAGTATCTATATTTGTAGAAGTAAAATGCGACGTGATGGTTTCGAGACTTTTTCATGGGACATAGAGGCCGCCCCTGGATGAGTAACCGTATGCGCGCCGAGTGTGCGGCACTAGCTAGAATTAACTCAGACCGATTGCTCCATTAGTGTGGTTTAGTGATCACCCTGAGTTAAGCAAACGTGAGCATGTTGCACCGTCTTAAGTCGTCGCCGACTTAAGCTGATTGCTCCGTTAGTAGGGCATAGTGGTCATCCTGAGTTAAGTAAGCGCGAGCATGTTGCACCGCCTTAAGTCGTTGCCGACTTAAGCTGATTGCTCCGTTAGCAGGGCATAGTGGTCACCCTGAGTTAAGTAAGCGTGAGCATGTTGCACCGCCTTAAGTCATTGCCGACTTAAGCCGATTGCTCCCTTAGCAGGGCATAGTGGTCACCCTAAGTTAAGTAAGCGTGAGCATGTTGCACCGCCTTAAGTCGTTGCCGACTTAAGCCGATTGCTCCGTTAGCAGGGCATAGTGGTCACCCTGAGTTAAGTAAGCGTGAGCATGTCGCACCGTCTTAAGTCATCACCGACTTAAGCCGATTGCTCCGTTAGCAGGGCATAGTGGTCACCCTAAGTTAAGTAAGCGTGAGCATGTCGCACCGTCTTAAGTCGTCACCGACTTAAGCCGATTGCTCCATTAGTAGGGCATAGTGGTCACCCTAAGTTAAGTAAGCGCGAGCATGTTGCACCGCCTTAAGTCGTTGCCGACTTAAGCCGATTGCTCTGTTAGCAGGGCATAGTGGTCACCCTGAGTTAAGTAAGCGCGAGCATGTTGCATCGCCTTAAGTCGTTGCCGACTTAAGCCGATTGCTCCGTTAGCAGGGCATAGTGGTCACCCTGAGTTAAGTAAGCGTGAGCATGTTGCACCGCCTTAAGTCGTTGCCGACTTAAGCCGATTGCTCCGTTAGCAGGGCATAGTGGTCACCCTGAGTTAAGTAAGCGTGAGCATGTCGCACCGTCTTAAGTCGTCATCGACTTAAGCTGATTGCTCCGTTAGCAGGGCATAGTGGTCACCCTGAGTTAAGTAAGCACGAGCATGTCGCACCGCCTTAAGTCGTTGCCGACTTAAGCCGATTGCTCCGTTAGCAGGGCATAGTGGTCACCCTGGGTTTAAGTAAGAATGCAGGTCGACAATGAACAATTTGAGCGCTCTCAAAGTCTTCTTATTGATGATATATTTCCCAGTTTACAGAGTACATTGTCGTCCCAATAGCTTTCGAAGTACAGCTAGGGGTAAAACTTCCTGAGGTGTTCTATATTCCATGAGTTCCCAATTTCTGTTCCATCCATTTGAGTAAGGCGATATGATCCCGGCCGACTGACTTCTGCTACTATGAATGGTCCTTCCCATAGAGGTGACAATTTATGCCGTCCCTCCCCCGCTAGAATTCGACGGAGGACGAGATCTCCCACTGCGAAGGATCAACATCGTATGGCCTTGTCATGATAGTGCCTTAGAGTTTGTTGGTACCGTGCTGATTGGATTACCGTGTTCAGTCGTTCTTCTTTGAGTACATCAACATCCTCTAGCCTGGTAGCCTCGGCTTCTGCTATGTTTTCAAAGATCAACCATGGCGCCCCAAACTTGAGATCAGCAGGTAGCACGGCCTCTGAACCGTAGACCATGAAGAAAGGGGTATTTCCATGCAGAGCTTGACTGGGTTGAGTTCTCAGGCTCCAAACGACATAGGGCAACTCCCTTATCCATTTTCTTGCGAACTTTTCATTTTTATTGAAGACTTTTTTCCTGAGGGCTTCCAATATCATCCCGTTAGCTCTTTCAATCTGCCCGTTGGCTCTTGGGTGTGCCACCGAAGCATATTTGATCTGAATGCTCTTCTGCTCACAGAAATCAAAGAACTCTGAACTTGTGAAGTTGGATCCCAAGTCAGTTATGATACTATTCGGTATTCCGAATCTGAATATTATGTCTTGTATGAATTCCACTGCCTTGGCTGAAGTTAAGGAAGCAATGGGTTTGAACTCTATCCATTTAGAGAATTTGTCGATAGCCACCAGCACATGAGTGTATCCTCCCTGAGATTTCTTGAAAGGTCCAATCATATCCAATCCCCAGCACGTGAACGGCCAAGTTATGGGTATAGTCTGCAACTATTGTGCTGGTAGATGCTGCTGTTTTGACAGGTACTGGCAGGCTTCGCACCTCTAGACTAACTTGGCTGTGTCACTCTTCACTGTTGGCCAATAGAAACCTGACCTGAAGACCTTCCCAACCAGGGTTCTGGATGCTGCGTGTACTCCACATTGCCCAGCATGGACCTTGTCCAGAAATTGCTTTCCAGTAGCTGAGAGAATGCATTTCATGAGGACTCCTGATGCACCCCTTCTGTATAGTGTTTCCCCAATGAGTGTATAGTGAGCTGATTGCCTTGCGATGCGCTCGGCTGCATTCTTGTCATCTGGCTCCTCCTCATTTTTTATATATCTGATGATCGGCCTCCTCCAGTCATTAGAATCTGACTCTGGTTGGCTCAAAGTATTACATTCTTCTGCCTGATCCGGTGAGATGCTTGGGTGTGATATTTCTTAGACAAAGACTCCAGGCGGGACCTGAGTCCGACTGGATCCTAGCTTGGACAACACGTTAGCCGCCGTGTTTCGATCTCTCTCCACATGGTGAAATTATAGACCTTCGAATTTATCTTCTAATTTCCAGATGGCAGTGCAGTATTTTCCCATGGGATCGCTTGAACAATCCCATTCTTTGTTTATCTGGCTTATGACTACCATAGAATCTCCATATACCATCAGTCTCTTGATGCCCAGTGATATAGCAATGTTCAATCCGTGAATCAAAGCTTCATATTCTGCCGCATTGTTAGAGGCTAGAAATAACAACTATAGGGCATATCTGAGGTGTTCGCCTCCAGGTGCAGTAAAGAGGATCCCTGCGCCCGCTCCCTGCAGCTTTAATGAGCCATCAAAATACATTCGCCAAACTTCTGCAGTTTCTGGGTTATCTGGTACTTGTTGTTTGGTCCACTCCGATACAAAGTCAACCAGTGCTTGAGTTTTAATGGCAGTACGAGGTCAAAATTCAATGTCGTGATATCCTAGCTCGCAGGCCCATTTGGCTATTCTCCCGATGGCTTCTTTGTTGTGAAGAATATCCCCTATTGGAAAACCAGTGACTACTACGACTTTGTGGTCGTCGAAGTAGTGACGGAGTTTGCGTGCAGTTAGAAGTACTGCATATAATAGCTTCTAAACTTGAGGGTATTTTTTCTTCGAGGGACCCAGAACTTCGCTGATGAAATAGGCTGGATGTTGCACTGGATAAGCATGTCCTTCTTCTGCTCGCTCGACTACCAACGCGGTGCTCACCACGTGAGTCGTGCAAGAGATATATAGCAACAAGTCTTCAGCTTGTTGAGTCGACGTGGCCCGTCGCGGCGGTTTCAGCACTGGCAGCGTCGTTAAGAACTTTTTCAATGCGTCTAGGGCTTCCTATTCTTCTGAAGTCCACTGAAACTTGTCCACCTTCTTGAGTAACTTATAAAATGGTAGGCCTTTTTCTCCCAGCCTGGATATGAATCTGCTCAGGGCTGCCATACATCCGGTAAGCCTTTGAACCTTCTTCTGTGATCGCGGTGCCTCCATCCTCATGATAGCTTCAATCTTTTCTGGATTAGCTTCAATTCCCCGGTGGCTGACGATAAACCCAAGTAATTTTCTCGATGGTACCCCGAAAACACACTTTTCGGGATTAAGCTTCCATCTATATCGCCGCAGACTGTTGAAAACCAGTTGTAGATCTTCGATGAAATTTTCCGAATTTTCTGTTTTGATTACCACGTCGTCCACATAAGCTTCCACACGCTTGCCCCAGTGATCGGCTAAGCATGTTTGAATAGCTCTCTGATAAGTCGCTCCAGCGTTTTTGAGGCCGAACAGCATGGAGGTATAGCAGAAAGCACCGAATGGAGTGATGAACGCCGTTTTTTTCCTCGTCTTCTTTTGTCAGGCTAATCTGGTGATATCTAGAGTAGCAATCCAAGAAGGACAGCATAGAACATCCAGCGGTGGAATCTACCACCTGATCTATCCTAGGGAGCTCGAAGGGATCCTTTGGACAGTGTTTGTTGAGATCCGTATAGTCGACGCACATGCGCCAATCCACCTTATTCTTTTTTAGTACAAGAACAGGGTTAGCCAGCCACTCGGGATGTAACACTTCTCTAATAAACCCAGCCGCGACCAAGCGAGCCAGCTCAACGCGAATGGCCTCTCTCTTGTCGGGCGTGAAACGACGTAATTTTTGCCGAATCGGCCTCGCCTAGGGGTAGACCTTCAGTTTGTGCTCGGCCAGTTCTCTCAGGACTCCCGGCATATCCGCAGGTTGCCATGCGAATACATCTCGGTTATCTTGCAGGAACCCGACGAGCGCGCTTTCCTATTTGTCATCTAGGCTGGAGCTGATGATGGCAGTCTTGCGTTCATCAGCGAACTCGAGGTTGATCCTTTTAGTTTCTTCAGTCGGCCGCATAGAGGTCGCAACTTGAGCCTCGTTCGCGGGTACCGTGAGGTCTTCTTCAGGCTTAGAGTTTGCCTGCACAGAAGAAGTCGCCGACGGTTTGGTGGTGAGGGCTGCCTGGATGGCCACTCGGAAACATTCTGCGGCGCCTTGGAAGTCAGCGCGCACAGTTATGATCCCTTGTGGTCCTGGCATCTTCAGTATCATGTATGTGTAATGTGGAATGGCCATGAATTTCGCCAGCCCAGGCCTCCCGATGATGGCGTTGTATCCGTAGTCGAAGTTCGCCACCTCGAACCTCAGGTACTCGGTTCTGTAGTTTTCCGGAGTCCCGAAGTTGACCGGCATGTAGATGTGGCCCAGCGGATATTCTCCTTCAGTCGGCATGATGCCGAAGAAGGGTGTGTCTGACTCATGGAGCTCTTTGAGGTGAACTCCCAGCCCTTGGAGCGTTCGGGGGAAGGTGACGTTGATGCTGCTCCCCCCATCCACTAATAACTTCTTCACCCTGCTCTCTCGGATCACCGGATCGACGAGGAGCGGGTATTTGCCTGGGTGATCGAAGTTAAGCCACTGATTTGCCCGAGTGAAGGTGATCGGGTGCTCCGACCATCGGTACAGAGCGGGAGGACCGGTGGTCGCCACCAGTATTTGGCGATCGTTGAGCTTTTGTTGTCTCTTGTTCTCCTGCGATCCGTGTCCGCCGAAAATGACGTTGATCTCTCTGTTGACACGTGGGAAGGCTTCTCCTCCTCTCTCCTCCTATGGCTGGGGTTGTCGCAGTTCTCCTGGTCCTCCCCGTGGCAGAGGAGGGGGTAGAGGTTGGAAGGGTCGGCCGTGCCCGACGGAGTGCTTGAAGTCTCTGCAGTTCCAAAGGGTGTGGCGCATGTCTTTGTGGTACGGGCACTGGGCGTCGAGGATGTCGTCCAGCGTGCGTTTGCCTCCCCGAGGTTCTCCTCGGGCGCGAGAGGCGGGCGGTCCGGCGGCGTGGACCTCTTCGCGAGGCCTCTTCTCCCAACGCTTGTCGGGCTATTGGTTCGTGTCACAGTGCTGCCGGTGCCGGCTTCATTCCTCCGATGAGGTCCCGAGCTTGCTCATCGGTGGTGATATAGAGGTCGGCTTCTCGAAACAGCTATTCAGAGGTAGTCGGCGCCTTCTGCAGTATGGTTCGGACGAAGGTTGAGTCATCGGATCCCCGGTAGAAATCTTCGATCACCGCCGCTTCCGCGACCTTGGGGATACGATTTCTCATGGTCTGGAATCTTTTGAGGTACGACCGGAGAGTTCGTTTCCCCGGCGCTTGATGGATTTGAGGTCCCATGGTTGCGCCGGCTTGTCGGAGAGGGACTGGAAGTTGGCGATGAAGCGACGACTGAAATCGCTCAAGTCATCGATGCAATGTCGGGGTAGGTGTCGCAGCCATTGCAGTGCATCTTGCCCGAGGACGATGGGAAAGTACGCGGTCATCACGTCCTCGGTTGCTCCGGCGGCTCGAGCAGCGGTGGTGTAGACGGCCAGCCAGCCTCCCAGATCCTGCTTAGGTTCATATTTGTCAATATTGGATACCTTGAAGTTAGGAGGCCATTGAATGGCTCTGAGGCGCGGAGTAAGTGCCGACACCCCACACGTGTCCTCCTGTAGCCGGGGATGATGTCGGTCTTAGGGAGGGGAGTGGTTGTCGTGGTGCTTCGACCGTCCCCAGGTGGTGCCGCCAGTCGAAGCCATTGCCGACTCGGTCCTGGTGGCCTGACTCTGGGATGGGACACCATGGTCCCTGTCGTATTCTTCCCGGCGACGAATCTCGCTCTCATGTCGTCGTTCGCGTGAAGCATTGATGGAGCTCTGTGCATCCCGCCGACTGTTGATGGCATGTCGTAGATCATTCGGCGGATGTGCGAGAGGCAGAAGATGGTTGGCTGCTCGAGTGAACAGTCGCCAATAACCCTCGGCATCGGGAGTCTGAGGGAGACCGTCGGCTATCCGAGCCAGTACTCCGCCGACTTCACTCGGCGTGTTCAAGGCTCGGGCGAAGTCAGGGTTCAGGTTGCGCCCGAAGAGGGGATTTTCCCGACGTTGCTTTGTTTCCTGTTCGGCACGTTCTTGAGCTCGCCGGCAATCACATCGTCAGGAATTCCTCCTTTCCCGGAAGACACGCTCTTCCGGGGTTTCTCCCATCTCTAAGGCCTCGTCTCGCGACACAGGCTGCGCCGGGTCCCGCTCTCCGGCCTCGTGATGTCTCCGGATATTTCGGCGTCGGTTCCTTCATCGGCGGGATTCCCGCTAAGGAGGTTCCTCTCCGGGTACAGTCGGTTCATCATCGGAGATGGGGGGCGACTCCACTCTCCCGATGAAGAGGACGTCGGGGTAGAATGGTGTAGCTGTCGTGACGATCTTCTTTCTGTTCTCCTTTGAGGGCGGAGGCGTAGAAAGAACAACTTGCTTCCTCCCGATTTTATTTGTTTCTTTCTTTCTTGTGATTTGTGTCCATTCTTTCATCGGAGAGGTAGACAGTGGAGTTTTCTAGGTTGGTGGGCCTCAGGCCTCTGTCCTGCCGGAGGCGATCTTTTTTGGAGCATTGGAGGTTGCGCCCTTTCCTGCTTTTCCCCGATTTCCCCAGAGATTTTTGAGGAAGATCTTCTCTCCGTCGGGTCCGCAATGCGATGCAGAGTTCCCTCCTCGTCCGCTACAGATGAGATGGTTCCAAAGTAGAATGTAGACCCGGGGCGGAAGACGATCTTGTGCAGGAAGGTGATGGCCATTGAGATAGCTTGGATCGACGACACACCCCCTACCTGGCGCGCCAGCTGTCGGTGTTTTGGGTCCGACCGCACACCCGGGGTTGCCCCTCAAGGTGCTTTTAGGAGTAGGACGGTGTTATCGACTGTAGCTCAATGGTTCGTGCTAGTTGCACGAGAGACAGTAGACAATGATTTACAGGTTCGGGCCGCTTTGAAGTGCGTAACACCCTACGTCCTAGCGAGAGTGTTGTATATGGTGAGTTACAAGGTAATTCTCAAGTGCGTAGGAAGTTGGGATGGATGGCTAAGTAGTGAGTTCGATCCCTTCTGAAGGGGTGCCCCTAGGCCTTATATATTCGACCGTGGGGCAATACATGCAGATATGAAAATCACGTACACCTAAGAAATAGTGAACCGATTGAGTCTATACACCCAGGCTTTAAGGAACAAAGCCGGGTGCATCTCATATATGCGCCAGAGAAGACAACACATATAATAACAGAGTGCATAGAGATAAATGTCATAAATATCATAAATGTACTTATTACATAGCAGAAGTCTTACAAAAATAAATGATAAAATAAAACGAACTATATATTATTCCCTGGCGCCACAAAGCTGACTGAGAGACGCCACCTAGATCAAGTCGAAAGCCTCAGTGTTAGGCGGCTCCTCTTCGACCACTTGTTCTTCTCCTGTGGGGGTGTGAGACAGCAAGAGTGAGCTCACATACATTCATAGCTCAACAAGTCGTGGGGAATAATGTGCATGAACTCACCAAGGGTGGGAGTTCATGTGAAGTGTAAGGCAGATCAATGTAATAAAGGCTGAAGCTGAGCATTGCTTTTATAAGTTGGTCAAAATTTTATTAGTAATTACTAAGTGTAAGTAAATACCAAACCATAGTAATAATAAGTAAAAGTCATAATAAAATAATCCCGGATGCAATGAAATGACAAATTGAATTTAATTCCATAAATTAATCATGTGAGTGTCCGAGCCGCTCATGACCATGAGCACGGCTAGTATACCAGTTTTACACTCTGCAGAGGTTGCGCATCTTTACCCACAAGTCGTGTTACCCATTTACCACGGAGTTGATCAGACCCCATACACCTCTACCAAGGAAGCGAGGCAGGGTACCACTACGAGGCCTTTACAAAGTTCCACTAGCTTCAGAAAACACGCTACAGTTTATAGGAAGCTCCAGTGCAGGAATCCCTCGCCTAACCGCCATCGCAGCAAAATCAACCCAAGGACCTCCCTACACTGACCACTCTCCTACTGCCCTTGCCCCTTTCGGGTAAGGTAGTCATCCACTAGCTTTTCTAGTTAATCAGCCAAGGGCGTCCCATTAAACCCTTGTGGTAGCACTGTTTTTCCGGGTGGTTCTCCATGTTCCCATTAACATAATGATCTTATCATGAACAATAAATAATAAATAGATAATAAAAAGTATAACAATGAGTGATGAATATCTCTATACCCAAAGCCACATAAAGCAATAGCATGTACTACCCAAAAATTTAGTAGTAAAACCAGTGGTGAAACAAGGTATATAGATAGTCAAAATCTAGGGTAACCTATTGGGTCCCAGCAAAATTAACCTATGCAGATCATTATGAATAATAAGAACATGAATGGGTAAAAGGAAGTGATCAAGGGCACAACTTGCCTTCAACGAGCTCCTGCTCAGCAGTCTCTACCAGCTGAACCTCAGGATCCTGTGACTTGCTCGTCTACTCGCATCAACACAATACATACATAGTATAGCAAAAATTAACATTATACCAAACATATAAATAAAATATACAATAATAATCTAGACATTAAAATAAGATCATAGGAACTGGAATCATTAAATTTGGAGTTATAAATTTTAAGTTATGAATTTTCCAAGGTTTTATGTGCTTAATACAAGATTAAGTATTAGATAAATTTTAGTATGTCTTTCATGCCAAAACAGTGGCACAATTTGATAGAGAATAATATTATAAAATTATAGGAAGTGGAATGGATTAATTTGGAGCAAGTATGACTTTTCTAGGAATTTAACAAATTCTAACATTTATTTATGAATTAAAAATCAATTTCTGTTTTATTTTCTATGGTTTTTCTGTCCTCTGGACTCGACCTCATTTTCCAGAAAGGTTAGGGGGCCTGGCACAAGATTCCACAGACTTTGAGTACAGTCAGGGTGGACGGCGGGTTAGTTATCTAATACCCGAAGGGCTCTTTTGCAAACCGGCCAGCGAAGCGGTATCGGCTCCCGTGTGCCGTCTGATCCAAAATGGATGCATCACATTAGATTTAGGTTTAAGTGACACAGCGATCGCCCAAGGCCGCTAGATCGGTGATCAACGGATGAAGGGCGCTCTCATCCCGATCTGATCTGAGTCATCTGATTACGATTCAATGGGCCAGATCTATCTAGCGAAGGGATATTTCCATGTTCTAATCGCAGCCGTTGAAGACCGGATCGACGGTCCCTGAGCCATCTTCAATCTCGTGACTACCCCTGGCGACATCCACCGGCCCGTGGCGGCAGAGTTCGCCGGACTCACCCAGGCGCACCCCCCTGGTGCACCATTTTCCCGAGTACGCCGGCCAATGCAATGAAGAGATGAATGCGAACACAGGCATAGGTAACTCACCGGCGATTGGGTAGCGCAGGCACCTGATCCACAGCGCGGGGCGGATTTGGCCGCAGCAGCGAGGCACAGCAAGCAATTTCAAGGCGTCCAGTGGATCACACGCACGGAGAAGCCACGAAATCACTCCGCGCAGCTCCCTGGTCACCCACGAACGCTATCGGGTCGAGATTTCACGGTGTAGAGAGGAAAAGCCGCGGCGGCGGCAAAGGCTACGGACGGAAGTGGCGGTGCTCAATCCTTCCGAGGTGTTTCAGGGTCGTGAGGGGAGGAGGGGAAAGGAACGGTCACGGGCATGCTGTTATACAGCGCGGCAAAGTCCGAGGACGGTCAACCCCGGCGTTTTCGTGGCGGGCGTTGCGCAACGGCGAGCGAAGAAAGGGGAAGAGGTAGAGATGACAGATGGGTCCCACCATTCAGTGACTCAGCGCCGTGCGTGAGAGGGACTGAGCAGAGGGGCCCAGTCGTCGGCGCCACGCAGCGGGAGCAAGGGCTAGGCCACGCGCACGTGCGAGGAAAAAGGGAAGTGGGCCGAATAGGGTGTTGTAGGCCCAGTTAGGTTCTTTTCCCATTTTTTATTTTCTGTTTTCTTTTATTTATAATTCTTTTGAATCCAAATTTTGAATGCAATCTCAAGTGCAAATTTAAACTCATTTTAACTATGCATATTGGTCATACCAAATTATGAGGATGTTATTTAATTATAATATTATTTTATATTGGATATTATTTCCTTCTTTCCTCTATTTTCATGGCTTTGCTTTCAAGCTAGAGGTTAAATTCCAAATTTGGATTTTTTTAATATATATATTTTTACATCATTTTGATATTGTCACAAAATGCACACAAAATATAAACCCAGCATGATGCATGTATTATTTTTGGGAGTCCTTTGTTATTTATTTATTTATTTTCATGTGATGTTCTCATGAAATGATAAATATAGGTAACCCACATATATACAAAGGGATATCATTTATCCTTTTAGGTTATCTTCCACTAATTACAAATTGGGTATTACACATTTGCACTGCTATGTGTTGACTTTATTCTCTTACTACAGTGGGTACGGTTATCTTTAGTATAATAACTTCAGTGGACAAATGCTTGTCTTAAAAATCATCATGGCTTTATTTATGACTTTATTTGAATACTCTAATATTCAGTTTAATTTATATGTATTGAGATAGATTGAAGTGTAAATTAAATCAATTTATAGTTTAATTTATTTTAATAGATATAGATTAAAGTAAATACTAGAGTTTCCAAACAAAGGTGCAGCATGTTGGAAGGGGAGCCCAACGCTTTAGGGCCTGTTTGGAAGTGGAGTTTTTTATGGTTTTTGAGAAATACTGTAGCATATGCTAATACTACAGTATTCTAGACCAAAAGCTGTTTGAGAGATCATAGAATACAGAGTTTTCAATACCATTGTTTAGCTTAAATCGTGGTATTTTTAGAGTATTCGATACACAGGTCTAGACCTAAGTTTTCTGCTCCGTGCGTGCCGATAGAACGCTTGGGGCAAGCTACTGTAGATGCACTTGGAGCTAGGGCGATACACGGACTCGATTTTTTAAGTAGAATTAGCACATGAAGTTCAATACGCAGGTTTCCATTCAGTACGCAGGTTTCCAACTGAGGGCCTATTTAGAAATGCAGTTTTGAAAAGTGTAGTTTTGAGATACCATAGTTTACAATTGTACATGACACAAATACTATGTTATTACTTCACCACAGTAAAACCACAGTATTGCTCAAAACCGAGATCTGTTTGGTTCTATTGGAAAAACAAAGTATATGTAGAGAGAAGAGAAGAAAACTGGGGTCCTAAGTGGAGTTTCGAAAACTCTAAAAATACCACAGTTTTGGGTAAACCATGGTATTTAAAACTGAGTTTTGCCTGTACAAACCAAACATCTTTTGAGTTCCAATACTATAGTATCATCAAATACCATAGTATTGTTTCAAAACTGCAAAAATACTACAATTCCAAACAGCACCTGAGTAGATTTCTAAATAGAAATATGATTAATGAATGCAACTAAGCAGATTTCTACGTACTTAGAGTTTCATACATAGAAGCATTTGAATGCTAATTGCTAATTCTTCAGCTTTGTGAACTTTGATACTGTTAAGAGCAGTGTTTGGCAGGGATGTCGGACCTCTACTCGAGAGCTCGTACTCTCGCTCCGTGATAACTCTGGCAGGGTTATGCCCCTGTGCCGCTGACACGCTCACCGGGTTATACCCCCTGGCTCACGGTTTGAGAAGAGAGAGGTGAGATTGGTTTAACTTGTGTGTCCATGACTGAGTACGGTTACAAGATATAAATAGCCTGAGGTCCAACCGACCAAAGCAGCAGACTCCTCTAATTTAGGACTAAAATAGCAAGCTAATCTTTGTTTCCTTATTCTTTGTTTCCTTATTCTTTATTTCCTTCTTCTTCTTTTCCTTATTCTTTGTTTCCTTCTTGCGCTGATACTCTTTCCTTCCCTTTCTTTCCTTCTCAGCCATGCGCTTATCCTCTTTCCTTCTCAGCGTCCTCTTTCCTTCTCAGCGTCAGCCAGCTGTTTGGCGCGCTCCTGCGCACGGCGCACGTTCCTGGCTCGGCGGCGCCTGGTGTACGTGCGTCCGAACATGACATCTCCCTCCCCGCCAAGAATCAGCTCGTCCTCGAGCTGGAACGCCGGGTACTTAGCGCGGAATGCCGCCGTGTCTTCCCATGTAGCTGATGCAGCTGTAGCTCCTTGCCACTGTATGAGGGCTTGGGGTACACCACCGACGACGCGATAGCGCACTGCACGCGCCGATTCGGGGTTGATGGCTCCACGTCGTAGAGGAGGCAGCGGTGGCGTTGCTGCAGGTGGCTCGCCCCAAAATTTCTTCAGCAGCCCTATGTGGAAAATGTCGTGGATGCGGGCACCGGCTGGCAGGGCAAGGTGAACAGCGATGTTGTTGATGATCTCGATGACATGGTACGGTCCGCAAAAACGGGCCTTGAGCTTGTCGCCGGTGGCCTAGGGCAGCGAAGAGGTCGAGCGTTGCCGAAGATGAAGAAGCGCCCAATCACCAACTTGGTAGCTGACCGCATGGTGATTGCGGTCGTAGAACAGCTTCTGGGTGGCATGTGCCTGCTCCAAGCGGCCCCGCATGTCGGCCAAGAACTCCGCACGCTCCGCCATGGACTTGGCGACAGCTGGTAGCCTGGTATCGCCCGGCTCATAGGAGCGAAGCGACGGGGGTCGTGCTTGTAGACGACGTGGAATGGTGTCTCCTACAGTGAGGACTGGTATGCGGTGTTGAACAAGTACTCCACCCACGGCAGCCATCGGAGCCATTGGCGTGGCCGATCGCCCGTAAGGCACCTTAGGTACATGATGATGACGCGGTTGGCCGACTCGGACTGTCCGTCCGACTGAGGATGGAATGCTGTCATCATGTGGAGTTTGGTACCCATTAGCCGCATAAGCTCCTGCCAAAATAGAGACGTGAAGATCGGGTCCCTATCGGAGACCATGGACTGTGGGACACCATGGAGGCGAACGACTTCGGCGAAGAATGCTTGGGCGACGGACTCTGCCGAGTAGGGATGTGCCAACGGGATGAAGTGGCAATACTTGCTCAGGCGATCCACCAATGTGAGGATCACAGACTTCCCGTGGACGCGAGGCAAGGCCTCCACAAAGTCAAGCGCGACGTCCGTCCACACACCCTGCGGCACTGGTAGTGGCATCAAGAGGCCCGTCGAGTGGAGGTGCTCGGAATTGTATCGCTGGCATACTGCACATGACCGCACCCAGTCATGCACCAACTCCTTCATGTTAGGGAAATGGAAATCACATCGGAGACGCTGCAGGGTGCGCTGAACGCCCTCGTGGCCGTCCTCATGGATCGCTCGTAGTATCTCTGATAGCAGCGGCGAGGCTGGCGGGATGTACATCCTGCCCCCGAACAGCACCACCGTCGACGATGGTCCAGGTCGTAGGTCAGGTCCCTGTGGTAATCTCGGCACGCATGGCCACCAGGGTCGGGTCCTCGAGTTGTGCCTGGCGTAGGCGGTCAATGAAGTTGAAGCGCGGGCCAGAGATGGCCAGCAGTGCCCCATCCTCAGTGTCCCGCCTGGACAGCACATCCACAACAGAATTAGCTGCTCTAGGCTTATACTCCACTGAGAAGTCAAAGCCTAGCAGCTTACCCACCCAATGGTGTTGTGGAATGGTGGCCAAGCGCTAGTCCAGCAGGTACTTGAGGCTGTAGTGGTCCGTCCAAATGATGAAGCTGCACCCCCATAAGTATGGCTGCCAATGATGAACCGCCTGGACCAACCCAATGAGCTCCCGCACATAAGCCGCGAGCGCCCTGTGCTGTGGTGCCACTGGCCGGCTGTAGAAGGCGATCGGGTGGCCGTCTTGGATGAGAACAGCCCTGAATCCATGAGAGGACGCGTCGCACTCAACGATGAAGGGCTTGGCGAAGTTCGACATGCCCAGCACGGGCGTGGTGGTGACCGTGGCTTTGAGCTCGGTGAAGGCCGCGGCCGCCTCGACACTCCATGCAAAGTCGTCCTGCTTGAGCAGAGCGGTGAGTGGTGCAACGATGGAGCCGTAGTTGTGGATGAACTTTTGGTAGTAGCCCGCCAAGCCGAGGAACCCACGTACCGCCCGCGGTGAACGTGGCACCGACCAATCCACTATGGCCTGCACCTTGGCTGCATCCATGGCCACGCCTACCACCGAGATCGTGTGGCCGAGGTAGGCGATCGTCGAAACTCCGAATGCACACTTGGAGCGCTTGACGAACAAGGTGTGGCAACAGAGCTCGGTGAGGACGATGTGAAGATGCTTAAGGTAGTCCACCCAAGATTTGTTGTAGATCAAAATATCATCAAAAAACACAAGCACGAAGCGTCGGAGGAAGGGGCGGAGCACATCGTTCATGAGTGCCTAGAACAAGGCTGGGGCGTTGCACAGCCCAAATGACATCACGAGGAACTCATAGAGACTGTCATGGGTGCGGAAAGCCGTCTTGTGGACATCGTCGACCCACATTTGCACCTGGTGGTACCCCGACCTCAAGTCAAGCTTGGTGAAGAACTGCACACCATGGAGCTCATCCAGGAGCTCGTCGACGACAGGAATGGGGCAGGCATCCTTCACCGTGATGGCGTTCAGCGCGCGGTAGTCCATGCAAAAATGCCACGAGCCGTCTGGCTTCTTGACTAGGAGCACCGGGGAGGAGAAGGCGAAGTCGCTGCGCCGCACGATGCCCAGCTCCATCATAGCCGCGCACTGCCGTTCCAGCTCGTCCTTGTGCGCGGTAGGATAGCGATATGGCCTGACTGCCACGGGGGCCGAGCCGAGCTTGAGGGTGATGTGGTGTGCGTGTCCCTGGGCTGGCGGCAGACCGGACGGTGCCGTGAAGGCATCCTCGAAGGCATCCAGCAGCTCATCGAGGAGGGGTTCGATCACTGGAGTGGCCGCATGAAGGCGTGGAGTGGGCGTAGGTGCAGTGTCGCGCCAGCTTACGTCCCGCCCATCATGTTTGAAGGCCATGGTGCCTGCCGCGATGTTCCAGACGATGTCCCTAATGGGGCCATCCAGTTGGTGCCAAGAACGATATCGTAGCCCGCCAAGGGCATGACGTAGAGGTCGACGCGGAATTCCAGCCCATCGATGACGACTGGCGCCTGACGAAGGACGCTCGGGCAAGAGATGCGCTCCCCATTGGCCACTGTGGCTGTTAGGCGAGGGCACGTCTGAACGGGCATCCCCGCACGCTAGGCCGCGGTCTCCCCGATGAAGCTGTGTGTGGAGCCGGTGTCGACGAGCGCGGTGAAGGCTGCCGACCCCACATGCACGCAGAATTGGATGGTGCTGGCGACAGGCACCCCAACAACGGCGTGTAGAGAGAACGCGGGTGCCTCCTCGCTCGCCTCGGCCTCAGCGAGTTCGAAGCCGTCGATAAAGAAGATACGGCGACACACCCTGTTGTGGCCGCGTGAATACGACTCATTGCAATTATAGCAAAGGCCGAGACGGCGCCGTTCTGCCTGCTCCTCCACCGAGAGGCGCTTGGTGGCTTGGCCCCCTTCTCTGGTCGGCGGCGCTGGAAGGGCCAGAGGCACCTTTGGAGCGGCCAGTGCTGGTTGCGCGGGCACTAGAAGTACGGGAGCCGCCTGTCGTGGAGCGGGCACGGGCGGAAACGCGCGGGCCGCCGCCCTGGGGGCCGCCTGGTTGAGGCGATCCAGCTCCACCAGTTCCAGTTGGCGAGCCAAACTCATGGCCGCTTCGAGTGATGTCGGTGCGTGGACGCGCACCTGGTGGCTGAGTGGGGGTAGTAGACCACCGGTGTAGAGCTGCACCCTTTGCTCTTGATCAAGGCGGCCTGCGCGTGGAAGGAGCGCTTGGAACCTGTTGGAGTACTCCTCGACGGTCCCTGTATGGCGACATTCGGAGAGCTCGAACAGCGGCGCCGAACGCACGGCTGGCCCGAACCGCAGGTTGAGAAGCTCCTTGAATCGTCCCCAAGGAGGTGTGCCTTCATCTTCTTGGAGCTGCATAAACCAGAACTGGGCAATGTCCTCCAAGTTGTAGGAGGCCATCCATACCTTCTCCTCCAGCATGGTGCGTTGCTGGCGAAAATAGGATTCGCACCTATTGATGAACAACAGCGGATCCGTCTTCCCGTCATATCGAGGAAAATCCAGCTTCTGGAACCTGGGCGGCCGATCGGTGTGGTGCTGGCCGTCGAGACGGTTGTCGGCTTCCGACGACGAGGCCGCCTTCGCCTTGAGGCCCGCCACATCGACGGACAGGGTCTGCAACATCCTGACAACGTCAGCGAGGCTTGGCTCTTCATTAGCCATGGCCGAATGCATAGAGGGGGACGCGACGGAGGTTGGTGGTGATGGTGGAGGGGCTGTTGGTGGCGCTGTGGGTGGGGGTACAACGACGGTGGATCGAAAGGATCGACGCGACGTTGATACTAGGTTGTCAAGAGCAGTGTTCGACAGGGATGACGGACCTCTACTCCGAAGCTCGTACTCTCGCTCCGTGATAACTCCGGCAGGGTTAATGCCCCCGTGCCGCTGACACACTCACCGGATTATACCCCTGGCTCACGGTTTGAGAAGAGAGAGAGGTGAGATTGGTTTAACTTGTGTGTCCCTGACTGAGTACGGTTAAAAGATATAAATAGCCTGAGGTCCAACCGACCAAAGCAGCAGGCTCCTCTAATTTAGGACTAAAATAGCAAACTATTCTTTGTTTCCTTATTCTTGAACTTGACAGATACTCAGGTGGTTACAACAGACTGATTTAAATTTGAACTTGTCTTGCCGATGATACTGCCCGTCATAAGTTGTAGCTATTTGAATTTGAACTTGTCTTCCTTATTTATATAAGCCAAAAACTATGCTACCAAATAGTGCTATGTATGAAGAAATACTTTAATTTTACTTTGATTTTGGTAAAATTATAGTTGTGTCATAGCATACTGCATACTATAGAAAACTACATTTCCAAGCAGAGCCGGTGATTACTCATCAGCCATGGGCCCCGGGGTGCCTGCCAACAGGAAGGCCTTGTAGGTGACCTTCCGCACCAGTTCCGCCCCACCCCACCCTTCCTCCAGCTCCTTCACGACGCGGGCCCCCAGCAGGTCCACGCCCTGCTGCTTCGCCGTCGTCACCGCCGACCAGGACCTCAGCATGCCAATCAGGCCCTCGAACGACATCTCGTGCTCCACGTCGAGGCTCGCCGGCTCTCCTTCCTTCCCGAGCCCGATGTCCTCGAAGGGGAACGGCAGGTCCCGGTATCCGTCAAGGCAATACCTGCATGTTTACATACCCGGCATGGATGAAGCATCACTCACATCCGACAAATAAAGATGTTCTCTTTTCATGTTTTCTTTTTGGTGTTCGTCGCAACCAATCCATTTGCATAATATAGTTGGTCAGGATTAGCATAGCAGTGTTGTACCGAGCTCGGGGGTCCCAGTAGGGCAGCGTGGTGCTGAAGAAACGCGCCATCATGTCCTCCACGGGGCTCACGCGGTAGTTGTAGCCCCAGACCGCGATCACCCCGCCGGGCCTCCGCAGGACGCGGCGCGCGGCGCCGTAGAACGCCGGGAGGTCGAACCAGTGCACGGCCTGTGCCACCGTGATGAGGTCCACGTTGGCCTCGCCGCCGCCCAGCATGGCGACGAGGTCCTCCTCCCCCGGCGTGGCGTCGCGGGTGTGCAGGTACCGGACCTTGGGGTGTGGCGTGGCGTGCCGCAGCTGCTCCGCGGACACGTCCGTGGCCACCACGCTGTCGTAGTGCTCCGCGACCTACACGGCGTCGTCCACATGAGGTCGAAGACGCTGATTTGTAGACAAGAGAGAGAGAGAGAGAGCAGGGACTTAAGATGCATGCTTACACCGATGGCTGCCTGGCCATTGCCAGTACCGACGTCCCAAGCGCGGCGGTGGTGAGCAGTGAGCGCCGAGAGCTTGGCAAACAGATCCTTCGGGTACGCCGGCCGTGCTGCGGCGTACACAGCAGCCTGCTCGGTGAATAGCCCGGCCATCTGCCTCTGCCTAGGTCCCCAGACCCACCCAATCCCAATGGAACGGACCACTGTCCAATCCAACCTGAGTTCCTCTGGCCGTTGCTCCAGATTTAGATCTGAAAAAAGTAGCAAGGGCTGGTGAGTGATGAAGGCAGTGACGTGAACAAGATGGCAACCGCAGCTCGGTGCCATGACTGTCTAGGAATAATAGAGATAGATAATGTTTGTGTGTTGAAATGAGGACATTGCTGACTTCATTCTGGTTGTCACACTCACACCCACGGTTTCTTGCTTCTCAAGTATAACACCTAGTATGCAGTACCTGACTTCAAGCATCATTGGAAGATGGTTGAAAATCAGGCCTTATCATACATAAATTAATAATCACTAATCAAACATTATCAGATGAGTTATAGAACAACAAGTTCTATTCAAACAACAACCGTGAGCCTGTGAACGCCGGAATGCACAGCTACAGTTAGGTAAGTGCACCGGATGGCATTTCACCGGCTGACAGAAGTTGTTTTCAGGGAGTCCGTGCTTGTGAGAGCACGAAAGCCCATCAGGAACATTGTCGGTCAACAAACCGCCATGATGAATGCCAGGCTTCGAAATCATCTGTCAATGCCTCTGATGTTGCAGACATGTTCTCGTGGAGCCTTCAGAATCCAAGTTTCCTCGCAGTCCAACGAAAGATGGCAAACCATTCATCATCATCTCTTACTCGTATGTGTGGCAATCGGTAAGAGAACACTCAGCCAGTCAGCCGCAGCAGGACACTTCACAGTCCAAAGAGCTAGATATTATTGCTGACCAAGAAAGCCAGGAAGGCCGCTAATCCATTCGCATCCTCCAAGATGATCAGCCAATGACCCCCTGTTACGCAAAATACGTTCTCACCATGCCTTCAGAAACCAAGTTCCCTCACCATTGCAGGCTTGCAGCAGCAAACACGGCCGGCTTTTCTTTTTGACCGGGAAAACGGTAGGGGAAGCCCCTACAGCTGAAAACTTTTTATTCAATCAAAACAAAAAACAACACTATACAAGAGAGCCAAACAGCAAGAAAGAAGGAAAACGAGGGAGGGAGGGACCAGCAGGGAAGAGAGAGAGGGAGGGAAGATTATAAAGAATCAAGCCAAAAGGCAGGGATCCAACAGGAAAAAGCTCCATCGGATCTCCTTATATGCTGATGATTGTCGGGTACCATAATTAGGGGTACCCTTAACGCTCCTAATCATGGCTGGTAAACACCCTCAGACCAACTGACGGGTGCGGTTCAAGCCAAAACTTCGTCTACTCGAAGGACGCGATCTCACCCGAGCCCAGCCTCGAGTTGGAACAGTAGTTCCAGACGAGTTCACGCCTCGCCCGAGGGCCTCCTCAGCCAGCGGGCGCCCCCTCGGCACTCCCAAGGCCCAGCTCGGGCAGGCTTCGTTGTGAAGCAACCTTGGCCAAACCGCCTCACCAACCGACCGCTTCACAGACGCATTAAATGCAGGGAATGCCTGACGCCGTATCCTGACACACGCGCCTCAGTCAGCCAGGCCGAAGTGACCGCGGTCACTTCGCCCCTCTTCTTTATTGTCCGACATGATAGGAAAACAGCGCCGCTCGCTCCGCTCCGACTGCCGTGTCAGCCACCCCGGCGACGACTGACAACAAGTCACGATCAACCACCGAGTTCAGCCTCGGGCGCAACAGGAAGCTCCGCCTCGCCCGACCTCATGCTCCGGCCTCGGGAGGAGGTCTCCGCCTCGCCCGACCTCAGGCTCCGGCCTCAGGAGGAGATCTCCGCCTCGCCCGACCTCAGGCTCCAGCCTCGGGAGGAGATCTCCACCTCGCCCGACCCCAGCCTCGGCCTCAAGAGAAGTCTCCGCCTCGACCGACCCTGGGCTCGGACCGACCGCGCTAGCAGGGGATACATCATTTCCCTATTCCTAGCCTGCTCAGGCTACAAGGAACAAGACCGGCGTCACATCTGGCTTACCCCGGCGACGGGTAATGATGGTGCCCCGCGTGCGCCATGACGCCGGTGGCTCTCAGCCCCTTACGACAGCAAGGAGACGTCAGCAGGATCCTCACCGCGCTGCCAGCTGTGCTTCTACAGGACTCAGGCGCTCCTCCGGCGGCCACGCCATCACATGTACAAGGCCCAAGCTCTCCCCCAACGGCCACGTTGGCATGTACACAGGGCTTAGGCACTCCACTGCCGGACACGTTAGCGCATAGCTACGTCCCTCGTTGTACGTCTGGACTCTCTCCTTGCCTCTATAAAAGGGAGATCTAGGGCCACCCTGAGGGGGGTTCGCGCGAGAGAAGCGGCGGACGAACTTTGTGTCTCCCTCTCCCTCACGCGACGCGCTTGTAACCCCTACTGCGAGCGGCACCCCTGGTGCAGGATAATACAGGGCTCGTTCCCACCTCTTGTGTTCCATCCCGCGCCAACCCATCTGGGCAGGGACACGCAGCGATTTCACTAGTCGGTCCAAGGGACCCCCCCCGGGTCCGAGACGCCGACAGTTGGCGCGCCATGTAGGGGTCTGCTGCGTGTTAACGAACACTTTCCCGTTGAGATCCAGATGGGGAGTCTTCAGCAACCTCTCCAGCCCGGGACGGTGCTCCGCTTCAGGAGTTTCGAGTTCATGTCCCTCGACGGCAGCTACGACATGGTACTCCTCCCCCCGCGGCGTGATGACAACGACGGTCTCCGACTCGCCCGGCGGCGGCGAGCTCTACGACAGCATCTCCCCGTGGCAGAAGAGGAGCACTCCGGTCGTCCCCGCCACCCTCCTCGTCGGAGGAGGCGGAGACGGGGCAACCATGGCCACGCAGGAGGCGGCACCTTGTCGGCTATCGCACCAGAGCGAGTCGACGACGCCGGCACTCCCCCGGGGGACATGTCAGACATTGTCCTCGCACCTGAGACGATGGCGGGTGTCACTTCCCCGCGACGTGTCAGCCTCAAGCGGACTGATGACGCCAGCACCCTCGCGAAGGACCTGCTGGGCGTTACCCTCGTACCTGAGATGACGGTGAGCTCCGCCCCCGACACGACTTCACCACCGTCCATCGACCAAGAGGTACCGTCCGTTTTTCATCCCGTACCTTTTCGGTTCAGCTTCGATCCACCTAGCGACCCCGCTATGGTGAGCGCCTTCATAAAGGCGTATCCAAACCTTCCGGGGTACCACATGTGGTCGACCTGGGACCGACTGACAGCCGTCTCAACCTTCGGGCCGGCGGGTTCTGAGGAAGAGGACGACCCCGACTCCGGTTGGGATTTCTCTGCCCTCAATGACCCCGGTGCCATACGAGGCTTCATGTCCGCATGTGACCACTGCCTCTCCGGTTGTTCTGACGATGGCCATGACCTTGACGACGAGGGTTACGACCCAAGTCGCGAATATTTCCACGTCGATCTGGGAGATCACAACAAAGGCAACCACCTCAGTATGCCAGAGGTTGACGATCCCCCTGGGCCCGCATCTCGCGTTGACATTCCGCGGGAGCTAGCTGTAGTCCTAGTCCCTGCGGGGGGTCAGGACATACAGCTCGAGCAAATCCGTGAGATGCAGGCCTGGGTCGACGGGGAAGCAGGCCGGCTTGTGCAGCTCCGACAGAACATCGAGCAGGAGTGGGCAAGACGAACACCCGCCAGAGAAGCCTGTCACCGGCCTCAAGACATCCGGCGCCGCATCGTCGACAATGCCAGGGCAGCGCTGCCCCCGGCCCTCAGCGGGTCCAGCCAGGACCTAGCTGCAGCGGTGATGCTGCTTCGAGCCATGCCGGAGCCATCCACCACCGAGGGACGGCGTATCCAGGGCAAACTCAAGAATCTCCTAGAAGGCGCCACGGTTCGACGAGCCGAGAGCTCCGCCTCCCGCGGGCGAGCTGACCCCTCGGAGCATCACGCGGTGTCCTCCCGACGCATTCGGGAAGCCTCGGTCCACCCCGAGCGCACGCGGGACGAGGCGCCTGTCGCCCGGGAACGCCTCGGCAACGAGCACCACCATCTCGACCATCGAGCCCGCCTCGACGAGAAGGTGCGTTGAGGCTACCATCCTAGGCGCAGGGGCGCTGCAACAGTGAGGAGGATCGTAGTCCTTCGCCCGAACCACCCGGTCCGCGAGTCTTCAGCTGGGCCATACGACGAGCGCCGTTCCCTGCCCGTTTCCGAGCCCCGACTACTATCACCAAGTACTCGGGGGAGATGAGGCCGGAGCTGTGGCTCGCGGACTACCGACTGGCATGCCAGTTAGGAGGGGCGGATGATGACAACCTCATCATCCGTAATCTACCACTTTACCTCTCCGACGCCGCCCGAGCCTGGCTAGAGCATCTGCCTCCTGCGCAGATCTCTGACTGGGACGATCTAGTCAAAGCTTTCGTGGGAAACTTCCAAGGCACGTACGTGCGCCCTGGGAACTCGTGGGACCACCGAAGCTGCCACCAGCAGCCAGGGGAGTCCCTCCGAGAGTACATCCGGCGGTTTTCAAAGCAGCGCACTGAGCTGCCCAACGTTACCGACTCGGATGTCATCGGGGCTTTCCTTGCCGGCACCACTTGCCGAGACCTAGTGAGCAAACTGGGGCGCAAGACTCCCACCCGTGCGAGCAAACTGATGGACGTCGCCACCAAGTTTGCCTCGGGTCAAGAGGCGGTCGAAGCCATCTTCCGAAAGGACAAGCAGCCTCAGGGGGAGCCGAAGACAGACGCCCCTGAGGCGTCCGCCCAGCGGGGCACAAAGAAGAAGGCTAAAAACAAGTCGCGAGCGAAGCGCGACACCGTAGACGCGGATCTCGTCGCTGCGGCCGAGCACAGGAACCCTCGGAAACCTCCTGGAGGGGCCGGCGCGTTCGACAAGATGCTCAAAGAGTCGTGCCCCTATCACCAGGGGCCCATCAAGCACACCCTCGAAGAATGTGTCATGCTCCGGCGCTACTTCCATAAGACCGGGCCCCCGGCGGAGGATGGCAAGGGCCATGACAACGACAAGAAGGAGGGCGGCAAGGAAGAGGGATTCCCGGAAGTCCATAACTGCTTCATGATCTACGGCGGGCAGGCGGCGAACGCCTCGGCTCGGCACCGCAAGCAGGAGCGCCGGGAAGTCTGCTTGGTGAATGTGGCGGCGCCGGTCTACCTAGACTGGTCCGACAAGACTATCACCTTCGACCAAGGCGACCACCCTGACTTCGTGCCAAGCCCAGGAAGGTACCCGCTCGTCGTCGATCCAATCATCGGCAACGTTAGGCTCTCCAAGGTCCTCATGGACGGAGGCAGCAGCCTTAACATCATCTACGCCGAGACCCTAGAACTCTTAGGGGTTGGTCGGTCCGAAGTCCGGGCCGGTGTGGCACCCTTCCACGGGATCGCGCCCGAGAAGCGAATCCTACCCCTCGGACAGATCGACTTACCCGTCTGCTTCGGAACTCCCTCTAACTTCCGAAAGGAAGCTCTCACCTTTGAGGTCGTCGGGTTCCGAGGAACCTACCATGCGGTGTTGGGAAGACCATGCTACGCCAAGTTCATGGCCGTCCCCAACTACACCTACCTTAAGCTCAAGATGCCGGGCCCGAATAGGATCATCACCGTCGGATCCACGTACCGCCACGCGTACGAATGCGACGTGGAGTGCGTGGAGTACGCCGAGGCTCTCGCCGAGTCCGAGGCCCTCGTCGCCGACCTGGAACGCCTCTCCAAGGAGGCGCCTGACGCGAAGCGGCACGCCGGCAACTTCGAACCAGTTGAGGCGGTCAAGTCCGTCTCTCTCGACCCCAGCAACGACGCTAGCAAGCAAGTTCGGATCGGCTCCGAGCTCGACCCCAAATAGGAAGCACTGCTCGTCGACTTTCTCCGCACAAACGCCAAAGTCTTTGCGTGGAGTCCCTCGGACATGCCCGGCATACCGAGGGATGTCGCCGAGCACTCACTGGACATCAGAGCCAGAGCCCGACCCGTGAAGCAAACCTTGCGCCGTTTTGATGAAGAAAAGCGCAGGGCCATAGGCGAGGAGATCCACAAGCTACTCGCGGTAGGGTTTATCAAAGAGGTATTCCATCTCGAGTGGTCAGCTAACCCTGTTCTTGTGAGGAAGAAGGATGGGAAATGGAGGATGTGTGTAGACTACACTGGTCTAAACAAAGCATGTCCGAAAGTTCCCTACCCTCTACCTCGCATCGATCAAATCGTGGACTCCACTGCTGGGTGCGAAACCCTGTCATTCCTCAATGCCTACTCAGGCTATCACCAAATCAAGATGAAAGAGTCCGACCAGCTCGCGACTTCTTTCATCACACCTTTTGGCATGTACTGTTACACTACAATGCCATTTGGGTTGAGGAATGCAGGCGCCACTTACCAGAGGTGCATGAACCACGTGTTTGGAGAACACATCGGTAGAACGGTCGAGGCTTACGTCGACGACATCGTTGTCAAGATGAAGAGAGCCTCTGACCTCCTCTCTGATCTTGAAACGACATTCAAGTGTCTGAGAGCGAAAGGCGTGAAACTCAATCCCGAGAAGTGTGTCTTCGGAGTCCCACGAGGCATGCTCCTTGGATTCATCATCTCCGAGCAGGGCATCGAGGCCAATCCGGAGAAAATTGCAGCCATCACCAACATGGGACCGATCAAAGATTTGAAAGAAGTACAGAGGGTCATGGGATGCCTCGTGGCTCTGAGCCGCTTCATCTCACGCCTTGGCGAGAAAGGCTTGCCTCTGTACCGCCTCTTAAGGAAGGCCGAGTGCTTCACTTGGACCCCCGAGGCCGAGGAAGCCCTCGGAAACCTTAAGGCGCTCCTCACGAACACACCCATCCTGGTGCCCCCTGCCGTAGGAGAAGCCCTCTTGATCTACGTAGCCGCGACTACTCAGGTGGTCAGCGCCGCGATCGTAGTCGAGAGACGAGAAGAAGGGCATGCACTGCCCGTCCAGAGGCCAGTCTACTTCATCAGCGAAGTGTTTTCCGAGACCAAAGTCTGCTACCCACAGATCCAGAAGCTGCTCTACGCAGTGATTCTGACACAGCGAAAATTGCGACACTACTTCGAGTCTCATCCGGTGACTGTGGTGTCATCCTTCCCCCTGGGGGAGATCATCCAGTGCCGCGAGGCCTCGGGTAGGATAGCAAAGTGGGCGGTGGAGCTTATGGGCGAAACACTATCATTCGCTACTCGGAAGGCCATAAAATCCCAGGTCTTGGCAGACTTCCTGGCTGAGTGGACTAACACCCAGTTACCAACAACTCCAATCCAGCCCGAGCTCTGGACCATGCACTTCGATGGGTCACTCATGAAAACAGGAGCAGGCGCTGGCCTGCTCTTCGTTTCACCCCTCGGAAAGCATCTCCGCTACATCATTTGCCTATATTTTCCGGCATCAAACAACGTGGCCAAGTACGAGGCACTGGTTAACGGGCTACGCATCGCCATCGAGCTAGGGGTCCGACGCCTCGACGCTCGAGGCGACTCGCAGCTTGTCATTGACCAAGTCATGAAGAACTCCCACTGCCGTGACCGGAGGATGGAAGCCTACTGCGATGAAGTCCGGCGCCTGGAAAACAAGTTCTACGGGCTGGAGCTCAACCACATCGCCCGATGATACAACAAGACTACGGACGAGCTGGCGAAAATAGCCTCGGGGCAAACGACGGTTCCCCCGGACGTCTTCTCCAGAGACCTACATCAACCATCCGTCAAGATCAACGACACGCCCGAGCCTGAGGAAGCCTCGGCCCAGCCCGAGGTACCCTTGGTCGAGCCTGAGGTACCCTCGGCCGAACCCGAGGCACCCTTGGCCATCGAGGAAGAGGCCTTGCCCGTCGAGGAGGAACGGAATGGAGTCACGCCAGATCCGAACTGGCAGACCCCGTACCTGGAATATCTCCTCCGAGGAGAGCTTCCCATTGACAAGACCAAAGCTCGGTGGCTGGCTCGGTGCGCCAAGTCATTCGTCTTGCTGGGTGATGAAAAAGAGCTCTATCACCGCAGCCCCTCGGGCATCCTCCAACGATGCATATCTATCGCCCAAGGACAAGAACTATTGCAAGAGATACACTCGGGGGCTTGCGGCCACCATGCAGTGCCTCGAGCCCTCGTGGGGAATGCCTTCCGACAAGGTTTCTACTGGCCAACCGCGATGGCCGACGCCACTAGGATTGTGCGCTCCTGCCGGGGGTGTCAATTCTACGCAAAGCAGACACATCTGCCCGCTCAGGCCTTGCAAACGATACCCATCACCTGGCCATTTGCTATGTGGGGTCTAGACCTTGTCGGTCCCTTGCAGAAGGCACCCGGGGGCTTCACGCACCTGCTGGTCGCTATCGACAAATTCTCCAAGTGGATCAAGGTCCGACCCCTAAACAGCATCAGGTCCGAGCAGGCGGTGGCGTTCTTCACCAACATCATCCATCGCTTCGGGGTCCCAAACTCAATCATCACCGACAATGGCACGCAGTTCACCGGAAAAAGTTCCTGGACTTCTGTGAGGACCACCACATCCGTGTGGACTTGGCCACCATAGCCCACCCCATGGCGAATGGGCAGGTGGAGCGTGCCAACGGTATGCTCCTGCAAGGACTCAAACCAAAGATCTACAACGACCTCAACAAGTTCGGCAAGCGGTGGATGAAAGAGCTACCCTCGGTGGTCTGGAGTCTGAGGACGACGCCAAGCCGAGCCATGGGCTTCTCGCCGTTCTTTCTAGTCTATGGGGCCGAGGCCGTCCTCTCCACGGACTTAGAATACAGGTCCCCGAGGACCAAGGCGTATGACGACCGAAGCAACCAGACCAGGCGAGAAGACTCGCTGGACCAACTCGAGGAGGCTTGGGACGTTGCCTTACTATATTCGGCACGGTACCAGCAGTCGCTGCGGCGCTACCACGCCCGAAGCGTTCGGTCCTGAGGCTTCCAAGTGGGAGACTTGGTGCTTCGCCTGTGACAGGACACCCGAGGGCGCCACAAGATCACTCCTCCCTGGGAAGGGCCCTTCATCATCGCCGAGATCTTGAAGCCCGGAACATACAAGCTGGCCAACGACCAAGGCGAGGTCTACAACAACGCTTGGAACATCCAACAGCTACATCGCTTCTACCCTTAAGATGTTTTAAGTCATTCTTGTACCTCATTTACATACACAAACAAAGTCTAACCGTCAAGGAAGGGTCGACCTTGCCTTAGCAAAGCCCGACCCTCCCTCGGGGGCTAGAAGGGGGGAACCCCCTCTACGTCAAAATTTTCCTCAAAAAAATTTTCTACCAAAACAACCTTTGTGCTTTCGACTTCCGTATCGATAGTGGGATCCTGAGAACGACGAGAGTACACGTAAGCGGCAAGGCCGACCGAGCTGAGGAACTCCTACGCCTCCGGGATACGGATACCTCACTCATCACCTTCCGCGAGAAGTAACTCACGCTCGGATAAGCGATCCTGCTACCGAACAAGTCCTAACACTCGGGTAGAAAACGTCTTTCGCGCCTTCTCGACTGTACCAATAATGGAATCCTTCAACCAAATGAGAGTGCACGTAAGCGGCATGTGAAAGTCGCCTAGAGGGGGGTGAATAGGGCGAAACTGAAATTCTCAAAAATAATCACAACTACGAGACGGGTTAGCGTTAGAAATAATAATGAATCCACGAGAGAGGGTGCAAAACAAATCGCAAGCGAATAGTGAAGTGAGACACGTGGATTTGTTTTACCGAGGTTCGGTTCTCTCAAACCTACTCCCCGCTGAGGAGGCCACAAAGGCTGGGTCTCTTTCAACCCTTACCCTCTCTCAAACGGTCCCTCGGACCGAGTGAGCTTTCTCTTCTCAATCACTTGGAACACAAAGTTCCCACAAGGACCACCACAAGTTTGGTGTCTCTTGCCTCAATTACAAGTGAGTTTGATCACAATGAAAGAATCAAGAAAGAAGAAAGCAATCCAAGCGCAAGAGCTCGAAAGAACACAAGCAAATCTCTCTCACTAGTCACTAAAGCTTTGTGTGGAATTTGGGAGAGGATTTGATCTCTTGAGTGTGTCTAGAATTGAATGCTAGAGCTCTTGTAAGTGGTTGGAAGTGTGAAAACTTGGATACCATGAATGGGGGGTGGTTGGGGGTATTTATAGCCCCAACCACCAAACTAGCCGTTTGGTGAGGCTGTCTGTTCGATGGCGCACCGGACAGTCCGGTGCACATCGGACATGTCCGGTGTGACAGCCACGTCACCAAAGCCGTTGGGTTTCGACCGTTGGAGCTCTGTCTTCTGGGCCCGCCTTGATGTCCGGTGGCGCACCGGACATGAACTGTAGAGTGTCCGGTGCGCCAGCATGGGCGTGCCTGACCTCTGCGCGCGCAGTGCGCGCATTTAATGCGTCGCAGGTAGCCGTTGGCGCCGAAATAGCCGTTGCCCCGCTGTTACACCGGACAGTCCGGTGTACACCGGACAGTCCGGTGAATTATAGCGGAGTGGCTGAAGTGAATTCCCGAGGCTGCCGAGTTCGCGAGGGCGCTCATCCTTGGAGCACCGGACACTGTCCGGTGTACACCGGACAGTCCGGTGAATTATAGCGCGCCGGCTTCCGAGAATTCCCGAAGGTGAAGAGTTTGAAGTCGGAGTCCTCTGGTGCACCGGACATGTCCGGTGGCACACCGGACAGTCCGGTGCGCCAGACCAGAGGTGCCTTCGGTTGGCTCTTGCTCCTTTGTTTGAACCCAATACTTGGTCTTTTTATTGGCTAAGTGTGAACCTTTGGCACCTGTATAACTTATACACTAGAGCAAACTAGTTAGTCCAAATATTTGTGTTGGGCAATTCAACCACCAAAATTATTTAGGAACTAGGTGTAAGCCTAATTCCCTTTCAATCTCCCCCTTTTTGGTGATTGATGCCAACACAAACCAAAGAAAATATAAAAGTGCATAATTTGAACTAGTTTGCATAATGTAAGTGCAAAGGTTGCTTGGAGTTGAGCCAATATAAATACTTACAAGATATGCATGGATTGTTTCTTCATTTTTAACATATTGGACCACGCTTGCACCACATGTTTTGTTTTTGCAAATTCTTTTTGTAAATCCTTTTCAAAGTCCTTTTTGCAACATAGTCAAAGGTAAATGAATAAGATTTTTGCAAAGCATTTTCAAGTTTAAAATTTTCTCCCCTTGTTTCAAATGCTTTTCCTTTGACTAAACAAAACTCCCCCTCAAATAAATTCTCCTCTTAGTGTTCAAGAGGGTTTTAAGATATCAAGTTTTTAAAATACTACTTGCTCCCCCTTTAGAACACAAAGAGATACCAATTTGAAATTTTCCAATTGAAAACCATTAATTTAAAATTAGGGTGGTGGTGCGGTCCTTTTGCTTTGGGCCAATACTTTCTCCCCCTTTGGCATGAATCGCCAAAAACGGATACTTGGAATGAGATATAGGCCCTTTCCTAACTACTTTCTCCCCTTTGGCAAATAAAACATATGAGTGAGGATTATACCAAAGATGGAGAGTGATGCGGAGCGACGGCGAAGGGTGAGTAGTAGAGTGGAGTGGAAGCCTTTGTCTTCGCCGAAGACTCCAATTCCCTTTCAATATACCTATGACTTGGTTTGAAATACACTTGAAAACACATTAGTCATAGCATATATAAAAGAGACATGATCAAAGGTATATTTATGAGCTATGTGTGCAAATTAGCAAAAGAAGTTCCTAGAATCAAGAATATTGAGCTCATGCCTAAGTTTGGTGAAAGATTGTTCATCAAGTGGCTTGGTAAAGATATCGGCTAATTGATCTTTAGTGTTAATGTATGCAATCTCGATATCCCCCTTTTGTTGGTGATCCCGAAGAAAATGATACCGAATGGCTATGTGTTTAGTGCGGCTATGCTCAACGGGATTATCCGCCATGCGGATTGCACTCTCATTATCACATAGAAGAGGAACTTTGGTTAATTTGTAACCATAGTCCCGCAGGGTTTGCCTCATCCAAAGCAATTGCGCGCAACAGTGACCTGCGGCAATATACTCGGCTTCGGCGGTAGAAAGAGCGACCGAATTTTGCTTCTTTGAAGCCCAAGACACCAAGGATCTTCCCAAGAACTGGCAAGTCCCTGATGTGCTCTTTCTATTAATCTTACACCCCGCCCAATCGGCATCCGAATAACCAATCAAATCAAATGTGGATCCCCAAGGGTACCAAAGCCCAAACTTAGGAGTATAAGCCAAATATCTCAAGATTCGTTTTACGGCCGTAAGGTGTGATTCCTTAGGGTCGGCTTGGAATCTTGCACACATGCATACGGAAAGCATAATGTCCGGTCGAGATGCACATAAATAAAGCAATGAACCAATCATCGACCGGTATACCTTTTGATCCACGGACTTACCTCCCGTGTCGAGGTCGAGATGCCCATTTGTTCCCATGGGTGTCTTGATGGGCTTGGCATCCTTCATTCCAAACTTGCTTAGAATGTCTTGAGTATACTTCGTTTGGCTAATGAAGGTGCCCTCTTGGAGTTGCTTGACTTGGAATCCTAGAAAATACTTCAACTCCCCCATCATCGACATCTCGAATTTTTGTGTCATGATCCTACTAAATTCTTCACATGTAGATTCGTTAGTAGACCCAAATATGATATCATCAACATAAATTTGGCATACAAACAAATCATTGTCAAGAGTCTTAGTGAATAAAGTAGGATCGACCTTACCGACTTTGAAGCCATTTGCAATAAGGAAATCTCTAAGGCATTCATACCATGCTCTTGGGGCTTGCTTGAGCCCATAAAGCGCCTTAAAGAGCCTATAAACATGGTTAGGGTACTCACTGTCTTCAAAGCCGGGAGGTTGCTCAACATGGACCTCCTCCTTGATTGGTCCATTGAGGAAGGCACTCTTCACGTCCATTTGGTAAAGCTTGAAGCCATGGTAAGTAGCATAGGCCAATAATATACGAATTGACTCAAGCCTAGCTACTGGTGCATAGGTTTCACCAAAATCCAAACCTTCGACTTGTGAATACCCCTTGGCCACGAGTCGAGCTTTGTTCCTTGTCACCACACCATGCTCATCTTGCTTGTTGCGGAAGACCCACTTGGTTCCTACAACATTTTGGTTAGGACGTGGAACCAAATGCCATACCTCGTTCCTTGTGAAATTGTTGAGCTCCTCTTGCATCGCCATCACCCAATCCGAATCTTGTAGTGCTTCCTCTACCCTATGTGGCTCAATAGAGGAAACAAAAGAGTAATGCTCACAAAAATGGGCAACACGAGATCGAGTGGTTACCCCCTTATGAATGTCGCCGAGGATGGTGTCGACGGGGTGATCTCGTTGGATTGCTTGGTGGACTCTTGGGTGTGGCAGCCTTGGTTCTTCATCCTCCTTGTCTTCATCATTTTCATCTCCCCCTTGATCATTGCCGTCATCTTGAGGAGGCTCATCATTTTGTTCTACCTCTTTATCAACTTGAGCCTCGTCCTCATTTTGGGTTGGTGCAGATGCTTGCGTGGAGGAGGATGGTTGATCTTGTGCATGTGGAGGCTCTTCGGATTCCTTAGGACACACATCCCCAATGGACATGTTCCTTAGCGCTATGCATGGAGCCTGTTCTTCACCTATCTCATCAAGATCAACTTGCTCTACTTGAGAGCCGTTAGTCTCATCAAACACAACGTCACAAGAAACTTCAACAAGTCCTGAGGACTTGTTAAAGACTCTATATGCCCTTGTGTTTGAGTCATATCCTAGTAAAAAGCCTTCTACAGTTTTAGGAGCAAATTTAGATTTTCTACCTCTTTTAACAAGAATAAAGCATTTGCTACCAAAAACTCTAAAATATGAAATATTGGGCTTTTTACCGGTTAGGAGTTCATAGGATGTCTTCTTGAGGATTCGGTGTAGATATAACCGGTTGATGGCGTAGCAGGCGGTGTTGACCGCCTCGGCCCAAAACCGATCCGGTGTCTTGTACTCATCAAGCATGGTTCTTGCCATGTCCAATAGAGTTCGATTCTTCCTCTCCACTACACCATTTTGTTGTGGGGTGTAGGGAGAAGATAACTCATGCTTGATGCCCTCCTCCTCAAGGAAGCCTTCAATTTGAGAGTTCTTGAACTCCGTCCCATTATCGCTTCTAATTTTCTTGATCCTTAAGCCGAACTCATTTTGAGCTCGTCTCAAGAATCCCTTTAAGGTCTCTTGGGTATGAGATTTTTCCTGCAAAAAGAACACCCAAGTGAAGCGAGAATAATCATCCACAATAACTAGACAGTACTTACTCCCGCCGATGCTTATGTAAGCAATCGGGCCGAATAGGTCCATGTGTAGGAGCTCCAGTGGCCTGTCACTAGTCATGATGTTCTTGTGTGGATGATGAGTGCCAACTTGCTTTCCTGCTTGGCATGCGCTACAAATCCTGTTTTTCTCAAAATGAACATTTGTTAGTCCTAAAATGTGCTCTCCCTTTAGAAGCTTATGAAGATTCTTCATCCCAACGTGGGCTAGTCGGCGATGCCAGAGCCAACCCATGTTAGTCTTAGCAATTAAGCATGTGTCGAGTTCAGCTCTATCAAAATCTACCAAGTATAGCTGACCCTCTAACACACCCTTAAATGCTATTGAATCATCACTTCTTCTAAAGACAGTGACACCTACATCAGTAAAGAGACAGTTGTAGCCCATTTGACATAATTGAGATACAGAAAGCAAATTGTAATCTAAAGAATCTACAAGAAAAACATTGGAAATAGTATGGTCAGGTGATATAGCAATTTTACCCAATCCTTTGACCAAACCTTGATTTCCATCCCCGAATGTGATAGCTCGTTGGGGATCTTGGTTTTTCTCATATGAGGAGAACATCTTCTTCTCCCCTGTCATGTGGTTTGTGCACCCGCTGTCGAGTATCCAACTTGAGCCCCCGGATGCATAAACCTACAAAACAATTTTAGTTCTTGACTTTAGGTACCCAAACGGTCTTGGGTCCTTTGGCATTAGAAACAAGAACTTTGGGTACCCAAACACAAGTCTTGGAGCCCTTGTGTTTGCCCCCAACAAACTTGGCAACTACCTTGCCGGATTTGTTAGTAAGCACATAAGATGCATCAAAAGTCTTAAATGAAATGCTATGTTCATTTGATGCACTAGGAGTTTTCTTTCTAGGCAACTTAGCACGGGTTGGTTGCCTAGAGCTAGATGTCTCACCCTTATACATAAAAGCATGATTAGGGCCAGAGTGAGACTTCCTAGAATGAGTTCTCCTAATTTTGCTCTCGGGATAACCGGCAGGGTACAAAATGTAACCCTCGTTATCCTGAGGCATGGGAGCCTTGCCCTTAACAAAGTTAGACAAGTTCTTAGGAGGGGCATTAAGTTTGACATTGTCTCCTCTTTGGAAGCCAATGCCATCCTTGATGCCAGGGCGTCTCCCATTATAGAGCATACTTCTAGCAAATTTAAACTTTTCATTTTCTAAGTTATGCTCGACAATTTTAGCATCTAACATTGCTATATGATCATTTTGTTGTTTAATTAAGGCCATGTGATCATGAATAGCATTGATATCAACATCTCTACATCTAGTACAAATAGAAGTGTGCTCAACGGTAGATGTAGAGGGTTTGCAAGATTTTAATTCTACAACCTTAGCATGCAACATATCATTCTTAGTTCTAAGGTCGGAAATAGTAGTATTGCAAACATCAAAATCTTTAGCCTTAGCAATCAAATTTTCATTTTCTACTCTAAGGCTAGCAAGAGAATCATTCAACTCATCAATCCTAGCAAGTAAATCGACATTATCATCTCTAGGATTGGAAGTTGAACCAATACAAACATGAGAATCAACCTTAGCAATTAATCTAGCATTTTCATTTCTAAGGTTATCAATGGTCTCATGGCAAGTGCTTAGCTCACTAGACAATTTTTCACATTTTTCAACTTGTAGAGCATAAGCATTTTTAACCTTAACATGCTTTTTATTTTCCTTGATTAGGAAGTCCTCTTGGGAGTCCAAGAGATCATCCTTCTCATGGATGGCACTAATTAGCTCATTTATTTTTTCCTTTTGTTCCATGTTAAGGTTGGCAAAAAGGGTACGCAAATTATTTTCCTCATCACTAGCATTATCATCACTAGAGGATTCATATTTAGTGGAGGATTTATATTTAACCTTCTTCCTTTTGCCGTCCTTTGCCATGATGCACTTGTGGCCGACGTTGGGGAAGAGGAGTCCCTTGGTGACGGCGATGTTGGCGGCGTCCTCGTCATCGTCGGAGGAGTCGGTGGAGCTCTCGTCCGAGTCCCACTCCCGGCAAACATGGGCATCGCCGCCCTTCTTCTTGTAGTACCTCTTCTTTTCTCTCCTCTTTCCCTTCTTGTCGTTGCCCCTGTCACTGTCACTAGATATAGGACATTTTGCAATGAAATGACCGGGCTTACCACACTTGTAGCAAACCTTCTTGGAACAGGATTTGTAGTCCTTCCCCTTCCGTTGCTTGAGGATTTGGCGAAAGCTTTTGATGACTAAAGCCATCTCCTCATTGTCGAGCTTGGAGGCGTCAATTGGTTGTCTACTCGGTGTAGACTCCTCCTTCTTCTCCTCCGTCGCCTTAAATGCCACCGGTTGTGCTTCGGACGTGGAGGGTTCGTCAAGCTCGTTGATCTTCTTTGAGCCCTTGATCATACATTCAAAGCTCACAAAATTTCCGATAACTTCCTCGGGAGTCATTAGTGTATATCTTGGGTTACCACGAATTAATTGAACTTGAGTAGGGTTAAGGAAAATAAGTGATCTCAAAATAACCTTAACCACCTCGTGGTCATCCCATTTCTTGCTCCCGAGGTTGCGCACTTGGTTCACCAAGGTTTTGAGCCGGTTGTACATATCTTGTGGCTCCTCCCCTTGGCGAAGACGGAAGCGACCGAGCTCTCCCTCGATCGTTTCCCGCTTGGTGATTTTGGTGAGTTCATCACCCTCGTGCGCGGTCTTGAGTAGGTCCCAAATCTCCTTTGCATTCTTCAACCCTTGCACCTTGTTGTATTCCTCCTTGCTTAGAGAGGCGAGGAGTATGGTTGTAGCTTGAGAGTTGAAGTGCTCGATTTGGGCCACTTCGTCCGTATCATAGTCTTCATCCCCTACGGATGGTACCTGTGCTCCAAACTCAACAACATTCCATATACTTTTGTGGAGTGAGGTTAGATGAAATTTCATTAAATCACTCCACCTAGCATAATCTTCGCCATCAAAGGTTGGCGGTTTGCCTAATGGAACGGAAAGTAATGGAGTAGATCTAGATGTACGAGGATAGTGTAAGGGGATCTTACTAAACTTCTTGCGCTCTTGGCGCTTAGAAGTTACGGACGGCGCATCAGAGTCGGAGGTCGATGTTGATGAAGTGTCGGTCTCGTAGTAGACCACTTTCCTCATCCTCTTGTGCTTGTCGCCTTTCCGATGCGACTTGTGAGAAGAAGATTTCTCCTTCTTCTCTTTGTGGTGAGAAGAAGAAGATCTTTTCTCCTTCCGTTTGGAGGAGTCCTTCTTCTTCTCCTTCCTCTTGGTGCGGGACTCTTCCGATGAAGTGCTCCCTTGGCTCGTAGTGGGCTTGTCGCCGGTCTCCATCTCCCTCTTGGTGTGATCTCCCGACATCACTTCGAGCGGTTAGGCTCTAATGAAGCACCGGGCTCTGATACCAATTGAAAGTCGCCTAGAGGGGGGGTGAATAGGGCGAAACTGAAATTCTCAAAAATAATCACAACTACGAGACGGGTTAGCGTTAGAAATAATAATGAGTCCGCGAGAGAGGGTGCAAAACAAATCGCAAGCGAATAGTGAAGTGAGACACGCGGATTTGTTTTACCGAGGTTCGGTTCTCTCAAACCTACTCCCCGTTGAGGAGGCCACAAAGGCCGGGTCTCTTTCAACCCTTACCCTCTCTCAAACGGTCCCTCGGACCGAGTGAGCTTTCTCTTCTCAATCACTTGGAAAACAAAGTTCCCATAAGGACCACCACAAGTTTGGTGTCTCTTGCCTCAATTACAAGTGAGTTTGATCGCAATGAAAGAATCAAGAAAGAAGAAAGCAATCCAAGCGCAAGAGCTCAAAAGAACACAAGCAAATCTCTCTCACTAGTCACTAAAGCTTTGTGTGGAATTTGGGAGAGGATTTGATCTCTTGAGTGTGTCTAGAATTGAATGCTAGAGCTCTTGTAAGTGGCTGGAAGTGTGAAAACTTGGATACCATGAATGGGGGGTGGTTGGGGGTATTTATAGCCCCAACCACCAAACTAGCCGTTTGGTGAGGCTGTCTGTTCGATGGCGCACCGGACAGTCCGGTGCACACCGGACATGTTCGGTGCGACAGCCACGTCACCAAAGCCGTTGGGTTCCGACCGTTGGAGCTCTGTCTTCTGGGCCTGCCTTGATGTCCGGTGGCGCACCGGACATGAACTGTAGAGTGTCCGGTGCGCCAGCATGGGCGTGCCTGACCTCTGCGCGCGCAGTGCGCGCATTTAATGCGTCGAGGTAGCCGTTGGCGCCGAAATAGCCGTTGCCCCGCTGTTACACCGGACAGTCCGGTGTACACCAGACAGTCCGGTGAATTATAGCGGAGTGGCTGAAGTGAATTCCCGAGGCTGCCGAGTTCGCGAGGGCGCTCATCTTTGGAGCACCGGACACTGTCCGGTGTACACCGAACACTGTCCGGTGTACACCGGACAGTCCGGTGAATTATAGCGCACCGGCTTCCGAGAATTCCCGAAGGTGAAGAGTTTGAAGTCAGAGTCCTCTGGTGCACCGGACATGTCCGGTGGCACACCGGACAGTCCAGTGCGCCAGACCAGAGGTGCCTTCGGTTGGCTCTTGCTCCTTTGTTTGAACCCAATACTTGGTCTTTTTATTGGCTAAGTGTGAACCTTTGGCACCTGTATAACTTATACACTAGAGCAAACTAGTTAGTCCAAATATTTGTGTTGGGCAATTCAACCACCAAAATTATTTAGGAACTAGGTGTAAGTCTAATTCCCTTTCAGCATGTAACACCTCTGGTGTTACTGCAACTAAAACTTGAGCATGGCATCATAAACATTGGCATTGCATATGATTGACACACCTAGAGTGCATTCACTAGCTAAAATTTCAAACAAGTTGTATTGTTATAACATTTTGCAAATAGAACCCTGGATAGGAGATTTAACCCTAAATAGGGATTAAAGGGGTAAAACTTAACCAAATTGGGAAAACCTAAAAGCTTTAGGGAAATAGTCATAAAATATTCCCAAAAATGAACTTGAATCCCATTTGTACCCCTGGGATATCCAAAAACCCATTTGAACCCTAGAAAACCCTAAAACTAAAACCTAGGGGCTTATGTGCAAAATTAGTCCACTTTTGGACTAAAGTGCAAAAACCAAGTCAAATAAGTATCTTGAGTCATTTGGGTCACTCATATGTGAATTTGCAAGCTAAACCTTAAGTTTTGGGTCTATTTGCAAAAATCACTTCTTATGTCCCAAATGGCTTAAGTCTGAATTTGTAACACCCTGAATTTGGGGTATAAAATTTCTTTGCTCATATTCACAAATCCAGGTGTTAATCCTCTCTTCACACCTTTCCCAATCTCCTTTTTCTCTTTTCTATAGAAGAAGAGTGGTTATTTTCATTTGTAAATGTAATTGTAACCTAGTAGGCTAAACTCCAAGGGAGTATGAAATGTTGCATCATGTTGAACCCTAAACTTCACTTTTGTTTGATGCATATGCTTGAGGGTGCTAATTTGAATTTATGGTATATTTGGATTTGAATCAAATGGAGTAAATAAAAAGAAAAGAGAAAACAATTGCTGGAATAAAAGAACAGGTAAAGTGGCCCAGCCCCCTTCCCTGGCCCATTTCAGCCAGCCCAGCCGCCCCCTCCCCCCCTCTCTTCCCCCCGCTCGGCCCACCGCGCCAGCCTCCTCCCTCGTGGGCCCGCGCGAGCGTGGCCCAGCTCCCCCACCGCGACCTGCCCCGCCAGCGTGCGCCCGCGGCCCATCTCCGCGCCAGCACTCCCCCACGCGACCGCGCGCGACCCCAGCCCAGCGCCGCGCTCCCAGCCCACCCCGCGGACGGCCGCTCGGCCCAGCGCGCTCGCCACGTTCCCAGCGCGCGTTGCGCGCACGCAACCGCGCCCAGCGCGTGGAGCGCCAGCGCCTGCCGCCGCCGCTTCAGCCGGTCCCACGCGTCAGGTCGCCTACTGTACATCTTCCCAAACAGAACAGACTGCGCGAAACTCCAGTAAAACAACCGCCCGACACGCAGTTTCTTCCGCCCGTCGCCCACTTTCTCGCCATGATCTCGCCCTCCGACCTCGCCGACCGCCGCCGAAGCCACGCCTCGCCCGGAGCGCCGCCGTCGTCGCCGTGCGCGCTCGCCGCACTCGCTGCGCAGCGCCTCGCTGCGTTCAGCCGAGGTGAGCTCGTCCTCCCTTTCCTCTCTTTACCGCTCTCTTCCTCGCCGCTCCTACCAGCCCCTCGCTGCGTTGCTCCGCGACGCCGTCTGTGGCGCTCGACGCACCATGGTCACGTGCAGCCGCGCCCTGCTGCAAGTCGTGACACAGCGTCGGCAGCGAGCAGCTCGTGCCTGCTGCTGCCGTCGTCTCCCTGTGCCGCAAGCCCGGTGCCCGGCGTGCAAGCCCCGCACGCCCTCGCCTTGTCCCTGCGCGCAGCGGCCAAGTAGCTGCGCACTCGGCGCGCTCAGACCAGTCCCCATACCGTGCAGCCCAAGCCCAGCGCGCGCTCGCCGCACGCCCAGCACCCCGCCATGGCTAGCTATGGCGACCGAATCGCCGAGCCCGACCCCGCCGATGTCCCTGCAGCCCGCCCCGGTCGTTCGTCTACCTTCGCCGTGCCTCGGACTCGCTGTTGGCCATGTCGTGCACGTCAAATCGCGCGTGCGCAGCGCCTCGCCGTGCTCTCGCAGCCGTCATCGTGCAACTTGCGCGCGCGCTCGCGTTCGCTTGCGCGCAGTGCATCGACGGGACTCCGTCTACGCCCGTCTACCCCCCGTCTACCCCCCCTCCGTGTGCACTCGTGTCGCTCGCCATCGCCCGCGCGTCGCGCATTAAATCATCGCGTGCCGTTCGCGCGCGTTGCGCGTGCTGTTCACATGCGTCGTCGTGCGTTCTACGCACTTTAATAATTCGCCTCACCTGGAATAGCTCGCGTTAATTAAATACATATTTAAGCAACGGTTATTCGAACAACAAACTAATCGGGACTAAGTAGTAATTTTACCTGGCATATGATTAATGTCCGTTAATATGATTAAGCCGAATTAAATATTATAATTCATATTCGCTTAGTGTAAACGTAATGTCCCTCGACCGTAGTGTCAGTCGTCTCAGTTCCTTTCTCGCGTAGTCGTAGATGCGAATTCTATATCGCGTGCTTATTTATTTGATCTATATTGTTGTATGGTGTATTGTTTTCTTCCGTTTCAAGAACGTTGGTTGTATGTTTGCACTCGCGTAGATATCGGGCCGTTCGTGGAGTCTGAGGGAATTGCAGGAGAAGACCCTGAGCAGCAGCAGCTTGGTGAAGGCAAGTGTCCTCTGACCCATTATGTCCTATTCACTTATAATTCACTGTCCCGCACTACTTAATTGAAACCTAAGGATCTACTAGCTTTCTATTTACCTTGTCCTTGATTTACCTTTTGGGTTACCATGGTTAGCTACATGCTAGCGCTTTATTTTAATCAATGAACATGATGAGATACAATGATGATACTATGATTTTATTTTGGATATGATGATATACTTGTGGCATTTAGGGGACTCGGGCTATTTCCCGAGTACCTCTCCGTAAGGACCTGTTCGTTGAGAGACCACCCGGGATAACAGTGCAACCATGAGGGTGAAATGGGATGCCCTTAGCTAATTAATTAGAAGAACTAGAGGTGTAGTTGCTTCGCCGTCGTGCCGTCAATGGGGTCCAGGCACAGTGCTTGCTCTGCCGAGGCTGAGTGCCGAGGTTCTTTCGTTTTGCTTTTGTTAGTCACTCTCCTGCGGGGAGGGGTACTGTGTTTATCAAACTGGAGAAACCTAACGAGCGGCTATGATCTCTAGGGAATCTTTGTAAAAGCTACGTAGTGATACCCTGCCGGATCACCTAGGAAGTGATCAATGGGGATTAGCTCTCCCCGGGCAAAACGGGAATCACGACTCATGGGTAAAGTGTGCGACCTCTGCAGAGGGTAGTGAAACTGATATATCAGCCATGCTCACGGTTAAGAGCAGCCTTGGGATCCTCTTTGATTAGAGATACTCCGGATACACCTCAGATGATGACTTTAATGATGGTGACTTTAATTATGTACTCTAGTATTTCCTCTCTGAGGGGGTACTTTTTGGGATTATAACTTGGGTTTTATGATAAAATTTGGCTTCTACTAACAATAAATACCTGACCAACTAAAAGCAACTGCTTGAGCCTAACCCCATATAAAAGCTAGTCCACTTCAGCCAAACGGGGCATTTGCTGAGTACGTTGATGTGTACTCATCCTTGCTTTACCACAAAACACCAGGTTGTCCACATTGTAACCACCGCTCAGGAGAAGATGAAGCCGTGGAAGGAGACTTTCAGGAGTTCCAAGACTACGACGAGTTCTAGGTGTGGGTTGGTGGCAACCCCCAGTCAGCTGCCTGTGAAGGCCCTATCTTTACTGCGTTTCGCTTAGCACTTTGATTTATTCGTTAAGTTGATGACTATGTGAATGTCTCTGACTCCGTGATGTAATAAGTTAATACTCTTTTATGTTATTATTCGAGCACAGTGCGATGATGTTCATTTATGTAATCGCTGTGTACGTGAGTTCTGATCCTGGCACGTATATAGTTCGCATTCGGTTTGCCTTCTGAAACCGGGTGTGACATAAGTGGTATCAAAGCCGTGCTGACTGTAGGACCGCTGACCTAGAGTAGCCCTGGTCGTACTAAGGACTATTGACCCTCACTCTCACCTTGACCTCTGGTGTCACTTCAAAAGTCGGTCACCTCGACCAACTCTATGTTCTACTACATATATAAATATTATATTATACCTTGCTAAAATTTTATTTTGTTCTGTCTATGGTTTTCTTACTGGTCATATTAGTTCAGTTCTTACTCTTATGCTTACGGTGTCTTTTGTAGATGGCTCGTCTTAGACACACTGCTCGTAAGTCGGTGATCCCTTTCCTGCCGTCTCGCCTTGCGGAGCTTCCTCTGCGCCGCACCGTGTCCGGTCAGTCGAGTCATCTGGAGAGACTGCACCACCGCCTGCGTGAGGAGCAAGAGCACCAGCGTCAGCAGAGGGAGCAGCAGGGCTCTTCCTCCCCACCTGAGTAGGAGGTGGAGTCCGTGAGGTGTCGCTCCCCTGTTCCCCAGCTGGAGGCGCCCCCTGCACCACCACAGGACGCCCCGGCTGTTAGAGGAGCTACTGGAGGAGACCCTGACGACGACGACGACGGCTCAGACCACAGCACTGAGTCCTCTGAGCCGCAGGAGGCGGAGGGATGGGTCGCCCGACCCATCACCCGTGACGCCGTTCGCGGTTGTCACTTCCACGACGCACTCGACACCTTGTTGCGCCAGGCTTTCGACCGGCACACCTGATCGATCGAGTATCGTTGTGTAGTCTACCAGCACAGTCGCGGGAGGTACCCGGACTGCTGGGAGGCTACCTGCCTAGTACGCCGTCCGGAGGATGACCTCCGGGGTGCAGAGGCCTTTTCGGAGCATTACTCCATTTCCGAGAGGGACACTGCAGAGGCGGCTATGCAGGACGCAGCACAGCGTGCACTCTCCCAGTACTATTCCTTATTCGGTGGGGTGGCCGACGGTCTTAACCTTAGGTACTACCCCCGCCGTCCTACTGGCAGCATAGAGAGTGTGGTTGTCTCGCCTATTGGTGAGGATAACCCTAGGTTGAGCAGCACAGTCAACCTAGTCGCTGTGCTTAACACCGAGCTGGACCACTCTCTGGTCGAGCTGAGTAGGGCTCGAACGGAGATTGCTGAGTTGCGTGCTAAGCTGGCAGAGTGCCGCCACCAGGAGGGTGGTTCCCCCGCTCCTGTTGGGACTCAGCACCCTTACCGCTCGCCGCCACGTGGTCACCACACCTATGGTTCCCCTACCTGTAGGACCAGAATAGATCTGGATCCTTAGATCGTTAGCGTCGGAGTTTGTAATAAATTCTTAAGTCAGATGTCTCAGTCTTAGATAGTCAGTTTAGTTTGCTTATCAGTTGCTTCCATTCAGTTTAGTTTGCTTATCAGTTGCTTACATGCTTGTTATGATGAACTTGTGCTGGATTTGAATCTTTGTAATGACTGTTGCCAACATGTGGGTTTCCCCTGCAGTTTGGCTTAGCTAGTGATGTTAATGAAGTCAGTTATTTAGTTGGGAAACCATTTACTTCTACTTTCCTTTTTATCTGAGAAGCTGTATTGGATCATAATGAGGATTAGTGAAGTTCTTTGTTCACTTAGTGTCATGAAGAATTCTGTATACTCTTTTCTTATGCTGAAGGATTGTAAGATCAATGCTGATGTGTGAATGTCTTCCATAGATGTCTGACAACAGACGCCAATGTAATAGGCGTGTTCAGCAAGAGCAGCGTGCCCAGCCGGAGGAACACCAGAGGCAGCCTCCCCCGCCACCCCCGATGACAGTGGAGCAGATGTTCTTGATGCAAACTCAGGCAGTGCAGGCTATTGGGCAGACTCTGGCAGCCATGTAGCAGGCTCAACAGCAACCCCAACCCCAGTTACAAGTGCAGGTACCCCAGATGCCACGAGACAAACATGGCAAGTTCATGAGAGGCCACCCTCCTACCTTCGCCCATTCTGCCGACCCCATGGAGGCAGAAGACTGGCTGCGTGCAGTGGAAAGGGAACTGCGCACCGCCCAATGTGACGATAGGGAGAAGGTTCTGTATGGTCCCCGCCAGCTAAGGGGAGCAGCCCAGTCCTGGTGGGAGTCCTACCTCGCCACCCATGCTGACCCCGAAGCCATCACTTGGGAGGAATTCAGCGAGAGTTTCCGCAGGTACCATGTTCCAGAGGGACTGATGATCGTGAAGGAGGAGTTTCTGGCTCTGAAGTAGGGACCCCTGTCTATTAGTGAATACAGGGACAAATTTCTACAGCTATCTCGTTATGCACCCGAAGACGTCAACACTGATGCTAAAAGGCAGTACAGGTTCATGAGGGGTTTGGTGGATCCCCTGCATTACCAGCTGATGAACCACACCTTCCCCACCTTCCAGCACCTGATCGATAGGGCAATCATGACCGAGAGGAAGCACAAGGATATGGAAGATCGAAAGCGCAAGATGAGTGGACCACAGTCCGGGAGCAACAGCCGCCCCCGCTTCTCAGGCAGTTCATCTCAGCAATACAAGCATGGTCACCCACAGGGATACCAGCATCAGGGTCAGCGCCCGTATCAGCAGCAGTTTCAGAGGCAGTACCCACAACAGCAGCAGTATCGTCAGAACAGCCAGCAAGGAGGTAACTAGTATCAGAGGCAGAACAACCAGGCACCTCGCCTTCCTGCCCCAGCAGCGAATCAGAACAACCAAGCAGCCCCAGCACAAGGAGGAGGCAGAGGATGCTTCCACTATGGAGAGCAAGGCCACTAGGCGATGCATTGCCCAAAGAAGATGGCGCAGCAGCAGACCAACCCCAATGCTCCAGCAAGGCAAGGTGTACCTCAACAGGCAGCAGGTAATCGTGGCCAAGCGTACAACCGTGGAAAGGTGAACCACTTGGAGGCCGAAGCGATCCAGGATGCACCAGATGTGGCATTAGGTATGTTCTCAGTTGAATCTCATCCAGCAAAAGTGCTATTTGATACTGGTGCAACTCATTCATTTGTCACTGCAACATGGGTAGAAATGCATAACATCTCAGTAGAATCAATGATGCCGCCCATGAGGGTTAATTCGGTCGGTGGTAAAATACAAGCAGATAAGATATGCTCAAATGTAAGGGTGGAAATAAGGGGATAGGGTTCCCCAGCGACCTAATAGTAATAGACACCCCTGGGTAGATGTCATCCTAGGGATGAATTGGTTAATGAAGTATGAAGCGAATGTTAGCTGTGACAAGAGGACCGTAACATTGAAGTCCCTGTCCGGAGAGAAGGTAGAGGCTGAGCTAAGGATGCCTAAAACAGCGAAAGGAGACTGTCACCAGATTTCGGTTGATAGCAAGGAGGCCAACCCGCTCGAGGCTATCAGGGTTGTGTCGGACTTTCCAGATGTGTTTCCCGAGGAACTAACAGGCATGCCACCCGAGAGAAAAGTCAAATTTGCCATAGAGCTTATCCCTGGTACCGCCCCCATTTCTAAAAGAGCCTATCGAGTGTCTGGACCAGAATTGGTGGAACTTAAGAAGCAGATAGATGAGCTGTTAGAAAAGGGTTACATCAGACCAAGTACCTCGCCTTGGGCCGCTCCGGTATTGTTTGTAGAGAAGAAAGATGGTACCAAAAGGATGTGTATAGATTACAGAGCCCTGAATGAAGTCACCATTAAGAACAAGTACCCCCTGCCAAGGATAGAAGATCTGTTTGACTAGCTCAGAGGTGCCAGCGTATTCTCGAAGATAGATCTGAGATCAGGTTACCATCAACTCAGAATCCGACCCTCAGACATACCGAAGACAACATTCATCACCAAGTATGAGTTATATGAGTATACAGTTATGTCCTTTGGTTTAACAAATGCGCCAGCCTTCTTTATGTATCTGATGAACAGCGTGTTCATGGACTACCTAGACAAGTTTGTGGTAGTGTTCATCGACGATATTCTCATATATTCTCAAAGTGAGGAAGAACATGTGGAACATTTGAAGATGGTATTGCAAAGGCTACGAGAGCATCAGTTGTATGCCAAGCTGAGTAAATGCGAGTTCTGGATTCATGAAGTCTTGTTTTTGGGTCACATCATAAACCAAGATGGGTTAGCTGTGGATCCAAAGAAAGTAGCAGATATTCTGAACTGGAAAGCACCGAAGGATGTTCGTGGAATCAAGAGTTTCATTAGAATGGCCGGATACTATAGGCATTTCATTGAAGGCTTTTCAAAGATTGCTAGACCAATGACAGCGTTGCTAGCGAAGAAAGTTGAGTTTAAGTGGACCCAGAAGTGCCAAGAGGCATTTGAAGAACTGAAGAATAGATTGACTACAGCACCTGTGTTGGTTCTGCCTGATGTTCACAAGCCATTCTCGGTGTACTGTGATGCTTCCTACACCGGATTGGGATGTGTGCTAATGCAAGAAGGAAGAGTTGTAGCATACTCATCTCGATAGCTGAAGATCCATGAGAAAAATTATCCCACACACGACCTGGAGTTGGCAGCAGTGGTTCATGCTTTAAAGACATGGAGACATTACCTGTATGGGCAGAAGTGCGATATCTACACAGATCACAAAAGTCTGAAATACATATTCACCCAGTCAGAGTTAAACATGAGGCAACGAAGATGGTTGGAATTGATCAAGGACTACGAGTTGGAGATACATTACCATCCAGGCAAAGCCAATGTTGTTGCAGATGCTCTGAGCAGGAAGAGTCAAGTCAATATGATGGCCACGTACCCAATGTCATATGAGTTAGCCAAGGAGTTCGACAGACTGAGTCTCGATTTTCTGAACAGTACACAAGGAGTAACAGTGGAATTAGAGCCCACCCTAGAGCGGGAGATCAAAGAAGGGCAGAAGGATGATGAAAACATCAACAAGATCCGACAGCTGATCTTAGAAGGAAGAGGCAAAGACTTTCGAGAGGATGAAGAGGGAGTAGTATGGTTCAAGGACCGATTGTGTGTTCCCGACATCAAACCTATTCGGGAGCTAATCCTCAAGTAAGCTCATGAGACAGCTTACTCCATACACCCTGGAAGTGAAAAGATGTATCAGGATTTAAAAAGGAGGTTTTGGTGGTATGGCATGAAAAGATAAATCGCAGAATATGTCGCCATCTGTGATAGCTGTCAAAGAACCAAAGCAGAGCATCAGAAGCCCGCCGGACTGTTGCAGCCATTGCAAATTCCTCAGTGGAAGTGGGATGAGATAGGGATGGATTTTATAGTTGGCCTACCTCGTACCCGGGCCGGCTTTGATTCCATCTGGGTGGTTGTGGACCGCTTAACAAAGGTGGCCCATTTCATACCTGTGAAGACAACGTACACTGGAGCAACATTAGCTGAGTTATACATGTCCCGGATAGTCTGCCTGCATGGTGTGCCGAAGAAGATAGTGTCAGATCGAGGAACACAATTCACCTCTCATTTTTGGCAGCAGCTACAAGAAGCTTTGGGCACGCATTTGAACTTCAGCTCGGCTTATCACCCGCAGACAGACGGTCAGACCGAAAGAACTAATCAGATCCTAGAAGATATGTTGAGAGCCTGTGCGTTGCAAGACAAGTCAGGATGGGACAAAAGGTTACCCTATGCGGAATTCTCCTACAACAATAGTTACCAGGCCAGCTTGAAGATGTCACCGTTTCAGGCGCTCTATGGACGGAGTTGTAGGACTCCGCTGCATTGGGACCAGCCTGGAGAGAGACAGGTGTTTGGCCTCGACATTTTGCTTGAAGCCGAAGAGAATATCAAAATGGTTTGGGAGAATCTGAAGATAGCACAATCAAGGTAGCGAAGCTATGCTGACAGAAGGAGAAGAGAACTGCGTTTTGAAGTGGGAGATTATGTTTATCTGAAGGTGTCGCCTATCAGAGGAGTCAGAAGGTTCAGAGTCAAGGGCAAGTTAGCACCCCAGTACGTTGGACATATCAGATTCAAGCAAAGCGTGGAGAAGTGGCCTATCAGCTCAATCTACCAGAAAGTCTGTCGGCAGTGCACAATGTGTTCCACGTATCGCAATTGAAGAAGCGTCTGCGAGGACCAGAAGAGCAGTTGCCAGTGGAGGATTTGGAAGTCCAAGAGGATCTGACATACATAGAGAAGCCAACGCAGATTCTGGAGTTTGCAGACAGAGTCACCCGGAGGAACACCATCAGAATGTGCAAAGTCAGATGGGATCACCACTCTGAGGAAGAAGCAACCTGGGAGCGAGAAGATGATCTGAAAGCCAAATACCCTGAACTCTTTGCTGACCAACCTTGAATCTCGGGGCGAGATTCTTTTAAGGGGGATAGGTTTGTAACACCCTAAATTTGGGGTATAAAATTTCTTTGCTCATATTCACAAATTCAGGTGTTAATCCTCTCTTCACACCTTTCCCAATCTCGTTTTTCTCTTTTCTATAGAAGAAGAGTGGTTATTTTCATTTGTAAATGTAATTATAACCTCGTAGGCTAAACTCCAAGGGAGTATGAAATGTTGCATCATGTTGAACCCTAAACTTCACTTTTGTTTGATGCATATGCTTGAGGGTGCTAATTTGAATTTGTGGTATATTTGGATTTGAATCAAATGGAGTAAATAAAAAGAAAAGAGATAACAATTGCTGGAATAAAAGAAACAGGTAAAGTGGCCCAGCCCCCTTCCCTGGCCCATTTCGGCCGGCCTAGCCGCCCCCTCCCCCCTCTCTTTCCCCCCCGCTCGGCCCACCGCGCCAGCCTCCTCCCTCGTGGGCAAGCGAGCGCGGCCCAGCTCTTCTGCCGCGGCCTGCCCCGCCAGCACGCGCCCGTGGCCCATCTCCGCGCCAGCACTCCCCCACGCGACCCCAGCCCAGCGCCGCGCTCCCAGCCCACCCCGCGGACGGCCGCTCGGCCCAGCGCGCTCGCCGCGTTCCCAGCACGCGCGCGCGCCTGCTGCGTGTTGCGCGCACGCACCCGCGCCCAGCGCGTGGAGCGCCAGCGCCCGCCGCCGCCGCTTCAGCCGGTCCCACGCGTCAGGTCGCCTACTGTACATCTTCCCAAACAGAACAGACTGCGCGAAACTCCAGTAAAACAACCGCCCGACACGCAGTTTCTTCCGCCCGTCGCCCACTTTCTCGCCACGATCTCGCCCTCCGACCTCGCCGAACCGCCGCTGGAGCCACGCCTCGCCCGGAGCGCCGCCGTCGTCGCCGTGCGCGCTCGCCGCACTCGCTGCGCAGCGCCTCGCTGCGTTCAGCCGAGGTGAGCTCGTCCTCCCTTTCCTCTCTTTACCGCTCTCCTCCTCGCCGCTCCTACCAGCCCCTCGCTGCGTTGCTCCGCGACGCCGTCTGTGGCGCTCGACGCACCATGGTCACGTGCAGCCGCGCCCTGCTGCAAGTCGTGACGCAGCGTCGGCAGCGAGCAGCTCGTGCCTGCTGCTGCCGTCGTCTCCCTGTGCCGCAAGCCCGGTGCCCGGCGTGCAAGCCCCGCGCGCCCTCGCCTTGTCCCTGCGCGCAGCGGCCAAGTAGCTGCGCACTCGGCGCGCTCAGACCAGTCCCCATACCGCGCAGCCCAAGCCCAGCGCGCGCTCGTCGCACGCCCAGCACCCCGCCATGGCTAGCTATGACGACCGAATCGCCGAGCCTGACCCCGCCGATGTCCCTGCAGCCCGCCCCGGTCGTCTGTCTACCTTCGTCGTGCCTCGGACTCGCTGTTGGCCATGTCGTGCACGTCAAATCGCGCGTGTGTAGCGCCTCGCCGTGCTCTCGCAGCCGTCATCGCGCAACTTGTGCGTGCGCTCGCGTTCGCTTGCGCGCAGTGCGTCGACGGGACTCCGTCTACGCCCGTCTACCCCCCACCCCCCCGTGTGCACTCGTGTCGCTCGCCATCGCCCGCGTGTCGCGCATTAAATCGTCGTGTGCCGTTCGCGCGCGTTGCACGTGCTGTTCACATGCGTCGTCGTGCGTTCTACGCACGTTAATAATTCGCCTCACCTAGAATAGCTCACGTTAATTAAATACATATTTAAGCAACGGTTATTCGAACAGCAAACTAATCGGGACTAAGTAGTAATTTTACCTGGCATATGATTAATGTCCGTTAATATGATTAAGCCGAATTAAATATTATAATTCATATTCGCTTAGTGTAAACGTAATGTCCCTCGACCGTAGCGTCAGTCGTCTCAGTTCCTTTCTCGCGTAGTCGTAGATGCGAATTCTATGTCGCGTGCTTATTTATTTGATCTATATTGTTGTATGGTGTATTGTTTTCTTCCGTTTCAAGAACGTTGGTTGTATGTTTGCACTCGCGTAGATATCGAGCCGTTCGTGGAGTCTGAGGGAATTGCAGGAGAAGACCCTGAGCAGCAGCAGCTTGGTGAAGGCAAGTGTCCTCTGACCCATTATGTCCTATTCACTTATAATTCACTGTCCCGCACTACTTAATTGAAACCTAAGGATCTACTAGCTTTCTATTTACCTTGTCCTTGATTTACCTTTTGGGTTACCATGGTTAGCTACATGCTAGCGCTTTATTTTAATCAATGAACATGATGAGATACAATGATGGTACTATGATTTTATTTTGGATATGATGATATACTTGTGGCATTTAGGGGACTCGGGCTGTTTCCCGAGTACCTCTTCGTAAGGACCTGTTCGTTGAGAGACCACCCGGGATAACAGTGCAACCATGAGGGTGAAATGGGATGCCCTTAGCTAATTAATTAGAGGAACTAGAGGTGTAGTTGCTTCGCCGTCGTGCCGTCAATGGGGTCCAGGCACAGTGCTTGCTCTGCCGAGGCTGAGTGCCGAGGTTCTTTCATTTTGCTTTTGTTAGTCACTCTCCTGCGGGGAGGGGTACTGTGTTTATCAAACTGGAGAAACCTAACGGGCGGCTATGATCTCTAGGGATTCTTTGTAAAAGCTACGTAGTGATACCCTGCCGGATCACCTAGGAAGTGATCAATGGGGATTAGCTCTCCCCGGGCAAAACGGGAATCACGGCTCATGGGTAAAGTGTGCGACCTCTGCAGAGGGTAGTGAAACTGATATATCAGCCGTGCTCACGGTTAAGAGCAGCCTTGGGATCCTCTTTGATTAGAGATACTCTGGATACACCTCAGATGATGACTTTAATGATGATGGTTAATGATGGTGACTTTAATTATGTACTCTAGTATTTCCTCTCTGAGGGGGTACTTTTTGGGATTATAACTTGGGTTTTATGATAAAATCTGGCTTCTACTAACAATAAATACCTGACCAACTAAAAGCAACTGCTTGAGCCTAACCCCACATAAAAGCTAGTCCACTTCAGCCAAACGGGGCATTTGCTGAGTACGTTGATGTGTACTCATCCTTGCTTTACCACAAAACACCAGGTTGTCCACATTGTAACCACCGCTCAGGAGAAGATGAAGCCGTGGAAGGAGACTTCCAGGAGTTCCAAGACTACGACGAGTTCTAGGTGTGGGTTGGCGGCAACCCCCAGTCAGCTGCCTGTGAAGGCCCTATCTTTACTGCGTTTCGCTTAGCACTTTGATTTATCCATTAAGTTGATGACTATGTGAATGTCTCTGACTCCGTGATGTAATAAGTTAATACTCTTTTATGTTATTATTCGAGCACTGTGTGATGATGTTCATTTATGTAATCGTTGTGTACATGAGTTCTGATCCTGGCACGTACATAGTTCGCATTCGGTTTGCCTTCTGAAACCGGGTGTGACAGAATTGCAGAGATTTTGCTCAACTTTTGAGCCTTGTAGCTTTCAAAATATAGGGTTTTTGCCCTAGGTCACCACATCAAACTTGTAGACCTATTAATGGATAACAATTTTGCTTAAGAGTGCAAGCCATGTTATTGTGAAAAATCTAGAGATAATTAAGCCTAAGTCAAGTTGTCAGGCTAGTTCCACTCTGAAATTCAAGTTTCAGTGTAACAGAACCATCTTTGGGGTTGAATTGAACCTTGATCTAGTGATCAAATGAGTTCAATCACTATAGTCGAAATATAGATGGTATATAGCTCTCCAACTTTGCTGCAGAGCATGGAGTATGTTACCATATAGGTTTGTGAGAAAATCAAGCCTAAACTGTGACTGTCAGGTCGACTGAATGAAATAAGCTCATGGTACAGTAATCATTCAGGTTCAGAACGGTTCACCATCGACGATCGCTCCCTCGCCGTGATTCGTGTCGCCGGCGTAAGGATTCGCGCTCGGGGCAGATGGATAACATTGCGGGGTGTGTAAATCGTCGCCGCCGGTGAGCTGGCCTCCACTCTGATGATCCCCCCCCGTACTTCCCCTCTACCCTGCGGCTTGAGCTGATATGCTCGCCGGTGAACCACCGCCTCCCGGCCCTGCGCCACATGGCTTTGCCTTTCCACCGTGTCGCCGTGGCTCCCTACTGTTGTCCCATCGTTGCCGGGGAGATTGCCACGACGGTGGACACGAAATCACTGCGCCAAGGTTCTTCTTCATCTTCGGCCGCCAGCACGGCTCGGCCGAATTGATCACCACCGCTCGCTCCCCCTATAAATTGAGCCCTCCACCAGTTCCACAAGGTCATCAACTACCCAGTCACCAGGAATTGCTAGCAATCGATCACCAGTGTGCCCGAATTTCTTGTTTTCCCCAAATCAAGTTTCTGTCACCGTCGAACCAGGCTCGCCGTGGTCAGCCTGTTCCAGGTGAATTCATATTCCTTTGTTGATTGTTCTAGCATCTCCAGGCTCTTCCAATGCTTCCCGAACCCTTTAACTGAACTGGACCGCCAGGGATCACCGGGAACGCACTCATCTGTCCGCCACTCCCTCGGTTCACGTGGACTGAGCTTGATAGCTCACCAACTGTGCAATTAAGTTGGGGGAAAAACTCTCTGGGTCTGGAATTTGGTTTAGTTCGAAGCTGGGCGCCGGTCTTGGCCCCCTCCGGCCGGTCTAGCTCGTCGGAGTTGAGCTCTCCATGCTGAGCGCCATCGTGGACCAGTCGGGGTAGAGAAATAGAACCTCAGGGACCTCGGTGCAAGTTGTCAGTGACTGATATAAATAGTAACTGAACTTGTTCCCAGTTAGCCGAAAACCCGAGGGTCTTTGTGCAAAGTCGCCAGGGTGCGGACGCGCGCGCGCGTGTTTCCCCCTGGTATTGGGCCGGCTGGGCTAGAATCAGCCCAACACTATTCAATTTTTTTCCTTTTCTTTTTCAGTAGAACTTTAGAAATCCATAGAAAATTGTAGAAAATCCCAAAATTGTGAAACCAATTTTCCTAGGATCCTTATTTTCCATAGTATTTAATAAAAATAGTTTCATGATTTTTAGGCTAAATAAGGAATTTTAAGGCATTTAAAGTAGTTTAAAGCATTAGTTCTGGATTTTTAGAAAACATATGGTAATTCCAAAAATGTCCAAACTTTTTATATGAGTTCTATACATTATTTAGAAGCCTTGGGTAGAGTTTGGGTTGATTTGGACCTTGTTTGATAACTAGAACCCAAAACCCCCCTGCTCTATGAACTCCTTTACTGACTCCGGAAACCCTAAGTTCTCAGAGTTCCGTGAAGGAAAATTGTATTCAAGACCTTAGATAATAAGCTTTTATTATCTATGCACTTTCATGAGCATTACATGGCATTCATTCTTATATACATATATGTGGTTATGTTTAGAAAACGAAGAAGAAATTGAAGTGAGTGAAGAGAAGGCACCACCACCTTCGGACTCTCAGGCAGGATCTTGTCTCTACTTTGACATCTGCGGGCCTGATCCTGACTCACCTACTGACGAAGGCAAGCCCCGGTGCATTTGCCACCTCCTTGATGTTTTTAAACTTTTCTCACTTGCTTGATGCATTAGGTGATAGGAGTTGATTACTAAAACAATTCCTGCATTACCTTCCTTGAATTTGATTACCTTCCTTGATCACCCGCTTTACAAAAGATTTTGATGCTTAGCCTTGCTTTAGAAAAACAAAATGTTTGTTTTACAAAATATGATATGGCAAAAGTGGGTGGGATGTTTTCGAAAATAAAACTTGATGGTGGATCTGTCAAAGGCCTTGATGGGTTCAACATCCGGAAAAGATGTACCTCTGCCAGGTACCAAGTTTTGGGTTTTGAAATGATGAAGCTGAGACCAGGCGGGTGACTTGCACGAGAAGAGAGTCGCGGTGTAGTGTCTCCGTATGAGTCGATTAAGGACCGTGTCGATGTAGGCTTGATGACCGAGGACCCTTTAACTGGTCACATGCCTCGTCATGGGTAAGCCTTGCCTCGGGCAGACTAAGGCCAGAATAAGATAACACGAAATGGGCGTGGAGCGGTGGCGAGAGTAGCGTGTACCCTCCGTAGCAAGAGGCTGGACGGTGGTGTATCTGTACTCTCGGTTTGCGTGAACCTCATCTGGTCTTAAGAACCCCGGTGGCGGGTTGACATATGCAAGGGTTAAGTGCTACATATGTCGTGTGATCGGAGATCCTCAGCTGAGTATAATCGATTCAGATCGCCGTACCTTCACGGTTATGAAGACTTGGTCACTGACTTACACGTAGCAATCCAGTGAAGATGAAGGAAGAATTAAGAACTTGGCTAGTTCAGGATAAGTGTTTGAACTAGGTTAGAAAGAACTCTAGATGTAGGTAAGTCTACCTAACTTGACAATAAAACTGGATTTTTAAGGATCCACTTGTAGTAAGCATTTATGCAACAACAGAGTCATTGATCTTGAGATACCTTACCTTGACTCCCTTATAACCAGCATACCCTTGAGAGTCTTTTCTTTAGTCGGGTAAGACTTGCTGAGTAATTCCATACTCAGGGTTTATTCCTTCGTTGTTTTTAGGTGAGGAAGTAGTAGATTTCTGTTGCTTCTGTACCAAGGTGGTTCCACATGAGGAAAAACAAGAGTGAAGAAGCGGGAGGACATGGTCCTCCATAAGAAACTTTTACTTAAAGACTTTTCGGGAGGAGTTTTCCCTGCCTTGGTTATGTAATAATACTACTCAGCACTCATTTATATTTTTGGTCTGTAACAAGTAACTTGATCTTACTGTTTAAATAAATGTAAGTTATGTAATCACTTCCGCTGCTCGATATCTCTGATGTTCTGTAATGTCTGCAAGACGGGTGAAACGTTCCTGGAAAGGTAAGAAAAGATACCGAACTTGTCAAGTGATTCAGGAACATCTACAGGGTTGTCTGATGTCTGTTGGACAAGGACAACTGTAGGTGGGCCTAATGACTTGGGAGGTTCCGTCACAGCTGGTATCGGAGCATAGCCCTTCTTCGCAGATATTATGAGGCATTTTCAAAAGGATTTTCTAAAAACTCACCTAGAAAGATTTCTTGTATTCTTATCCCCCATATCTGAAGAATCTATATGAAAGACCAGATAGGAGGAGTGCAATGTATAGAAGGTATGAATCAACTAAGGTTGATTCTGTAATTACACATGCATCATGCTAAGAATTATACTAATAAAATTTTCCCCCTAGAGAAATGCCGCCGCGCACGAGGAAGACCGCACGTAAGTCAACAGGCCCAATTGGAGTACCTCGTCATCAACTTGCCCCGTGGGATGAGGATAGTAGTAGTGGAAGCAACGATCCAATTGGGGATCTCGAAGCCCGCGTGAATCAGCTTCAAACGGAACTGCAACGCAGGACCAGCATGTGGGTCGTGGATGGCGACAGGATAAACGAATTAAGGAGTTACATCCGCCGTCTGCAGGATCAACTTACTGATCGGGATTTAGCGCTCACTGGGCGGTACAGTCTCGTTCAGTGGCTTGGGCTAAGGCAGCAAAGGCTCAAGCCCGAGTCGAAGAACTTAGTTCTGTCATTGACAACCTGCAGTCGTATTGCAATACCCTACATGAGGAAGTCCATGTACTGTATTCGCAACTACATCCTAGTGCCCCTATGGATCCTGTCGGGTCGGAAGCCGGACCCTCGCACGTTGCGGGAGAAGCGCTTGGTGGTGAGCTAGACCTTTTTAAGCCCCCTCCTTCTATGAGGCTGGTCGATGAATGGTCTCCCACACCCGACGACGAGGCTGCCAGGAACAACCAGAAGCAGGAATAGTGGTATAGTAGTAGAAATAAAAGTAGTGTATTGTAGGTTGTGCTGATGTATAATAGGTAGTGCTATTGTATACTGGGTAATGTATCCTGTTGTAAAATCGAGTCTGTACATTACTCTTTTTGGTAATGTAAATTGGATGGTTTTGTCTTTGGCATATTATATTTGTTTTCAAATGTTTGTTGCCACAGATGCCGTTCAAGACCCGATCCCAGGATGCAGCTGGAACCTCCAGTGGAAGGGAATCTACTCCAAATCCACCTCCTGTTCTTCCCACACTGGCTGAGGCGATTGCCGCCTTAGTGAATGTGACCGCTGATAATACCCGTTTTCTGAGAGAGATGGCGGGCCAACAGTTCCAGCAGCAAGGTGGGCGGGGTTATCAACAGGGCCCCAGCGAAACTTCTTACCTGGACTTCTCAGAGACACGTCCACCCCTGTTTGTTAAAGCTGAAGACCCGTTAGAGGCCGATGAATGGCTTCGGGTTATTGAGCAAAAATTCGGACTTCTGCGTTGTTCGGAGACCCAGAAGCCTTTATTTGCAGCCCAGCAACTACGCGGCCCTGCTAGTACCTGGTGGGGAAATTTCGTGGCCGTTCAACCGGCCAATCATCAAATAACCTGGGAAGAATTCAAGATGGCTTTTCGCGAGCATTATATACCCGAAGGTGTTCTACACATGAAGCAAGAAGAATTCATGAAGCTAAAGCAAGGAGGGGATACTGTTAATCAGTATCTCAATAAGTTCAATCATCTGTCGCAATATGCAATCGATCAAGTGAACACTGTTCTGAAAAAGAAGAATTGTTTTATGAGAGGTTTAAATGATCGACTGCAAAGAAAAATGGCAACCTGCATAGATCTTACTTATGGAAGAGCTGTCAGTACAGCATTGGCAGTAGAAGCAAAGTATGCGGGTGTCGGAAAATCTAAGGGATTTGGAGGAGACAGGCCTAGTCAGGGCCCGGTGAAAAGGCAACGGTTTGTTCTCCGGCCTTCCAACCAGAATCGCTCTTTCTCTCGTCCACCCTCCTTCCCTTTTAAGCAGCCAATAATTATTCGTCCCAATAATGCCCCCACTGCCCCAAGTCAGCCGGGTGCCCTAGGCACTCGATTCCCTGCTTTGCCCAGCTCCTCAACTGGATGTTTCAATTGTGGCAAGTCTGGGCATTTCATCAAAGATTGCCTCTATCCCAAGCAGAACCAGTCAAATAATCAGCAGGGATCTGGGAATTCATCTCAAGTCAAGGGAAATACTAAGGGCAAAAATACCAAGAAGACGGGACGCATCTATTATACACAAGTGGCCACTACACCGGACGGGAAGCCGGTAATGATGGGTATGTTCCTCGTGGCCAATCATCCTGCAGTCATTGTCTTTGATTCTGGTGCTTCGCATACATTCATTAGCAAGAAATTTGTGGAGCAACATCACATTTCATGCCATGAATCAAAAGAGGGGTTTAAAATTCACTCACCTGGGGGACAAATCTTTACTAGAGAAGTGGCCTATCAAGTGCCCGTAACATTGGCCGGATGGGACTTTCCTACCAATATGATCGTTCTGAAAGGCCAAGATATAGATGTCATTTTGGGTATGAATTGGTTGGCCAAACATAAAGCAACCCTCAACACTAATCAAAGAACTATCGGGTTGAGTTATAATCAAGAAGAAATTCTTTTGCCTATCCCCATTTCAACCAAAACTACTGGCAGAGTTTATGAAGCTATTATACCGGAAATCAAGGATATTCCGGTAGTATGCGAGTTTCCCGATGTCTTTCCAGAGGATTTGCCTGGATTGCCACCTGAAAGGGATATAGAGTTTGTAATTGAATTGAAGCCCGGTACGGCTCCCATTTCTCGAAGATCGTACCGTATGCCTCCAAATGAGTTGGCAGAACTGAAGATTCAATTACAAGATCTCCAAGAGAAAGGATTCATCCGGTCAAGCTCGTCGCCATGGGGTTGTCCAGCCATATTCGTCAAGAAGAAGGATCAAACCTTACGGATGTGTGTGGATTATCGACCCCTAAATGAGGTCACTATCAAGAACAAGTACCCTCTTCCGAGGATTGACATCTTATTTGATCAACTGACTGGGGCGAGGGTATTCTCCAAAATTGATCTCAGATCGGGCTATCACCAGATCCATATTCGGCCCGAGGATATACCAAAGACCACATTCACTATGCGGTATGGGTTGTTTGAATACCTGGTAATGTCTTTCGGGTTAACAAATGCTCCGGCCCACTTCACATATTTAATGAACTCGGTATTCATGCCCGAGCTAGACAAGTTTGTGGTGGTCTTCATTGACGATATTTTAATATATTCAAAGAATGAGGAGGAGCATGCCCAACATTTACGGATCGTGTTAACGTGCCTGAGGGAACATCAGTTATATGCCAAGTTCAGCAAATGCGCGTTTTGGCTAGAGGAAATTCAGTTTCTGGGACATGTTCTATCTGCCAGAGGGATTGCGGTAGATCTCAGCAAAGTCAAGGACATTTTGGAGTGGAAACCCTCGACCACTGTTCATCAAGTCCGAAGTTTCGTTGGACTGGCTGGATATTACCGCAGATTCATACCAGATTTTTCTAAGCTTGTGAAGCCAATCACAAGTTTACTGAAGAATGATATTAAATTCAATTGGTCTTCCAAGTGTAATGAAGCTTTTGAACAATTGAAGACATTATTAACCACTGCTCCAGTATTGGCTCAACCGGATATCACCAAACCCTTTGATGTATATTGTGATACATCAGGCAGTGGGCTCGGCTGTGTATTAATGCAAGAAGGCCGAGTAATTGCATATGCTTCAAGGCAGTTGCGTTGACATGAGGAGCATTACCCAACTCATGATCTGGAACTAGCTGCTGTGGTTCATGCCCTGAAGATTTGGCGTCACTATCTGCTGGGAAATATCTGTCATATTTATACAGATCATAAAAGCTTGAAGTATATCTTCACCCAGTCAGAATTGAATATGAGACAAAGGCGATGGCTTGAGCTTATTAAGGACTATGAACTGGAAATTCATTATCACCCAGGCAAAGCCAATGTTGTGGCAGATGCACTGAGCCGTAAGGTTTCCTACCACTGTCTTACGGTGAAGACCTCTGACAATACCTTATGTCAAGAGATGGAGAAGCTAAACCTGGGAATGGTCCAACAAGGAACCCTGAATCAGCTAAAGCTTGAGTCAGTCCTCTTGCAAAGGATAATTGATGCTCAAAAGGATAATGAGGGTATGAAACACATTCGTGAGAAGATAAGAGCTAGAAAAGCCAAATGTTTCAAAGAAGATGATCAAGGCATTGTATGGTTTAATAACCGCATAGTGGTGCCAAAGAATGAAGAGGTCCGCTAGCAAATTCTTGATGAAGCACATCTTAGTCGCTATTCTATTCATCCTAGAAGCACTAAGATGTACCAAGACTTGAAGTAACATTATTGGTGGACAAAGATGAAGATCGAGATTGCACGCTATGTGGCTAGATGTGACACCTGCAGACGTGTCAAGGCCATACATTTGAAAGCTGCTGGTCCATTACAGTCTCTACCAATACCGACATGGAAATGGGAAGACATAAGTATGGACTTCATTGTGGGATTGCCCAAGACTGCAAAAGGGTAAGACTCTATCTGGGTTATTGTTGATCGATTTACAAAGATTGCTCACTTTCTGCCAGTTAAGACATATTACCTGGTTCTTACCTATGCGGAATTATACATTGCTCGCATTCTCAGTTTGTACGGTGTTCCAAAGACTATAGTGTCGGATCGTGGACCACAATTTGTATCCAAATTCTGGGAAGAACTTCATAAATCCCTGGGTACTAAGCTGCTCCACAGTTCGGCCTATCATCCCCAAACGAGTGGATAGACTGAGAGGGTTAATCAGATACTTGAAGATATGCTACGGGCATGTGTTCTGGACTTCTCACAGAAATGGGATGAATGTTTGCCCTTGGCGGAGTTTTCATATAATAATAGCTATTAAGAAAGTATCAAGATGGCACCTTTCGAAGCTTTATATGGACGACGATGTCGAACTCCGCTAAATTGGTCTGAACCTGGAGAAAGGTACTTCTTTAGGCCTGATATGGTGAAGGAGGCCGAAGAAAAGGTTCAGAAAATAATTCATAATATGAAGAAATCCCAAGCTCGTCAGAAGGGTTATGCAGACAAACGGCGAATGCCCTTATATTTTCTTGAAGGGGACTATGTCTACCTGAAGGTTTCACCAATGAAGGGTGTATCGCGTTTCGAGATAAAAGGGAAACTTGCACCCAGGTACATTGGTCCATTTCCTATACTTGAGCAATGTGGACCAGTGGCGTATCGACTTAAGCTTCCCGAAACTTTGTCTGCTGTACATAATGTGTTCCACGTGTCCCAATTGAAGAAATCTCTTCGGGTTCCCGATCGAACCATTGAAGTGACAGATGTTGTCCTCGAACCAGAACTGACCTATTCCGAACATCCCATTCGGGTCTTGGATCAAAAGGACAGGGTTACCCAAAGAAAGACTCTCAAGTTCTATAAAATACAGTGGAACCAACATTCTGAAGATGAGGCTACATGGGAAACTCAAGACTTTTTAGATAAGAATTTCCCAGGCTTTTTAGCCTCATGTAATTTGTAAAGTGTGTTTGTAAGGTGTGTTTAGTTGTTGTAATAAAGAGTGAACCCCCACACCACCCCCTGCCTTGTACCAGAAATAAGGAAATAAAAATGTGACACATTTCCTTTTCCATTACTCACCCTAGGACTTTTAATCTCGGGACGAGATTCTTTTATGGGGGGAAGGATGTAACACCTCTGGTGTTACTGCAACTAAAACTTGAGCATGGCATCATAAACATTGGCATTGCATATGTTTGACACACCTAGAGTGCATTCACTAGCTAAAATTTCAAACAAGTTGTATTGTTATAACATTTTGCAAATAGAACCCTGGATAGGAGATTTAACCCTAAATAGGGATTAAAGGGGTAAAACTTAACCAAATTGGGAAAACCTAAAAGATTTAGGGAAATAGTCATAAAATATTCCCAAAAATGAACTTGAATCCCATTTGTACCCCTGGGATATCCAAAAACCCCATTTGAACCCTGGAAAACCCTAAAACTAAAACCTAGGGGCTTATGTGCAAAATTAGTCCACTTTTGGACTAAAGTGCAAAAACCAAGTCAAATAAGTATCTTGAGTCATTTGGGTCACTCATATGTGATTTGCAAGCTAAACCCTAAGTTTTGGGTCTATTTGCAAAAATCACTTCTTATGTCCCAAATGGCTTAAGTCTGAATTACAGAGATTTTGCTCAACTTTTGAGCCTTGTAGCTTTCAAAATATAGGGTTTTTGCCCTAGGTCACCACATCAAACTTGTAGACCTATTAATGGATAACAATTTTGCTTAAGAGTGCAAGCCATGTTATTGTGAAAAATCTAGAGATAATTAAGCCTAAAGTCAAGTTGTCAAGCTAGTTCCACTCTGAAATTTAGGTTTCAGTGTAACAGAGCCATCTTTGGGGTTGAATTGAACCTTGATCTAGTGATCAAATGAGTTCAATCACTATAGTTGAAATATAGATGGTATATAGCTCTCCAACTTTGCTGCAGAGCATGGAGTATGTTACCATATAGGTTTGTGAGAAAATCAAGCCTAAACTGTGACTGTCAGGTCGACTGAATGAAATAAGCTCATGGTACAGTAATCATTCAGGTTCAGAACGGTTCACCGTCGACGATCGCTCCCTCGCCGTGATTCGTGTCGCCGGTGTAAGGATTCACGCTCGGGGCAGATGGATAACATTGCGGGGTGTGTAAATCGTCGCCGCCGGTGAGCTGGCCTCCACTCCGATGATCCCCCCCGTACTTCCCCTCTACCCTGCGGCTTGAGCTGATATGCTTGCCGGTGAACCACTGCCTCCCGGCCTTGCGCCATGTGGCTCTGCCTTTCCACAGCGTCGCCGTGGCTCCCTACTGCTGTCCCATCGTCGCCGGGGAGGTTGCCACGACGGTGGACACGAAATCACTGCGCCAAGTTTCTTCTTCATCTCCGGCCGCCAGCACGGCTCGGCCGAATTGATCACCACCGCTCGCTCCCCCTATAAATTGAGCCCTCCACCAGTTCCGCAAGGTCATCAACTACCCAGTCACCAGGAATTGCTAGCAATCGATCACCAGTGTGCCCAAATTTCTTGTTTTCCCCAAATCAAGTTTCTGCCACCATCGAACCAGGCTCGCCGTGGTCAGCCTGTTCCAGGTGAATTCATATTCCTTTGTTGATTGTTCTAGCATCTCCAGGCTCTTCCAATGCTTCCTGAACCCTTTGACTGAACTGGACCGCTAGGGATCACCGAGAATGCACTCATCTGTCCGCCATGTAGGAAACAGGTGACGCCTAAGAGGGGGGGTGAATTAGGACTTCTAAAACTTTTACTAAACTAGGCCACAATTAAATCCCTAGAGCAAAACCTATGCAAATAATCAAAACTAGAATGTGCAAACTAGGTTTTGTCTAAGTGTTGCTATCTCTACCGCAAAGGCTAAGTTTCAATCTACACTAAATAAGTATGACTACAAGATTGAAACTTAAATGCTTAATATAAATGCGGAATGTAAAGAGCTAAGTAGAGAAGCAAACTCTCGTGGATGATGCCGGTATTTTTACCGAGGTATCCGGAACCACGCAAGGTCCCGACTAATCCTCGTTGGTGCCCCTACGCAAAGGGAATCCCACGCGAGGGCCAAGCACCACGGTCGAGTAACTCCGTAGAGAGCCACGGGCCTTCTCCACGCGCAAGTGGTGCTCCGCTTCTAGCTCCTCTCGGACGCTCCCCGCCGTCTCCACTATCGAGCTTCCGGCCAAAACGCCGCGGGCCTCGTTCCCTCCGGTACACGGTGGCGGCCGTGACACAAACGCGGTTGTCACGGTCTCGCAAGACTCTCGCCCCACTCGGTACAATTACAACGGCTCGCGCAAGAGCCGAGGGGTTGTGTGGTTTTACAAAACTCACTCAACTAACTAGGGTTCACCTAGAGCAAGCGCTAAAGCGGTCTAACTAACCAAAGCACTTCGCAAAGCACCTACGCTAATCACCGAGTGATTCTATTAAGCACTTGGGTGTTTGAGCTCTTGGAAATATGCACTATGTGTCTTGGTATGTTGCTTGGGCTCTCACACTTGAGAATGGCCGGTTGGGGTGGTATTTATAGCCTCCACACCCCAAACTAGCCATTGGACAGAAAGCAGCAGCTTTCTGTCGTCGGGTGCACCGGACAGTCCGGTGCACCACCGGACATCTACTGTGCAGTGTCCGGTGCACGCCACGTCAGCCGTCCGTTGGCGCCTGTAGCAGTCGACCGTTGGATCCGACCGTTACCGTCTGCCCGTGGCACACCGGACAGTCCGGTGCACACCGGACAATCCGGTGCTACAGCCAGAGAGCGCCTGTCTATGGCCTCTCTGCGCAGACTGTCCGGTGCCACACTGGACAGTCCGATGCACACCAGACATCACTGTCCGGTGCGCCACCAGGCGCTGGCTGACAGCCCGCTTCTTGGGTTTCTTCGCTGATTTCTTCGGGCTTCTTTTGTTCTTGAGTATTGGACTCCTATGCATCTTTTTATGTCTTCTTTTGAGGTGTTGCATCCTCATTGCCTTGGTCCAATTCTCTTCGCATCCTGTGAACTATAATTATAAACACTAGCAAACATATTAGTCCACAGGTTGTGTTAATCATCAAACACCGAAACTCAATTAGCCAAATGGCCCGGGGTCCATTTTCCTTACAATCTTCCCCTTTTTGGTGATTGATGACAACACAACCAAAGCAAGCAAATAATATAAGTATTTGAATTAAAATATGCAATCTACTTGCTAAGATGCATGATTATCCCCACAATGTGAAATTATGGACTTAAGCCTCCCCCTAACTCCAGAATTCACTTACTTCCTATTTATGGACCAAATAACCAAAACCACTGGAAAAACCATTTGTAGATATAAAATTTTAAATTGGTGGTGTTTGGTGTTTGATATAGTTTTCATTGCTTTGGTCCCTAAACTTCCCCCCCTTTGGCATCAAGCACCGAAAAGGAAGACATTAAAAGCATGTAGGAAGTAAATAACAGCTTGCCCTCATCAAGAATTTTATCAAATGATACCACTAGAAGGATATTAAAATAAACCACATGAATGATACCAGTTGAAATGATTACTCCCCCTAAATGAGTGTTCTCTTTAGAAAGAGGTTTCTCCCCTTTTTAGAGATGAAGAAATACTCCCCCTGACAGAGATCCTCTACTTAGGAAGAAGCATGTGAAAATTAGAGGTGCAAGACATGATTTGAAAAGACTAACTTCCTTATGCATAGGTAACAGAATATGAGTTAACTACTTATGCATTTTTGCAACATGGAAGCATATGATATGAAATCTAGTCTAATCAAATTTTGGAGAAGACATGTAAATGATACTGAAAGTAGTCTCAAAAGATACCAATTGAAAGTCAATGGTGAGCTTGAGAGACATGAGAGTTCTTGGAGATTTTGCAGTGGAAGATTGTTGTCTTTCTCCGGGGACCTTATTTTCCTTACAATGAGACTATCACATAAAATAGACTTGAAAAGGTGTTAGTCTCAAAGTGTTAGATTATAGAGTAATCTCCCCCAAAAGGTGTGCATACAAGTTTTGAATACTTGTAGGAGACATGCACTTTGATTTGATATCAAGAGGGGCAAATTATCTATAATCCTAACTTTGGCACATATAAGTTAAATGATACAACTTGTAGAAATCAAAATTTTCAATTGATGCATCATTTACTATGGAGTGATATAGAAGCTATGTGCCGTGCTTAAATAAACATTTTAAGCCATGTAGGTTTGCTTAGGTATATGAATTAAAAGCAAGCAATCCTACCATATGATTTACCTAGTATGCATGATTTTAAACAAAAGTACATAATAAATGTAATACTAGGCAAGAGAGGTAAACTAGATAAAAGGTAAATGGATATGCATATCAAAAATACAATAAAACTAGTTACCTTAGTCATGGTTGAGAAATTTGGGTCCAAATTTTCACTAACCTACTTGGCAAGTATACTTGATCCAATATGATGTATCCCATGATATACATCCCAAATTTGCCAAGTCTCCAAATTTCCCTATGACCTTTGGTCTACTCACTTCCCTTTCGGGATCCAAACCTTCTTGGTGCTTTTCATGGTTGAACTTATTTCCTTTGGCACCCAGATGCGTTTGGCCCCCTTTCCTTTGTTGGCTTGCTTGTTGGCCTTGATTCCTATCACCTTTCCATTCTTCTTTTTGATTAAGTATGGTGTAGCAGTCTTTTTATCCACCTTTTTGATGTAGGTGTTGGAGATTTTGCTTGATGGCTTTTGCTTGAGCTTTTGCCTTTGTTTATCCCCGGTCATCGCCTTGCATTGGAAAGACTTGTGGCCTTCCTTGTGGCATAGCCTACAAATCATAGTTTCTCCCTCCATAGGCTTGTTCACTCCCGCAGTGGTGTTATCCTGTGGAGGTTGGATTTGTTTGGCTTTGCCTTTCTTGTCATACAAAGCCTTGCCAAGGCGAGCCACTTCTTGCTTTAATTGTTCATTTTCCTTTGCAACCTCATCCGAACATGTCTCTACAACAATATTCTCAACAACGACTTGGTTGCAGGGGTTAGAATCATCAATTAAATCAAAGCAGGAAGTAGAAGCATCTTTCTTAATTATTTCAGGCATTTCAATTAAAGATACTGCTGGGTGCTACCAATGTTTTTTAGCTTAGCAGTTAGCTCATTATTGTGTATGCTAAGAATTTCCATTTTCTCTAGCAAATTTTCAATAGCTTCTTGGGAGCTAGCTAACTTAGCCTTAAGTTTTTCATTTTTTTTTGATACGGCTATCATCGGTAGCAGTGGATAGAGCACTAGATTCTAATAGCTCAATTTTAGTTGACAGCTCACTATTTAAGTTTGCAAAAGTTTCAAATTTTTCTAGCAAACCTTTGTAATCATTTTGAGAGCTAACCAACTTCTTTTTCAAAGTTTTAAGTTGAGCTTTTTGCTTAGTGCAAACATCCTGGAAAAAATCTACGGCTTCCGCAAGCTCATCTAGAGAGGGCTTTCCCTCACCTTCATCATCACTACTACTTTCATCACTAGAGGATGGAGTGCTTGTGTTACCTCTTGCCATAAGGCATTTGTGTGATGAACGTGATGAGCGTGATGAGGACCGGTGGCTGCGCGTCCTTGAAGGTTCATCTTCACTTAAAGAATCATCCCAAGTTCTAACACTTGTTAGCGCCTTGCCTTTGCTCCTCTCCTTTTTGGGTTTGGCCATATTTGGACAGTTGTCCCTGAAGTGGCCCTTCTCCCCACATGCGAAGCATCCTCTCTTCCTTTGCTTTTTCCTGTCAATGTTAAAGAGAAGATCCTCGACCTGCAGGGGCACACCCATTAGATTAATCTTGCGAATCATCCTCATTACCTTTTCGACGCGTTAGATTGTTTCTTCGTCCTCGGAGGATGATGTGCATGGTTGATTATCTTCATCATCATCACTTTCTTCTTCTTCCTCTTCTTCACTTGAGGAACTTGGAGTGGGAGCCTTCTTTTTGCCCTTCCTTTCATCACATGCAAAAGCATATGGTCTTGAGGAAGTTGGCTCCTCTCCCCGACTCATTTTTCGTGACATCTCAAAGGCCGCGATTTTCCCAATCACAATGGTCGGGGTCATGTTGCTCAAGTCCTCCATGTTGTGAAGGATGGTGATGATGCTCCTATATCTTTGTTGTGGTAGCAGGGAGATAATCTTCCTCACAATGTCCGCATCACCTAGCTTATTAATTCCAATAGAATTGAGCTCATTGATAATTAGATTCAAACGAGAATACATGTCTCTAACAAGCTCATCATCTTTCATAGCAAAAGTATTATACTCATTTAAGACTAGGCAATGTTTTTGCTCACGAACATTGGATGTGCCGTCATGGAGCTCATGCAATTTTAGCCAAATCTCATTAGCAGTTTTCAAGGTAAATACTTGGTTAAAAATATCCATGCTAAGAGATTCATACAAGCAATTTTTGGCTCTAGCATTTAAATGAATTTCTTTTTCCTCACTCGTGGTGGGTTTCTCGGGATTCTTGAGGGGTTTCATCCCGTCACGAGTGACTCTCCAAACACCTAGATCAACGGCCTCTAGGTAACAAGCCATTCTAGCACTATAATATGGGAAGTTAGTGCCGTCAAAGTGTGGTGGCCTATGGGTATCCATCCCTTCCTCTAAAAAGCGTTGGCTCTTTTAGCGGTGAAGCTAAAGCGTTTCAAATGAGCCAAACCGGGTTCTGATACCACTTGTAGGAAACGGGTGACGCCTAAGAGGGGGGGTGAATTAGGACTTCTAAAACTTTTACTAAACTAGGCCACAATTAAATCCCTAGAGCAAAACCTATGCAAATAATCAAAACTAGAATGTGCAAACTAGGTTTTGTCTAAGTGTTGCTATCTCTACCGCAAAGGCTAAATTTCAATCTACACTAAATAAGTATGACTACAAGATTGAAACTTAAATGCTTAATATAAATGCGGAATGTAAAGAGCTAAGTAGAGAAGCAAACTCTCGTGGATGACGCCGGTATTTTTACCGAGGTATCCGGAACCACGCAAGGTCCCGACTAATCCTCGTTGGTGCCCCTACGCAAAGGGAAGCCCACGCGAGGGCCAAGCACCATGGTCGAGTAACTCTGTAGAGAGCCACGGGCCTTCTCCACGCGCAAGTGGTGCTCCGCTTCCGGCTCCTCTCGGACGCTCCCCGCCGTCTCCACTATCGAGCTTCCGGCCGAAACGCCGCGGGCCTCGTTCCCTCCGGTACACGGTGGCGGCCGTGACACAAACGCGGTTGTCACGGTCTCGCAAGACTCTCGCCCCACTTGGTACAATTACAACGGCTCGTGCAAGAGCCGAGGGGTTGTGTGGTTTTACAAAACTCACTCAACTAACTAGGGTTCACCTAGAGCAAGCGCTAAAGCGGTCTAACTAACCTAAGCACTTCGCAAAGCACCTAGGCTAATCACCGAGTGATTCTATTAAGCACTTGGGTGTTTGAGCTCTTGGAAATATGCACTATGTGTCTTGGTATGTTGCTTGGGCTCTCACACTTGAGAATGGCCGGTTGGGGTGGTATTTATAGCCTCCACACCCCAAACTAGCCGTTGGACAGAAAGCAGCAGCTTTCTGTCGTCGGGTGCACCAGACAGTCCGGTGCACCACCGGACATCTACTGTGCAGTGTCTGGTGCACGCCACGTCAGCCGACCGTTGGTGCCTGTAGCAGTCGACCGTTGGATCCGACCGTTGCCGTCTGCCCGTGGCACACCGGACAGTCCGGTGCACACCGGACAGTCCGGTGCTACAGCCAGAGAGCGCCTGTCTGTGGCCTCTCTGCGCAGACTGTCCGGTGCCACACCGGACAGTCCGGTGCACACCGGACATCACTGTCCGGTGCGCCACCAGGCGCTGGCTGACAGCCCGCTTCTTGGGTTTCTTTGCTGATTTCTTCGGGCTTCTTTTGTTCTTGAGTATTGGACTCCTATGCATCTTTTTATGTCTTCTTTTGAGGTGTTGCATCCTCATTGCCTTGGTCCAATTCTCTTCGCATCCTGTGAACTATAATTATAAACACTAGCAAACATATTAGTCCACAGGTTGTGTTAATCATCAAACACCAAAACTCAATTAGCCAAATGGCCCGGGGTCCATTTTCCTTACACGCCACTCCCTCGGTTCACGTGGACTGAGCTTGATAGCTCACCAACTGTGCAATTAAGTTGGGGGAAAACTCTCTTTGTCTGGAATTTGGTTTAGTTCGAAGCTGGGCGCCGGTCTTGGCCCCCTCCGGTCGGTCTAGCTCGTCGGAGTTGAGCTCTCCGTGCTGAGCGCCGTCGTGGACCAGTCGGGGTAGAGAAATAGAACCTCAGGGACCTCGGTGCAAGTTATCAGTGACTGATATAAATAGTAACTGAACTCGTTCCCAGTTAGCTGAAACCCCGAGGGTCTCTGTGCAAAGTCGCCAAGGTGCGGACGCGCGCGCGCGTTTCCCCCTGGTATTGGGCCGGCTGGGCTAGAATCAGCCCAACACTATTCAATTTTTTTCCTTTTCTTTTTCAGTAGAATTTAGAAATCCATAGAAAATTGTAGAAAAATCCCAAAATTGTGAAACCAATTTTCCTAGGCTCCTTATTTTCCATAGTATTTAATAAAAATAGTTTCATGATTTTTAGGCTAAATAAGGAATTTTAAGGCATTTAAAGTAGTTTAAAGCATTAGTTCTGGATTTTTAGAAAATATATGGTAATTCCAAAAATGTCCAAACTTTTTATATGAGTTCTATACATTATTTAGAAGCCTTAGGTAGAGTTTGGGTTGATTTGGACCTTGTTTGATAACTAGAACCCAAAACCCCCCTGCTCTATGAACTCCTTTACTGACTCCGGAAACCCTAAGTTCTCGGAGTTCCGTGAAGGAAAATTGTATTCAAGACCTTAAATAATAAGCTTTTATTATCTATGCACTTTCATCAGCATTACATGGCATTCATTCTTATATACATATATGTGGTTATGTTTAGAAAACGAAGAAGAAATTGAAGTGAGTGAAGAGAAGGCACCACCACCTTCGGACTCTCAGGCAGGATCTTGTCTCTACTTTGACATCTGCGGGCCTGATCCTGACTCACCTACTGACGAAGGCAAGCCCCAGTGCATTTGCCACCTCCTTGATGTTTTTAAACTTTTCTCACTTGCTTGATGCATTAGGTGATAGGAGTTGATTACTAAAACAATTCCTGCATTACCTTCCTTGAATTTGATTACCTTCCTTGATCACCCGCTTTACAAAAGATTTTGATGCTTAGCCTTGCTTTAGAAAAACAAAATGTTTGTTTTACAAAATATGATATGGCAAAAGTGGGTGGGATGTTTTCGAAAATAAAACTTGATGGTGGATCTGTCAAAGGCCTTGATGGGTTCAACATCCGGAAAAGATGTACCTCTGCCAAGTACCAAGTTTTGGGTTTTGAAATGATGAAGCTGAGACCAGGCGGGTGACTTGCACGAGAAGAGAGTCGTGGTGTAGTGTCTCCGTATGAGTCGATTAAGGACCGTGTCGATGTAGGCTTGATGACCGAGGACCCTTTAACTGGTCACATGCCTCGTCATGGGTAAGCCTTGCCTCGGGCAGACTAAGGCCAGAATAAGATAACACGAAATGGGCGTGGAGCAGTGGCGAGAGTAGCGTGTACCCTCCGTAGCAAGAGGCTGGACGGTGGTGTATCTGTACTCTCGGTTTGCGTGAACCTGATCTGGTCTTAAGAACCCCGGTGGCGGGTTGACATATGCAAGGGTTAAGTGCTACATATGTCGTGTGATCGGAGATCCTCAGCTGAGTATAATCGATTCAGATCGCCGTACCTTCACGGTTATGAAGACTTGGTCACTGACTTACACGTAGCAATCCAGTGAAGATGAAGGAAGAATTAAGAACTTGGCTAGTTCCGGATAAGTGTTTGAACTAGGTTAGAAAGAACTCTAGATGTAGGTAAGTCTACCTAACTTGACAATAAAACTGGATTTTTAAGGATCCACTTGTAGTAAGCATTTATGCAACAACAGAGTCATTGATCTTGAGATACCTTACCTTGACTCCCTTATAACCAGCATACCCTTGAGAGTCTTTTCTTTAGTCGGGTAAGACTTGCTGAGTAATTCCATACTCAGGGTTTATTCCTTCGTTGTTTTTAGGTGAGGAAGTAGTAGATTTCTGTTGCTTCTGTACCAAGGTGGTTCCACATGAGGAAAAACAAGAGTGAAGATGTGGGAGGACATGGTCCTCCATAAGAAACTTTTACTTAAAGACTTTTCGGGAGGAGTTTTGCCTCCCTTGGTTATGTAATAATACTACTCAGCACTCGTTTATATTTCTGGTCTGTAACAAGTAACTTGATCTTACTGTTAAAATAAATGTAAGTTATGTAATCACTTCCGCTGCTCGATATCTCCGATGTTCTGTAATGTCTGCAAGACGGGTGAAACGTTCCTGGAAAGGTAAGAAAAGATACCGAACTTGTCAAGTGATTCAGGAACATCTACAGGGTTGTCTGATGTCTGTTGGACAAGGACAACTGTAGGTGGGCCTAATGACTTGGGAGGTTCCATCACACGGCAAGGCCAACCGAGCCGAGGGACTCCTACACCTCCGGGATACGGATACCTCACTCATCACCTTTCGCGAAAAGTAACTCTCGCTCGGATAAACGATTCTGCTATTGACAGACAAGTCATGATGCTCGAAACAAGAGGAGAGAAGACGCAGCTTTTTAAACACGACGATAAAGTGTTTAGGCCTCGACGGCCGCGAAAAAGCATGTGCATGCTATAGGCAAACTGTTCCTGCAGGTTCGGGCATCGGCAAGGGGAGCGACAGCACCCTCGACGTTGTTTCCACCCTCGGTGGAACCTGGCCCAGCCTCTGACGGTGACCTGGGCAAAAGGACCTCCACCTAAGGAAGGACACCAACACCGCGCCAGCAGATATCTTGGCCAAGCTCCAGCGGCTGCTACCACATCTTCCTCGGCCTGGGAAGCCGCCATCTCTTGGGCCAACGAAGTCTCTTTCCGAGCCGACTCCGCGTCTATCCGCGCTAACACCGCTGCCTCCGGCTCCGGCTCATCGCAGAGCAGCCGAGGGTTCCAAAAACTGAGCAAGGGAAGCCTAGAGCGGCAAGGCCGACAGAGCCGAGGGACTCCTACGCCTCCGAGATACGGACACCTCACTCGTCACCTTCTGCGAAAGGCAACCGACGCTCGGTTAAGTGGTTCGGCTAGCCAACAGACAAGTCCCAGCGCTCAGAATGAGGAAGACACACAGCTTCATTCTCGAATACCCAAATGTTCAGGCCTCGACAGCCACAAAGAACAAACACATATACTTGGGGTAACTATGCTACACAGACTTAGACGTCGGCAGAACCCTTGGCGGTTCTCCCGATCTACGACAAGTGTCTAAGTACTTGAAGCGGTTACATTTTGCTCCAGCAAAAACACGGTATATCTCCTTACAAACGGGACTCTGGTTCCGCTCCCATGGGTACGAACAACCCCCACACCAGGGGGCCCACGAGATGACGAACTCCAAGAGGGCCGGTAGTAACTGCAGCGACAGACGAGCGGAGGCAGCGGTCAAGTCGCCTGCAGGCTCGCGTCCCCTCCTAAAGCGACGGGAGAGCCCTCTCCCACGGCGTGAAGACGACACGCCCATGCCCCGTTCCTCGAACGGCTCACACGCGCAACGGGCGCCACATGAATCGCCCGTCCCGTCGCATTAACTCCCCGACGGAGCAGGCAACACCTCTGGCAGGCGAGGCGGGCGTCGCTTCGCCTTCGCCATAATGACCGCGTCAAAAAAGGTGCGCCACCTTATTTAAATTCATATCCTTCCCCTCCTCCTCTCTCTCTCTCTCTCTCTTGCCACAGGGACCGGGAAAGGGGACGTTGTGGAAAGGATCCTTCTCAGCGGAGGAAGCGGGCCCCGAGCCCTCCTACTGATCAGGGGTTCGAAGGCTGGCCCCTCGGAAGGGTTTCGACAGCCGCCCCAGAGCACTCGGACTTCAAGCCCATTACTGATCAGGGGTTCGAAGGCTGGCCCCTCGGAAGGGTTCGACAGCTGCCCCAGAGTGCCCGGGCTCCATGCCCACTACTGATCAGGGGTTCGTAGGCTGGCCCCTCGGAAGTGTTCGACAGTCGCCCCAGAGCATGCAGAGTGAGGGATGACTCTGGGTACGTTCGATACATAGCCGAGGCTCGAGCTACGCTCCCGAGGTACCCTAGGACATTTCCGAGACCGGCGGGAACGATTTGTAACGGAATCCCACCGGAGGGAGGCATCGAGCCCTTGGACCCTGTCGAAGGGGTCTGGGTCCGGCGAATCACCCGCAGGTACTTTTGGAGCGCGCCTCTGGGCCACCAGCCGACCCCTAACAAACGGGGCACAGGCGTCCACTCGGATCACCCGTTAGCAGCTCACTGGAAACACCATGTTTGGCGCCCTCTGAGGGCAACATGGCGCTTTCCCCCCTCCTCCTTGCGGAAAGGCGACGCAGGGGCGTATAATAAAGTCGAGAAGGTCCTTGATCGTCCTCTCACTCCGTGCAGAGGCTCGGGGGCTGCTCTCGCACCCAGCTACGGCCAAAACTGTTGACAGCGTCAACAAACCAGCTTGATAACTTGGAACCCGACCACGCACCTAGGCTACGGCCGGGCCGCATGAGGGAACGATCAGACCGGCCAAAGCACCACGAAAAGCATTCAGACCTCAGAGGAGTCAAACCACTCCTCCAAGGCCTCGGGGGCTACACCCAGCGAATGCGCTCACGCGCACCCACCAGAACAAGGCAAAAACCGAGAAAGGCCGGTCCCCTCACCGGAAACGCGGCAAAAGCCTCCAAGCGAGTACCATCACTCCCTTCGAGGCTCAGGGGCTACTGTCGGGTACCATAATTAGGGGTACCCCCAACGCTCCTAATCATGGCTGGTAAACACCCTCAGACCAACTGACGGGTGCGGTTCAAGCCAAGACTTCGTCTACCCGAAGGACGCGATCTCACCCGAGCCCAGCCTCAGGTTGGAACAGTAGTCCCAGACGAGTTCACGCCTCGCCCGAGGGCCTCCTCAGGCAGCGAGCGCCCCCTCGGCACTCCCAAGGCCTGGCTCGGGCAGGCTTCGTTGTGAAGCAACCTTGGCCAGACCGCATCACCAACCGACCGCTTCGCAGGCGCATTAAATGCAGGGGATGCCTGACGCCGTATCCTGACACACGCGCCTCAGTCAGCCAGGCCGAAGTGACCACGGTCACTTCACCCCTCTTCTTTACTGTCCGACATGACAGGAAAACAGTGTCGCTCGCTCTGCTCCGACTTCCGTGTCAGCCACCCCGGCGACGACTGACAACAAGTCACGATCAACCACCGAGTTCAGCCTCGGGCGCAACAGGAAGCTCCGGCTCGCCCGACCTCATGCTCCGGCCTTGGGAGGAGGTCTCCGCCTCGCCCGACCTCAGGCTTCGGCCTTGGGAGGAGATCTTCGCCTCGCCCGACCTCAGGCTCCAGCCTCGGGAGGAGATCTCCGCCTCGCCCGACCCCGGCCTCGGCCTCAAGAGAAGTCTCCGCCTCGACCGACCCTGGGCTCGGACCGACCTCGCTAGTAGGGGATACATCATTTCCCTATTCCTAGCCTGCTCAGGCTACAAGGAACAAGACCGGCGTCCCATCTGGCTTACCCCGGCGACGGGTAATGATGGTGCCCTGCGTGCGCCATGACGCCGGTGGCTCTCAGCCCTTACGACAGCAAGGAGACGTCAGCAGGATCCTCACCGCGCTGCCAGCTGTGCTCCTACAGGACTCAGGCGCTCCTCCGGTGGCCACGCCATCACATGTACAGGGCCCAAGCTCTCCCCCAACGGCCACGTTGGCATGTACACATGGCTTAGGCACTCCACTGCCGGACACGTTAGCGCATAGCTACGCCCCCTGTTGTACGTCTGGACTCTCTCCTTGCCTCTATAAAAGGGAGATCCAGGGCCACCCTGAGGGGGGTTCGCGCGAGGGAAGCGGCAGACGAACTCTGTGTCTCCCTCTCCCTCACGCGACACGCTTGTAACCCCTACTGCGAGCGGCGCCCCTGGTGCAGGATAATACAGGGCTCGTTCCCACCTCTTGTGTTCCATCCCGCGCCAACCCATCTGGGCAGGTACACGCAGTGATTTCACTAGTCGGTCCAAGGGACCCCCTCGGGTCCGAGACACCGACAATGATGTTGTCCTTTTTGTTCACCCAACAGCAGAAGATTTATCTATCACTTTTGGCATTCTTCAGCTTTTTGGGATGCCTCTGGGCTGCACAATAATGCCCAAAAATCTAATGTCATTCCTATCATATGTTCAAATGAGGATATGGTGGAGACCCAAAGTTTGTTGCCTTGTGGAATATCTTCGTTCCCTTATCGTTATTTAGGTCTTCCTCTATCCTTGCACAAGTTATCTAGGCGACAGTTCCAACCTTTTATTGATAGATTTGCTGACCAGCTTTTAAGTTGGAAGGCAGACTATTGACAAAGGCAGGGAGAAGAATCCAAGTTCAGCATGTCCTTACCAGCATGACGGTTTATATGGCAATGGCAGTTGATATCCCACAATGGGGTTTAGATGCCATTAACAGAATAAAGAAAGGTTTTCTTTGGAGAGGTCCAAAAGAGGTAAAGGGGGGCACTTGAGAGCACCTAGAGGGGGTGAATAGGTGATCCTGTAAAATTCAACACTAATAGCCACAAAACTTAGTTACGAAAGTTAGAACGGCTAAGTAGCTTAAAACGAGGTCTTGTGAATACAGACAATCAAAGAGAAAGCACACAAGAGACACGCGATTTTATCTCGTGGTTCGGTCAAGTAACACTTACCTGCTTCCACGTTGTGGCGTCCCAATGGACGAGGGTTGCACTCAACCCCTTTCAAGTGATCTGATGATCAACTTGAATACCATGGTTTTTCCTTTCTTAGTCTTTCTCCCGTTTGCGAGGAATCTCCACAACTTGGAGCCTCTCGCCCTTACAATGATGATCACAAAAGAAGCACAGAAGTAAGGGAGGGGAGAGCAACACAAACAAGACTAAAATCCACAGCACAATCACGCACACAAGTCACAACTCGAGCTCAAAACACAACGCACGGAGTTCACAACTCTAATGGAGCTCAAGTCACTATCTCAAAGAATCGAATGCGTGAAGTTGGAGTCTTTGAGTCTTAGAATGTTTATTGTAAGCTTATGTAACTCCTCCATGCGCATAGGGGTCCCTTTTATAGCCCCAAGGCAGCTAGGAGCCGTTGAAGATCAACAAGGAAAGCTATCCTTGCCTTCTGTCGAGTGGGGCACCGGACAGTCCGGTGCGCCACCAGACAGTCACTGTAGACGGTCCGATGCCGATTTCCTTCCTTTTCTGACGCAGACGATCGTTGCAACTCTGGGCCCATTGGCACACCGGACACTGTCCGGTGCACACCGGACAGTCCGATGCCCCCCGCCGACCGTTGGAGCTGCCACGCGTCACGCGAAGATTGCACGGCCGACCGTTGGCGCAGACGACCGTTGGCTCATCGGATAGTCCGGTAAATTTTAGCCGTACGTCGCTGATCCTCTTCCTGAGAGCGACGAGTTCGCCGCGGACGACTCACCGGACAGTCCGGTGTATTATAGTCATACGCCGCCGTCGAGTCCCGAGAGCAGCCTGTTCACGCGGACTAGCCTGGTGCACCGGACACTGTCTGGTGCACCACCGGACAGTCCGGTGTGCCAGGTCGAGCTGGACTTTGGTTGCACACAGCCAAGTCTTTTGCAATTATTTCTTTTCCTGTTTCTAGCACTTAGACAAAATATGTTAGTACTCAAAACAATGTACTAAGTCTAGAAACATACCCCATGTCTTGATTTGCACTTTTCTCTTTATTTAGCATATAAGAACTTAATTAAATGTGTTGGGCACTTAATCACCAAAACATAATAGAAATTGCCCAAGGGCACATTTCCCTTTCAATCTCCCCCTTTTTAGTGATTTATGCCAACACATCCAAAAGCAATCAAAAGAAGTGCAACATCAATGCAATTGAGAACAAAATTGTCTTTGCACAAGTTTTGACATATTTGGATCATTCTTTGCCACCACTTGGTTTGTTTTTGCAAATCAAATTCATTTTCCTATCTCTAAGTCAAACTCACTTGTTTGGGCACAAAGAGAGATAATCCAAGAGTGAAATTGATCAAGTCCTAAAAACTCCCCCTTTTCCCATGATCAAAAATTCTCCCCCACAAGAGACTAAATTTTGCAATAAGAGTATTTTGGACAAATCAAAAAGTTCTAACTCTATTGTTTTCAAAATTCACAAGTGGTAGCAGATACATTTGCTTTGGCCATAATTTCTCCCCCTTTGGCATTAAGCACCAAAACGGGATCATTCTTGGCCCTTTAACCCCATTGCCTCACTAAAATTGTCAATTAAGAGCAAAAAGACAATAAGAGCATAGGTATGAACTTGGAAGTAAATACACCAATACCGGAGTGCAGTGGAAGTCTTTGCAACGTCCAAGTCCATTTTCCCTTTCAATGCACCTTTGAGACTGAGAGCACCTAGAGGGGGGGTGAATAGGTGATCCTGTAAAAACTTGAAACTTAAAGCCACAAAACTTGATTAGGAGTTAGCACAATAAAATCAAGTGGCTAAGGAGAGCTCTTGTGAAGCACAATAGACACAGTGAGAACAAGCACAAGAGACACGAGGATTTATCCCGTGGTTCGGCCAAGTACAACACTTGCCTACTCCACGTTGTGGCGTCCCAACGGACGAGGGTTGCACTCAACCCCTCTCAAGTGATCCGATGATCGACTTGAATACCACGTTGTTCTTCTTTCTTTACTCTTTCCCATTTGCGAGGAATCTCCACAACTTGGAGTCTCTCGCCCTTACAATGAGAATCAAAGTGAAAGCACTAGAGTAAGGGAGGGAAGCAACACACAAAAATTCACAGCAATACGCACACACACGGCCAAGACTTGAGCTCAAAAGAATATCACAAGGTTCTCACTAGAACGGAGCTCAAATCACTAAGAATGTCAAACAAGTGCGCAAAGATGGAGTGTGAGTGATCAAGAATGCTCAAAGTATGCTTGGTGTACTCCTCCATGCGCCTAGGGGTCCCTTTTATAGCCCCAAGGCAGCTAGGAGCCGTTGAGAGCAATCCAGGAAGGCAATTCTTGCCTTCTGTCGACTTGCGCACCGAACAGTCTGGTGCACCACCGGACACTGTCCGGTGCGGATTTCTTTCCTATTCTGGCACAGCCGACCGTTGGAGACTTGGAGCCATTGGCGCACCGGACACTGTCCGGTGCACACCGGACAGTCCGGTGCTCCCATCCGACCGTTGGCTCGGCCACGCGTCACGCGCGGATTGCGCGGCCGACCGTTGGTGCGCCCGACCGTTGGCTCACCGGACAGTCCGGTGAATTATAGCCGTACGCTGTTGACTTGGTTCCCGAGAGCGGTGACTTCGCCGCAGCCGACTCACCGGACACTGTCCGGTGCACCACCGGACAGTCCGGTGATTTATAGTCGTACGCCGCCGTCAAGACCCGAGAGCAGCCAGTTGATCAGACGCCAGCCTGGCGCATCGGACACTGTCCGGTGCACCACCGGACAGTCCGGTGCACCCAAACTGAGCAGAGTCTTGGCTGCTCGAGCCAAGTCTTTTCCAATTGTATTTTCTCTGATTCTAACACTTAGACAAATATGTTAGTACACAAAAACCAATGTACTAAGTCTAGAATCATACCTTTGTGTTGACTTTGCACTTCTTCCACCATTTGGCATAGTTTCACACTTAAACCATTTGTGTTGGCACTTGATCACCAAATACTTAGAAATAGCCCAAGGGCACATTTCCCTTTCAATCTCCCCCTTTTTGGTGATTTATGCCAACACAACAAAAAGCAACTAAAAGAAGTGCAACATCAATGCAAATGAGAACACAAATTTGTTTTGATTCAAATTTGGCATATTTGGATCATTCTTTGCCACCACTTGGTTTGTTTTTGCAAATCAAACTCAATTTCCTATCTCTAAGTCAAACACACTTGTTGAGGCATAGAGAGAGGTATTTCAAGAGAAATTGATCAAGAATTCAAAAACTCCCCCTTTTTCCCATAATCAACCATTATCCCAACAAGAGACCAACATTTGACAATAAGAGACAATAAGAGTATTTTGACAAACCAAAAGCTCTAATTCTATTATTTTCAAAATTCTCAAGTGGTAGCTGATCCATTTCTTGCTTTGGCCTTATTTTCTCCCCCTTTGGCATCAAGCACCAAAACAGGATCAATCTTGGCCCCTAAACCCCATTGCCTCACCAAAATATTCAAATAAGAGTAAAAAGGCAATAAGGGTATTGAAATGAACTTGGAGTTAGTTACCCTCTCATCGGAGTGCAGTGGAAGTCTTTCATGGTCCAAGTCCATCTTTCCCTTTCAATCCACTTTTGAGACTAAATCAAGCAAGCTCAAACACATGGTTAGTCTCAAAAGGATCAAGTTGTAGCATATCTCCCCCTAAATATGTGCATCACTCACAATTGGACTTGTGAGGTCCGGGGAGTGCTTGTACAACTTGAGCACCATCAATAAACAACAAAATGCATAAGGGAACATGATCAAGGCATAATACACATGTATGCTCTATATCAATCCAAGTTCCACGAATCTAAAACATTTAGCTCACTACGCAGCCTGCAAAAGGTCTTTTCATCTAAAGGCTTGGTAAAGATATCAGCTAGCTGGTTCTCGGTGCTAACATAAAACACTTCGATATCTCCCTTTTGCTGGTGGTCTCTCAAAAAGTGATGCCGGATGTTAATGTGCTTTGTGCGGCTGTGCTCAACAGGATTGTCCGCCGTGCGGATAGCACTCTCATTGTCACATAGTAGTGGGACTTTGCTCAGATTGTAGCCAAAGTCCCGGAGGGTTTGCCTCATCCAAAGTAGTCGCGTGCAACACTGTCCTGCGGCAACGTACTCGGCCTCAGCGGTGGATAGGGCAACAGAGGTTTGTTTCTTAGAACTCCAGGACACCAGGGACCTTCCTAGGAATTGGCACGTCCCTGATATACTCTTCCTATCGACCTTACATCCAGCATAATCAGAGTCTGAATATCCAATTAAGTCAAAGGTAGAGACCCCTTTGGATACCAGATCCCGAAGCAAGGCGTAGCGACTAAATATCTAAGAATTCGCTTCACGGCCACTAAGTGACACTCTCTTGGATCGGATTGAAATCTAGCACACATGCATACACTAAGCATAATTTCCGGTCTACTAGCACATAAGTAGAGCAAGGAACCTATCATGGACCGGTACGCTTTTTGATCAACGGACTTACCTCCTTTGTTGAGGTCGACGTGTCCGTTAGTTCCCATTGGAGTCTTCGCGGGCTTGGCATCCTTCATCCCAAACCGCTTGAGCAAGTATTGCGTATACTTCGTTTGAGAGATGAAAGTGCCGTCCTTGAGTTGCTTCACTTGGAACCCAAGGAAGTAGTTCAACTCGCCCATCATCGACATCTCAAATTTTTGAGTCATCACCCTGCTAAACTCTTCACAATACTTTTGGTTAGTAGAACCAAATATTATGTCATCGACATATATTTGGCACACAAATAGATCACCGTCTCAAGTCTTAGTGAAAAGAGTTGGATCGGCTTTCCCAACCTTGAAAGCATTTGCAATTAAAAAGTCTCTAAGGCATTCATACCATGCTCTTGGGGCTTGCTTAAGTCGATAGAGCGCCTTAGAGAGCTTACACACATGGTCGGGGTACCGTTCATCCTCAAAGCCAGGGGGTTGCTCCACGTACACCTCCTCCTTGATTGGCCCGTTGAGGAAAGCGCTCTTCACGTCCATTTGGAACAACCTGAAAGAATGGTGTCGGCGTTTCAACCCCGGGGGATCCCTGGACCGACGAGTAAATTGTCGCTGCGTGTCCTAGCCCAGATGGGTCGGCGCGAGACGGAACACAAGGGGGAAAAGCAATAAGGGGAACCGCGGCTCGTGTTGTCCTGAGCCCACGGCGGATGCGCTTGCAGTAGTGGGTTACAAGCATTCGCGAGGGAGAGAGAGAGAGTGAGCCTGCTCGTCAACCCGTCCTCCCGCGCGACCACCTTTTCATACGAGGGCCCTGGACCTTCCTTTTATAGACGTAAGGAGAGGGTCCAGGTGTACAACGGGGGGTGTAGCAGTGTGCTAACGTGTCTAGCAGAGAGGAGCCAGAGCCCTATGTACATGTCGATGTGGCTGTCGGAGAGGTGTTGGAGCCCTGTTCGTGTGGCGTCGTGGCCGTCGGAGGAGCGCTTGAGCCCTGTAGAAGCACAGCTGTTGGGGCTGACAGGACCTTGCTGACGTCCCCTTGCTTCCGTAAGGGGCTGAGAACCGTTGTTGTCCTGGAGCATGCGGGGTGTCATCATTACTTGTTTTACCGGGGCGAGCCAGATGGGACGCCGGTCTTGTTCCCCGTAGCCCGAGCTAGCTAGGGGTAGGGTAATGATGTACCCCCCTGCGACGTGGTTGGTCCGAGCCTAGAGTCGGGCGAGGCGGTGACTCCTCCGAGGTCGAGGCTGAGTCCGGGCCTGGGGGTCGGGCGAGGCGGAGACCGTCTTCCGGAGTCGAGGTTGAGTCCGAGCCCTAAGGTCGGGCGAGGCGGAGACCGTCTTCTGGAGTCGAGGTGGAGTCCGAGCCCTGGGGTTGGGCGAGGCGAAGACCGTCTTCTGGAGTCGAGGTTGAGTCTGAGCCCTGGGGTCAGGCGAGGCGGAGACCGTCTTCCGGAGTCGAGGTGGAGTCCCAGCCCTGGGGTCGGGCGAGGCGGAGACCGTCTTCCGAAGTCGAGGTTGAGTCCAAGCCCTGGGGTCGGGCGAGGCAGAGACTGTCTTCCGGAGTCGAGGTTGAGTCCGAGCCCTAGGGTCGGGCGAGGCGGAGACCGTCTTCCAGAGTCAAGGTGGAGTCCGAGCCCTGGGGTCGGGCGAGGCGGAGCTTCCTATGGCGCCCGAGGCTGGACTTGGCTGCTGTCAGCCTCACCCTAGCGAGTGGCACAGCAGTCGGAGCAGCACAGGCGGCGCTGTTTTCCTGTCAGGTCAGTCAGTGGAGGGGCAAAGTGAATGCGGTCACTTCGGCCTTGTCGACTGGAGAGCGCGCGTCAGGATAAGGTGTCAGGCGATCCTTGCATTGAATGCTCCTGTGATCCGGTCGGCTGGCGAGGCGATCTGGCCAAGGTTGCTTCTCCGTGAAGCCTGCCTGAGCTAGGCCTCGGGCGAGTCGAAGGTGCACCCGTTGCTTGAGGAGGTCCTCGGGCGAAGCGTGAATCTGCCTTGGTCTACTGTTCCTGCCCGAGGCTGGGCTCGGGCGAGGCGAGATCGTGTCCCTTGAGTGGACGGAGCCTTGACCTGAGTCGCGCCCATCAGGCCTTTGCAGCTTTGTGCTGATGGGGGTTACCAGCTGAGATTAGGAGTCTTGGGGGTACCCCTAATTATGGTCCCCGATAGTAGCCCCCGAGCCTCAAAGGGAGTGTTGGTACTCGCTTGGAGGCTTTTGTCGCACTTTTTTGCAAGGGGACTGGCCTTTCTTGGTTGCATTTTGTTCCGGTGGGTGCGCGCGAGCGCACCCACCGGGTGTAGCCCCCGAGGCCTCGGAGGAGTGGTTTGACTCCTTCGAGGTCTTAGTGCCTTTCGTGATGCCTCGGCCGGTCTGGTTGTTCCCTCATGCGAACTGGTCGTCGCCCGGGTGCATAGTCAGGTTCCAAGTTCTCGGGCTGGTATGTTGACGCTGTCAACGGTTTGGCCGGAGCCGGGTTTGCGAGAGCAGCCCCCGAGCCTCTGCACAGGGCGAGAGGACGGTCAAGGACTGACTCGGCTTTTTTCGTACGCCCCTTCGTCGCCTTTTCGCAAGGAGGAGGGGGGGAAAGCGCCATGTTGCCCTCGGAGGGCGCCGAACATGGTGTCTCCAGTGAGTTGCTAACGGGTGATCCAAGTGGATGCCCGTGCCCCGTTCGATAAGGGTCGGCTAGTGGCCCAGAGGCGCGCTCCAAAAGTACCTGCAGGTGATTTGCCGGACCCGGTCCCATTTGATAAGGTCCGAGGGCTCGATGCCTCCCTCTGATGGGATTCCGTTACAGAATCGCTCCTGCTGGTCTCAGAAATGTCCTAGGGTACCTCGGGAGCGTAGCCCGAGCCTCGGCCATGTATCGGACATACCCAGAGTCATCCCTCGCTCTGCGTGTTCGAACCCTTGGGGGGCCAGCCTTCGAACCCCTGATCATTAGTGGGCGCAGAGCCCGAGTGCTCTAAGGCGGCTGTTGAACCCTTCCGAGGGCTAGCCTTCGAACCTCTGATCAGTAGGAGGGCTCGGAGCCCGAGTGCTCTGAGGCGGCTGTCGAACCCTTCTGGGGGGCCAGCCTTCGAACCTCTGATCAGTAGGAGGGCTCGGGGCCCGCTTCCTTCGCGGAGAAGGATCCCTTTCGGAGTATCCCCTTTCCCGGTCCCTGTAGCAAGAGAGAGAAAGGGGAGGAGGAAAAGGATACGAAATTGAACGACGTGGCGCACCTTTTTTGACGCGGTCATCATGGCGGAGGTGAAGCGTCGCCCGCTTCGCCTGCCAAAGGTGTCGCCTGCCCTGCCGCAGAGTTAATGCGACGGGACGAGTGGTTCGCGAGGCAGCTGTTGAGCGGGCCGTTCGAGGAACGGAACATGGGCACGTCGTGTTCACACCGTGGGAGTGGGCTCTCTCGCTGTCCTAGGAGGGGACGTGAGCCTGCAGACGATTTGACTGCTGCTTCTGCCCGCCTACCGTCGCCATTACTGCCGGCCCACTTCTAGGCATATCGACCATCGCGCCTTCCCCTGCGGCTAACTAACCCGTGACTGGCGTGCTCGGCTGGTACTGTTGGTCCACGCGCAGGGTTGCCTTGAGTCGCGGCACCGACTCCACAGTCGAGAAGGCGCGGTACTGGCACAAGTGGCAATGTAGTTTCTCACACGTAGTAACCGGCGCACCGGTTACATGACGTGTGGGCCTGGGCCTCCATGCTGGATGCGTCGAAGTCGAAAGGGTGCGCCCCCTTGGTGTAGTTGCATGCCGCCTGCATGGCGGTCCGCCCTTTCACCCGCTGGTCTGGGCGAAAGTGGAGGAGTGCTTCTAACTGTTGGGCGGTTGCGCGCTCCGCGTGCGGCGGTTCGGCTTCTTCTGTCCTAGGCCAGCTCGCATGACGCGTGGGACCCAGCCCCCATGTCGTAGGGGGAGGACCTTGGAGCGTGTTGGTGAAGACTTAGTCCGCGACGGCTGAGGACGCGAGTGGGGAGAGTCGCCTTTAAAAAGGAATCGACCTCCTGGGTGGTAGCCATGCCTTCGCACTTTCCTCAGGCGTCGCGCCCTTCTGCCTTCCGAGCCCCCAGATGGGGAGCGCCCGCGTTGTCTTCGTCTCATTGTGGAAGGAGCGCAACCTCATGGAGGTTAGTACCTTTCAGCCATTGCTCGGCTTCAAGGATTTTCGTCGTGCAGCCCGGCTGCCTTCCCTCACCAATGAGCAGTTTGGTGGAGAGAAGCAAGCCGAGCTGCGGCCTCCGCCCCGGCCTCAGCTTCAAGGATCTTCGTCATCCTTGCCGAGGCGGAGGGAGAGCTGAGCCGGGGCTCTACCTCCGCATGGGCTGGCGACCCACCTCTTCCTCCAGCTTCTGGGGGTGGAAACCTTCCTCCAGCTCTGTGGAGGAGGCGTCTTCCAGCCACGCCGGGGAAGGCGAACTGCTGCTGCCCAGCCAGGGTGCAGCATTCCGTCCTCTTGTCCGGGCGACGGTGGCCAGCCGCACCGGGGGGTCTCACAACACGTCGTACGCCGCGAGGGCGGTACTCGTGTTCTGGGACGGTCCCATTCTCATTGTCATGGCGAGGACGAGAGTGAGGACCTGCCAGTGCGCTTTGGGGCGGCCGGCGCTCGCTGGTGCGGTGTTGGTGAGCGGGTGGACGTCGCCGTCGGCGCTGAGGTGGTGGCAGCCGGAGGAGGTTGTCTCTGCCAACGAGACCGTCAGCGCCACCCGCGGACCGTCCTCTGGCTCTTTGGCTTTAATGTCTGGTTCGCGTCCCTGGAGTGGGGACGCGAACGAGAGCCTTCCGGTGGCAGTGTTCGTCCTGGGACCATCGCTGCTGCTGCAGAGGTCGCCGGCGAGTCGCCCAGAGTTTGTCGTCTCGCAGGCCCTCCGATGTGGGGGGTTGTTCGTACCTGCGGGAGTGGAACCGGAGTTCCGTTTGTAATAGCACCTTGAGTGCCGGTGTTTGTTCATTGCGGCTGTCGGGGCCTGAACATTTGTGTATTTGGGCGTAAAGCCGTGTTTCTTCCTTATTTCGAGCACCAGGACTCGTCTGTCGGCTAGCTGGACCGCTTAACCAAATGTGAGTAGCCCTGTGCGGAAGGTGACGAGTGAGGTATCCATATCCCAGAGGCGTAGGAGTCCCTCGGATCGGTCGGCCTTGCCGCCCGAGGCTTCTCTTGCTCAGTTTAAGAAACCCTCGGCCGCTCTGCGACGAGCCGGAGCCGGAGGCAGCGGTGTCAGCATGGACAGAGGCGGAGTCGGCTAGAGAAGAAACTTCGTCGGCCCAGGAGTAGGGGACTTCCCAGGCCGAGGAGGTGGAGCAGCGGCGGCTGGAACCTGGCCAGGTTGTCCACTGGCGGGACCAACCTTGGAGTCGGGCTGCAGAGGCCATGAGCCGGGCTGATGTCCTCGGCGGACAGCTGGCTGAGGCTACGGAGCGGCCGGTCCGGTCGTCTGCTTGGGCCGGGTTCTTGGAGGTGACTCTGGCGACGATGGCCCAGGCGTGGTGCCGACATCTTCCTTCGAAGTGGAGATCCTTCGACCGGGTCATCGTCCGAGGCCGGGCCGGATTCCGCCGAAGGTGGAGTCGATGCCGAGGGTGCTGCTGCTCCCCCTACTGATGCCTGGTCCTGCAGGATCAGTTTGTCTGTAGTATGCGTGTGTTTTTTGCGGCCGCCGAGGCCCAAATATGTCGTCGTCGTGTTGTAAAGCTACGTTTCTTTTCCCCTTGTTTCGAGTATCAGGACTTGTTCGTCGGTAACAGAATTGTTTATCCGAGCGAGAGTTACTTTTCACAGAAGGTGATGAGTGAGGTATCCGTATCCCAGAGGCGTAGGAGTCCCTCGGCTCGGTCGGCCTTGCCGCTTACGTGTACTCTTACTCGTCCATTGGATTCTGTTATTGATATAGTCGAGAAGGCACGAAAAATCGTTTCGGCAGAAAAGCTTTCGAGCACTAAGACTTGTTCGGACAGCGGAATCGCTTATCCGAGCGTGAGTTACTTATCGCAGAAGGTGATGAGTGATGTATCCATATCCCAGAGGCATAGGAGTCCCTCGGCTTGGTCGGCCTTGCCGCTTACGTGTACTCCGTCGTTTTCAGGATTCCACTATCGAAGTAGTCGAAAAGCACGAAAGATGTTCTTGCAGAAAGACTTTTTCCGAGGAAAATTTTGACGCAGAGGGGGTTCCCCCCTTCTAGCCCCCGAGGGAGGGCCGGGCTTTGCCGAGGCTAGGCTGACCCTTCCTTGATGGTTAGACTTTATTTGTGTATGTAAACGAGGTATATGAACGACTTGAAAACATCTTAAGGGTAGAAGCGACTTAGCTGTCGGATGTTCTAAGCGTTGCTGTAGACCTTGCCTTGACTGTTGGCCAGCTTGTATGTTCTGGGCTTCAAGATCTTGGCGATGATGAACGGCCCTTCCCAGGGAGGCGTGAGCTTGTGGCGCCCTCGGGCATCTTGTCATAGCCGAAGCACCAAGTTGCCCACCTGGAGGTCTCGAGACTGAACCCCTCGGGCGTGGTAGCATCACAGGGACTGCTGATACCGCGCCGAGTGTAGTAAGGCCATGTCCCAAGCCTCTTCCAGCTGGTCCAGTGAGTCTTCTCGGTTGGTCCGGTTGCTTCGGTCATCGTACGCCCTCGTCCTCGGGGAACCATATTCTAAGTCTGTGGGCAAGATGGCCTCGGCCCCATAGACTAGAAAGAACGACATGAAGCCCGTGGCTCGGCTTGGCGTCGTCCTCAGACTCCAGACCACCGAGGGGAGTTCCTTCATCCATCGTCTGCCAAACTTGTTGAGGTCGTTGTAGATCCTCAGCTTGAGTCCTTGCAGAATCATGTCATTGGCACGCTCTACCTGCCCATTCGTCATGGGGTGAGCTACGGCGGCCCAGTCCACTCGGATGTGGTGGTCTTCACAAAAGTCCAGGAAATTTCTGCCAGTGAACTGGGTGCCGTTGTCGGTGATGATGGAGTTCGGGACCCTGAAGCAATGGATGATGTTGGTGAAGAACGCCACCGCCTGTTCGGACCTGATGCTGTTTAGGGGTCGGACCTCAATCCACTTGGAGAATTTGTCGATGGCGACCAGCAGGTGCGTGTAGCCCCTGGGTGCCTTCTGCAAGGGACAGACGAGGTCCTGACCCCACACAGCAAACGACCAGGTGATGGGTATTGTTTGCAAGGCCTGAGCGGGCAGGTGCATCTGCCTTGCATAGAATTGACACCCTTGGCAGGTGCGTACAATCCTAGTGGCGTCGGCCACCACAGTTGGCTAGTAGAAACCGTGCCGGTAGGCATTTCCAACGAGGGCCCGAGGTGCTGCGTGGTGACCGCAAGCCCCCGAGTGCATTTCTTGCAATAACTCCTAACCTTCGGCGATGGATATGCATCGCTGGAGGATGCCTGAGGGGCTGCGGTGGTAGAGCTCCTTTCCGTCACCCAGCAAGACGAACGACTTGGCGCGCCGTGCCAGTCGCCGAGCTTCGGCTCTGTCGAGGGGTAGCTCTCCTCGGTGGAGATATTGCAGGTACGGGGTCTGCCAGTTTCGATTAGGTGTGACCCCATTCCGCTCTTCCTCGACGCGCAGTGCCTCACCCTCGGGGGCCGAGGGTGCCCCGGGCTGGGCCGAGGCTGCCTCGGGCTGAGCTGAGGGCGCCTCAGGCTGAGCCGAGGGCGCCTCGGGCAGAGCCGAGGCCTTCTCGGGCTCGGGTGTGTCATCGGTCTTGACGGAGGGTTGATGTAGGTCTCAGGAGAAGACGTCCGAAGGAACCATTGTCCGCCCCGAGGCTATCTTAGCTAGCTCGTCTGCAGTCTCGTTGTATCGTCGAGCGACGTGGTTGAGCTCGAGCCTGTAGAACTTGTCCTCCAGGCGCCAAACCTCGTCGCAGTAGGCTTCCATCTTCGGGTCACGGCAATGGGAGTTCTTCATGACTTGGTCGATGACAAGCTGCGAGTCGCCACGAGCGTCGAGGCGCCGGACCCCTAGCTCGATGGCGATGCGTAACCCGTTAACCAGAGCCTTGTACTCGGCCACGTTGTTGGACGCCGGGAAATGGAGGCGCAGTACATAGCGGAGGTGCTTCCCGAGGGGTGAGATGAGGAGTAGGCCCGCGCCCGCTCCTGTCTTCATCAGTGACCCATCGAAAAACATGGTCCAGAGTTTCGGTTGGATCGGAGCTGCTGGAAGCTGGGTGTCGACCCATTCTGCCACGAAGTCCGCCAAGACTTGGGACTTGATGGCCTTCCGAGGGGCGAACGAGATTGTCTCGCCCAAGATTTCCACTGCCCACTTTGCAATCCTACTCGAGGCTTCTCGACACTAGATGATCTCCCCTAGGGGGAAGGATGACACCACAGTCACCGGATGAGACTTGAAGTAGTGTCGCAACTTTCGCCGCGTCAGAATCACCGCGTACGGTAGCTTCTGGATTTGCGGGTAGCGGATTTTGGTCTCAGACAGTACTTCACTGATGAAGTAGACTGGCCTCTAGACGAGCAATGCATGCCCTTCTTCTCGTCTCTCGACCACGATCGCGGCGCTGACCACCTGAGTGGTAGCGGCGACGTAGATCAAGAGGGCTTCTCCAGCAGCGGGGGCACCAAGATGGGCGCGCTTGTAAGGAGCGCCTTTAAGTTCTCGAGGGCTTACTCGGCCTCGGGGGTCCAAGTGAAGCGCTCGGTCTTCCTCAAGAGGCGGTACAGGGGTAGGCCTCTTTCGCCGAGGCGCGAGATGAAGCGGCTCAGAGCCGCAAGGCATCCCATGACCCTCTGTACTCCTTTCAAGTCCTTGATAGGCCCCATGTTGGTGATGGCCGCGATTTTCTCTGGGTTGGCCTCGATACCCCGCTCAGAGACGATGAACCCCAGGAGCATGCCTCGGGGGACTCCGAAGACACACTTCTCAGGATTGAGTTTTACGCCTTTCGCCTTGAGACACTTGAATGTCGTTTCAAGGTCGAAGAGGAGGTCGGAGGCTTTCCTCGTCTTGACTACGATGTCATCGACGTAAGCCTCGACTGTTCGACTAATGTGCTCTCCGAACACGTGGTTCATGCACCTTTGGTATGTTGCACCCGCATTCCTCAAACCGAATGGCATAGTAATGTAGCAGTACATGCCAAAAGGTGTGATGAAGGAAGTCGCGAGCTGGTCGGACTCTTTCATCCTGATTTGGTGATACCCTGAGTAGGCATCAAGGAACGATAGGGTTTCACACCCAGCAGTGGAATCCACGATTTGATCGATGTGAGGCAGAGGGTAGGGAACTTTCGGACATGCTTTGTTTAGACCAGTGTAGTCTACACACATCTGCCATTTCCCACCTTTCTTTCTCACAAGCACAGGGTTGGCTAGCCATTCGGGATGGAATACCTCTTTGATGAACCCTGCAGCCATCAGCTTGTGGATCTCCTCGCCTATGGCTCTGCGCTTTTCTTCGTTGAATCGGCGTAGAGGCTGCTTCACGGGTCGGGCTCCAGCTCAGATACCCAGCGAGTGCTCGGCGACATCCCTCGGTATGCCAGGCATGTCCGAGGGACTCCACGCAAAAACCTCAGCGTTTGCACAGAGAAAGTCGACGAGCACTACTTCCTATTTGGGGTCGAGTTCGGAGCCGATCCGGACTTGCTTGGAGGCGTCGTTGCTGGGGTCGAGAGGGACGGACTTAACCGCCTCTACTGGCTCAAAGTTGCCAGCATGGCGCTTCGCATCTGGCGCTTCCTTGGAGAGGCTTTCCAAGTCGGCGATGAGGGCCTCGGATTCGGCGAGGGCCTCAGCGTACTTCATGCACTCCACGTCGCATTCGTACGCGTGTCGGTATGTGGGGCCGACGGTGATGACCCCGTTGGGGCCCGGCATCTTGAGCTTGAGGTAGGTGTAGTTGGGGACGGCCATGAACTTGGCGTAGCATGGTCTCCCCAGCACTGCGTGGTAGGTTCCTCGGAACCCGACCACCTCGAACGTGAGGGTTTCCTTTTGGAAGTTGGAGGGAGTCCCGAAGCAGACGGGCAGATCGAGTTGCCCAAGAGGCTGGACGCGCTTCCTGGGAATGATCCCGTGAAAGGGCGCCGCGCTGGCCCGGATCATGGATAGATCGATCTGCAGGAGCCCGAGGGTCTCAGCGTAGATGATGTTGAGGCTGCTACCTTCGTCCATGAGGACCTTGGTAAGCCTGACGTTGCCGATGACGGGATCGACAACGAGCGGGTACTTTCCCGGGCTTGGCACACGGTCGGGGTGGTCGCCTTGGTCGAAGGTGATGGACTTGTCGGACCAGTCTAGGTAGACTGGCGCCGCCACCTTCACCGAGCAGACCTCCCGGCGCTCCTGCTTGCGGTGCCGAGCCAAGGCGTTCGCCACCCGCCCACCGTAGATCATGAAGCAGTCATGGACCTCGAGGAATTCCTCTGCCTTGAGACCTTCCTTCTTGTCGTTGTCGTGGGCCCTGCCACCTTCCGCTGGTGGCCCGGCCTTGTGGAAGTAGCGCCGAAGCATGACGCACTCCTCAAGGGTGTGCTTGACGGGACCCTGATGATAGGGGCACGACTCCTTGAGCATTTTGTCGAATAGGTTGGCGCCTCCGGGAGGCTTTCGAGGGTTCTTATGCTCGACGGCGGCGACAAGGTCTGCGTCGGCGGCACCGCGTTTCGTTTGTGACTTCTTCTTGCCCTTCTTCTTGGTGCCGCGTTGAGCGGACGCCTCGGGGACATCTTCCGACTAGCTCCCCTGAGGCTGCTTGTCCTTTCGAAAGATGGCCTCGACCGCCTCCTTACTAGAGGCGAACTTGGTGGCAATGTCCATCAGCTCGCTCGCCCTGGTGGGAGTCTTGCGACCCAGCTTGCTCACTGGGTCGCGGCAAGTGGTGTTGGCGAGGAACGCGTCGATAACATCTAAGTCGGTGATGTTGGGCAGCTCGGTGCGCTGCTTCGAAAATCGCCGGATGTAGTCCCGCAGGGATTCTCCCGGCTGCTGGCGGCAGCTTCGGAGATCCCAGGAGTTCCTAGGGCGCACGTATGTGCCCTGGAAGTTGCCGGCGAAAGATTTGACCAGGTCGTCTCAGTTGGAGATCTGCGCGGGAGGTAGATGCTCCAGCCAGGCTCAGCGCGGCGTTGGAGAGAAACAGGAGGAGGTTGCGGATGATGAGGTTGTCATCGTCCGTTCCACCCAGCTGGCAGGCCAGCCGGCAGTCCGCGAGCCACAGTTCCGGCCTCGTTTCCCCCCGAGTACTTAGTGATGGTAGTCGGGGTTCGGAACCGGGTCGGGAACGGTGCCCGTCGTATGGCCCCGCTGAAAGCTTGCGGACCGGGTGGTTCGGGCGAAGGGCTCCGATCCTCCCCGCTGTCGTAGCGTCCCCCACGCCTGGGGTGGTAGCCTCGGCGCACCTTCTCGTCAAGGTGGGCTCGACGGTCGCGGCGGTGGTGCTCGTTGCCGAGGCGACCCGGGGCCACAGGCGCTGTGTCCCGCGTGCGCCCGGTGTGGACCGAGGCTTCCCGCATGAATCGGGAAGTCACGGCGCGATGCTCCGGGGGGTATCCCTGCCTTCGGGAGGCAGAGCTTTCGGCCCGTCGGACCGCGGCATCCTCCAGGAGATTCTTGAGTTCTCCCTGGATACGCCGCCCCTCGGTGGTGGATGGTTCCGGCATCGCTCGGAGTAGTATTGCTGCTGCAGCCAGGTTCTGGCCGACCCCACTGGAAGCCGGGGGTAGCCTTGCCCTGGCATCGTCGGTGATGCGGTGCTGAACGTCCTAGGCCAGATGACGCGCTCCTCCAGCCGGTGCTTGGCCTGCCCACTCCTGCCCGATATTCTGCCGGAGCTGCACAAGTTGTCCTGCTTCCTCGTCGAGCCTGGCCTGCATCTCGCGGATTTGCTCGAGCTATGCGTCCTGACCCCCCGTAGGGACTGGGACCACAGCTAGCTCCCGAAGGATGTCAACACGAGGCACAGGCCTAGGGGGATCACCGTCCTCTGGCATACCAAGATGGTTGCCTTCGTCGGGACCCCCTAGATCGACGTGGAAACATTCGCGACTTGGGCCACAGTCCTCGTCGCCAAGGCTGTGGCTACCATCGGAGCAATCGGAGAGGCAGTAGTCCCATGCGGCCATGAAGTCCCGCATGGCACTGGGGTTACCGAGCCCGGAGAAATCCCAACCAGAGTCGGGCTCGTCATCTTCCTCGGAACCCGGGGGCCCGTAGGTCGAGACGGCCGTCAGTTGGTCCCAGGTTGACCACATATGGTACCCCGGAGGGTTTGGGTATGCCTTTACGAAAGCGTCCACCGAAGTGGGGTCACTTGGTGGGTCGAAGCTAAATCTAAAAGGCACAGGATGGAAAACGGACGGTACCTCTTGATCGACGGATGGTGACGAAGTCGCGTCAGGGACGGACTGCACCGTTATCTCAGGTACGAGGCTAACGCCAGCAAGTCCTTTGCGAGCGTGCTGGCGTCGTCCGTCTGCTTGGGGTTGGCGTGTTGCGGGGAAACGACGCTCATCTTCGTCTCAGACACGAGGTCAACGCCCGACGTGTCCCCCGCTGGGGCGCCGGCGCCGTCGACTCGCTCGACAGCCGACGAGGTGCCGCCTCCTGCTTGGCCATGGTTGCCCCGTCTCCTCCTCCGTTGGCGGGGAAGGTGACAGGACAGAGCCGGATGCTGTTCTTCCATCACGCGGGGAAGACATCGTCGATTCCGCCGCCGGCAGGCGGGCTGACAGCCGCCATTGTCGTTGTCGCTCGGCGGAGGAAGGAGTATCATGTCGTAGCTGCCGTCGAGGGACATGAACTCAAGACTCCCGAAACGGAGCATCGTCCGGGGCTGGAGAGGTTGCTGGAGACTACCCATCTGGAGCTTGACAGGAAGCTGTTCGTCAACACGCAGCAGGCCCCTACTTGGCGCGCCAACTGTTGGCGTTTCGACCCCGGGGGGTCCCTGGACCGACGAGTAAATTGTCGCTGCGTGTCCCAGCCCAGATGGGTCGGCGCGAGACGGAACACAAGGGGGAAAAGCAATAAGGGGAACCGCGGCTCATGTTGTCCTGCGCCCAGGGCGGATGCGCTTGCAGTAGGGGGTTACAAGCGTTCGCGAGGGAGAGAGAGAGAGAGAGTGAGCCTGCTCGTCAGCCCGTCCTCCCGCGCGGCCATCTTTTCGTACGAGGGCCCTGGACCTTCCTTTTATAAACGTAAGGAGAGGGTCTAGGTGTACAACGGGGGGTGTAGCAGTGTGCTAACGTGTCTAGCAGAGAGGAGCCAGAGCCTTATGTACATGCCGATGTGGCTGTCGGAGAGGTGTTGGAGCCCTGTTCGTGTGGCATTGTGGCTGTCGGAGGAGCGCTTGAGCCCTGTAGAAGCATAGCTGTTGGGGCTGACGGGACCTTGCTGACGTCCCCTTGCTTCCGTAAGGGGCTGAGAACCGCCGTCGTCATGGAGCATGCGGGGTGCCATCATTACTTGTTTTACCGGGGCGAGCCAGATGGGACGCCGGTCTTTTTCCCCGTAGCCTGAGCTAGCTAGGGGTAGGGTAATGATGTACCCCCCTGCGACGTGGTCGGTCCGAGCCCAGAGTCGGGCGAGGCGGTGACTCCTCCGAGGTCGAGGCTGAGTCCGGGCCCGAGGGTCGGGCGAGGCGGAGACCGTCTTCTGGAGTCGAGGTTGAGTCCGAGCCCTGGGGTCGGGCGAGGCGGAGACTGTCTTCCGGAGTCGAGGTGGAGTCCAAGCCCTGGGGTCAGGCGAGGTGGAGACCGTCTTCCGGAGTCGAGTTTGAGTCTGAGCCCTGGGGTCAGGCGAGGCGGAGACCATCTTCCGGAGTCGAGGTTGAGTCCGAGCCCTGGGGTCGGGCGAGGCAGAGATCGTCTTCCGGAGTCGAGGTTGAGTCCGAGCCCTGGGGTCGGGCGAGGCGGAGACCGTCTTCCGGAGTCGAGGTGGAGTCCGAGCCCTGGGGTCGGGCGAGGCGGAGCTTCCTATGGCGCCCGAGGCTGGACTTGGCTGCTGTCAGCCTCACCCTGGCGAGTGGCACAGCAGTCGGAGCAGCGCAGACGGCGCTGTTTTCCTGTCAGGTCAGTCAGTGGAGGGGCGAAGTGAATGCGGTCACTTCGGCCTTGTCAACTGGAGAGCGCGCGTCAGAATAAGGTGTCAGGCGATCCTTGCATTGAATGCTCCTGTGATCCGGTCGGCTGGCGAGGCGATCTGGCCAAGGTTGCTTCTCCGTGAAGCCTACCCGAGCTGGGCCTCGGGCGAGTCGAAGGTGCGCCCGTTGCTTGAGGAGGTCCTTGGGCGAAGCGTGAATCTGCCTTGGTCTACTGTTCCAGCCCGAGGCTGGGCTTGGGCGAGGCGAGATCGTGTCCCTTGAGTGGACGGAGCCTTGACCTGAGTCGCGCCCATCAGGCCTTTGCAGCTTTGTGCTGATGGGGGTTACCAGCTGAGATTAGGAGTCTTTGGGGTACCCCTAATTATGGTCCCCGACAAATGGTGAGCGGCATAGGCTAACAAAATACGTATCGACTCTAGCCTAGCCACAGGAGCGAAGGTCTCCTCAAAGTCGAAACCTGCGACTTGGGCATAACCTTTTGCCACAAGTCGAGCTTTGTTCCTTGTCACCACCCCGTGCTCGTCCTGTTTGTTGCGGAACACCCACTTGGTTCCCACAACATTTTGCTTGGGACGCAGCACCAGTGTCCAAACTTCATTTCGCTTGAAGTTGTTGAGCTCTTCCTGCATGGCCAACATCCAATCCGGATCTAGTAAGGCCTCTTCTACTCTGAAAGGCTCAATAGAAGAGACAAAAGAGTAATGCTCACAAAAATTAGCTAATCTAGAGCGAGTGGTTACTCCCTTGCTAATGTCACCCAAAATCTGGTCGACGGGATGGTTCCTTTGAATCATCGCTCGAACTTGAGTTGGAGGGGCCTGTGGTGCTTCTTCCTCTTCAACTTGGACATCTTGTGCTCCACCTTGATCACACGCCTCTTCTTGAGGAACCTGTTCATCATCTTGAGTTGGGGGTTGCACCATTGTTGAGGAAGAAGGCTGATCTTGTTCCTTGTGTTCCTGCGGTCGCACGTCTTCAATCGCCATGGTACAAATCGCGTCCGTTGGAACATCATCCTCATCTACATCATCAAGCTCAACTTGCTCTCTTGGAGAGCCATTAGTCTCATCAAATACAACGTCGCTAGAGACTTCAACCAAGCCCGATGATTTGTTGAAGACTCTATACGCCTTTGTATTTGAGTCATAACCTAACAAAAACCCTTCTACAGCTTTGGGAGAAAATTTTGAATTTCTACCTTTCTTCACCAGAATGTAGCATTTACTCCCAAAAACTCGAAAATACGAAACGTTGGGTTTGTTACCGGTTAGTAGCTCGTATGACGTCTTCTTGAGGAGGCGATGGAGATAGACTCGGTTTATGGCGTGGCAAGCCGTGTTCACAGTTTCCGACCAAAACCGCTCGAGCGTTTTGAATTCTCCAAGCATCGTCCTCGCCATGTCTATGAGCGTCCTGTTCTTCCTCTCTACCACACCATTTTGTTGTGGTGTGTAGGGAGCGGAGAACTCGTGCTTGATTCCTTCCTCCTTAAGGTACTCCTCCACTTGAAGGTTCTTGAACTCGGACCCGTTGTCGCTCCTTATCTTCTTCACCTTGAGCTCAAACTCATTTTGAGCTCTCCTTAAGAAGCGCTTGAGGGTCCCTTGGGTTTCAGATTTATCCTGCAAAAAGAATACCCAAGTGAAGCGGGAAAAATCATCAACAATTACTAAATCATACTTACTTTCCCCGATGCTAAGGTAGGTGACGGGTCCGAAGAGGTCCATATGCAGCAGCTCCAGAGGTCTTGATGTGGTCATCACATTCTTGCTGTGATACGCACTTCCCACTTGTTTACCTGCTTGACAAGCTGCACAAGGTCTATCTTTTTTGAAATACACATTTGTTAGACCTAACACATGTTCTCCCTTTAGAAGTTTGTGAAGGTTCTTCATCCCCACATGTGCTAGACGGCGATGCCACAGCCAGCCCATGCTAGTCTTAGCAATTAGGCATGCATCTAGACCGGCCTCCTCCTTTGCAAAATCAACTAAATAGAGTTAGCCGTCTAGTACACCCTTAAAAGCTAATGAACCATCACTCCTTCTAAAGACAGACACATCTACATTTGTGAATAAGCAATTGTATCCCATATTACATAATTGACTAACCGATAGAAGATTATAACCTAGCGACTCTACTAAAAATTGTGACACCCCAGTGTCACCTAGGGCTTCTCTTAAAATGCCAAACCAAGAACCATCATTCTATGTGAACCAAAGTAAGCATGAGCATCAAATTAACTTAAGAATGAAGAATTCCCCAAGCATATACTTAAAAGTATCATGATCAAAACAAATGGGTCTTTCAAAAAAAAGGAAGTAATGTGGCAACCCTAACAAAAACCCTAAGTAAGCTAAGTTAAGCATAAAGGGTAATTGGGAGAAGTCATGGGGAAAAACGCAAAATTTCAGATATGATCAAATTACAAAGTTTTAGTTCATCAAATAACTAACAAACCATAGTAAGAGAGTTTGGCCATTTGGTCTTTTTAAAATTCCCAAACCAGCCCTTGAACCATGAGCCCTTGGAGAAATTCAGATTTCTGAATTTCTGAATTTCAGACCTCTTTTCAAAGATCGACTGCGTTCTCTATTTTTCGAAACTTAAAACCAGGAGATCCAAATATCAAAGTTGTGCCAAATTCCCTTGAACACGCTCTGGAAAAGTTTGAACTCAAACCAAATTCATTTGACATAGTTTTGGCGCAGTTTGACCTCGGGAGCAGACATTCTGACACTAGCACCTTGGTGACGCTACAACTCCCTGTCCCTAGCCTAAAACCGCACGACGTCCATACACAAAAGACAAAGCAAGGTCAAGTGAACAAATCCTTCACAGCTATCTTGCCCAAATTCGCGAAGATTTGCACCCAACCAGCGCTTGAACTCGGGCAGAGGCATCAGGCACACGTGTTCGACCGTGGCTGACACCTCCGGTTCACGCCCGTTCGCGCACCCGCGCCTCCCAGTGCACACTCACGCGTGCTCGCCGGTCCACGGCCGCCCGTGCACCGCATCGTGCCTATAAAGCCTCCCCGAGCGTGCCTTACTTCACCTCGTACTCACCCTCACCGGCCAGCCAACTCTCCTTAGCTTCGGCGAGCTCAATTCCGCCCGCCATTGCCGCCAGAGCTTCGGCCGTCGTGGCCAGCCCACTCCAGCCACCCCCAAGTCAAGCCAGTGCTTCGGCTAGCTCCGCCAGTGGCCCGTGAAGCTTGCCAAGCCCTCGGACCCAGCCAGACTTCACCGGAAACCCGAGATCGACCTCACCGGACTTCGGTCTTCCACCGCCGCGCGTGGACAGAGTTAACCGGTGAGTCTCCAACCAATTCCTTGCACCCATATCTTCTCTGGCATCCCGTGAACCTCTCTGACAAGTTCGATTGAACTATCCCGCCATGAGCAGGCCGGACTCCTCGCCGCCGACGAGCAACCCCGCCTGCGCACGTGGACCGGCCAACTCCGGCCATCCCCGACGGCGACCCGCACCTCGTTGTGATCCTCGAAACCTCCCCTACGTCCTCGACCACTTCACCGGAGCAATCTCGCCGCCGGTAAGCCCCTCCGCCCTTTCTTCCGCCGCGGTTACTGTGTAAGATAGGAGAAGGACCTCGGGTTGGGATTTGGAGAACCCGAGGGGTTTTCTGTAACGTCAGTGACTCATGTGAATAGTAGCCTAGGGGCTGATCTGCGAAGAAAACTTGAAATACCCGCCAGGGACCCCAGTGCAAAGTGGATTTCCATTTAATCAATTCTGTTAATCTTTTTAAAATGATCAGAGAACTTAGAAAACCCATAACTCGATGAATTCTTAATGAAAAGTTGTCAAACTAATTTTGCTAGCTCCTGAATATTATGAACTATCATTTAAAAATGATAAACCCTATGCTTTCTGTTCTGAATTTTTGAGTTTAAAATTAAAAACAGAAACTTACTAAACCTTGTTTAATTAAGGAAAATTAGTTTTTCTTCTGTACTGAACCTAAGAAAATTTGTGGGTATTCAAACCTCATCTAGACACTGTTTAAAAATAATAGGAACCCCAGTACTGAAAAATATGATGTAGATATTCATTTAAAGCTATTTTGCCCAAAACTTAGGAAAAATCAGAAAGGCATTGGAAATTAATGAACAGTGAGTGAAATTATTTTTCCTACGAAAAATGAAGAGACCATTAGTCCAGATCAGTTTTAAATTAGAATGTTTTATTTAACCTTATTTGAACTAAAAATCAATTATTAGAATTTCAAGCCTATACCCAAAATGGATAATAAAAATCCAGTGGACTTATAACCACCAGAGCCCCACTACAAAAATGATGAACACCTCAGCCCAACATATTAAGTAAGGAAAATAAATATAAAATGATAATGAGGCATTTTCCAAATAAATCATGAACAACCCCTAATGATGCAATAATGGGCAACCAAAATTTTGCTAAGGCTATGATGAGATAAACCACCAGAGAAAAATGCAAACCCCTGAAAAGGGAACAAACTCATACCTATTGTTAATAAATTATGAGAAAGGCCACTTAATTCAAATAATGCATACCACCCCTTCCCTTGAGCAAAAAGATGCCAAACTTTAGAATGACTGCTCTTGCACAAAACAATAACTAAGAAAAATAAGAACTCTATTGTTCGATATTTTTCAAATATAGTGGTAGTAGAAAGCACCTATTTGGCTAGAAACTTGAGAAGACCATAGTAAAATAACTAAAAGGTATTAATGGCTGGAAATTTGTATCAAGTCATGTTATAACACCTAAAAGCCAGCAAAAATAAGTTTTAGAGAATTACCCACTGTTAAATAGTAGTTGTAGTTCAAAACACCCCTTCTGTCCTAGAATTTAATAATTTTGTCCAGAGAAAACTATTCACTTTCTGATCCCCAAATTTTGAAGCCGAGAAACATGCACCAGTGCCAAGCCACTGTAATTTTTGCAGAATTTTTAGAATTTTATAAAAGCAACTTGTAGTTCAAACCTACCCCAAAACTTTTAAGAGAATAAAAGAAAGGGAAAGAAGAAATAAACCCCACCCCAATAAGTCTAACTTGAGTACTTATCAACTCTCACTAAGACAAAAAAAAGGAATTCAGTGGAACCCCCAAAAATAAAACCTACCACTTGCCTTAGCTAGGTTTAACCTAATTTACCAAGTATACCACCCAAGGGTCTTACATAAGTAAAGTTAACCTTGTTAACTCAAGTAGATCATACATCGTCAAAAGTTGTAATTTCTAAAAGTACATATCATATCATGCATGTATCTTACGCATTGCATTCATTAGATCGTAATGTTGCCGACGGAGAGTACGTGCTCATCCCCGAGCAAGGACCTGTCCAAGAGGAGGACCAGGAGCAGGCTTCAGAGGCTGCTAGTGAGGATCTCCCCGCAGCCCCAGCAATTGAAGGCAAGCCCCGGTTTTATGCATAACCTGTTAATTATGCTATTTTACTACACTTAATGCTTGTAGGATTGTAATGTGCACTTAAGTGTAGGAGTTGCTTGAAACCTCTAGTTGCATGAACTTAGGATTCCTTTTGAGATGAATACTAGTATGCTAGGTCGAGTAGCTGCTTGCTAATCAGGATCTCGGTAGAAGTCGAGTGATTTCTCTAGCACTCGCGCGAGGTCAGGAATTGATTGTATTCATCTTGATAACGGGATATATGTTGGTCTATGGACTTGGATCCAGGGAGGATGTCTTGTCCATGAGACGGGAAAAAGAATTAAGGATTAATGAGTGGATACCTGAGTCAAGCTTTTGAACGTACTAAGCACATGCCGGGAAAAATGGTAACCGGTAAACCTAGTACCTGAGTGAAGCTGGGCGCGGACTTTATCCCTCATGCGACCTGAGACTGGGTCTCCCATGCTAGCTATGGTGGGTACAAGTGCAGTCACTGCACGGCGGCAGCCGGGGTCAGTGGAGCATTGTATGCCAAGGCGGTGAGGCCTGGACGCGAACGGGGAATCGATGGAGACGGTTGTCATGTGTGGGGTCGGAGTACCCTGACATGTCGTGTGTTTAGGTTTACCTTGCAAGGTTAAAACTCGATTCGAATCGTCTGCTTCTCGCAGCTAATGAGACTGCTTGATTCCTTGTACTACATCGAGTAAGAAGTGAAATGAGGTTACATGAGATAACTTGTTGATTGAACTAAATGCTTGTTACCATGTATGCTTAGAAGGAGCAAATCTAGCTAAGCTAATGATGATAGAATTTGAAAAGCTAAAAAGAATTGATTTTAGAAACAGCTAGTGCTTTTGGCAAACTAAACCCCTCAGCCAAACAGCTGCATAGTCTAGAGGTAGAGGAGTAGATTCCTCACACCGGGTAAGTCTAGCTGAGTATTAGTATACTCAGCCTTGCTTGTGGCATAATTTTTGCAGGTACCATTCAGGAAATGGTTGATGGTATGACTTGGCCTACCACCCTGCCACCGGGTTGGACGGTCGAGTGGGATGTTCCCCCAGCAGGAGAGGAGCACGAGGAGTAGTGGGCTAGGCCTTGCCCAATTCCTCGATACCGACGACATCGATTATCCGCTGCACTTTATTTTGTGAACTCTTATTGGCTACTCAAAAACTCCGATCTATGTAATAATTCCGCACTTAATTTGAGGTTTCCTGTTTTATTGTATTTCTTTTGTGACTCACCTTCGAGTGAGATTGTGGAATTTGATCCTGGTTAAGTGGCTTTATCGGACTAGATCCGAGGGACTGACGGGTTATTCCTGTTTAAGTGTGTTGCTGCCCTTAAGGGTGCGACTTGGGCACTTAAGCTAGAATAATTCGGGTGGTTCCACCACAGCTGGTATCGGAGCAAATTCCACCACAGAGAAAGATAATAGACCATGAATACTAATTTTCAAAATCTAAAACTTGCCTAGAAACTGCTACAGATCGTCAGGACTAGACCGCTAGACCTAGGACGAAAGGCCTTAGGCATAGAAGGGAAATTAGGTGGCTAATTACTTAGGCCCCATGGGCCAGTACTTCTATTTTTAAGGATGCCCTGAAAGCACCCTATTTTTGGAGAGGCAACGTTACTTCCAGCATGCATGCATTATAAAACACAAAGAGGAATTAAAAATTTGAGCTAACCAACTTTCTTTAGAACCATCCGGGCTCTCTATTTCTTTTTCCTTCCGCCATAATCTTTACCTTTGATTCCCTTCCGCCGATGAATTCACCCACCCCCGCTAGTGGAGGAGACTCTCGTTTCAGTTCTGACTTCCTTTCTCGCGATGGTTTTCCTTCCATCTTGTGGGAAGTGCTTAACTCCGCCGGTTACCCTACGCCCCCTTTGTACACTGTGCAGTTGTATGAGGAGCATCGGGTACCTCGTTGTCGGGTCTAGCTGACTTTGGAGGCTCACCCCCTTCAGCCGGGTTGGCGTTCTCTTGATTCTGAGACAATTGGACTCAGGACAGACGACACCGTTGAAGCAGCAGCCATGAAGACTCTGACGACTTACTATGGCTACCATCCCCTGGAGATGGTGATGCACCCTTTAGGACTCTTCCCTGCTGAGAAGAAGGATGATCCCATGTGGTGTAACCGTGTGAGCCATGTGAAAGATGTGTGGGCAATGTATCCTGACTTGGTTGGGAGGGTCACTGTTCAGTGCATGAGTGCGCTGTACCGCCTTCAGGCCCTTCAGAGCGATGCTATGGCACTCCTCGCTAACATCGCTCAAACCACCAAGCTCACTCTCGATAGTCGAGAAGATTTTGTGGTCGATTTATCCTCCGAGTTAGTGGAGAAGGATCTGCAGGTGGAAAGGCTGAGCCAGCGCATTACCACCTTGGAGCAACAGGTGGAGGTCCGAGACAACACTATTGATGTCTTGGAGAACCAGCTTCACGATGTGCAGAGGGAACTCGAAGAAGCAAATGACCACCTAGACATGCACCACTTGGAGATGGAGGCCAATGAAGCCGGAAGCGAGGGAGAAGAGGATCCCGAGGAGCTAGGACCAGCCCCTGGTGCCAATGGGACTACCTCCGCGATGCCTCCTTCACCCGTATCCAGTGTCGCTTCCACCGCTCAGGGTTAAGCAGTCACTTCGACACTTTTAGGCAGATAGAAACCTATGCAAGCTTAGTTAATATCAGATTTTGGACTAAGCTTACGGGTACTTTCTCCTAATTGATGTAACCCTATGAACTTTTGAAATCTGTGGGATATTTGTCACCATGTTATCTTCATTTCGAACCTAATATTATGATTATGGCATTTTTCCCTTCCAAATGAGATGATATCTTGTTGTTCGAAACTGTGAGTTGGGATAACAATGGCGACAATCTCTGTTTTCAGATGGCAGCTAGGCAGCGTCGCGGGCATAACGAGCAGGTTCCCCCGCCACCTCCTTCAGCTCCCACAGTGCAGGAGCTGATGGCCCAGTAGAATGAGATTCTACGACAGCTCTTGCAGCGCCAGCCCCACCCTCAGCAGCATGGTGGAGGCCAGCATCAGCGACCTCCGGCTATGGCAACTTACCAGGAGTTTCTGAGCACGCAGCCACCCTTGTTCACCAAAGCAGAGGATCCATTGGACGCCGACGTATGGCTTCGCGTCGTTGAGTCCAAGTTTCCCCTCCTCACGGGAGACTGCCCTGATGCTACCAAGACCCGCTTCGCCGCGCAGCAGCTTCGCGGATCTGCTCGAACTTGGTGGGATCACTTCCGTGCTATGCTCCCCGCTGATCGTGAGGTATCTTGGGAGGAATTCAAGACTGCCTTCAGGGGACACCACATCCCAGTTGGCATTCCTGATCGGAAGTTGAATGAATTTCTGGCCCTTAATCAAGGAACCCGCACGGTACTGCAGTATGCGCAAGCCTTAAATGACTTATGCCAGTATGCAGGGTACCATGCTGATTCTGATGAGAAGAAGAGGGATCGCTTTCGCAGGGGTCTCAATACAAAGCTGCGGGAACGACTCAACACTTTCCGGGCTGATAGCTTCAATGAGTTGGTCAACATGGCCATCTCCCAGGAGGATTGCATTGTTGCTCACCGGGCAGAGAAGAAGAGAAAGGCACCAATGGCAGCACCATCCGCTCAGGCTCAGAGGTTCCGGATTGTTTCTCACAATCAGAGCAGGGGTTTTCAGCAGCAGGCAGGCAGATGGGTGATCAGGCCACCTCAGCAGCAGCAGCCGGTACTCAACCGCTTTCCAGCTCCCGCCCCAAGAAACAATCAGCCTCCGCAGCAGCAGCAGTTCCGCCAGGGCAATGGGAACAAGTGTTTCACTTGTGGCAATGTGGGCCACTATGCCAAGAATTGTCCCAGGAACCAGCAGAGGCAGATGTCAGCACCAAATCAAGACAAGGGAAGAAAGCAGAAGGTGCAAGTCAGGCAAGGGAAGCTCAACTTCACCACTCTTGAGGAAGTACCTGAAGGAGCTCCTATCATGACCGGTATCTTTTCAGTTTATAATCAACCTGCTTTAATTCTGTTTGATTCTGGTGCATCTCATAGTTTCATTAGCCAGAAGTTCAGTGCTAGATGTAAACTGCCATTCTCTCACTCTAAGGGGTCATTCTTGATGGTCACACCTGGGGGTAAAATTGCAACCAATCAATTAAACCAAAGTGTGCCTATTCAACTGGGAAGCCACATTGTCAAAACCACTCTTCTTGTGTTGGGATTGGAAAATGTGGACATTATTCTTGGAGCAAATTGGATGACCTTGCACCAAGTTGTGCTTGATGTAGCCAGCCGTACCGTGGAAGTTAATTCTCCGTTCTGCGGGAATTTCGCCTTAATTCTGCCCAGTCAAGGTTCTACTCAGTCATGTGCTTTCTCTATGACGGAGTTACCTTTTAAGAAGATCCCAGTGGTCTGTGAGTATGCAGATATCTTCCCTGATGAATTGCCAGGAATGCCACCAGACCGGGATATTGAATTCGCCATCGAGTTGCAACCGGGAACGGCCCCAATTTCCAAAAGGCCCTACCGAATGCCACCCGCTGAGTTGGCAGAGTTGAAGAAGCAATTGCAAGAATTGCTGGACAAGGGATTTATTCGCCCAAGTACTTCGCCTTGGGGATGTCCAGCACTATTTGTGAAGAAGAAGGATGAAAGCTTGAGGCTGTGTATAGATTACCGCCCTCTTAATGCGGTAACTATCAAGAACAAGTATCCTTTGCCTCGTATTGATGTTCTTTTTGACCAATTGGTCGGGGCCAAGGTATTTTCCAAGATAGACCTTCGCTCTGGCTACCATCAGATCAAGATACGAGCAAGTGATATTCCGAAGACGGCATTCTCAACCAGATATGGGCTATATGAATTCTTGGTGATGTCATTCGGGCTGACAAATGCACCAGCATATTTCATGTATCTAATGAATTCTATTTTCATGCCAGAATTGGACAAGTTCGTAGTGGTTTTCATTGATGACATTTTGGTGTACTCAAAGAACGAAGAAGAACATGTCGGGCATTTGCACGTAGTGCTTGAACGTCTGCGAGAGCACCACCTTTATGCCAAGTTATCCAAGTGTGATTTTTGGCTAAAGGAAATCAAATTCTTGGGTCACACTATCTCTCAGGCTAGAATAGCTGTTGATCCTGATAAAGTGCAAGAGGTGATGAACTGGAAGCCACCAACAACTGTCTGTCAGATTCGGAGTTTTCTGGGATTAGCTGGTTATTACCGAAGATTTATTCCGGACTTCTCTCGAATTGCGAAGCCTATAACTGAGTTGCTGAAGAAAGAAGTCAAATTTGTTTGGAGTCAGAAGTGCGAAGATGCCTTCCATGCATTGAGGCAGCATCTGACTACAGCACCAGTATTGGTGCAACCCGACAGCAGCGAGCCTTTTGATGTATATTGCGATGCCTCTGGCACCGGGCTAGGTTGTGTCTTGATGCAAGACAATCGAGTCATCGCTTATGCCTCAAGAGCACTCAGGCCTCATGAGCAAAACTATCCCACTCATGACCTCGAGTTGGCAGTAGTGGTTCATGCATTAAAGATGTGGAGGCATTACTTAATGGGAACCCACTGCAACATCTTCACTGATCATAAGAGCCTTAAGTACATTTTTACTCAGGCTGATCTCAACATGAGGTAGAGAAGATGTCTAGAGCTGATCAAGGATTATGACCTGGAGGTACATTATCACCCAGGAAAAGCTAATGTGGTAGCAGATGCCTTGAGTCGGAAGTTGCAATGCAATTGCATTCTGATGGATTCTCGCATTAACACCTTGTGTGATGAGTTGAGCAAGATGCAAATTGAAGTGATTCCTTCTGGTTCTTTGTCTCACATTTCTGTTGAGCCAGCTTTGCAAGACCAGATTATTATGGCCCAGCTCAGTGACAAGGGAGTGCAAATTATCAAGAAGAATCTCCATCAGAAGGTTGAGAAGTATAATTGTTTCCGCCAAGATGAAAAGGGTGTGCTATGGTTTAAAAGCAGATTGGTGATTCCTAAGGACCAGGATCTCAAGAGGAAAATCTTGGACGAGGCTCATCTCTCCAAATTCTCTATGCATCCGGGAAGCACCAAGATGTACCATGATCTGAAGCCTTTGTACTGGTGGACCAGAATGAAGAGGGAGATAGCCCAGTATGTATCAGAATGTGACACCTGTCAGAGGATAAAGGCAAGCCACTTGAAGTCAGCTGGAGCTTTGCAACCCCTGTCCATACCTTCATGGAAGTGGGATGACATCAGCATGGATTTCATTGTGGGACTGTCCAACACCTCTCGTCATCATGATTCAATTTGGGTTATTATGGACCGATTGACGAAAGTGGCACATTTTCTTCCTGTGCACACCACTGATAAGGCTCAGAAGTATGCAGAATTGTATATTGACCGGATCGTGTGTTTGCATGGATTACCTCGGACCATTGTTTCTGACCGAGGAGCCCAATTTGTTGCCAGATTTTGGGAACAATTGCAAGAGTCTTTGGGGACCAAACTAATCAGGTGTTCGGCTTACCACCCACAGACTGATGGTCAGACGGAAAGGGTAAACCAAATTCTGGAGGATATGCTGAGAGCTTGTGCGATCGATTGTGGCAAGAACTAGGATAAGCACCTCTCCTTGGCAGAGTTTGCTTATAACAATAGTTATCAATCCAGCCTAAGGATGGCACCTTTTGAAGCTCTCTATGGAAGAAGGTGTAGGACACCACTCAATTGGTCTCAACCTGGAGAAAGAGAAGTTTTTGGACCTGACTTAGTGACTGAAGCCGAAAGGAAGGTCAAACTAATCAGGAAGAATCTAGAAGCTGCTCAGGCCAGGCAGAAGAGTTACCATGATAGAAGAACGAAACCTCTCCAGTTCGAGGTGGGAAGTTTTGTATACCTCAAGGTATCACCCACCAAAGGAGTGCAGAGGTTTGGGATCAAAGGCAAGCTAGCCCCTCGTTACATTGGACCTTATGAGATCATAGAAGCATGTGGACCCGTGGCATACAAGCTGAAGTTGCCTTCAAAAATGTCTGCCATTCATGATGTATTCCATGTATCTCAGCTAAAGAAGTGTGTTCGATTGCTGACTGAAATCTTAGCAGAGCCAGAATTGGAGATAGAGCCAGATCTATCGTACCAAGAGTACCCCTCCAAGATTCTAGATTGCAAGGAGAGATCAACTCGGGCTAAATCGATCAAGATGTACAAGGTCCAGTGGAGTAATCACTCAGAGGAGGAAGCTACTTGGGAAACCGAGGAATTCCTGAGATCCAACTTCCCCGATTGCCTACCTAAGGAAGCTGGTACGTAATCACCCCCAACCCCTCCTCCTGCCCTTCGAATCTAATTTTCAAAAATATGATCTTAATTCAGAATGAAGTAACTATGAAGCAAAACTTAAAAAGGGCTTCCTTCTGAAGTTGCAAAGAGAATGACATTCGAAGAGCAGTTTTACCCTAAAAATAACAGTAATCACCCATTTCCTTTAAGTCTCACCCTTCGCTTCACCCTGGGAGGACTCTGGCCCGAATCTCGGGACGAGATTCCTTTAAGGGGGGAAGGCTGTGACACCCCAGTGTCACCTAGGGCTTCTCTTAAAATGCCAAACCAAGAACCATCATTCTATGTGAACCAAAGTAAGCATGAGCATCAAATTAACTTAAGAATGAAGAATTCCCCAAGCAAATACTTAAAAGTATCATGATCAAAACAAATGGGTCTTTCAAAAAAAAGGAAGTAATGTGGCAACCCTAACAAAAACCCTAAGTAAGCTAAGTTAAGCATAAAGGGTAATTGGGAGAAGTCATGGGGAAAAATGCAAAATTTCAGATATGATCAAATTACAAAGTTTTAGTTCATCAAATAACTAACAAACCATAGTAAGAGAGTTTGGCCATTTGGTCTTTTTAAAATTCCCAAACCAGCCCTTGAACCATGAGCCCTTGGAGAAATTCAGATTTCTGAATTTCTGAATTTCAGACCTCTTTTCAAAGATCGACTGCGTTCTCTGTTTTTCGAAACTTAAAACCAGGAGATCCAAATATCAAAGTTGTGCCAAATTCCCTTGAACACGCTCTGGAAAAGTTTGAACTCAAACCAAATTCATTTGACATAGTTTTGGCGCAGTTTGACCTTGGGACCAGACATTCTGACACTGGCACCTTGGTGACGCTACAACTCCCTGTCCCTAGCCTAAAACCGCACGACGTCCATACACAAAAGACAAAGCAAGGTCAGGTGAACAAATCCTTCACAGCGATCTTGCCCAAATTCGCGAAGATTTGCACCCAACCAGCGCTTGAACTCGGGCAGAGGCATCGGGCACACGTGTTCGACCGTGGCTGACACCTCCGGTTCACGCCCGTTCGCGCACCCGCGCCTCCCAGTGCACGCTCGCGCGCGCTCGCCGGTCCACGGCCACCCGTGCACCGCGCCGTACCTATAAAGCCTCCCCGAGCGCGCCTTACTTCATCCCGTACTCACCCTCACCAGCCAGCCACCTCTCCTTAGCTCCGGCGAGCTCAATTCCGCCCGCCATTGCCGCTAGAGCTTCGGTCGTCGTGGCCAGCCCACTCCAGCCACCCCCAAGTCGAGCCAGTGCTTCGGCTAGCTCCGCCAGTGGCCCGTGAAGCTTGCCAAGCCCTCGGACCCGGCCGAACTTCACCGGAAACCCGAGATCGACCTCACCGGACTTCGGTCTTCCGCCGCCGCGCGTGGACAGAGTTAACCGGTGAGTCTCCGACCAATTCCTTGCACCCATATCTTCTCTGGCATCCCGTGAACCTCTCTGACCAGTTCGATTGAACTATCCCGCCGTGAGCAGGCCGGACTCCTCGCCGCCGACGAGCAACCCCGCCTGCGCACGTGGACCGGCCAACTCCGGCCATCCCCGACGGCGACCCGCACCTCGTTGTGATCCCCGAAACCTCCCCTACGTCCTCGACCACTTCACCAGAGCAATCTCGCTGCCGGTAAGCCCCTCCGCCCTTTCTTCCGCCGCGGTTACTGTGTAAGATAGGAGAAGGACCTCGGGTTGAGATTTGGAGAACCCGAGGGGTTTTCTGTAACGTCAGTGACTCATGTGAATAGTAGCCTAGGGGCTGATCTGCGAAGAAAACTTGAAATACCCGCCAGGGACCCCAGTGCAAAGTGGATTTCCATTTAATCAATTCTGTTAATCTTTTTAAAATGATCAGAGAACTTAGAAAACCCATAACTCGATGAATTCTTAATGAAAAGTTGTCAAACTAATTTTGCTAGCTCCTAAATATTATGAACTATCATTTAAAAATGATAAACCCTATGCTTTCTGTTCTGAATTTTTGAGTTTAAAATTAAAAACAGAAACTTACTAAACGTTGTTTAATTAAGGAAAATTAGTTTTTCTTCTGTACTGAACCTAAGAAAATTTGTGGGTATTCAAACCTCATCTAGACACTGTTTAAAAATAATAGGAACCTCAGTATTGAAAAATATGATGTAGATATTCATTTAAAGCTATTTTGCCCAAAACTTAGGAAAAATCAGAAAGGCATTGGAAATTAATGAACAGTGAGTGAAATTAATTTTTCCTAGTTTGCTTAAGTAACAAAGAACCTAGGAAAAAATGAAGAGACCATTAGTCCAGATCAGTTTTAAATTAGAATGTTTTATTTAGCCTTATTTGAACTGAAAATCAATTATTAGAATTTCAAACCTATACCCCAAATGGATAATAAAAATCCAGTGGACTTATAACCACCAGAGCCCCACTACAAAAATGATGAACACCTCAGCCCAACATATTAAGTAAGGAAAATAAATATAAAATGATAATGAGACATTTTCCAAATAAATCATGAACAACCCCTAATGATGCAATAATGGGCAACCAAAATTTTGCTAAGGCTATGATGAGATAAACCACCAGAGAAAAATGCAAACCTCTAAAAAGGGAACAAACTCATACCTATTGTTAATAAATTATGAGAAAGGCCACTTAATTCAAATAATGCATACCACCCATTCCCTTGAGCAAAAAGATGCCAAACTTTAGAATGATTGCTCTGGCACAAAACAATAACTAAGAAAAATAAGAACTCTGTTGTTCGATATTTTTCAAATATAGTGGTAGTAGAAAGCACCTATTTGGCTAGAAACTTGAGAAGACCATAGTAAAATAACTAAAAGGTATTAATGGCTGGAAATTTGTATCAAGTCATGTTATAACACCTAAAAGCCAGCAAAAATAAGTTTTAGAGAATTACCCACTGTTAAATAGTAGTTGTAGTTCAAAACACCCCTTCTGTCCTAGAATTTAATAATTTTGTCCAGAGAAAACTATCCACTTTCTGATCCCCAAATTTTGAAGCAGAGAAACATGCACCAATGCCAAGCCACTGTAATTTTTGCAGAATTTTTAGAATTTTATAAAAGCAACTTGTAGTTCAAACCTACCCCAAAACTTTTAAGAGAATAAAAGAAAGGGAAAGAAGAAATAAACCCCACCCCAATAAGTCTAACTTGAGTACTTATCAACTCTCACTAAGACAAAAAAAAGGAATTTAGTGGAACCCCCAAAAATAAAACCTACCACTTGCCTTAGCTAGGTTTAACCTAATTTACCAAGTATACCACCCAAGGGTCTTACATAAGTAAAGTTAACCTTGTTAACTCAAGTAGATCATACATCGTCAAAAGTTGTAATTTCTAAAAGTACATATCATATCATGCATGTATCTTACGCATTGCATTCATTAGATCGTAATCTTGCCGACGGAGAGTACGTGCTCATCCCCGAGCAAGGACCTGTCCAAGAGGAGGACCAGGAGCAGGCTTCAGAGGCTGCTAGTGAGGATCTCCCCGCAGCCCCAGCAATTGAAGGCAAGCCCCAGTTTTATGCATAACCTGTTAATTATGCTATTTTACTACACTTAATGCTTGTAGGATTGTAATGTGCACTTAAGTGTAGGAGTTGCTTGAAACCTCTAGTTGCATGAACTTAGGATTCCTTTTGAGATGAATACTAGTATTCTAGGTCGAGTAGCTGCTTGCTAATCAGGATCTCGGTAGAAGTCGAGTGATTTCTCTAGCACTCGCGCAAGGTCAGGAATTGATTGTATTCATCTTGATAACGGGATATATGTTGGTCTATGGACTTGGATCCAGGGAGGATGTCTTGTCCACGAGACGGGAAAAAGAATTAAGGATTAATTTGTGGATACCTGAGTCAAGCTTTTGAACGTACTAAGCACATACCGGGAAAAATGGTAACCGGTAAACCTAGTACCTGAGTGAAGCCGGGCGCGGACTTTATCCCTCATGCGACCTGAGACTGGGTCTCCCATGCTAGCTATGGTGGGTACAAGTGCGGTCACTGCACGGCGGCAGCCGGGGTCAGTGGAGCATTGTATGCCAAGGCGGTGAGGCCTGGACACGAACGGGGAATCGATGGGGACGGTTGTCATGTGTGGGGTCGGAGTACCCTGACATGCCGTGTGTTTAGGTTTACCTTGCAAGGTTAAAACTCGATTCGAATCGTCTGCTTCTTGCAGCTAATGAGACTGCTTGATTCCTTGTACTGCATCGAGTATGAAGTGAAATGTGGTTACATGAGATAACTTGTTGATTGAACTAAATGCTTGTTACCATGTATGCTTAGAAGGAGCAAATCTAGCTAAGCTAATGATGATAGAATTTGAAAAGCTAAAAAGAATTGATTTTCGAAACAGCTAGTGCTTTTGGCAAACCAAACCCCTCAGCCAAACAGCTGCATAGTCTAGAGGTAGAGGAGTAGATTCCTCACACCGGGTAAGTCTAGCTGAGTATTAGTATACTCAGCCTTGCTTGTGGCATAATTTTTACAGGTACCATTCAGGAAATGGTTGATGGTATGACTTGGCCTACCACCCTGCCACCGGGTTGGACGATCGAGTGGGATGTTCCCCAGCAGGAGAGGAGCACGAGGAGTAGTGGGCTAGGCCTTGCCCAATTCCTCGATACCGACGACATCGATTATCCGCTGCACTTTATTTTGTGAACTCTTATTGGCTACTCAAAAACTCCGATCTATGTAATAATTCCGCACTTAATTTGAGGTTTCCTGTTTTATTGTATTTCTTCTGTGACTCACCTTCGAGTGAGATTGTGGAATTTGATCCTGGTTAAGTGGCTTTATCGGACTAGATCCGAGGGACTGATGGGTTATTCCTGTTTAAGTGTGTTGTTGCCCTTAAGGGTGCGACTTGGGCACTTAAGCTGGAATAATTCGGGTGGTTCCGCCACAAAAATACATTGGATATAGAGTGCTCATTTGAGATGGCTATCTTGCCTAAGCCTTTAACCTTGCCTTGATTCCCGTCACCGAATATGATTGAATCTTGGGAATCTTTGTTCTTGACGTAGGAGGTGAACATCTTCTTCTCCCAGGTCATGTGGTTTGTGCATCCGCTGTCGATAATCCAGCTTGATCCCCCGGATGCATAAACCTGCAAGGCAAATTAGGCTTGGGTCTTAGGTACCCAACTCTTGTTGGGTCCTACAAGGTTAGTTATAATAGCCTTAGGGACCCAAATGCAAGTCTTATCTCCCTTGCATTTGGCCCCTAATTTCCTAGCAATCACTTTCTTATCCTTTCTACAAATTGCAAAGGAAGCATTACAAGCATGGTAAATTGTAGAGTGTTCATTACTTACATTCCTAGGAACATGAACAACATTTCTTCTAGGCATATGATGAATAATATTTTTCCTAGCCAAATTTCTACCATGCATAATAGAAGAACTTGAAGCAATCATGGTATGTGAATCAAAAGCATTATAACTTCTATCATGATGAACATTCCTAGAATATCTCCTATCATGATACATGAAAGCATGGTTCTTTTTAGCACTATTAGTCATTGGAGCCTTCCCTTTCTCCTTGGCGGAGATGGGAGCCTTATGACTTGTTAAGTTCTTGGCTTCCTTCTTAAAGCCAAGCCCATCCTTAATTGAGGGGTGTCTACCAATAGTGTAGGCATCCCTTGCAAATTTTAATTTATCAAATTCATTTTTGCTAGTCTTAAGTTGAGCATTAAGACTAGCCACTTCATCATTTAATTTAGAAATGGAAACTAGGTGTTCACTACAAGCATCAACATTAAAATCTTTACACCTATTGCAAATCACAACATGTTCTACACAAGAGGTTGATTTATTAGCTATTTCTAACTTAGCACTCAAGTCATCATTGATACTCCTTAAGCTAGAAATAGATTCATGGCACGTAGATAATTCACATGAAAGCATTTCATTTCTTTTAACTTCTAGAGCAAGAGAATTTTGTGCACTAACAAATTTATCATGCTCTTCATATAAAAGGTCCTCTTGCTTTTCTAACAATCTATTCTTCTCATTCAAAGCATCAATTAATTCATTGATTTTATCAATTTTGGTTCTATCTAATCCTTTGAATAAACATGCATAGTCTATTTCATCATCACTAGATTCATCATCACTTGAGGAAGCGTAAGTACTAGTATTGCGAGTACTTACCTTCTTCTCTTTTGCCATGAGACAGGTGTGATGCTCGTTAGGGAAGAGGGATGATTTGTTGAAGGCGATGGCGGCGAGTCCTTCGTCGTCGGAGTCGGACGAAGAACAATCTGAGTCCCATTCTTTGCCAAGGTGTGCCTCGCCTTTAGCCTTTTTGTAAGTCTTCTTCTTTTCCCTCTTCTTTTCTTGATCCTGGTCACTATCATTATCGGGACAATTAGCAATAAAGTGACCAACCTTACCGCACTTGAAGCAGGAGCGCTTTCCCTTCGTCTTGTTCTTTTTGGGATGCTCCTTGTGACCTTTTAGCGCCGTCTTGAAGCGCTTGATGATGAGGGCCATTTCTTCCTCATTGAGCCCCGCCGCCTCAACTTGCGCCACCTTGCTAGGTAGCACCTCCTTGCTACTTGTTGCCTTGAGAGCAATGGCTTGAGGCTCATGAATTGGACCATTCAGCGCCTCATCGACGTATCTCGCCTCCTTGATCATCATCCGCCCGCTCACAAACTTCCCAAGTATTTCTTCGGGCATCATCTTGGTGTACCTAGGATTCTCACGAATAGAGTTAACAAGATGAGGATCAAGGACGATGAAGGACCTTAGCATAAGTCGGACGATGTCGTGGTCCGTCCATCGCGTGCTTCCATAGCTCCTTATTTTGTTGATGAGGGTCTTGAGCCTGTTATATGTTTGGGTTGGCTCCTCCCCCCTGATCATTGCAAACCTCCCAAGTTCGCCCTCCACCAACTCCATCTTGGTGAGCATGGTGACGTCATTTCCCTCATGAGAGATCCTGAGGGTGTCCCAAATCTGTTTGGCATTATCCAAGCCGCTCACCTTATGGTATTCATCCCTGCACAATGATGCTAAAAGAACAGTAGTAGCTTGTGCATTTTTATGAATTTGTTCATTGATGAACATGGGACTATCTGTACTATCAAATTGCATTCCATTTTCTACTATCTCCCATATACTTGGATGGAGAGAGAACAAGTGGCTACGCATTTTGTGACTCCAAAATCCGTAGTCCTCTCCATCAAAGTGAGGAGGTTTACCGAGGGGAATGGAAAGCAAATGAGCATTGGAACTTTGCGGAATACGAGAGTAATCAAAAGAAAAGTTCGAGTTAACTGTCTTCTTTTTCTCGTAGTCGTTGTCATCGTCGTCCTTTTGGGAAGAAGAAGACTCGTCGCTGTCGTCGTAGTAGACGATCTTCTTGATACGCCTTTTCTTCTTCCCGTCCTTCTTCTTATGACTTGAGACTGAGTCAGTGGGCTTGTCGTCTTTTGGCTCATTGATGAAGGACTCCTTCTCCTTGTCGTTGATCACCATCCCCTTTCCTTTAGGATCCATCCCTTCGGGCGATTAGTCCCTTTCTTGAAGAGAATGGCTCTGATACCAATTGAGAGCACCTAGAGGAGGAGGGTGAATAGGTGATCCTGTAAAAACTTGAAACTTAAAGCCACAAAACTTGATTAGGAGTTAGCACAATAAAATCAAGTGGCTAAGGAGAGCTCTTGTGAAGCATAATAGACACAGTGAGAACAAGCACAAGAGACACGAGGATTTATCCCGTGGTCCGGCCAAGTACAACACTTGCCTACACGTTGTGGCGTCCCAACGGATGAGGGTTGCACTCAACCCCTCTCAAGTGATCCGATGATCGACTTGAATACCATGTTGTTCTTCTTGCTTTACTCTTTCCCGTTTGCGAGGAATCTCCACAACTTGGAGTCTCTCACCCTTACAATGAGAATCAAAGTGAAAGCACTAGAGTAAGGGAGGGAAGCAACACACACAAATTCACAGCAATACGCACACACATGGCCAAGACTTGAGCTCAAAAGAATATCACAAGGTTCTCACTAGAACGGAGTTCAAATCACTAAGAATGTCAAACAAGTGCGCAAAGACGGAGTGTGAGTGATCAAGAATGCTCAAAGTATGCTTGGTGTACTCCTCCATGCGCCTAGGGGTCCCTTTTATAGCCCCAAGGCAACTAGAAGCCATTGAGAGCAATCCAGGAAGGCAATTCTTGCCTTTTTGTCGACTGGCGCACCGGACAGTCCGGTGCACCACCGGACACTGTCCGGTGTGGATTTCTTTCCTATTCTGGCGCAGCCGACCGTTGGAGACTTGGAGCCGTTGGCGCACCGGACATTGTCCGGTGCACACCGAACAGTCCGGTGCTCCCATCCGACCGTTGGCTCGGCCACGCGTCACGCGCGGATTACGCGGCCGACCGTTGGCGCGCTCGACCGTTGGCTCACCGGACAGTCCGGTGAATTATAGCCATACGCTGTTGACTTGGTTCCCGAGAGCGGCGACTTCGCCGCAGCCGACTCACCGGACACTGTCCGGTGCACCACCGGACAGTCCGGTGATTTATAGTCGTACGTCGCCGTCGAGACCCGAGAGCAGCCAGTTGATCAGACGCCAGCCTGGCGCACCGGACAGTCCGGTGCACCCAGACTAAGCAGAGTCTTGGCTGCTCGAGCCAAGTCTTTTCCAATTGTATTTTCTCTGATTCTAACACTTAGACAAATATGTTAGTACACAAAAACCAATGTACTAAGTCTAGAATCATACCTTTGTGTTGACTTTGCACTTCTTCCACCATTTGGCATAGTTTCACACTTAAACCATTTGTGTTGGCACTTGATCACCAAAATACTTAGAAATGGCCCAAGGGCACATTTCCCTTTCAGAGACTACATCAAGAATACTCAAACACAAAGGTTAGTCTCAAAGGGTCAAGTTGTAGCATATCTCCCCCTAAATAAGTGCATCACTTGCAAATGGACTTGTGAGGTCCGGGGATCATGTGTACAACTTGAGCACCACAAATAAACAATAATGGATTTAAATGCACAAAGTAACATGATCAAAGGCATAGAACACATGTATGCTATAGATTAATCCAAGTTACGCGAATCTAAGACATTTTGTTCACTACGCAACCTGCAAAACCTTTTCTCATCTAAAGGCTCGGTAAAGATATCGGCTAGCTGGTTCTCGGTGTTAATATGGTACACCTCGATATCTCCCTTTTGCTGATGGTCTCTCAGAAAGTGATGTCGGATGTCTATGTGCTCAGTGCGGCTGTGTTCAACGGGATTATCCGCCATGCGGATTGCACTCTCATTATCACATAGGAGTGGGACTTTGCTCAGATTGTAGCCAAAGTCCTGGAGGGTTTGCCTCATCCAAAGTAGTTGCGCGCAACACTGTCCTACGGCAACATACTCGGCCTCAGCAGTGGATATGGCAACGGATGTTTGTTTCTTTGAACTCCAAGACACCAGGGACCTTCCTAGGAATTGGCACGTCCCCGATGTGCTCTTCCTATCAACCTTGCACCCGGCATAATCGGAGTCTGAATATCCAATCAAGTCAAAGGTAGACCCCTTTGGATACCAGATCCCGAAGCAAGGCGTAGCGACTAAATACCTAAGAATTCGCTTAACGGCCACAAGGTGACATTCCTTGGGGTCGGATTGAAATCTAGCACACATGCATACACTAAGCATAATGTCCGGTCTACTAGCACATAAATAAAGCAAGGAACCTATTATAGACCGGTATGCCTTTTGATCAACAGACTTACCTCCTTTCTTGAGGTCGACATGCCTGTCGGTTCCCATCGGTGTCTTCGCGGGCTTTGCGTCCTTCATCCCAAACCTCTTGAGAAGGTCTTGAGTGTACTTCATTTGGGAGAGGAAGGTGCCATCCTTGAGTTGCTTCACTTGGAACCCAAGGAAGTAGGTCAACTCGCCCATCATCGACATCTCAAACATTTGAGTCATCACCCTGCTAAACTCCTCACAAGACTTTTGATTAGTAGAACCAAATATTATGTCATCGACATAAATTTGGGACACAAAAAGATTACCGTCACAAGTCTTAGTGAAAAGAGTGGGATCGGCTTTCCCAACCTTGAAAGCATTAGCAATTAAGAAATCTCTAAGGCATTCATACCATGCTCTTGGGGCTTGCTTAAGTCCATAGAGCGTCTTAGAGAGCTTAAATACATGGTTAGGATACCTGTCATCCTCAAAGCTAGGGGGTTGTTCCACATACACCTCCTCCTTGATTGGCCCGTTGAGGAAAGCGCTCTTCACATCCATTTGAAACAACCTGAAAGAGTGGTGAGCGACATAGGCTAATAATATTCGAATAGACTCTAGCCTAGCCACAGGAGCAAAAGTCTCCTCGAAATCCAAACCTGCGACTTAGGCATAACCTTTTGCCACAAGTCGAGCCTTGTTTCTTATCACCACTCCGTGCTCGTATTGCTTGTTGTGGAACACCCACTTGGTTCCCACAATATTTTGCTTGGGACGTGGCACCAGGCTCCAAATTTCATTCCTCTTGAAGTTGTTGAGCTCTTCCTGCATGGCCAACACCCAGTCCGGATCCTGTAAGGCCTCTTCTACCCTTAAAGGCTCAATAGAAGAGACAAACGAGTAATGCTCACAAAAATTAGCTAAACGTGAGCGAGTTGTTACTCCCTTGCTTATGTCACCCAGAATCTGATCGACGGGGTGATTTCTTTGGATCGTCGCTCGAACTTGAGTTGGAGGGGCCAGTGGCGCTTCATCCTAAATAACTTGTTCTTCTTGTGCTCCCCCTTGATCACGCGCTTCTTCTTGAAGAACCTGTCCATCATCTTGAGTTGGGGGATGCACCATTGTTGAGGAAGAAGACTGATCTTGCTCATGTTGTTCCTGTGGTCGCACATCTCCAATCGTCATCGTGCGCATTGCGGCCGTTGGAACATCATCTTCATCTATGTCATCAAGATCAACTTGCTCTCTTGGAGAGCCATTAGTCTCATCAAATACAACGTCGCTAGAGACTTCAACCAAACCCGATGATTTATTGAAGACTCTATACGCCTTTGTATTTGAGTCATACCCTAGTAAAAACCCTTCTACTGCTTTGGGAGCAAATTTGGAATGTCTACCCTTCTTCACTAGAATGTAACATTTACTCCCAAATACACGAAAGTAAGAGACGTTGGGTTTGTTACCGGTAAGAAGTTCATACGAGGTCTTCTTGAGGAGGCGATGTAGATAGAGCCGGTTTATGGCGTGGCAGGCCGTGTTCACAGCTTCCGACCAAAACCGCTCGGGTGTCTTGAACTCTCCAAGCATCGTCCTCGCCATGTCGATAAGCGTCCTGTTCTTCCTCTCTACCACACCATTTTGTTGTGGTGTGTAGGGAGCGGAGAACTCGTGCTTGACGCCTTCCTCCTCAAGATACTCCTTCACTTGCAGATTCTTGATCTCGGACCCATTGTCGCTTCTTATCTTTTTCACCTTGAGCTCAAATTCGTTTTGAGCCCTCCTTAGAAAGCGCTTTAGGGTCCCTTGAGTTTCTGATTTATCCTGCAAAAAGAACACCCAAGTGAAGCGAGAAAAATCATCAACAATTACTAGACCATACTTACTTCCCCCGATGGTAAGGTAGGCGACGGGTCCGAAGAGGTCCATGTGAAGAAGCTCCAGTGGTCTTGATGTTGTCATCACATTCTTGTTGTGATGAGTGCTTCCCACCTGTTTCCCTGCCTGACAAGCTACACAAGGTCTATCTTTTTCGAAACATACATTGGTTAGTCCTAACACATGTTCTCCCTTTAGAAGTTTATGAAGGTTCTTCATCCCAACATGTGCTAGACGGCGATGCCACAGCCAGCCCATACTAGTCTTAGCTATTAAGCATGCATCTAGATCGGCCTCTTTCGAAAAATCAACTAAATAGAGTTTGCCGTCTAATACACCCTTAAATGCTAATGAACCATCACTCCTTCTAAAGACAGAAACATCAACATTTGTAAATAGACAATTATAACCCATGTTACATAATTGACTTATAGACAATAAGTTGTACTCGAGCGATTCAACTAAGAACACATTGGATATAGAATGCTCGGATGAAATGGCTATCTTTCCCAATCCTTTAACCTTGCCTTGGTTCCCATCTCCAAACATGATCGAATCCTGGGAATCCTTGTTCTTGACGTAGGAGGTGAACATATTCTTCTCCCCCGTCATGTGGTTTGTGCATCCGCTGTCGATAATCCAGCTTGAGCCCCCGGATGCATAAACCTGCAAGGCAATTTACACTTGGGTTTTAGGTACCCAACTCTTGTTGGGTCCTACAAGGTTAGTCACAATAACTTTTGGAACCCAAATGCAAGTTTTGTCTCCCTTGCATTTGGATTCCAATTTTCTAGCAACTACTTTTTCATTCTTACATAAAAGAGCAAATGAAGTATTGCAAGCATGGTAAATGGTAGAAGGTTCATTGCACATTCTCCTAGGCACATGAGGTACAACATTACTTCTCCTAGGCCTACTTCTACCATGCACAAATGTAGAGCTAGAGGCAAACATAGCTTGTGAATCAAAAGCATTATGATCATAACTCCTATGAGCATTCCTAGAATATTTTCTATCATAAATGTAGGCATGACACTTTTGAGAACTACTAGCCATAGGAGCCTTCCCTTTCTCCTTGTTGAGAATGGAAGCCTTTTGGCTTGTTAAGTTCTTGGTTTCCTTTTGAAAACCAAGTCCATCCTTAATAGAGGGGTGTCTGCCAATTGTGTAGGCATCCCTAGCAAATTTTAACTTATCAAAATCATTTTTGGCAAATTTTAACTTATCAAAATCATTTTTGCAAGTCTTAAGTTGAGCATTAAGACTTGCCACTTCATCATTCAATTTTGTAATAGCAATAAGATGTTCATTACAAGAATTAACATCAAAGTCCTTACATCTATTACAAATACTAACATGCTCTACACATGAACTAGATTTATTAGCTTCCTCTAGCTTAGCATTTAAATCATCATTCAAAATCTTTAAACTAGAGATAGATTCATGACAGACAGACAATTCAGAGGATACCATTTCATTTCTCTTAATTTCTAGAGCAAGGGATTTTTGAACAGTAACAAAATTATCATGCTCTTCATACAAAATATCCTCTTGCTTTTCTAAAAGTCTATCCTTTTCATTTAAAGCATCAATTAATTCATTAATCTTTTCTACTTTAGCTCTATCTAATCCTTTAAATAGACTAGAGTAATCTACTTTATCATCGGAGGAATCCTCATCACTAGAAGTAGAGTACTTAGGGGAATCTCGAACACTCACCTTCTTCTCCTTGGCCATGAGGCAAGTGTGGCGTTCGTTGGGGAAGAGCGAAGACTTGTTGAAGGCCAAGGCTGCTAGTCCTTCATCTTCGAAGTCGGATGAAGAGCAGTCCGAATCCCATTCTTTGCCAAGGTGTGCCTCGCCCTTCGCCTTCTTGTAAACCTTCTTCTTCTTCCTCTTCCCATGCTTTTCTTGTTCCTGGTCATTATCATTATTGGGGCATTGTGCTATAAAATGACCAGTCTTACCGTATTTGAAACAGGAGCGCTTTCCCTTTGCTTTGTTCTTGTTGGGGTACTCCTTGCGTCCTTTTAGTGCGGTCTTGAAGCGTTTGATGATTAGGGCCATCTCATCTTCGTTTAGCCCGGCAGCCTCAACTTGTGCCACCTTGCTTGGTAGTGCCTCCTTGCTGCTTGTTGCTTTGAGAGCAACGGGTTGAGGCTCGTAGACGGGTAGAGGGCCATTAAGAGCATCATCCACATATCGCGCTTCCTTTACCATCATACGCCCGCTCACGAATTTTACGAGTATCTCCTCGGACGTCATTTTGGTGTACCTGAGATTTTCACGAATAAGGTTTACAAGATGGTGGTCAATTACCGTGAATGACCTTAGCATAAGTCGGACGACATCGTGGTCCGTCCATCTTGTGCTTCCATAGCTTCTAATTTTGTTGACCAGGGTCTTGAGCCTATTGTAGGTTTGCGTTGGCTCCTCTCCCCTGATCATCGCAAATCTCCCTAGCTCGCCTTCCACCAACTCCATTTTGGTGATCATGGTGGCGTCGTTTCCCTCATGTGATATCTTGAGGGTATCCCAAATTTGCTTGGCGTTGTCCAAGCCGCTCACCTTGTTGTATTCATCCCTGCATAAAGATGCTAGCAAAACAGTGGTAGCTTGTGCATTCTTATGAATTTTCTCATTTATGAAAACGGGGTTGTCAGTATTATCAAAATGCATTCCGTTTTCAACAATCTCCCAAATACTAGGATGGAGAGAAAATAGGTGACTATGCATTTTTTGACTCCAAAATGAGTAGTCTTCTCCATCAAAGTGCGAAGGTTTCCCGAGTGGAATTGATAGTAAATGAGCATTATAATTGAATGGAATACGGGAATAATCAAATGAATAATTTTGATTAACTGTTTTCTTTTTCGATGATGAGTTGTCGTCATCGTCGTCTCTTGGTGAAGATGAAGAGGCATCGCTGTCGTAGTAGACGATTTTCTTGATGCGCATCTTCTTCTCCCCATCCCTATTCTTGTGACTTGAGCCTGAGTCGGTAGGCTTCTCGTCTCTAGGCTCATTGAGGAAGGACTCCTTTTCCTTGTCGTTGACCACCATCCCCTTTCCCTTAGGATCCATCTCTTCGGGCGATTAGTCCCTTACGTGAAGAGAACGGCTCTGATACCAATTGAGAGCACCTAGAGGGGGGTGAATAGGTGATCCTGTAAAATTCAACACTAATAGCCACAAAACTTAGTTATGAAAGTTAGAACGGCTAAGTAGCTTGAAACGAGGTCTTGTGAACACAGACAATCAAAGAGAAAGCACACAAGAGACACACGATTTTATCCCGTGGTTCGGCCAAGTAACACTTGCCTACTTACACGTTGTGGCGTCCCAATGGACGAGGGTTGCACTCAACCCCTTTCAAGTGATCCGATGATCAACTTGAATACCACGGTTTTTCCTTTCTTAGTCTTTCTCCTGTTTGCGAGGAATCTCCACAACTTGGAGCCTCTCGCCCTTACAACGATGATCACAAAAGAAGCACAGAAGTAAGGGAGGAGAGAGCAACACACACGACTCAAATCCACAGCACAATCACGCACACAAGTCACAACTTGAGCTCAAAACACAACGCACGGAGTTCACAACTCAAATGGAGCTCAAGTCACTATCTCAAAGAATCGAATGCGTGAAGTTGGAGTCTTAGAATGTTTCTTGTAAGCTTATGTAACTCCTCCATGCGCCTAGGGGTCCCTTTTATAGCCCCAAGGCAGCTAGGAGCTGTTGAAGATCAACAAGGAAAGTTATCCTTGCCTTCTGTCGAGTGGCGCACCGGACAGTCCAGTGCACCACCGGACAGTCACTGTAGACGGTCTGGTGCCGATCTCCTTCCTTTTCTAGCGCAGACGGCCGTTGCAACTCCGGGTCCGTTGGTGCACCGGACACTGTCCGGTGCACACCGGACAGTCCGGTGCCCCCGCCGACCGTTGGAGCTGCCACGCGTCGCGCGAAGATTGCGCGGCCGACCGTTGGCGTAGACGACCGTTGGCTCACCGGACAGTCCGGTGCACCACCGGACAGTCCGGTGAATTTTAGTCGTACGCCGTTGATCCTGTTCCCGAGAGCGACGAGTTTGCCGCGAACGACTCACCGGACAGTTCGGTGCACCACCGGACAGTCCGGTGAATTATAGTCGTACCCCGCCGTCGAGTCCCGAGAGCGGCCTGTTCACGCGGACTAGCCTGGCGCACCGGACAGTCCGGTGTGCCAGGCCGAGCTGGACTTTGGCTGCACACAGCCAAGTCTTTTGCAATTCTTTCTTTTCCTGTTTCTAGCACTTAGACAAAATATGTTAGTACTCAAAACAATGTTCTAAGTCTAGAAACATACCTCATGTCTTGATTTGCACTTTTCTCTTCATTTAGCACATAAGAACTTAATTAAATGTGTTGGGCACTTAATCACTAAAACATAATAGAAATTACCCAAGGGCACATTTCCCTTTCAGCACTGCCTTGTGGCTTGGAGAAAGGTTTGCCGCCCCCTTTATCTTGGTGGGCTGGGTATCTCCAGTTTAACAGAACTCTGCTGGGCCCTTCGAATGAGATGGCTCTAGCTGTCTAAAACAGACCCCTCCAGGCACTGTATTGGTCCCAATTAAAATTCCAAAAAAGGCTACATCCTTCTTTAATGAGGTCGTGCTCACTGAAGTTGGTGACGGGGTCAATACCAAATTCTGGAAAGACAAATGGTTACATGGTAAAAAAAATTGCAGACCTGACGCCTAGACTCCTAGCTACAATTCCTAAGCGGATTGTGAACAGCAGAACTGTGAGTGAAGCTTTGACTAACAGGAAGTGGATTGCTGACATAAAAGGGGCTCTCTCAGTGGGTGTGTTGATTGATTACCTTCAGCTATGGGAAATGCTTTCAGCCATTGAGTTGCAGCCTGGAATTGAAGATATACATATTTTCAGTATTGCCCCAGATGAAATGTATTCTGCAAAATCCGCTTATAATGGACTGTTCATGGGTTCAGTTTCCTTTGGGCACTATATAAGGGTTTGGAAAACTTGCCTCACCAAAGTGTCATTTTTCATTTGGCTTGCTGGTTGCTGCCCATAATAGATGCTGGACAGTCAATCGATTAGCTAAAAGAAGCCTAAACCACCCTGAAAAATGTCTTCTATGTGACCAAGCTGAAGAAACTCTAGATCATCTTCTGGTGGCTTGCTCCTTCTCGAGAGTCTTTTGGTACTAGCTTTTTCGGAAATTTGGGCTTCACTCCCTTGCCCTCTAGCCGACGGTCACCTCCTTCTTGAATTGGTGGGAGGAGGTTTCAGAGGTGGTCTCAAGTGTTACCAGAAAAGGTCTTAACTCCCTTATCATCCTAGGTGCTTAGACTATTTGGATCCATCGGAACAAGTGTGTCTTCGATGGATTGTCTCCATGCCTCACCTATATCCTTGCTGTCGGCGTTCCGAGACCGGGGGGTCCCTGAGCCGACGAGTGAGTGTGCCGCGTGCCCCAGCCCAGATGGGTCGAGCGCGTGGGCGAGCGCGAAGGGGGGAGAGAGAGAGCGAGAGCGAGGCGGCCAGAGCCGGGTCGTGAGGGAGTCGGAGAATCCCGCGGCCTTCGTGTTCGTCCCGCGCCCAGGTCGGGTGCGCTTGCAGTAGGGGGTTACAAGCGTCCGCGCGAGGTGAGGGGAGCGAGCGGCCCCGAGAGAGCGCCTGCCCCTGCCCTTCGTCCCCGCGAGGCCAACCTTCTCTAAGAAGGCCCTGGTCCTTCCTTTTATAGGCGTAAGGAGAGGATCCAGGTGTACAAACGGGGGTGTAGCAAGGTGCTACGTGTCTAGCGGGGGAGAGCTAGTACCCTAAGTACACGCCAAGGTGGCAGCCGGAGAGATCTTGGCACCCAGCTAGTGTGGCGTCGTGGCTGTCGGGGAAGCGATGGAGCTTGGCGGAGGGACAGCTGTCGGAGTGGTTGGGCCCTTGCTGACGTCCCCCTGCTTTCGTAAGAGAGCTGAGAGCCGCCGTCGTCATGGGTCCAGCGGGGCGCCATCATTGCCTATCTGGCGGGGCTAGCCAGATGGGACGTCGGTCCTGTTCCCTGCGGCCCGAGTCGGCTCGGGGTAGGGTGATGATGGCGCTTCCTGTCGACGTGGCGGACTTGTGCCCTAGGTCGGGCGACGTGGAGGCTCCTCCGAGGCCGAGGCCGAGTCTGTCCTGCATGGCCGAGGCCGAACCTGAGCACCCGGGTCGGGCGAGGCGGAGGTCGGGGTGGAGTCCGAGCCCTGGGTCGGGCGAAGCGGAGTTCATCGTCTTCCGAGGCCTTAGCCCGAGTCCGAGCCCTGGGTCGGGCGGAGCGGAGTTCGCCGTCTTCCGGGGCCTTAGCCCGAGTCCGAGCCCTGGGTCGGGCGGAGCGGAGTTCGCCGTCTTCCGGGGCCTTAGCCCGAGTCCGAGCCCTGGGTCGGGCAGAGCGGAGTTCGCCGTCTTCCGGGGTCTTAGCCCGAGTCCGAGCCCTGGGTCGGGCGGAGCGGAGTTCGCCGTCTTCCGGGGCCTTAGCCCGAGTCCGAGCCCTGGGTCGGGCGGAGCTTCCTCTGGCGCTTTCGGCCGAGCCTGGCTACCCGTCAGTCTTACCTTTTGCGTTAAAGGCCCCAGTGATTTGGTCGGTCGGTGCGGTGATTTAGTCAGGGTTACTTCTTATTGAAGGCATGGCCTCGGGCGAGCCGGAGATGCGTCTGCCGTGAAAGAGGAGGCCTCAGGCGAGACGGAACCATCTCAGGGTCGGCTGCCCTCGCCCGAGGCTAGGCTCGGGCGTGGCGTGATCAAGTCGCTCGTATGGACTGATCCCTGACTTAATCAAACCCATCAGGCCTCTGCAGCTTTATGCTGATGGGGGTTACCAGCTGAGAATTAGGCGTCTTGAGGGTACCCCTAATTATGGTCCCCGACAGTAGCCCCCGAGCCTCGAAGGGAGTGTTAACACTCGCTTGGAGGCTTTTGTCGCACTTTTTTGCAAGGGGACCAGCCTTTCTCGGTTGTACTTTGTTCCGGTGGGTGCGCGCGAGCGCACCCGCCGGGTGTAGCCCCCGAGGCCTCGGAGGAGTGGTTTCACTCCTTCGAGGTCTTAATGCCTTGCGTAATGCTTCGGCTGGTCTGGTGGTTCCCTCATGCGAACAGGCCGTAGCCCAGGTGCACTGTCGGGGCCCAAGTTCTCGGGCTGGTATGTTGACGCTGTCAACGGTTCGGCCGGAGCCGGGTTTGCGAGAGCAGCCCCCGAGCCTCCGCACAGAGCAAGAGGACGATCAGGGACAGACTCGGCTTTTTTACATACGCCCCTACGTCGCCTTTCCGCAAGGAGGAGGGGGGAGAGCGCCATGTTACCCTCGATGGGCACCGAACATGGTGTCTCCGGTGAGCTGCAATCGGGTAATCCGAGTGGACGTCCGTGCCCCGTTCGTTGGGGGTCGGCTAGGGGCCCGAAGGCACACCCAAAAGTACCTGCGGGTGATCTGCCGGACCCGGTCCCCTGGCGACGGGGTCCGAGGGCTCGTTGCCTCCCTCCGATGGGATTCCGTTACAGAGTCGTTCCCGCTGGTCTCGGAAATGTCCTAGGGTACCTCGGGAGCGCAGCCCGAGCCTTGGTTATGTATCGAACGTACCCCTGGTCATCCCTCGCTCGGTGTCTGAGGCGACTGTGAACCCTTCGGGGGGCCAGCCTTCGAACCCCTGATCAGTAAGGGGCACGGAGCCCGAGTAGCCTGAGGCGGTTGCGGGACCTTTCGGGGGCCGACCTTCGAACCCCTGACCAGTAGTGGGTGTCGGGCTCACGCGATCTGAGGCGGCTGTTGAACCCTTCGGGGGGCCAGCCTTCGAACCCCTGATCAGTAAGGAGGCTCGGAGCCTAGTTCCTTCGCGGGGAAGGATCCCTTTGGGGTTATCCCCCTTTCCCGGTCCCTGTTGCAAGAGATAGAGAAAGAAGGAAAAGGGAAAGAGGATGCGAAATTGAACGTCGTGGCGTACCTTTTTTGGTGTGGCCGTTTTGGCGAAGGCGAAACGTCGCCAGCTGCTCCTGCCAGAAGCGCTGCCCGTCGAGCCGCGGAGTTAATGCGCCGGGGCGAGTAGTTGGCGAGGTTGCCGTTGCGCGTGCGCGAGCCGTTCGAGGAACGGGTCACGGGCGTGTCGTCTTCACACCGTGAGAGAGAGAGAGGGCTCTCTTGCTGCCTCCGGATGGGACGTGAGCCTAGCTGATGGCGTGATCGCTGCTCTTGCGCGCCTGCCACTGTCATTACTGCCGGCCCACTTTTGACCGTGCTTGACCGCTGCGTCGGGCTGGCGCAGCTGGGCCGCGCGCTGGGCCGTCTCGGGTCGCGGTATTGGTTCCGCAACCGAGGAGGTGCGGTGGTGGCGCAAGTGGCAAAGTGGCTTACATGCAGTATCCGGCGCGCCGGTTGCGCGACGCGTGGGCTTGAGCCTTCATGCTGGCCTGTCAGGAGTCGGAGAGGCGCGTCCACTTGGCGCGGTTGCATGCCGCCCGCACGGCTGCCCGCCCCCTTCGCCCGTTGGTCTGGGCAAAAGCGGAGGGTCGCTTGTAACCGCTGGGTGGTTGCGCGCACGCCGCGCGCGGTGGTTCGGCTTCTTTTGCTCGGAGCCGGTCCGCATGACAGGTGGGCCCCAGCCCCCGCGCCGCAGGGGAGGGCTTTGGAGGCGTGTTGGAGAAGACTCAGCCCGTGACGGTTGGGGGCGCAAGCACGGAGAGTTGCCTTTAAAAGGAGGGCGACCCCTTTCGTAGGGCGACCATGTCTCCTTCCTCCCTTATGCATTGTGTCTTTCCGCCTTTCAAGCCCCCGGATGGGGGAAACCGCCGTCCCCGTGCCTCATCGTCGGGGGACACCACTCCTTGGGAGCGGGTACCTTTCAGCCATCGTTCGGCTTCAAGGATTTTCATCACGCAGCCCGGCTGCACCCCTCCACCGGCGGTCACCCACGAGGGCGACCTCCGGCTTGATGGTGGGGGAAAGCGAGCCGGGCTGCGGCCTCTACCCCTCCCTCAGCCTCAAGGATTTTCATCACCAGGCCAAGAGGGAGGACGAGGCGAGTCGGGGGGCTGCCTCCGTGTGGGTCGGTTGCCCTCTTCTTCCCCGTGCGTCCGGGGGAGAACGGCATCCTCCAGCTTCACGGAGACTTCCTCCAGCCATGCTGGAGGAAGCGGGTCGTCGTCGCACAGCCAGGGCGCCACGCCGCGTCCTCCGTCCGGACGACGATGGTGCCGTGCACCGCGAGGGCGGTGCCCATGCCCTGGACGGCCCCACCACGGGCGATGACCCGCCGGCGCGTCCCGAGGCGTCGGCGGACGGAAGTGGCTTCTCTATCGATGAGATTGCCAACTCCGTCAGTAGCCCTGGGTCTCTGTCTCCCGGCCTGAATGGCTGGCTCTCGTCCTCGGGGGGTGAGAGTTTTTTCCGCCGCCCCGCAGGCCTGCCCCTATCGAGTGGGGTTGTTCGTACCTGCGGGGGGGGGAACCGGAGTCCCGTTTGTAATGGCACTTCGAGTGCCGGGTTTTTTGTTCATTTTGGCTTTCGGGGCCTGAACATGTATGTAACTACGGCACGGAGCCGTGTTTTTTCCTCATTTCCGAGCACTAAGACTCCCTTGCTGATTGTCTGAGCCGCTTCACTAAGCATGAGTCGCCTCGTGTCAAGGTGACGAGTGAGGTATCCGTATCCCGGAGGCGTAGGAGTCCCTCGGCTCGGTCGGCCCTGTTGTCCGAGGCTCCTCTAGCTTAGTTAAAGAGACCCCTCGGCCGCTCTTCGACGAGCCGAGGCCGGGGGTAGCGATATCAGCATGGGCAGGGGCAGAGTTGGCTCGGAAATGAAACCTGGTTGGCCGGAGCCTAGCCGGGTTGTCTGTTGGCAGGATCGACACCGGGGTTGGTCAGCCGAGGCTTCGGACCGGGCTCGTGCCCTCGGAAGGTGGTTGGCCGAGGCCCCGGAGGTGGCTGGCCGAGCCGCCTGCTCGGGCCGGATTCCCGGAGAAGTCCCTGACAACGATCGCCCGGGCGTGGTGATGACGCCGTCCTTTGGAGCGGAGGCCCTCGGATCGCGTCGCCGTCCGAGGCTAGTTCGGGCCTTGCCGAAGGTGCTGTCGATGCCGAGGGTGTCGCCGCCCCCTTCCAGCGCCAAGACTTGAGCCTGCAGGATCAGCTTGTCTTGTAGCGTGTGTTTTGTGCGGCCGTCGAGGCCAGAACACACACCCTTGCTGTGTTGTAAAGCTGCGTCCCTTTTCCTCTTGTTCCGAGCATCTGGACTTTTTGTCGGTAACAGGGATGTTTGTGCGAGCGAAAGTTGCTTCTCGCGGAAGGTGAGGAGTGAGGTATCCGTATCCCGGAGGCGTGGGAGTCCCTCGGCTCGGTCGGCCTTGCCGCTTACGCGCACTTTTACTCGTCCATGAGGCCCTATCACCGACTTAGTCGAGAAAACTCGAAGAATCGCCTCGACAGAAGAGCTTCCGAACGTAGAGACTTGTTCGATCCGCGGAGTCACCTTATCCGAGCGCGAGTTACTTATCGCAGAAGGTGATGAGTGAGGTATCCGTATCCCGGAGGCGTAGGAGTCCCTCGGCTCGGTCAGCCTTGGCTGCTTACGTGTACTCCGTCGTTTCCAGGACCCACTTTTCGAAGTAGTCAAAAAGCACGAAAGATGTTCTGATAAAAGAGATTTTTTGTTCGAGGAAAATTTTGACGCAGAGGGGGTTTCCCCCCTTTTAGCCCCCGAGGGAGGGTCGGGCTTTGCCGAGGCTAGGCCGACCCTTCCTTGTTGACTAAACTTTGCGTGGGTGCGAGGTATATGAACAATTTGGAAACATCTCAAGGGTAGAAGCGACGTAGCTGTTGGATGTTCCAAGCGTTGCCGTAGACCTCGCCTTGACTGTTGGCCAGCTTGTACGTTCCGGGCTTCAGAACTTTGGCGATGACGAACGGCCCCTCCCAGGGGGGCGTGAGCTTGTGCCTCCCTCGGGTGTCTTGCCGCAGCCGAAGCACCAGATCGCCCACCTGGAGGTCTCGGGGTCGGACCCCTCGGGCGTGGTAGCGTCGCAGGGACTGCTGATACCGCGCCGAGTGTAGTAAGGCCCTGTCCCAAGCCTCATCCAGCTGGTCCAGCGAGTCTTCTCGGCTAGCTTGGTTGCTTTCTTCGTTGTAGGCCCTCGTCCTCGGGGTGCCGTATTCCAGGTCAGTGGGCAGGACGGCCTCGGCCCCGTAGACCAGGAAGAATGGCGTGAAACCTGTGGCTCGGCTTGGCGTCGTCCTCAGGCTCCAGACCACCGAGGGGAGTTCCTTCATCCACCGCTTGCCGAACTTGTTGAGACCATTGTAAATCCGAGGCTTGAGCCCTTGTAGTATCATGCCATTGGCACGTTCTACTTGCCCATTCGACATGGGGTGAGCTACGGCGGCCCAGTCTACCCGGATGTTGTGACCCTCGCAAAAATCCAAGAATTTTTCGCCGGTAAACTGGGTGCCGTTGTCGGTGATGATGGAGTTCGGGACCCCGAAGCGATGGACGATGTTAGTGAAGAACGCTACCGCCTGCTCGGATCTGATGCTGTTCAGGGGTCGGACCTCGATCCACTTGGAGAATTTGTCGATGGCGACCAGCAGGTGCGTGTAGCCCCCGGGCGCCTTCTGCAGAGGGCCGACGAGGTCCAGACCCCACACAGCGAAGGGCCAGGTGATGGGTATCGTCTGCAGAGCCTGAGCGGGCAGGTGGGTCTGCTTCGCATAGAATTGGCACCCTTCGCAGGCGCGGACAATTCTAGTGGCGTCAGCCACCGCCGTCGGCCAGTAGAAGCCTTGGCGGAAAGCGTTCCCGACGAGGGTTCGAGGTGCTGCATGATGGCCGCAAGCCCCCGAGTGTATTTCCTGCAGGAGTTCCTGACCCTCGGCGATGGAGATGCATCGCTGGAGGATGCCCGAGGGGCTACGGTGGTAGAGCTCCTTCTCATCGCCCAGCAAGACGAACGACTTGGCGCGTCGCGCTACCCGCCAAGCCTCGGCTTGGCCGAGGGGCAGCTCTCCTTGGCGGAGATATTGCAGGTACGGGGTCTGCCAATCCTGCTCTGGCATGACCCCGCTCTGCTCCTCCTCGACGTGCAGTGCTTCGCCCTCGGGGGCCGAGGGCTCCTCGGGTTGAACCGAGGATAGCTCGGGCCGGGCCGAGGTCGCCTCGGACGGGGCCGAGGGCACCTCGGGCTCGGGCGTGTCGCCTATCTTGACGGAGGGTTGGTGCAGATCCCGGGAGAAGACGTCCGGGGGAACCGTCGTTCGCCCCGAGGCTATCTTCGCCAGCTCGTCCGCTGTCTCGTTGTAGCGCCGGGCGATGTGGTTAAGCTCGAGCCCGTAGAACTTGTCTTCCAGGCGTCGAACCTTGTCACAGTAGGCCTCCATCTTCGGGTCGCGGCAGTGGGAGTTCTTCATGACTTGGTCGATGACGAGCTGCGAGTCGCCGCGTGCATCGAGGCGTCGGACCCCTAGCTCGATGGCGATTCGCAATCCGTTGATCAGTGCCTCGTACTCAGCCACATTGTTGGACGCCGGGAAATGGAGGCGGAGCACGTAGCGCAGGTGTCTCCCGAGGGGCGAGACGAAGAGCAGGCCCGCGCCGGCTCCCGTCTTCATCAGCGACCCGTCGAAAAACATGGTCCAGAGCTCCGGTTGGATCGGAGCCGTTGGCAACTGGGTGTCGACCCATTTGGCTACGAAGTCCGCCAGTACCTGGGACTTGATGGCCTTCCGAGGGGCGAACGAGATTGCCTCGCCCATGATTTCCACCGCCCACTTCGCGATCCGACCCGAGGCTTCCCGGCACTGGATGATCTCCCCCAGGGGGAAAGATGACACCACAGTCACCGGATGAGACTCGAAGTAATGTCGCAGCTTTCGCCTCGTCAGGATCACTGCATACAGCAGCTTCTGGACTTGCGGGTAGCGGATCTTGGTCTCGGACAGCACTTCGCTGACGAAGTAAACTGGCCTCTGAACGGGCAAAGCATGCCCCTCTTCCTGCCTTTCGACCACGATCGCGGCGATGACCACCTGAGTGGTTGCGGCGACGTAGACCAAGAGGGTTTCTCCATCAGCGGGGGGTACCAAGACGGGCGCCTGGGTGAGGAGCGCCTTCAGGTTCCCGAGGGCTTCCTCGGCCTCGGGAGTCCAAGTGAAGCACTCGGCCTTCCTTAAGAGACGGTACAGGGGCAGGCCTCTTTCGCCGAGGCGCGAGATGAAACGGCTCAAGGTCGCGAGGCATCCCATGACCCTCTGCACGCCTTTTAAGTCCTTGATGGGCCCCATGTTTGTGATGGCTGCGATCTTCTCCGGGTTGGCTTCGATGCCCCGCTCGGAGACGATGAATCCCAAGAGCATGCCTCGGGGCACTCCGAAGACGCATTTCTCGGGATTGAGCTTGACGCCCTTCGCCTTGAGACATCGGAATGTCAGTTCAAGGTCGGAGAGAAGGTCGGAGGCTTTCCTCGTCTTGACTACGATGTCATCGACGTAGGCCTCGACCGTGCGACCGATGTGTTCGCCGAACACATGGTTCATGCACCGCTGGTACGTTGCACCCGCGTTCCTCAGACCGAAAGGCATTGTGACATAGCAGTACATGCCGAAGGGCGTGATGAAAGAAGTCGCGAGCTGGTCGGACTCTTTCATCTTGATTTGATGATACCCTGAGTAGGCATCGAGGAAAGACAGGGTTTCGCACCCTGCAGTGGAGTCCACGATTTGATCGATGCGAGGTAGAGGGTAGGGGACTTTCGGACATGCTTTGTTGAGACCAGTGTAGTCTACACACATCCGCCATTTCCCCCCTTTCTTCCTCACAAGCACAGGGTTGGCAAGCCACTCAGGGTGGAATACCTCTTTTATGAACCCTGCTGCCATCAGCTTATGGATCTCCTCGCCTATCACCCTGCGCCTTTCCTCGTCGAATCGGCGCAGAGGCTGTCTGACCGGTCGGGCCCCGGCCCGAATATCCAGCGAGTGCTCGGCGACATCCCTCGGTATGCCGGGCATGTCCGAGGGACTCCACACAAAGACGTCAGCGTTTGCGCGGAGAAAGTCGACGAGCACTGCTTCCTATTTGGGGTCGAGCCCGGATCCGATCCGAATCTGCTTGGAGGTGTCGCCACTGGGGTCGAGAGGGACGGCCTTAACCGTCTCCGCTGGCTTGAAGTTGCCGGCATGTCGCTTCACGTCCGGCACCTCTCGGGAGAGGCTTTCCAGGTCGGCAATGAGGGCCTCGGACTCGGCGAGGGCCTCGGCGTACTCCACGCACTCCACATCGCATTCGAACGCGTGTTTGTACGTGGGGCCGACGGTGATGACCCCGTTGGGGCCCGGCATCTTGAGCTTCAGGTAGGTGTAGTTGGGGATGGCCATGAACTTCGCGTAGCATGGCCTTCCCAACACTGCGTGGTAGGTTCCTCGGAACCCGACCACCTCGAACGTCAAAGTCTCCCTTCGGAAGTTGGAGGGTGTTCCGAAGCAGACAGGAAGGTCGAGCTGTCCGAGGGGCTGGACGCGCTTCCCGGGAATGATCCCGTGGAAGGGCGCAGCGCCAGCTCGGACGGATGACAGATCGACGCGCAGGAGCCTGAGGGTCTCAGCGTAGATGATGTTGAGGCAGCTGCCTCCATCCATCAGGACCTTGGTGAGCCTGACGTCGCCGATGACGGGATCGACGACGAGCGGGTACTTCCCTGGGCTCGGCACGTGGTCGGGGTGGTCATCTTGGTCGAAGGTGATGGGCTTGTCGGACCAGTCTAGGTAGACTGGCGCCGCCACCTTCACCGAGCAGACCTCCCGGCGCTCCTGCTTACGATGCCGAGCCGAGGCGTTCGCCGCATGCCCTCCATAGATCATGAAGCAGTCGCGGACCTCGGGGAACTCCCCTGCTTGGTGATCTTCCTTCCTGCCGTCGTCGCGGGCCCTGTCACCCTCTGCGGGTGGCCCGGCCCGGTGGAAGTGGCGCCGAAGCATGACGCACTCCTCGAGGGTGTGCTTGACGGGCCCCTGATGGTAGGGGCACGTCTCCTTTAGTGCCTTGTCGAAGAGGTTGGCGCCTCTGGGGGGCTTCCGAGGGTTCTTATACTCGGCGGCGGCGACAAGGTCCGTGCTGGCGGCGTCGCGTTTCGCTTGCGACTTCCTCCTGCCTTTCTTCTTGGCACCGAGTGGAGTAGATGCCTCGGGGGCATCTTCCGACGGGCGGCCCTGGGGCTGCTTGTCCTTTCGGAAGATGGCCTCGACCGCCTCCTGACCAGAGGCGAACTTGGTGGCGATGTCCATCAGCTCGCTTGCCCTGGTGGGGGTCTTGCGACCCAACTTGCTCACCAGGTCCCGGCAGGTGGTGCCGGCAAGGAACGCGCCGATGACATCGGAGTCGGTGATGTTGGGCAGCTCGGTGCGCTGCTTCGAGAATCGCCGGATGTAGTCCCGAAGAGACTCTCCCGGCTGCTGCCGACAGCTTCGGAGGTCCCAGGAATTCCCGGGGCGCACGTATGTGCCCTGGAAGTTGCCGGCAAAAGCCTGGACCAGATCCTCCCAGTTGGAAATCTGCCCCGGAGGCAGGTGCTCCAACCAAGCGCGAGCGGTATCGGAGAGGAACAGGGGGAGGTTACGGATGATGAGGTTGTCGTCGTCCGTCCCGCCCAGTTGACAGGCCAGGCGGTAGTCCGCAAGCCACAATTCCGGTCTCGTTTCCCCCGAGTACTTTGTGATAGTAGTCGGGGGTCGGAATCGGGGCGGAAACGGCGCCCGCCGAATGGCTCGGCTGAAGACCTGCGGACCGGGTGGTTCGGGTGAGGGACTCCGATCCTCCCCGCTGTCGTAGCGTCCTCCACGCCTGGGGTGATAACCTCGGCGCACCCTTTCGTCGAGGCGGGCCCGACGGTCGCGATGAGGGTGCTCGTCGCCAAGGTGGCCCGGGGCCGCAGGCGCGGTGTTGCGCGTGCGCCCGGTGTAGACCGAGGCTTCCCGCGTGAGTCGGGAAGTCGCGGCACGAGGTTCCGAGGGGTACCCCTGCCTTCGGGAGGCAGAGCTCTCGGCCCGCCGGGCCGCAGCGCCTTCCAGGAGATGCTTGAGCTCTCCCTGGATTCGCCGACCCTCGGTGGTTGATGACTCCGGCATCGCGCGGAGGAGCATCGCTGCGGCTGCCAGGTCCTGACCGGTTCCGCCGGATGCGGGCGGCGGTCTGTCCCTGGCATCGTTGGCGATGCGGTGCTGGAGACCTTGGGGCAGGTGACGTATTCCTCCGGCCGGGGGCTGGCTTGCCCATACCTGCCCGATGTTCTGGCGGATTGCCTCGAGCGCTCCTGCTCCCTCATCGAGCCCGGCCTGCGCCCCGCGGACTTGCTCGAGCTGTGGGTCGTGACCCCCCGCCGGAACGGGGACCACAGCTAGCTCCCGCGGGATGTCGGTGCGAGGCGCTGGCCTAGGGGGATCACCATCCTTCGGCATGCCGAGACAGCCGCCTCCGAAGGGATCCCCCAGCTCGACATGGAAACATTCGCGGCTCGGGCCGCAGTCCTTGTCGCCAAGGCTGCGGCTGCCGTCGGAACAGTCGGAGAGGCAGTAGTTACATGCGGTCATGAAATCCCGCATGGCACTGGGGTTGCCAGATCCAGAGAAATCCCAGTAGATGCTGGGGTCGTCATCTTCCTCGGACCCAGAGGGTCCATAGGTCGAGACACCCGTCAATCGGTCCCAAGGCGACCGCACACGAAACCCCAGAGAGGTTGCACTCGCCTCAGTGTGAGCGCCCGCCAAAGCGAGGTTGCTAGGCGGGTTGAGGCCGAGTCGAAATGACAAAGGATGGGAATCAGCCCGTACCTTTTGGTCGACGAGGATCGACGAAGTCGCATCGGGGGCTGATCGTGCTGTCGTCCTGGGTGCGAGGGCGACGTCCTGCAGGCCCTCCGTGAGCGTGCTGGCGTCGTCCACTTGCTCGGGATCAGCGTGACGCGGGGGGACGGCGCTCGCCTTCGCCTCAAACGCGTGGGTGATGCCCGACGCGTCCTCCGTTGGGGCGCTGGGGATGTCGATTTGCTCGGCAGTCGACTGAGCGCAGCCTCCCGCTCGGCCTTGGTTGCCCCGCCTCCTCCTCCGATGGCGAGGGAGAGGATGGGGCGAGCTCGAAAGTTGTCCTTCCCCCACGCGGGAAAGACGTCGTCGATTCCGCCGACGGCGGGCGGGCTGTCCGCCACCATTGTCGCTGTCGCGCGGCGGTGGAAGGAGTATCATGTCGTAGCTGCCGTCGAAAGACATGAACTCGAGACTCCCGAAACGGAGCATCGTCCCGGGTTGAAGAGGTCGTTGGAGACTGCCCATCTGGAGCTTGACGGGAATCTACTCGTCAACACGCAGCAGGCCCCTACCTGGCGCGCCAACTGTCGGCGTTCCGAGACCGGGGGGTCCCCGAGCCGACGAGTGAGTGTGCCGCGTGCCCCAGCCCAGATGGGTCGAGCGCGTGGGCGAGCGCGAAGGGGGGAGAGAGAGAGCGAGAGCGAGGCGGCCGGAGCCGGGTCGTGAGGGAGTCGGAGAATCCCGCGGCCTTCGTGTTCGTCCCGCGCCCAGGTCGGGTGCGCTTGCAGTAGGGGGTTACAAGCGTCCGCGCGAGGTGAGGGGAGCGAGCGGCCCCGAGAGAGCGCCTGCCCCTGCCCTTCGTCCCCGCGAGGCCAACCTTCTCTAAGAAGGCCCTGGTCCTTCCTTTTATAGGCGTAAGGAGAGGATCCAGGTGTACAAACGGGGGTGTAGCAAGGTGCTACGTGTCTAGCGGGGGAGAGCTAGTACCCTAAGTACACGCCAAGGTGGCAGCCGGAGAGATCTTGGCACCCAGCTAGTGTGGCGTCGTGGCTGTCGGAGAAGCGATGGAGCTTGGCGGAGGGACAGCTGTCGGAGTGGTTGGGCCCTTGCTGACGTCCCCCTGCTTTCGTAAGAGAGCTGAGAGCCGCCGTCGTCATGGGTCCAGCGGGGCGCCATCATTGCCTATCTGGCGGGGCTAGCCAGATGGGACGTCGGTCCTGTTCCCTGCGGCCCGAGTCGGCTCGGGGTAGGGTGATGATGGCACTTCCTGTCGACGTGGCGGACTTGTGCCCTAGGTCGGGCGACGTGGAGGCTCCTCCGAGGCCGAGGCCGAGTCTGTCCTGCATGGCCGAGGCCGAACCTGAGCACCCGGGTCGGGCGAGGCGGAGGTCGGGGTGGAGTCCGAGCCCTGGGTCGGGCGAAGCGGAGTTCATCGTCTTCCGAGGCCTTAGCCCGAGTCCGAGCCCTGGGTCGGGCGGAGCGGAGTTCGCCGTCTTCCGGGGCCTTAGCCCGAGTCCGAGCCCTGGGTCGGGCGGAGCGGAGTTCGCCGTCTTCCGGGGCCTTAGCCCGAGTCCGAGCCCTGGGTCGGGCGGAGCGGAGTTCGCCGTCTTCCGGGGTCTTAGCCCGAGTCCGAGCCCTGGGTCGGGCGGAGCGGAGTTCGCCGTCTTCCGGGGCCTTAGCCCGAGTCCGAGCCCTGGGTCGGGCGGAGCTTCCTCTGGCGCTTTCGGCCGAGCCTGGCTACCCGTCAGTCTTACCTTTTGCGTTAAAGGCCCCAGTGATTTGGTCGGTCGGTGCGGTGATTTAGTCAGGGTTACTTCTTATCGAAGGCATGGCCTCGGGCGAGCCGGAGATGCGTCTGCCGTGAAAGAGGAGGCCTCAGGCGAGACGGAACCATCTCAGGGTCGGCTGCCCTCGCCCGAGGCTAGGCTCGGGCGTGGCGTGATCAAGTCGCTCGTATGGACTGATCCCTGACTTAATCAAACCCATCAGGCCTCTGCAGCTTTATGCTGATGGGGGTTACCAGCTGAGAATTAGGCGTCTTGAGGGTACCCCTAATTATGGTCCCCGACACTTGCTTTGGCAAATGAGGAGAGAAGTCGTTAGGAGGCTTTGGCAGATGAGGAGAGAAGTCGTTAGGAGGCAGCTGGGGCGAAGAGCCTATGTTCTCTGGTTGCCTCTGCAGCTGCTCCATAGGGTGGTGTTGATTTTTTTTCACATGATGAATTCTTTTTTGTATGCTATTTTCTGGTCCCCACGAGGAAGCCTGTTGATGTATGGTCTACTTTAGACCTCTTTAGCAAAGGACAATCGAATAGAAGGTGATAAGTTGTTTCTTCACAGTGGAGATCACAAAGGACACAGCTATAGTCACCATCCCAGAGATGTCAGATTGTTCCCTTACCATCTTTGAAGATGCCCTGAATTAGCAGCTGCATGCAAAATCTGGATGCCAGCACACATTTGAGGAATGGTTACAAGAAATACTAAGGCATGAGTTACTCTAAAACCTATAACCAGGACTTAGCCAACATTGACCATAGAAGTGAACTTAGGAAGATAGTCTCACCATTCAGATTGAATACCAGCCTGAAGTTCAAGGAACCGTCTCATTACAGGCTTTGCAGTCACCCGTGATTGTACAAAATTCACATGTAAATTGCTGAAGTGCTCAAAAGCAATGCAATGCACAGAGCCATAGACTAACAAGTGCCAATACTGTTGTTTAGCAAATGGTCACGAAGACAAAAAAAAAAAAAAAAAGAAGATACTTTGCACACATCTGATAACTTATTCTATCAAGAAAAAATGTATTTTATTTGATCTTGTCCATCTCATGAAGATGACATAGACAAGAAGTGTAATACAATTCAAAATCAGAGTTCATAGAATTTCAACAACACAATAGTACAGCTTAAAATGCTGCAGTTTATACCGCCTGCAGCAATCAAAAACACATGGGCAGATGTAACCATGACATAAGCCCAACTCAGAATTTATCTGACGCTTCTTTGATAGTTCCTGGTTCTCTTCTGCTTTCCAGTGCTGATATCCTCTTATTTAGGTCTGCATAATGCTTTTCAGAAGTTTCCTTGATGTCCTCCACCTGGAAATAAGCACATCAAATCTTAACCACTAGTCAAACACAAACCAATTTTAACTGCACTCCTTTCTGCAAATGTTGTGTTAAACTACCGGCCTCATGAGGGAAAACAAAGACATAAATGGAAAATTCATCAGGAGGTTGTAATATTTCTAACCAAAAAAGAAACATCACAACAATCATATATATTTACTCCGTAAATAAATTTAAATGCATAAAATCAAGACTAGTTTACTTGTTTATGCACAGATGACTACACCAAAAGTTAGATAAAAGTAAATTAAGTTCAACTACCATTTATAAAACCACAGGAACAAAGTTACATTAACCCTCTAGTTGAGATAACTATTCTTGAAAATTAATAGCACGCCACAAGTTAATTTGGTAAGTCAACTTACGAAATCCATTAGCCACCTGGGCATAGATAATACTTCTATAGAAGAAGCTCGATTGACCTTGTTAGCTAATGCAATTGGCAGATGCAAGGTGCACCGAGACTATCATAATATTTCTCATCCGGTGAGTGCAAACTCTTTCACCAACAGTACCTCTAAGGGTTCATAGTTTGACAACAAACATGTAACCCAACAGCAACGCATAGTTAGTAATAAAAGATAAGCAGTTTGTGGAGATCCATAAGTCATAGTACAGAATGCCTTGATAAGACAACTAAGTGGCAAGTGTCGTAACCCTACATGTGTATAATGCACAGAACACCTACATTGCCAGAATAAAAAGGGCATAATTATTCATGTGATGTATCTTGATGTCAATTTGCCTGGCAAACTTTGGATGTTGCTCTGACTACACAGCTGACCACGGCATGTTCTGATCTACAGCGTTCTCATTATACAGCAATCTTCTTCAGCAACCGAAAATTAATTTGCTGCAAGCATATATAAGTCCGAAAGGCTGGAGCTTGCAGAATAATAAGCACATAAAATGGAATCAACCACAACACACATTTCCCTTGATGAGGCCGTGGTTTGCTATAATCCATTTTAATTCTGGGAGCAAAAAAAAGTTCATTTCGATCAATAATCGGACAAGCAAAGAAATTTGGCAGGGGCTACAGTTTACGCCGCAGCAACCAGATCACGGAAAGGTGAGAATGCGTAGGAAGACAACCAGAGGGGACTAATTTTGCTAGACAACAAACAGATTCGCAATCGCAACAGATCAAGGGTGATTAATCAGATTGTCCGCCAGAAGGAAAGAAACGGCTAGATGGAGGCGAGGAACTCACCTGGCTGATGATGGCAGCGCGGGCGAGCAGGTGGTCCTTGTAGAGGAGGAAGAACCCCGCCGCCGAAGCCGTCGCCGCGCCGGCAGCAAATGAAGACAGCCGCACCCTCCACAGGTACCCCATCCCGCTCTCGTCTCTCCTCTATATCTCCCGCCTCGCCGCCGCTTTGCTCTGCCGGAGACGAAGACGACAGGTCACAGCCCACGATTGTTATATCTATGTGGGCTGATATCTCAATCGATGGGCTCGTGGAAAGAGTAGCAGTGTAGCACCAGACGACCCTGCCTGCATTCGGCCCAGCCCACTCATTTCCCATTCCGACAGAAAAGAAATATCGTTTCGGATAAAGTAACTGCACGCCTTGGCGACGGCCGGAACGCCCGCAACCGACGAGAAATGCCGACGCCGGCGCCGCCGCCGGCCCTTCCTTTCGTCCCGAAGCCGCAACCCATCCTTCACGTCGCTAAAGCCCTGGTCCCATCCCCTCGCCAGACGCAGCCCCAGGCCCGAGGGCGAGGCCTACCGCAGCCGGTCAATTGTGCCAACTCCAAGCGCCTCGACGACGCACTCTCCGCTGGCTTCGTCCGCCTTCTCAACGCCGGCCAAGTCCAGGATGCGGACTCTGCTAGCGGAACCTGCCGGCGCTATGACCCCAAGCCGGGTGACTTCGCGGTCGGGGTCGTAGTTTCTGGCACGGAGGCGCGCCTCGACGTTGCGGTCGGCGCCGACCGTCTCGCCACGCTGCTCTCCAAGGAGCTTCTCCCGCTCGACCGCGACAGTTCTGACCCGCCGACGCGACAAGCTCTGCCTCGGCTGGGGAGCATCGGCGTCGTGGCGGGCCCCTCCGTGGACGACGACAAACAGAAGCGCGGGAGCAGGACGCTGGTGGCGCCCGGGACGGTAGTATTCGCTGAGGTGCTTGGACGGACGCTTAGCGGGCGTCCACTACTGTCGGCACGGCGGCTCTTCCGGCGCCTCGCATGGCACCGCGCCAGGCAGGTTGAGTGCATTTGTTCTCCCTTCAGACATTTCGTTATTCAGACATTTGGTGCTGATGCAGTGATTCATTTTTGTCAGACAGATTCTGCAACTCAACGAGCCAATTGAGGTAAAAATTTACGAGTGGAATACCGGGGGGCTACTCACAAGAATTGAGGCAAGGAAGAGTCTTCTCCCTACCCTTTTCTACTATTGATGTATCAAATGGTCACCAGTTATGTTATTTTGTACTTCTGTTCATGGCTAAGATTTAGGCCAACTTCACTTCAGGGTCTGAGAGCATTTCTTCCAAAATTTGAGCTCGTGGACAGGATAAGTTCATTTACAGACTTGAAAAATAAAGTAAGGAACTTTTGGATGTAGTACTGTTAATGCCCATTTCATCAATTTGATTGTCACTGCTTGGTTATGATATTTGAAACAGATTGCGCTTTCTGGTTATTTATTAAATAAGGGACTGCACTATCTGATATTTAGGTTAAATCTCGTGGTTATGTTGGCTGACATCACTTGTTGCTTCTTGGCATATAGGTCGGTTGCAGCATTCGTGTGTGCATTGCAAGGCTCGATGAAGAAACTAACGACCTGATAATTAGTGAGAAGAAAGCATGGGTTGGTGCAAATACGTCTCTCTATAAGCTACAATTGTGGCTTTGTCTATAAATTTACATATTACATACATGTTTTATAAATTGAATTGTACTCCCTCTATCTAGAAATGATAATCATATTTGACCAGAACAGAAGTCAAGCTTTATAAATTTTGATTAACAATTAGTTAAATATATTCAAGTGTAGAGCATATACTTTAAATCAATAGATTTGTGTTTAAAGTGCCTCTGAGATTATATTAATTTTTAACAATTGACTACATATTGTAAGAGAATTTAAGGGTCAAAATCAACTCTGTATGATTTCTTCTTTTGTCAAATACGATTATCATTTCTGGATGGACGGGATGATCAAGCTCCCAAAATACTAATTGTACTTTACTGTTTACCACAGTCAATTATGTCGTCGGCTATTTGTTTGCACAGTTGCAATTATGTACGGAATGCCAGCATACTTGGCCAAATTGTCAATGATAAATCAACTTCTTGACATTGAATTTGTCTGCACATAACTAACACTGCAAAAGATATTGTGAATTTGTAATGCTGAATGTACTGATGTACTGAATTACTTATCATCAGGAAATGACTTATCTTAAAGAAGGAACCCTCCTACAAGGGACTGTTTGCAAGATTTTTCCGTATGGTGCGCGGGTTAGGATTGCTGGGACAAACAGAAGGTGTGAAATGGAACCTACAAGGCTGCATGTTGTTCGTGTATTTACAGTCAAGTGTAACTGCATAAGCTAAAAAAAACTCTGTTTTTCTTATTAAGCCAACAAATGCAAATGGGCACCCAATGGAGATTCCATACCGCTTTGAAATCTAGATTAGTTCATTTACATGGCTTTTGGGTCAACCCAATGACCTAGAGAAATCAAGACTCACATCCCTGTAAATGCAACTAATACTGTACTCAACTACTAATTTGCAGTGGCTTACTTCACATATCGAATATTAGTCGAGGCAATGTTTTGTCCGTAAGTGACATTCTGAAGATAGATGATGAGGTGAAAGTTATCGTGATCAAGTCAAATGTCCCAGACAAAATTGCACTGAGGTAAACCTGACATAACACTAGCACTGGCTCGATTCAGTTGTGAACTAGCTGCTGTGTTTGTCTGGATCTTACCGAATACTTTCTTTGTGGTAAGGTCTCATCAACATATATGACAGAGTTCTGAAACTTTTTTTTTTGCTACTTGATCAACAGCATAGCAGACCTCGAGAGTGCACCTGGTTTGTTTCTGTCAGATAGAGAGGTGAGACAGTGAGTTGCACTCCAGCCTAGTTATATATCGGAATACTCCACCTCTTGTTTGATGAATCTTCATCCTATGTATATATGCTTAGTATCACTTGTCTTGTACTGCTGCAGAAAGTGTTCTCGGAAGCTGAGGAGATGGCAAAGAGATACAGGGAGCAGCTTCAAGTTACCCCTCAGAACCCTATATTAGATGATGGCCTTCCAGGAGAAAAGCTACCATTTGATAACGAAACTAAACTGTATGCAAACTGGCAATGGTTCAAATTTCTGCATCATAGCTAAGCTGCTGACAACAGCGACAGAGACATATCTGGTACTTGTTGACCATGCAAAGGTGAACTGTTGCTAGAGAAGCTGCCAACCTGTTGAAGTCCAATACTGACCACTAGTGGGTAGTTCTCCACCTCCATAACCCAGCATCAGTCATGGAGAAGTATGTTGGACAGGAACAGGCAACTTCATCCCGCAGACAAGATAGGGTACAAGGTTTCCAGGCTGCAGAACATTGGTGTTTCGAATTGCCTCATTCCTAGTGCCCCTGGAGTGAAATGTTGTGATTTCATTTTATCTGTCCGGAGAATGTAGATTCATTGCATTCATGTTATGTCAAAACGCTAGCTCTGTCCATGAAATAGATTCTGAAATTTTAGCACCGTGTCCCTGGATCGCTGAAGTATCGTGATGGGCGCAACCTGCATTATTATGTACACTCTACCTGGCTAGTCACAACTCACAACTGGCAGTCCTGTTAGACAAAATTGGAGTCCAGGAAAAGAGGAGGAAGATATGGGCTTGGCCCGTGCCCAGCCGGTTTGCCAAAAGCCAGTTACCCTCTAAGGGCTAATTTGGGAACCTCAATTTCCAACTGGATTTTTATTTTCCCTTAGAAAAATAGAAATCTTTTAGAATAATATAATTCCCAAACTAGCCCTAAGGATCTGTTTGTTTGAAGTGCAATTTTTAGAGATTTTCTAAAAAACAGTTATCTAGCTTTGGATCCTGAGAAACTAATGAGATCTTTTAGATGATGTCATTAGCTTCTTAAACTCAGGAAGTTACAGAACTACAAAATTATGCTTTTCAACTTCTCATATAAACTCAACTTTTTATTTTTTGAACTTTTGTTTTTTTTCGAAAAAACAAACAAAAATGCTAGCTCAAACAAACAGAGCCTAAGCTAGCTCAGTGAAAGAGCCTAGACCTGACAAAAACCGGGCCACACTAGTTTTACTCGTGTTTCGAGACTAGCCTGACTTTAATTCAATTTTATAATATGTTTCCGTGCAATTTTGTTGTTCTGAGATTGATTTGCTATTCTGAGACAGGTTGGACTACAACATAATTTTGGAACTTTTTTTTTTACTCCAACTTGATTTTAAATCTTTTTTTGCATAAAAACTTGTGAGACATGTCCTAGTTGTTATTTATTAGAATAAGAGCGCATGTGTATATAAACAAAAGGATCACGAATGATTGAGAAATCTATTTTTCAAAAAAAAAGGGCTCAAATGCAACAAAAAACGGCCTCTTGACATGTTCACGGTTCAAAATATATCCAATGAAATTTAGATCAGGTAAGTTTCTAAACTTCCTAGGGTAGTGTATAACCTAATACATCAACAGAATGTAGTCATCGAAGCACAAATTCATATATTGGGACCAAACACTAAAATAACCTTATGAGCAAATAAAATCACAATATGAAATAAGCACACATGAACACAATGATAATCCATGGTTTAGCTCGCCATAAAGGTTGCAATACCTCCACGTTGTTGACGAAGCCAGAAAGGCATGGGTTTCTTAAACCCTATCCTTGTTCTCAAGTCAAGAGAGCAAGTTTTTTAAATGGGTGGTTCTTACTCAAATGAAGAGGATGGTTGCAAATCTCTAGGGCTACGATACAAGATGGTGTGGCTTCACCGATGACGGTCTAGATGGCTAGGAGCAAAGCTCCAAGTAGCTTGAATGTAAATCAAGTGTTCTTGGAGTTGGTGAATAGATTTCTGTGGGGTTTTTTTTATCAAATATCTCTCTTGCTAATACTGTTGAGGTTTCTTGTAAGCGACATATGGCATGATTCAAAATGTTAATCTTTAAAAATATGTAAGCTTCTTTGTAAGATAAATCTTATATTTAAAATTTGGAGATTTTGGGTTCCTCGACTAGAGTCTAGCTCGTGTCGTATCAAATGTTTGAATATCAATTATGAGTATTAAATATAGGCTCAACTAGGTTTAATAAATTTCTTTTCTCTTAATCTTTATTATGTATTCGTGTAATTATTTTTATAATTAGACTACACTTAATACTAATAATTGTCTTCTTGCCTGCTTATATATGACAGGACATTTAATTAAGATAAAATTAAAATGAAATATCTGATGGGAATAGCCCTAGAGAATCGGGTAATTTGATGAGGGGGTGTTTGGTTGCCCCTGCTAAAGTTTAGCCCGGGTCACATCAAGCGTTTGACTTTCAAATAGGAGTATGAAATATAGACCCAACCAACTGGACTAGATTCGTCTCGTCTTTTAATCTTCGGCTGACAAATTTGTTTTATAATCCGACTACATTTAATATCCGAAACGGAGGTTCAAACATTCGATTGGACAGGGGCTAAACTTTAGTTTGGGGTAACCAAACGGGGCCTGAATCTTGTGTGGAGGGATCAGAGACAGGAATGTTTACTTGCGCGTTGGAACTTGTTGCCCCTGGGCCTCGAGCAGAGGGGGAGACGGGAATCACTGCTGGTGCTGGTCGCAGCCCTGGCGGTGCATTTGCTCCTCCTGCACTGTGGCCACCTGAACAGCGTTTGAAGACTCGTACTAGCTCTGCGTATCCTGCAGGTTGTGATAGGAATAGTTCGCCAAAATCTCGAAGAAAATCGCAACTTTTGAAGGTCGTGACAGGAACATTGCTGGGGTCAAGCATGTCGGATTTCGGTTTTTTTTTTCTTTTCTTCCTGATCTAATGAATCAGGCCGGGGCCGGTCCGTTGGGGAATTCCCCGGCGGCTGCCTTTGATGAGCATTGCAGGAGGGAGAAGGTCCATGCATGCTGAAAGGCAGCACAGCAAGCAGACTGAGCTGCAGGGGCCGAAAAGGCGAGCGTGTGAGTGGACTGCCCTGCCACCGCGCCTGCTGTGCATTGCTCTCACTTCACTGGCAGCTGAGGAGAGCCCAGTCAAGTCAAGGATAAAAAATCAATCATGGCGTGCGGTCAAATCCCACGCATTTAAACCCGCTGCATGCGCGCGCGCAGCTAGGTTACGGCTAGGAGCCAGCCAATGGCGCTGGGAGGCTGGTGCAGCTGCCGAGCAGGAGCAGGAGCACGAGCAGGGCTATCTCTACGCCGCCGGCCGCCCGGATCACCGTGCACCAGTGACCGGTCGACCGCCCTGGCCTCCTGTGGCCTCCTCGGCTTCGGCTTCCACCCACGACGAGTACGGAAGCTGCCAAGCCAGGCCGAGGAAGCCCGTACCAGCTGCCACTCCGTACAGAAGAAGCAGCAGCAGATTTTCTCCCGTTCAAAAATCAAAAAAAACCTCTGGATTTGTCTCACGTACTCACAGCTGCCAGTGACTACCTAGATCGACTTATTACACTTTTACGACTGCCTTGGAGTTTTTCAATCTTCCAAGAAATTCGAGTTTCCAAACCAGTCTCAACCTCGAGACCGCCGGAAATCGAGAGGCATTTGTTAGGTCGCCACGTGGCCATTTGATAAAGCCATTTGATAAATCTTTCTCTATTGTCTTTAGTAGTCCTCTCTAATCTAGTAAGCATTCATTAATTAGCCTCTAGTCCAACCAGTCTACCTCTAGTCCTCTACTACGGCTGTCTCGTCGGTCTCTCCTCTACTGTACTACTACTGCGGCCTTGATTGAAGCTGCTAGGCTACACTGTTACCGAGGCCATTGGTGTCTTTGGGGGGGATGATGCTTCACGGTTCGTGGCTTCTTCACCGCTCTCGATCTTCCTCTCCCCTTCCAACAAACACGGAGAAAACCTAGAGATATTTTCGTAGCCGGATCTATATAATAAACGTATAAAACACTGTTCTATTATTACAATGTACTACCTACTCCAGTATACTGAATCTAAGGACCACCGTGCTCTAGCTAGGCTTTCGTTTTCGAAATCTGGGGTCTCTGGGGAAGAAAAAAAAGAAAACCCAAGCCTGCTCTCTTGTGCATCGCGCGTGACGGCAAGAGGCACCACCACACCACACCACACCACAGATTCTGACAGTTTCCGCCGAGCGCGCTTCCCTGACGGAGACAGCCCACGATTCGGCACGAGATTTCCAAATTGCACGAAGCAGGCCAGGGCCAAGCAGCTAGAGACTACTAGAGTGTGAACTGTGAAGCTGAAGCCAAGCGGACTGGACTGCTCCTCCTCTGCTAGCTAGTGGTAGTGGCACTGCACACTGGCAAGTGGCAGGCACCTCTACACAGCTTCGGCGGTTCCCAAAGGAAATCTAATGATTACTACTAGTACCCTCTCTGTCCTGCGCATGCATGATCCTGCACTCTTGTCCTGCCTGCCGCGGAGACTGAAATTTAGCCCATGTCCCATCGAATGTTTGAACCTCCGTTCCGGGTATTAAATGTAGTCGGATTATAAAACTAATTTGTCAGCCGAAGATTAAAAGACGAGACGAATCTAGTCCAGTTGGTTGGGTTTATATTTCATACTCCTATTTAAAAGTCAAACGCTTGATGTGACCCGGGCTAAACTTTAGCAGGAGCAACCAAACACCCCCTGAGGAGTGGCAACACGCGACGCAAGCACCACGGCAGAACGACAAGATCATGCATGCAACCATCATGCTCCGTCTCGTACTGTACACGCTAGTTAGTAGTACTACAGCACTACAGTGCACTACTACAGCACTACAGTGCTCAGTGGGTAGCTAGCTGCCGGAGCATCAGCGTCCGTTCTTTCGGGGAGGAGAGGAGCGCCCGAGCCCGACGGCCCCGGGACGTGCGACGCCACGCCAGGGCGGATGCCCACGTGCTGCTGGCATAAAGCTCTACTACTACGAAGTTGCTCTCCTCTCCTCTGCAGGTGGACGCCTTTCAACATAAGCATGACTACTGCCCTCTGTTCGATCTGTTACTCCAACGCGACAGGACGTCCGCCTGAGATCTGGGCATGTATAGTAGTATATGGCAGTGGCAGCCAGGCTACAACGTTCAGGATTACTATACTATGCACTAACAATCTCATTCATGTTCAGGTCATGCAGTAGCAGTCTATTGGCTTACTGGCGGGGGCATATATTCTGTATCGTAATTTATATCTACAAAAATTAATATACTATAAAAATGCACACAAATTACTAAATTGACAGTGCAATAACTAGTATACATTAGCTTAATGAATTTAAATTCCGTGGATAACGACCGACGAATTAGGCTCACTTTGTTTTTTTTTTCCCAAGGCGACTAGCCAGACATCTGGATACTGAAGACGCCCGAGCAAAGCTAGCTATGGCCGCGCAGATAGTGTTGTGAGGGCGAAGGATACAAAGGAAGGATGGAGAAAGACCGCGTAGGCGATGCCATAATCTCTCTCAGTTCGTCTGTGGCCAGATAGTGTTGCTATTTTTGTAAATTTATTAGCTTGGCTTTAGGGTTTTAGGATCTCACTGAGATCTTGAGATCCACAACCTAAAGTCGTTGTAGCTGGACTTCTTTCTTTTTTTTCTACTTGAGATAATGTAGTGTTGGATCTTTTATTGGCTTCGCCTATTTATTAAATGAACTATATGGTGTGTAATGGTGGGGATTACCAATATTACCATATTGGAAGTCCAATGGTCTTTTGGCTTAACTTATATGGTGGGAATTATTCCACCTAACTTGAGAAGTCAAGAAACGGATAAGGGCGTGCCACACTCGCGCGCGCGCCGCCGCCACGGGCGTGGCGAGGCAGGCAGGCAGGCAAGCAGGCGAGTGTGGTGTGGTTGTGTTAATTTTTAGCACTCACTAACCGCGTAAACCTTTCAGTTGCCTGTCCTTCAGCTGCCTGTCCCTTGGCGTGCAGACCCTTCTCTTTCAGCTTCCCTCTGCGAGAGGTTAAATAGAGGAGAACCCCTGACACTTTGTACACGAGAGCGGAACCTTCAGAATCACAGTTCAGCCACCGTCGTTGTCTTCATCGCTGGTTCCTGACTTCGACATGACAAGTGAAGTTAGACAATGATCTAGATCCTCGGAGCGCATGGAAGGGTATTATCAATTCATCTCCTTACTGTTTTACGTTCTGCAGATTATATATGTTTCATATGTTCATACCTGCTGTTTCATATATAGCCATAAATTTATCCAATCTGTTTTGTCGTATTATATCATGACATGTCTGATGCCTGTTCATACTAGTAATATGATAAATCTATCTGTCTTAATTTTACAGTCATACTGTTTATGTTGCTGTCTGTTTATTCTCAATTGTTTTGACTGTTTATATGCTTATTATATTTATATGTCCCATATGCTTTATGTTCTCATGATCCATATTGTTATGAATATATTTGAGATCACGATTTCTATGATTAAACATATTTTATATGTCATCATCATAATGTTAATTTATGGAATTAAAATGATATGGAAAATGCCTATATTTCTAACATTCCAAAAACCTAATGTTAGGCATTTTTCTGTCAGAGGTTTTGCTGCTGTGCTAAAGCCTGATCCTTTTGATGGTAAAAACTTCTTGATATGGAAAGCTAAAATGGAGTTGTGGCTAACTGCAACGTCATGTTATTATGCCGCTGAGGGCAAGCCTGCCAACTTACCTCCTGAGGATGAGGCTAAGTTTAAGGCTGATGACAACCTCTTTCGAGGAGCAGTGATTAGCGCACTTGACACAAAAATCCAGAAAAGCTATATCATCCTTCCTACAGGGAAAGAGCTGTGGGATGCACTTGTTGGAAAGTTTGGAGTTGTAGGAAACGGGTGACGCCTAAGAGGGGGGGTGAATTAGGACTTCTAAAACTTTTTACTAAACTAGGCCACAATTAAATCCCTAGAGCAAAACCTATGCAAATAATCAAAACTAGAATGTGCAAACTAGGTTTTGTCTAAGTGTTGCTATCTCTACCGCAAAGGCTAAGTTTCAATCTACACTAGATAAGTATGATTACAAGATTGAAACTTAAATGCTTAATATAAATGCGGAATGTAAAGAGCTAAGTAGAGAAGCAAACTCTCGTGGATGACGCTGGTATTTTTACCGAGGTATCCGGAACCACGCAAGGTCCCGACTAATCCTCGTTGGTGCCCCTACGCAAAGGGAAGCCCACACGAGGGCCAAGCACCACGGTCGAGTAACTCCGTAGAGAGCCGCAAGCCTTCTCCACGCGCAAGTGGCGCTCCGCTTCCGGCTCCTCTCGGACGCTCCCCGCCGTCTCCACTATCGAGCTTCCGGCCGAAACGCCGCGGGCCTCGTTCCCTCCGGTACACGGTGGCGGCCGTGACACAAACGCGGTTGTCACGGTCTCGCAAGACTCTCGCCCCACTCAGTACAATTGCAACGACTCACGCAAGAGCCGAGGGGTTGTGTGGTTTTACAAAACTCACTCAACTAACTAGGGTTCACCTAGAGCAAGCGCTAAAGCGGTCTAACTAACCTAAGCACTTCGCAAAGCACCTATGCTAATCACCGAGTGATTCTATTAAGCACTTGGGTGTTTGAGCTCTTGGAAATGTGCACTATATGCCTTGGTATGTTGCTTGGGCTCTCACACTTGAGAATGGCCGGTTGGGGTGGTATTTATAGCCTCCACACCCCAAACTAGCCGTTGGACAGAAAGCAGCAGCTTTCTATCGTCGGGTGCACCGGACAGTCCGGTGCACCACCGGACACTGAACAGTAGATGTCCGGTGCACGCCACGTCAGCCGACCGTTGGCGCTTGTAGCAGTCGACCCTTGGATCCGACCGTTGCCGTCTGCCCGTTGGCACACCGGACAGTCCGGTGCACACCGGACAGTCCGGTGCTACAGCCAGAGAGCGCATGTCTATGGCCTCTCTGCGCAGACTGTCCGGTGCCTCACCGGACAGTCCGGTGCACACCGGACACCAATGTCCGGTGCGCCACTAGGCGCTGGCTGACAGCCCTTATCTTGGATTTCTTCGCTGATTTCTTCGGGCTTCTTTGTTCTTGAGTATTGGACTCCTATGCATCTTTTTATGTCTTCTTTTGAGGTGTTGCATCCTCATTGCCTTGGTCCAATTCTCTTCGCATCCTGTGAACTACAAACACAAACACTAGAAAACTTATTAGTTCACGGATTGTGTTGTTCATCAAACACCAAAACTCAATTAGCCAAATGGCCCGGGGTCCATTTTCCTTACAATCTCCCCCTTTTTGGTGATTGATGACAACACAACCAAAGCAAGCAAATAATACAAGTATTTGAGTGAAAATGTGCAATCTACTTGCTAAGATGCATGATTGTCCCCACAAAGTGATATTATGGACTTAAGCCTCCCCCTAACTCCATAATTCACTTACTTCCTATTTTTGGACCAAATAACCAGAACCACTTGAAAAGACATTTGTAGATATAAAATTTTAAATTGGTGGTGTTTGGTGTTTGATATAGTTTTCATTGCTTTGGTCCCTAAACTTCTCCCCCTTTGGCATCAACCACCGAAAAGGAAGACATTAAAAGCATGTAGGAAGTAAATAAAAGCTTGCCCTCAACAAGAATTGAATCAAATGACATCACTAGAAGGATATTAAAATAAACCATGTGAATGATACCAGTTGAAGGAGTCCTCAAAAGATTACTCCCCCTAAATGAGTTGTCTCCTTTAGAAAGAGTTTTTCTCCCCCTTTAGAGATGAAGAAATACTCCCCTTGACAGAGATCCTCTACTTAGGAAAAAGCATGTGAAAATTAGAGGAGCAAGACATGATTTGAAAAGACTAACTTCCCTTATGCATAGGTAACAGAATATGAGTTAACTACTTATAAATTTTTAGCAACATGGAAGCATATGATATGAAATATAGTCTAATCAAATATTGGAGAAGACATGTAAATGATACTGAATGTGGTCTCAAAAGATAGGGATGAAAACGGTCGGAAACGGTAATTATTCGGTAATCAGTTTTTTCTTTGATTGCGAATAAATAGGATATAGAATATACAATACAAATTTGTATTCTTGTTTTTAACATCCAGCTTGTTAAGATTCATAAAAGGTTAACCTCAAATTCATCCTACATTTTCTCAAATAATAGATATAAACTTCGGTATGGATTCGGAAACAAATTCGGTAATTTTTTCAACTTTTTGTGTTGTAGGGAGCAAATAATACATAAAACAACTTATATAATATTTTATTCATATTTGTACTAATGTGCTTGATAACATAATAAAAGATCAACATCAAATTTTATACATATCTATTTTAAAATATTAAATTTGTTCTAACAGTTCGGATTATCACTTTCATCCCTATCAAAAGATACCAATTGAAGATCAATGGTGAGCTTGAGAGACATGAGAGTTCTTGGAGATTTTGCAGTGGAAGATTGTTGTCTTTCTCCGGGGACTTCGTTTTCCTTACAATGAGACTATCACATGAAATAGACTTGAAAAGCTGTTAGTCTCAAAGTGTTAGATTATAGAGTAACCTCCCCCTAAAGGTGTGCATACAAGTTTTGAATACTTGTAGGAGACATGCACTTTGATTTGATATCAAGAGGGGCAAATTATCCATAATCCTAACTTTGGCACATATAAGTTAAATGATACACTTTGTAGAAATCAAAATTTTCAATTTTTGCATCATTTACTATGGAGTGATGTAGAAGCTATGTGCCGTGCTTAAATAAACATTTTAAGCCATGTAGGTTTGCTTAAGTGTATGAATTAAGAACAAGCAATCCTACCATATGATTTACCTAGTATGCATGATTTTAAACAAAAGTGCATAACAAATGTAATACTAGGAAAGAAAGGTCAACTAGATAAAAGATAAATAGATACGCAAATCTAAAAACGAGAAATACAATAAAACTAGTTACCTTAGTCATGGGTGGGAAATTTGGGTCCAAAATTTTCACTAACCCACTTGGCAATAAACTTGATCCAGTATGATGTATCCCATGATATACATCCCAATTTAGCCAAGTCTCCAAATTTCCCGAAGACCTTTGGTCCACTCACTTCCCTTTCGGGATCCAAACCTTCTTGGTGCTTTTCATGGTTGAAATTGTCTCCTTTGGCACCCAGATGCGTTTGGCCCCTTTTTCTTTGTTGGCTTGCTTGTTGGCCTTGATTGCTATCACCTTTCCATTCTTTTTCTTCTTGATCAAATAAGGTGTAGCATCCTTTTTGTTCACCTTTTTGATGTAGGTGTTGGAGATTTTGCATGATGGCTTTTGCTTGAGCTTTTGCCTTTGTTTATCCCCGGTCATCGCCTTGCATTGGAAATACTTGTGGCCTTCCTTGTGGCATAGCCTACAAATCATAGTTTCTCCCTCCATAGGCTTGTTCGCTCCCGCAGTGGTGTTATCCTGTGGAGGTTGGATTTGTTTGGCTTTGCCTTTCTTGTCATACAAAGCCTTGCCAAGGCGAGCCACTTCTTGCTTTAATTGTTCATTTTCCTTTTCAACCTCATCCGTACATGTCTCTACAACAATATTCTCAACAACGACTTGGTTGCAGGGGTTAGAATCATCAATTAAATCAAAGCAGGAAGTAGAAGCATCTTTCTTAATTATTTCAGGTATTTCAACTAAAGATGCTGCTGGGGTGCTACCAATGTTTTCTAGCTTAGTAGTTAGCTCATTGTTGTGTATGCTAAGAATTTCCATTTTCTCTAGCAAATTTTCAATAGCTTCTTGGGAGCTAGCTAACTTAGCCTTAAGTTTTTCATTCTTTTTAATAAGGCTATCATCGGTAGCAGTGGATGGAGCACTAGATTCTAATAGCTCAATTTTAGTTGATAGCTCACTATTTAAGTTTGCAAAAGTTTCAAATTTTTCTAGCAAACCTTTGTAATCATTTTGAGAGCTAACCAACTTATTTTTCAAAGTTTTAAGTTGAGCTTTTTGCTTAGTGCAAACATCCTGGAAAAATTCTACGGCTTCCGCAAGCTCATCTAGAGAGGGCTTTCCCTCACCTTCATCATCACTACTACTTTCATCACTAGAGGATGGAATGCTTTTGTTACCTCTTGCCATAAGGCATTTGTGTGATGACCGTGATGATCGTGACGAGGACCGGTGGCTGCGCGTCCTTGGAGGTTCATCTTCACTTGAAGAATCATCCCAAGTTCTAACACTTGTTAGCGCCTTGCCTTTGCTCCTCTCCTTTTTGGGCTTGGCCATATTTGGACAGTTGTCCCTGAAGTGGCCCTTCTCCCCACATGCGAAGCATCCTCTCTTCCTTTGCTTTTTCCTGTCAATGTTAAAGAGAAGATCCTCGACCTGCAGGGGCACACCCATTAGATTAATCTTGCGGATCATCCCCATTACCTTTCTAACGCGTCGGATTGTTTCTTCGTCCTCGGAGGATGATGTGCATGGTTGATTATCTTCATCATCATCACTTTCTTCTTCTTCCTCTTCTTCACTTGAGGAACTTGGAGTGGGAGCCTTCTTTTTGCCCTTCCTTTCATCACATGCAAAAGCATATGGTCTTGAGGAAGTTGGCTCCTCTCCCCGACTCATTTTTCGCGACATCTCAAAAGCCGCGATTTTCCCAATCACGATGGTAGGGGTCATGTTGCTCAAGTCCTTCATGTTGTGAAGGATGGTGATGATGCTCCCATATGTTTGTTGTGGTAGCAGGGAGATAATCTTCCTCACAATGTCCGCATCACCTAGCTTATTAATGCCAATAGAGTTGAGCTCATTGATTATTAGATTCAAACGAGAATACATGTCTCTAACAAGCTCATCATCTTTCATGGCAAAAGAATTATACTCATTTAAGACTAGGCAATGTTTTTGCTCACGGACATTGGATGTGCCGTCATGGAGCTCATGCAATTTTAGCCAAATCTCATTAGCAGTTTTCAAGGTAAATACTTGATTAAAAATATCCATGCTAAGAGATTCATACAAGCAATTTTTGGCTCTAACATTTAAATGAATTTCTTTTTCCTCACTCGTGGTGGGTTTCTCGGGATTCTTGAGGGGTTTCATCCCGTCACGAGTGACTCTCCAAACACCTAGATCAACGGCCTCTAGGTAACAAGCCATTCTAGCACTATAATAAGGAAAGTTAGTGCCGTCAAAGTGTGGTGGCCTATGGGTATCCATCCCTTCCTCTAAAAAGCGTCGGCTCTTTTTAGCGGTGAAGCTAAAGCGTTTCAAATGAGCCAAACCGGGCTCTGATACCACTTGTAGGAAACGGGTGACGCCTAAGAGGGGGGGTGAATTAGGACTTCTAAAACTTTTTACTAAACTAGGCCACAATTAAATCCCTAGAGCAAAACCTATGCAAATAATCAAAACTAGAATGTGCAAACTAGGTTTTGTCTAAGTGTTGCTATCTCTATCGCAAAGGCTAAGTTTCAATCTACACTAGATAAGTATGATTACAAGATTGAAACTTAAATGCTTAATATAAATGCGGAATGTAAAGAGCTAAGTAGAGAAGCAAACTCTCGTGGATGACGCTGGTATTTTTACCGAGGTATCCGGAACCACGCAAGGTCCCGACTAATCCTCGTTGGTGCCCCTACGCAAAGGGAAGCCCACGCGAGGGCCAAGCACCACGGTCGAGTAACTCCGTAGAGAGCCGCGGGCCTTCTCCACGCGCAAGTGGTGCTCCGCTTCCGGCTCCTCTCGGACGCTCCCCGCCGTCTCCACTATCGAGCTTCCGGCCGAAACGCCGCGGGCCTCGTTCCCTCCGGTACACGGTGGCGGCCGTGACACAAACGCGGTTGTCACGGTCTCGCAAGACTCTCGCCCCACTCGGTACAATTGCAACGACTCACGCAAGAGCCGAGGGGTTGTGTGGTTTTACAAAACTCACTCAACTAACTAGGGTTCACCTAGAGCAAGCGCTAAAGCGGTCTAACTAACCTAAGCACTTCACAAAGCACCTATGCTAATCACCGAGTGATTCTATTAAGCACTTGGGTGTTTGAGCTCTTGGAAATGTGCACTATATGCCTTGGTATGTTGCTTGGGCTCTCACACTTGAGAATGGCCGGTTGGGGTGGTATTTATAGCCTCCACACCCCAAACTAGCCGTTGGACAGAAAGCAGCAGCTTTCTGTCGTTGGGTGCACCGGACACTGAACAGTAGATGTCCGGTGCACGCCACGTCAGCCGACCGTTGGCGCCTGTAGCAGTCGACTGTTGGATCCGACCGTTGCCGTCTGCCCGTTGGCACACCGGACAGTCCGGTGCACACCGGACAGTCCGGTGCTACAGCCAGAGAGCGCCTGTCTGTGGCCTCTTTGCGCAGACTGTCCGGTGCCTCACCGGACAGTCCGATGCGCCACCAGGCGCTGGCTGACAGCCCTTATCTTGGATTTCTTCGCTGATTTCTTCGGGCTTCTTTGTTCTTGAGTATTGGACTCCTATGCATCTTTTTATGTCTTCTTTTGAGGTGTTGCATCCTCATTGCCTTGGTCCAATTCTCTTCGCATCCTGTGAACTACAAACACAAACACTAGAAAACTTATTAGTTCACGGATTGTGTTGTTCATCAAACACCAAAACTCAATTAGCCAAATGGCCCGGGGTCCATTTTCCTTACAGGAGTTGCTGACGCTGGTAGCGAGCTGTATCTCATGGAGCAGCTGTATGACTACAAGATGGTTGAGAACCGATCTGTAGTGGAACAGGCTCATGAGTTTCAGGCACTAGCTAAGGAACTCGAACTTTTTCCTTGTCCTTTGCCTGACAAGTTTGTGGCTGGCGGTATAATCACCAAGTTGTCACCTTCTTGGAAGGACTTTGCTACCTCTCTCAAACATAAGAGAGAAGAGTTCAATGTGGAAGAGCTCATTGGTACTCTTGATGTTGAGGAAAGAGCTAGAACAAAGGACAATGGAAAAGGTGTGGAGACCTCTACTGCTAATGTGGTGCAGAAGAGAAACTTCCACAAGTTTAACAAGAAGAAAAACCAGAACAAACAAGAGAATACAAATAAACCTGTTCAAACAGCACAGTTTAAAAAGAAGAACAACAACAACAAGGGAAAGGGAGGATGCTTTGTCTGTGGCAGTGATCAACATTGGGCTAGAGAGTGCCCTGATCGCAAGTTCACACAGGACAAGAAATCAGCTAATGTTGTAACCACTGAAACTGGAGATGGAACATCTGGGTATGGTAATTCTTTACCATTTGTTCTCTCAGTTTGTAATTCACCTGAGTGGTGGATGGACAGTGGTGCAAATATTCATGTGTGTGCTGATGACTCTATGTTCTCCTCCTACCAGGTTGGGAGGTCTGGCGCCTTGTTAATGGGAAATGGGTCGCGTGCTCATGTTCTTGGTGTTGGTACGGTCATTCTGAAGTTTACTTCGGGAAAGACGGTGCCATTGAAGAGCGTGCAGCATGTGCCCTCTATCAAGAAGAATCTCGTTAGCGCTTCTATGCTATGTCGAGATGGATACAAAGTTGTTCTTGAGTCTAATAAATGTGTTGTGTCGAAACATGGTAATTTTGTTGGTAAAGGATATGACTGCGGAGGTTTATTCCGCTTATCACTGCATGATGTGTGTAATAAAATAGTGAATAATTCTGTTCATTTTTCTGATGAGTCAGATTTATGGCATTCACGGTTTTGTCATGCAAGCTGTCGGGGACCATAATTAGGGGTACCCTCAAGGCTCCTAATTCTCAGCTGGTAACCCCCATCAGCACGAAGCTGCAAAGGCCTGATGGGTGCGATTAAGTCAGGGATCAGTCCATTCGAGGGACACGATCACTCCTCACCCGAGCCTAGCCTCGGACAAGGGCAGTCGACCACGGAGGATTTCCGTCTCGCCCGAGGCCCCCCTTCAGCGGCGAACATATTCCCGGCTCGCCCGAGGCCCTGCCTTCGCTAAGAAGCAACCCTGACCAAATCGCCGCACCGACCGACCAAGTCGTAGGAGCATTTAATGCAAAGGTGGCCTGACGCCCTTATCCTAGCGCGCACCCCCAGCCAGCAGAGCCGAAGTGACCGCCGTCACTTCGCCGCTCCACTGACCGGCCTGACAGAAGGACAGCGCCGCCTACGCCACACCGACTGCAGTGCCACTGGATAGAGTAAGACTGACAGGCAGTCAGGCCCTACCGGAGGCACCATAGGAAACTCCGCTCCGCCCGACCCAGGGCTCGGACTCGAGCTAAGTCCCGGAAGACGGCGAACTCCGCTCCGCCCGACCCAGGGCTCGGACTCGGGCTAAGTCCCGGAAGACGGCGAACTCCGCTCCGCCCGACCCAGGGCTCGGACTCGGGCTAAGTCCCGAAAGACGGCGAACTCCGCTCCGCCCGACCCAGGGCTCGGACTCGGGCTAAGTCCCGGAAGACGGCGAACTCCGCTCCGCCCGACCCAGGGCTCGGACTCGGGCTAAGTCTCGGAAGACGACGATCTCCGCCTCGCCCGACCCAGGGCTCGGACTTGGGCTCGGCCCCAGAAGACGACGATCTCCGCCTCGCCCAACCTAGGGCTCGGACTTGGGCTCGGCCCCAGAAGACGGCAATCTCCGCCTCGCCCGACCCGGGGGCTCGGACTCGACCTCGGCTTCGGAGGAGCTTCCACATCGCCCAACCTAGGGCGTAGACCAGCCACGTCAACAGGAGGCGCCATCATCACCCTACCTCGAGCTGACTCGGGCCGCAGGGAACAAGACCGGCATCCCATCTGGCTCGCTCCACCAGAGAGGCAATGATGGCGCCCCGCATGCTCTGTGACGACGGCGGCTCTCAGCCCCCTTACGGAAGCCAGAGGACGTCAGCAAGGACTCAACCGCTCCGACAGCTGTCCCTCCGCCAAGCTCCATCGCTCCTTCGACGGCCACGACATCACACCAGCTGGGTGCCAAGATCTCTCCGGCTGCCACAACGGCATGTACCTAGGGCGCTAGCTCACCTCCGCTAGACACGTAGCACCCTGCTACACCCCCCATTGTACACCTGGATCCTCTCCTTACGCCTATAAAAGGGAGGATCAGGGCCCTCTTAGAGAGGGTTGGCCGCGCGGGGACGAGGACGAGAACAGGTGCTCGCTTGGAGCCGCTCGCTCCCTCTCCCGCGTGGACGCTTGTAACCCCCTACTGCAAGCGCACCCGACCTGGGTGCGGGACGAACACGAGGGCCGCGGGATTCCCACCTCTCTCACGCCGGTCTCCGGTCGCCTCGCTCTCCCCCCTTCGCGCTCGCCCTCGCGCTCGACCCATCTGGGCTGGGGCACGCGGCGACATTCACTCGTCGGCCCAGGGACCCCCCGGTCTCGGAACGCCGACAGTTGGCGCACCAGGTAGGGGCACGCTGCGTGTTGACGAACAGCTTCCCGTCAAGCTCCAGATGGGCAGTCTCCAGCAACCTCTCCAACCCGGGACGGTGCTCTGTTTCGGGAGTCTTGAGTTCATATCCCTCGACGGCAGCTACGACATAATACTCCTTCCACCGTCGTGCGACAACAACGGTGGCGGCCGACAACCCGCCTGCCGGCGGCGGAATCAGCGACGTCTTCCCCGCGTGGTGGAAGAGCAACCTTCGATCTCACCCTGTCCTCTCCCCCGCCGACGGAGGAGGAGGCGGGGCAACCAAGGCCAAGCAGGAGGCAGCGCCTCGTCGGCTGTCGAGCGAGTCGATGGTCCCGGCACCCCAACGGGGGGCGCACCGGGCGTCGACCTCGCGTTTGAGACGAAGGCGAGCGCCATCTCCCCGCGACACGCCAATCCCGAGCAAGCGGACGACGCCAGCACGCTCGCGAAAAGCTTGCTGGACGTCACCCTCGTACCTGAGACGACGGCGCAGTCAGTCCCCGACGCGACCTTATCGCCGCCTGTCGACCAAAAGGTACCGATCGATTCCCATCCCGTGTCTTTCGGTTTCAGCCTCAACCCGTCTAGCGACTTTGCTTTGGCGGGCGCTCTCGTAGAGGCAAATCTAGACTCTCTGGGGTTTCGTGTGCGGTCACCTTGGGACCGGCTGACGGACGTCTCGACCTACGGGCCCTCTGGGTCCGAGGAAGACGACGAACCCAGCATCTGCTGGGATTTCTCTAGACTTGGCAACCCCAGTGCCGTGTGGGACTTCATGGCCGCATGCGACTACTGCCTTTTTGACTGTTCCGATGGTAGCCGTAGCCTCGGCGACGAGGACCGCGGCCCAAGTCGCGAATGCTTCCACGTCGATCTAGGGGGTCCCCCCGAAGGCAACCATCTCAGCATGCCGGAGGACGGTGACCTCCCTAGGCCGGTGCCTCGCGTTGACATCCCACGGGAGCTAGCTGTGGTCCCCGTTCAGGCGGGGGTCATGACCCACAGCTCGAGCAAATCCGCGGGGTGCAGGCCAGGCTCGACGAGGGAGCAGGAGCGCTGGAGCCGATCCGTCGGGACGTCGGGCAGGCATGGGCGGGCCAACCTCCGGCCGGAGAAATACGTCATCTACCCCAGGGCTTCCAGCGCCGCATCACCGACGAGGTCAGGATCAGGCCACCACCCACATCCAGTGTCGACGCTGCGGACGCGGACCTTGTCGCCGCCGCCGAGTACAAGAACCCTCGGAAACCCCCAAGAGGTCCCAACCTCTTCGACAAGATGCTCAAGGAGCCATGCCCCTATCACCAGGGGCCTGTCAAGCACACCCTTGAGGAGTGCGTCATGCTTCGGCGCCACTTCCACAGGGTCGGGCCACCCGCGGAGGGTGGCAAGGCCTGCGACGACGACAAGAAGGAAGATCACCAGGCAGGAGAGTTCCCCGAGGTCCGCGACTGCTTCATGATCTATGGTGGGCAAGCGGCGAACGCCTCGGCTCGGCACCGCAAGCAAGAGCGCCGGGAGGTCTGCTCGGTCAAGGTGGCGGCGCCAGTCTATCTAGACTGGTCCGACAAGCCCATCACCTTTGACCGAGACGATCACCCCGACCATGTGCCGAGCCCGGGGAAATACCCGCTCGTCGTCGACCCCGTCATCGGCGACGTCAGGCTCACCAAGGTCCTCATGGACGGAGGCAGCAGCCTCAACATCATCTACGCCGAGACCCTCGGGCTCCTGCGTGTTGATCTGTCCTCTGTCCGGGTAGGCGCTACGCCCTTCCATGGGATCATCCCCGGGAAGCGTGTCCAACCCCTCGGACAGCTCGACCTTCCCGTCTGCTTCGGAACACCCTCCAACTTCCGAAGGGAGACCCTGACGTTCGAGGTGGTCGGGTTCCGAGGAACCTACCACGCGGTACTGGAGAGGTCGTGCTACGCGAAGTTCATGGCCGTCCCCAACTACACCTACCTGAAGCTCAAGATGCCGGGCCCCAACGGGGTCATCACCGTCGGCCCTACGTACAAACACGCGTTCGAATGCGACGTGGAGTGCGTGGAGTACGCCGAGGCCCTCGCCGAGTCCGAGGCCCTCATCGCCGACCTGGAGAGCCTCTCTAAGGAGGTGCCAGACGTGAAGCGCCACGCCGACAACTTTGAGCCAGCGGAGATGGTTAAGTCCATCCCCCTCGACCCCAGCGGTGACACCTCCAAGCAGATCCGGATCGGCTCCGGGTTCGATCCCAAATAGGAAGCAGTGCTCGTCGACTTTCTCCGCGCGAACGCCGACGTCTTCGCGTGGAGTCCCTCGGACATGCCCAGCGTACCGAGGGATGTCGCCGAGCACTCGCTGGACATCCGAGCCGGGGCCCGACCCGTCAAGCAGCCGCTGCGCCGATTCGACGAGGAGAATCGCAGAGCCATAAGCGAGGAGATTCACAAGCTAATGGTGGCAGGGTTCATCAAAGAGGTATTCCATCCCGAATGGCTTGCCAACCCTGTGCTTGTGAGAAAGAAAGGGGGGAAATGGCAGATGTGTGTAGACTACACTGGTCTCAACAAAGCATGTCCGAAGGTTCCCTACCCTCTGCCTCGCATCGACCAAATCGTGGATTCCACTGCTGGGTGCGAAACCCTGTCTTTCCTCGATGCCTACTCAGGGTATCATCAAATCAAGATGAAAGAGTCCGACCAGCTCGCGACTTCTTTCATCACACCCTTCGGCATGTACTGCTATGTCACCATGCCGTTCGGTTTGAGGAATGCGGGCGCGACGTACCAACGGTGCATGAACCATGTGTTCGGCGAACACATTGGCCGCACGGTCGAGGCCTACGTCGATGACATCATAGTCAAGACGAGGAAAGCCTCTGACCTCCTTTCCGACCTTGAAACGACATTCCGATGTCTCAAGGCGAAAGGCGTCAAGCTCAATCCCGAAAAGTGTGTCTTCGGGGTGCCCCGAGGCATGCTCTTGGGGTTCATCGTCTCCGAGCGGAGCATCGAAGCCAACCCAGAAAAGATCGCAGCCATTACCAGCATGGGGCCCATCAAGGACTTGAAAGGCGTACAGAGGGTCATGGGATGCCTCGCGGCTCTGAGCCGCTTCATCTCACGCCTCGGCGAAAGAGGCCTTCCTCTGTACCGCCTCTTAAGGAAGGCCGAGTGCTTCACTTGGACCCCTGAGGTCGAGGAAGCCCTCGAGAACCTGAAGGCGCTCCTCACAAAGGCGCCTATCTTGGTGCCCCCAACTGCCGGAGAAGCCCTCCTGGTCTACGTCGCTGCGACCACCCAGGTGGTTAGCGCCGCGATTGTGGTCGAGAGGCAAGAAGAGGGGCATGCATTGCCCGTTCAGAGGCCAGTCTACTTCGTCAGCGAGGTACTGTCCGAAACCAAGATCCGCTACCCACAAGTTCAGAAGCTGCTGTACGCGGTGATCCTAACGCGACGGAAGCTGCGACACTACTTCGAGTCTCATCCGGTAACTGTGGTGTCATCCTTCCCCCTGGGAGAGATCATCCAGTGCCGAGAGGCCTCGGGTAGGATTGCAAAGTGGGCGGTGGAGATCATGGGCGAGACAATCTCGTTCGCTCCTCGGAAAGCCATTAAGTCCCAGGTCTTGGCGGACTTCGTGGCTGAATGGGTCGACACCCAGCTACCGACGGCTCCGATCCAACCGGAGCTCTGGACCATGTTCTTCGATGGGTCACTGATGAAGACAGGGGCCGACGCAGGCCTACTCTTCATCTCACCCCTCGAAAAGCATCTACGCTACGTGCTACGCCTCCACTTCCCAGCGTCCAACAATGTGGCCGAATACGAGGGTCTGGTCAACGGGTTGTGGATCGCCATCGAGCTAGGGGTCCGACGCCTCGACGCTCGTGGTGACTCGCAGCTCGTCATCGACCAAGTCATGAAGAACTCCCATTGCCGCGACCCGAAGATGGAGGCCTACTGTGATGAGGTTCGGCGCCTAGAAGACAAGTTCTACGGGCTCGAGCTCAACCACATCGCTCGGCGCTACAACGAGACTGCGGACGAGCTGGCTAAAATAGCCTCGGGGCGAACGACGGTTCCCCCGGACGTCTTCTCCCGAGACCTGCATCAACCCTCTGTCAAGATCGACGACACGTCCTGTAATACCCACTTTGTAAGAAAAGTCTGAAAAGAGAAATTTTATTCCTTTATACATGTATGTGTCATCTATATTTATCATTCCATGTGAACCCCACAATTAAACAAATAAATAAATGACAAGAGACGCCCAAAAACAATACATGCATCATGCTGGTGTTTTATTTGGTGTGCATTTTGCGACAACATGAAATGACAAGAAATATATTAAAGCTCAAAGTAGAATTTGAATTCTAAAGGAAGAAGTCAAGAATTTAGAAAAGAGAGAAAGAAATATTATCCAATATTAAATAATATTATTAAATAACTTCACCACATGATGGGGTGACCAAATTGCATAGTCAATGTGAACTTGAATTTACACTCAAAGTGAGTTCAAAATTTAAATTCAAATGAATTAGGAATAAAAGGAAAGAAATAGTAAAAACAAAAGAAAAAGAGAAGAAAACCGAAATGGGCCTCGGAATCGCATTTTGGCCCACCCTGGGAAACCTCCCGCGCGGCCCAAAGATCTTCCCACGCGCGCTCTACCTGCCTCTGGTCCGCGGGACCCGCTGTCAGCCTCTTCGCCGCGCGTTTGCCCCTGCACTCGGTCGTCTACACGTGGGGCCCTCATGTCGGGAGCTTCTTCCATCCCGCCGTCGCCGTGACCATTTTGGATCCGTGCGTTGGACCGTGACCAAGAAAGGGGATCCCGTCGCCGGAGTTCTCGGGCGAATAGTTCCAACTGCCGCAAACCTTGCCGCTTGACCAGGACGTGCTCGGCTTTTGGGGTCGGACTCCTTCCACGCGGAGATCGCGGGACCTCCTCGACCGAGCGCCATCACGGACTTCGCTGGTCTCCCGCCGCGGATCTCGCGTGGGAGATTTGACCACCGCCCAGCCCTTTCACCAGGCTCGCCGCGCCCTGGGGTTATAAGCCTTGCCCCGGCTTCGATTACCGCATGCCGCCGTGAGCTCCGAGCTAGCCGAAAAGGGAGAGAAAGCAAGGAGTGCCGCCGCCGCGGTCAACCTCCGTTGACAACACCGCCTGGCCGATAACTTGACCTCGGAAGCTTTCCGGTCGGGTCGCCTGCGTGGGTGTAACTTCTGGTGCCTTCAATTTGGTGCACGATCCACCGGTGCTCGGGCAATTCCTCACCTCACCTACTGCTCCGCCGTGCACCCGCCTGCTCCGTGGACTGACGACCTCGCCGCCCCATCTTCGGTAATCCCTCGTCCACCTTGCCCGCCTTATCCTCCTCCGCGTAGGGAACCTTTCGGAATGAAGTTTAGGGCATTAAACCCCGGGAATTGCTGGCGGCCGGAGCTGCGCCGTCGTGATGACCGGACCGCCGTCGAATTTGGGCGCTTGGGTTAGAAGACGAGCTCGCGACCGTTGATCTTCGCGCGTGCGGGCGAGATTGGAAGTTGAGTAGCGCTTCACTCAGTTGACCCCGGCCGTCCGATGGTGGATGGACACATGTGATGGAATCACGTAGTATTAAACTCATGCCGTTGGATCGGGATCCTAAAGTCTAGATCGCGTACCGGTTTGGCGGATTGCGGATCTAATCTTAGCGGCTGGTTGTTGATCGGGCGGCCGAGAATCGCCCGTAACCCTTCGCCGTGGCAGTTTTTTTAAAGAGACCCTAGAAAAGCTAGGAATCAACCCGCCGTCCTGGGGGCGCTATTCACTGTGTCTCTGATTTCTTGCACCAGAGCCCCTGTAGTTTTCAATATTTGACGCCCAGTCCAGGGGATAAATAAAACCAGAGAAATACATTTCAAAATGAATTTTTAGTATTAATTAAATGCTGGAACTTGTATAAATCATAGAAAATCCATTTTTGGTCCAAATTGAGTCATTCCAATTCCTAAAATTTTGTAATAATATTCTCTATCATTTAGAATCACTGTTTTGACATGAACTCTGTTAGAAAATTAATTTATCATCTAGTCCTATTATAATCACCTTAAATCTTAGGAAATCCATAACTTAAAATATATAACTCCAAATTTAATGATTCCAGTTCCTATGGTTTTATTTTAATGTGTAGATTTTTACTGTATATTTCATTCATCTGCTTGGTGTGATGTTGATTTTGGCTATACTATGTATGCAATGTGTTGATGCGAGTAGACGAGCAAGCTACTGTGGAAACTGAGGTTCAGCAAGTAGAGATAGCTGAGCAGGAGCTCATTACAGGCAAGTTGTGCCCTTGATCACTTACTTTTCCCAGCCATGTTCTTATTAATTTTAATGATCTGCATAGGTTAATTTTGATGGGATCCTTTATGTACCCCAGTTTTGATTACCTCTATACCTTGTTCACCCCTGGAATATTGTTGGGTAGTACATGCTATTGCTTTATGTGGATTGGGTATGGAGATTCATTATTCATGATTATTCTATTATTATCTTGTTATTGTTATTGTTCATGTTAAGATCATTAAATTAATGGGAACATGGAGCGACCACCCGGGAAAACAGTGCTACCACAAGGGTTTAATGGGACGCCCTTGGCTGACTAATTAGGAAAGCTAGTGGAAGACTACCTTACCCGAAAGGGGCAAGGGCAGTAGGGGAGAGGTCAGTGCGGGGAGGTCCCTGGTTGATTTTGCTGCGATGGCTATCAGCCAGGAACCCTTTACTGGATCTTCCCATAAACTGTAGCGGGTTTTCGGAAGCTAGTGGAACTTTGTAAAGGCCTCGTAGTGGATCCCTAGCCATTCACCTCGGTAGTGTCTAAGGGCCTTGCAAACCCAGGCGACATGGGATACACGACTTGTGGGTAAAGATGCGCAACCTCTGCAGAGTGTAAAACTAGTATACTAGCCGTGCTCACGGTCATGAGCGGCTCGGACCCTCACATGATTAACTATGGAACTTAAGTTTAATTTGACATTTGCATCGCATTTGGGATTATTTTATTATTACTGTTCTTTATTATTATTAAGGTTTGGTATTTACTTACACCTAGTAATTGCTAATAAAATTTTGACCAACTTATAAAAGCAATGCTCAGCCTTAGCCTTTATTTCATTGATCAGCCTTACACTACTTGAACTCCCACCTTTGGTGAGTTCAGGCCACATTATTCCCCACGACTTGTTGAGCTATGATCGTATGTGAGCTCACTCTTGCTGTCTCACCCCCCCCCACAGGAGAAGAACAGGTTGTTGAAGAGGAGCTGCCTAACACCGAGGAGTTCGATCTGATCTAGGTGGCGTTTCTCAGTCGACATTGGCGCCATCGATCCTTAGTTCGTTTTATATTTATCTTTATTTTGTAATAAGACTTCCGCTATGTAATAAGTACTCTGATGTTTTGTGACATTTATCTCTATACATTCTGTTATTATATATGTTGTCTTCTTGGCGCATGTATGAGATGCACCCGGCTTTGTTCTTTAAAACCGGGTGTTACAGAAGTGGTATCAGAGGAAATGTTGACTGTAGGACGAAACCTAGATAGACTGGACAAACCCTTACCTACTTATCTCATTCTGATTCATTCTACACTCACCTTACTCTGATTCTTTCTACACTTATCTTGATCCTGTCTCACCTTCTACTGTTCTACTCTGATCATTCTTACCTTTTCTACTCTGAGACAAGATGGATTTCAAACCTTGGAATCCCTACCCTTATGACATTTTAAGAGATAGGAAGCCTGAGACAAAAGTAAAACTATTTTCTCTACTAAAAATATTGGTTGATTGTTCTGATGATCAATGCCTGATTTGCTTCTTTGATTGATTGGAATAGTATAGATGGACATTTTAGCATGTACCACTATAAGGTATTGTATTAGCTATAGTAGGTGAAATATTAATCTGCTTAGCTAATAAATCCCCCAAAGTAACATGATTTGTAATTACTGCCTTGTCTACTGCTCTTTCTTACCATATGTATCTAACTCAGATGGTCAATACCAGGAGGGGTGGTGGAATTGACTTGCCTCCTAACCAACACACTCGAAGACAACCTCAGCCACAGCCTGCAGGGATGAATCCTCCTAATCCTCCACCAGGCGGAGTTGACCCACTGGTTGCTGCTCAGATGGCGGTGATGCAGCAAATGGCAGATACTATGGCGGATATGCGTGCTCAGATGCAGCAAGAACGTCAAGAGATGCGACAGGAAAGAGAAGACATACGCCAGGAGCTGCGCCAGGAGAGAGATGAGATACGCCAAGAAAGGAGGGCGCAACAACAGCAGCTGCAACAACAACTTCAACAACAGCAGCAAGTGCCACTACCTCCACCACCACCACCAGTTCCACCCCGAGACAAGCATAGAGAGTTTATGAGTCATAAGCCACCTACATTCGCTAGCTCACCTGATCCACTGGACGCGGATGATTGGTTGAAGTCAATTGAGAAGATGCTGAATATTGCACAATGCACTGATCGGGAGAAGGTCTTATATGCTTCTGGACGTCTGACTGGTCCTGCTGCTGACTGGTGGGATTCTTATACTGCTGCCCATGATGCTGCGGATACTATTACTTGGGCAGAGTTCAGTACGCAGTTCAGGAACTACCACATACCAGCTGGGATGATAAAGATCAAGAAAAAGGAATTTCTGTCGCTGAAGCAAGGAAGTATGTCAGTCAGCGAGTACCGCGACAAGTTTATTCAGCTATCCAGATATGCCCCTGAAGAAGTTGCTGAAGATGAGAGGAAGCAGGAGCATTTCATTGAAGGACTTAATGGGCCACTGCAGTATGCTCTAGTGGCACACACATTTCCATCATTTCAGAGACTGCTTGATAAGGCACTGGCTATTGAACACAAGCGTGTTCAACTGGGAGATTTGAAGAGAAAGGCCATATCTCAAGGACAAGGAAGCAGCAGTGTTCGTCCTCGCTACAGTTCACCACAGAGTACACCGCCTCGACCAGGAGGACCGCGCCCAGTTCAGCAATCACCATTGAGGACACCTACTCGACAGGCTACACCCACTGGCACCCCGACGAAGTTTGCAGGACAGAGTTCGGGCACTCAATGTTTCAAGTGTGGGAAGATTGGTCATTATGCAAATGTCTGCCCACAGAGGATTGCCACTACTCCAACTCAGAACAAGCAACAGACCCCTGGCAAGGGATATTCTATAGCCAGGGCGAATCAAGTCAGTGTTGATGATACTCCGGATGGAGGGGACCTCGTGATTGGTATGTTTTATGTTAATGCAATTCCTGCAACAATATTATTTGATTCTGGTGCTACACATTCATTCATGTCTGCTAGATATGCCAACACAAATGAAATACCACTGCTAAATATGAGAAAACCCTTGATAGTAATTACACCTAAAGGGCCTGTTGAGGCGAATCAAATGACACGTAGATTGACATTAACCATTATGGGTAGAGAGTTTGGAGCTACTGCTATAATATTAGAGTCAAGCAGTATAGATTTGATCCTTGGTATGTCATGGCTAAGAAAGGCAAAGGCCGTTATAGCATGTGGTAGAGGTACCGTAGAACTCACTACTACTAAAGGAGAAAGGTTTCAAGTTAACATTGCAGTAACCTCCTCATCTATGCGTGCAATGTTCTTCATGCCTGAGGAGTTTGTTGGTGACAACATCCGGGTGGTTAGAGATTTTCCGGATGTCTTTCCAGAGGAGTTACCAGGGATGCCACCTGATAGAGAAGTTGAGTTTGTTATTGATCTCTTACCTGGAACCGCCCCTATTTCTAAACGGCCATATAGAATGTCCGTAGAAGAGTTGAAGGAACTGAAGAAGCAGTTGACAGAGTTACAAGAGGCTGGTTATATTCGTCCAAGTTCCTCACCTTGGGGAGCACCGGTGTTATTTGTGCAGAAGAAGGATGGATCGCAACGGATGTGTGTGGATTATAGATCTCTTAATGACGTTACGGTGAAGAACAAGTATCCGTTGCCCCGTATTGAGGATTTATTTGATCAGATGAGAGGAGCCAGGGTATTCTCGAAGATTGATCTCCGATCGGGATACCATCAGATGAAGATTAGACCCTCGGATATTCCCAAGACGGCTTTCTCGACCCGATATGGATTATATGAGTTTACTGTTATGTCATTTGGATTAACCAATGCACCAGCTTACTTCATGAATTTGATGAATAAGGTGTTTATGGAGTACTTGGACAGATTCGTCGTGGTGTTCATCGACGACATTCTTATCTATTCTAGGAATGAAAGTGATCATGAACAACATTTAAGGTTGGTGCTACAGAAGTTACGAGATAATGAGCTCTACGCTAAGTTTAGCAAGTGTGAGTTTTGGATTGACAAGGTGCCATTCCTTGGTCATATCATTTCTAATGGAGGAATAGCAGTGGATCCTGCTAAAGTGAAGGAGATTATGGAATGGAGAGTACCCAGTACAGTTACTGAGATTCGGAGTTTCTTGGGACTCGCAGGATATTATCGGAGATTTATTGAAGGATTTTCTAAGATTGCTAAGCCGATGACATCGCTTTTGGAGAAAGGAAGAGAATTCAAGTGGGATGAGAAGTGTCAAGAAAGCTTTGATCAGTTGAAGGAGAGATTGATGTCACCTCCAGTATTGATTATGCCAGATCTGCAGAAGGGATTTGATATTTATTGTGATGCATGTGGCCAAGGACTTGGATGTGTGCTTATGCAAGATGGTCATGTGATTGCCTATGCATCTCGTCAGTTGAGGAAGCATGAATTGAACTACCCCACTCATGATTTGGAATTGGCTGCAGTTGTGCATGCACTTAAGATCTGGAGACACTACATTATGGGAACTAAGTGCCAAGTATACACGGATCATAAGAGTTTGAAGTATATATTCACTCAGAAGGATCTCAACCTTAGGCAACGCCGTTGGTTGGAGCTCATTAAGGATTATGATTTGGAGATTCACTATCACCCAGGCAAGGCGAATTTGGTTGCAGATGCCTTGAGTCGGAAGGATCATGTTCACTCCGCTTTCGTTGTTCAGCTACCTGATGAATTAGCAAAAGATTTTGAGAGACTCAACCTGGGGATTGTTGCACATACGGAAGGAGTCACTATTGAATTGGAACCTACCTTGGAACAAGAGATTCGGAAGGGTCAAATTGGTGATGCTAAGATTCAGGAGATTAAGGATCTTATTACTGAAGGAAGAGGCCCGGAGTTCACAGAGGATGAGCAGGGCACGATATGGTTCAAGAATCGGATCTGTGTTCCCGATATTGATAGTCTTCGGGAAACCATATTGAAGGAAGCACATGATTCAGTTTATTCTATCCACCCTGGGAGCACTAAGATGTATCAAGATTTGAAGCAAAAGTATTGGTGGTATGGATTGAAGAGAGATGTGGCTGCACATGTGGCTATGTGCGATGTATGCCAAAGAGTTAAGGCTGAACACCAGAGGCCAGCCGGACTATTGCACCCACTGAAGATACCTGAGTGGAAATGGGAAGAGATTGGCATGGACTTCATTGTTGGATTACCCCGCACGTCTGCTGGATATGATTCTATATGGGTGATTGTGGACAGGCTAACCAAGGTAGCCCACTTTATCCCAGTGAAGACCACTTATTCAGGAGCTAAGTTGGCAGAGTTGTACATGGCACGGATTGTATGCCTGCATGGTGTGCCAAAGAAGATTGTGTCAGATCGAGGATCCCAGTTTACCTCTCGATATTGGAAGCAGTTGCACGAGTCATTGGATACGAGATTGAATTTTAGTTCGGCTTACCATCCCCAGACTGATGGGCAGACTGAGAGGACTAACCAAGTACTTGAAGATATGTTAAGAGCTTGTGCTCTTAAGCATGGTGGTAGTTGGGATAAGAGTCTACCGTATGCGGAGTTCTCATATAATAATAGCTATCAGGCCAGTTTGAAGATGTCACCGTTTGAGGCTTTGTATGGCAGAAAGTGCAGGACTCCCTTGTATTGGAATCAAACTGGTGAAAGACAGTTGTTTGGGCCTGAGATTATACAAGAAGCAGAGGAACAAGTCCAACAGATCAGGGAGAATTTGAGAACTGCACAATCCAGACAGAAAAGTTATGCTGATACCCGGAGAAGACTACTTGAGTTTAAAGAGGGAGATTATGTCTATTTGAAGGTGTCACCACTCCGGGGCATGAGAAGGTTCAAAGTCAAAGGAAAGTTGTCCCCTCGCTTTATTGGACCCTTCTTAATCTTAAAGCGAGTGGGGGAAGTTGCATATCAATTGGAGTTACCGGATCATCTCGCGGATGTTCATGATGTATTCCATGTATCTCAGCTGAAGAAATGCCTCAGAGTACCTGAAGAACAGTTACCACTGGAAGACCTTAGTGTTCAAGATGATCTAACTTATGCTGAATACCCCATCAAGATTTTGGATACTCTGACTCGAGTTACGAGGAATAAGGTTATAAAGATGTGTAAAGTTCAATGGAGCCACCATGGTGAAGATGAAGCAACTTGGGAAAGAGAAGAAGAACTTCGTATAGATTTTCCCCATCTTTTCCCTAGACCTTCTTAAATCTCGAGGACGAGATTATTTTTAAGGGGGGTAGGATTTGTAATACCCACTTTGTAAGAAAAGTCTGAAAAGAGAAATTTTATTCCTTTATACATGTATGTGTCATCTATATTTATCATTCCATGTGAACCCCACAATTAAACAAATAAATAAATGACAAGAGACGCCCAAAAACAATACATGCATCATGCTGGTGTTTTATTTGGTGTGCATTTTGCGACAACATGAAATGACAAGAAATATATTAAAGCTCAAAGTAGAATTTGAATTCTAAAGGAAGAAGTCAAGAATTTAGAAAAGAGAGAAAGAAATATTATCCAATATTAAATAATATTATTAAATAACTTCACCACATGATGGGGTGACCAAATTGCATAGTCAATGTGAACTTGAATTTACACTCAAAGTGAGTTCAAAATTTAAATTCAAATGAATTAGGAATAAAAGGAAAGAAATAGTAAAAACAAAAGAAAAAGAGAAGAAAACCGAAATGGGCCTCGGAATCGCATTTTGGCCCACCCTGGGAAACCTCCCGCGCGGCCCAAAGATCTTCCCACGCGCGCTCTACCTGCCTCTGGTCCGCGGGACCCGCTGTCAGCCTCTTCGCCGCGCGTTTGCCCCTGCACTCGGTCGTCTACACGTGGGGCCCTCATGTCGGGAGCTTCTTCCATCCCGCCGTCGCCGTGACCATTTTGGATCCGTGCGTTGGACCGTGACCAAGAAAGGGGATCCCGTCGCCGGAGTTCTCGGGCGAATAGTTCCAACTGCCGCAAACCTTGCCGCTTGACCAGGACGTGCTCGGCTTTTGGGGTCGGACTCCTTCCACGCGGAGATCGCGGGACCTCCTCGACCGAGCGCCATCACGGACTTCGCTGGTCTCCCGCCGCGGATCTCGCGTGGGAGATTTGACCACCGCCCAGCCCTTTCACCAGGCTCGCCGCGCCCTGGGGTTATAAGCCTTGCCCCGGCTTCGATTACCGCATGCCGCCGTGAGCTCCGAGCTAGCCGAAAAGGGAGAGAAAGCAAGGAGTGCCGCCGCCGCGGTCAACCTCCGTTGACAACACCGCCTGGCCGATAACTTGACCTCGGAAGCTTTCCGGTCGGGTCGCCTGCGTGGGTGTAACTTCTGGTGCCTTCAATTTGGTGCACGATCCACCGGTGCTCGGGCAATTCCTCACCTCACCTACTGCTCCGCCGTGCACCCGCCTGCTCCGTGGACTGACGACCTCGCCGCCCCATCTTCGGTAATCCCTCGTCCACCTTGCCCGCCTTATCCTCCTCCGCGTAGGGAACCTTTCGGAATGAAGTTTAGGGCATTAAACCCCGGGAATTGCTGGCGGCCGGAGCTGCGCCGTCGTGATGACCGGACCGCCGTCGAATTTGGGCGCTTGGGTTAGAAGACGAGCTCGCGACCGTTGATCTTCGCGCGTGCGGGCGAGATTGGAAGTTGAGTAGCGCTTCACTCAGTTGACCCCGGCCGTCCGATGGTGGATGGACACATGTGATGGAATCACGTAGTATTAAACTCATGCCGTTGGATCGGGATCCTAAAGTCTAGATCGCGTACCGGTTTGGCGGATTGCGGATCTAATCTTAGCGGCTGGTTGTTGATCGGGCGGCCGAGAATCGCCCGTAACCCTTCGCCGTGGCAGTTTTTTTAAAGAGACCCTAGAAAAGCTAGGAATCAACCCGCCGTCCTGGGGGCGCTATTCACTGTGTCTCTGATTTCTTGCACCAGAGCCCCTGTAGTTTTCAATATTTGACGCCCAGTCCAGGGGATAAATAAAACCAGAGAAATACATTTCAAAATGAATTTTTAGTATTAATTAAATGCTGGAACTTGTATAAATCATAGAAAATCCATTTTTGGTCCAAATTGAGTCATTCCAATTCCTAAAATTTTGTAATAATATTCTCTATCATTTAGAATCACTGTTTTGACATGAACTCTGTTAGAAAATTAATTTATCATCTAGTCCTATTATAATCACCTTAAATCTTAGGAAATCCATAACTTAAAATATATAACTCCAAATTTAATGATTCCAGTTCCTATGGTTTTATTTTAATGTGTAGATTTTTACTGTATATTTCATTCATCTGCTTGGTGTGATGTTGATTTTGGCTATACTATGTATGCAATGTGTTGATGCGAGTAGACGAGCAAGCTACTGTGGAAACTGAGGTTCAGCAAGTAGAGATAGCTGAGCAGGAGCTCATTACAGGCAAGTTGTGCCCTTGATCACTTACTTTTCCCAGCCATGTTCTTATTAATTTTAATGATCTGCATAGGTTAATTTTGATGGGATCCTTTATGTACCCCAGTTTTGATTACCTCTATACCTTGTTCACCCCTGGAATATTGTTGGGTAGTACATGCTATTGCTTTATGTGGATTGGGTATGGAGATTCATTATTCATGATTATTCTATTATTATCTTGTTATTGTTATTGTTCATGTTAAGATCATTAAATTAATGGGAACATGGAGCGACCACCCGGGAAAACAGTGCTACCACAAGGGTTTAATGGGACGCCCTTGGCTGACTAATTAGGAAAGCTAGTGGAAGACTACCTTACCCGAAAGGGGCAAGGGCAGTAGGGGAGAGGTCAGTGCGGGGAGGTCCCTGGTTGATTTTGCTGCGATGGCTATCAGCCAGGAACCCTTTACTGGATCTTCCCATAAACTGTAGCGGGTTTTCGGAAGCTAGTGGAACTTTGTAAAGGCCTCGTAGTGGATCCCTAGCCATTCACCTCGGTAGTGTCTAAGGGCCTTGCAAACCCAGGCGACATGGGATACACGACTTGTGGGTAAAGATGCGCAACCTCTGCAGAGTGTAAAACTAGTATACTAGCCGTGCTCACGGTCATGAGCGGCTCGGACCCTCACATGATTAACTATGGAACTTAAGTTTAATTTGACATTTGCATCGCATTTGGGATTATTTTATTATTACTGTTCTTTATTATTATTAAGGTTTGGTATTTACTTACACCTAGTAATTGCTAATAAAATTTTGACCAACTTATAAAAGCAATGCTCAGCCTTAGCCTTTATTTCATTGATCAGCCTTACACTACTTGAACTCCCACCTTTGGTGAGTTCAGGCCACATTATTCCCCACGACTTGTTGAGCTATGATCGTATGTGAGCTCACTCTTGCTGTCTCACCCCCCCACAGGAGAAGAACAGGTTGTTGAAGAGGAGCTGCCTAACACCGAGGAGTTCGATCTGATCTAGGTGGCGTTTCTCAGTCGACATTGGCGCCATCGATCCTTAGTTCGTTTTATATTTATCTTTATTTTGTAATAAGACTTCCGCTATGTAATAAGTACTCTGATGTTTTGTGACATTTATCTCTATACATTCTGTTATTATATATGTTGTCTTCTTGGCGCATGTATGAGATGCACCCGGCTTTGTTCTTTAAAACCGGGTGTTACACGTCCGAGCCCGAGGTACCCTCGGCCCAGTCCGAGGCACCCACGGCTCAACCCGAGGCGCCCTCGGTTTAGTCCGAGGTACCCTCGGCCCCCGAGGGTGAGGCACTGCGCGTCGAGGAGGAGCGAAGCGGGGTCGCGCCTAATCGAAACTGGCAGACCCCGTACCTGCAATATCTCCACCGAGGAGAGCTACCCCTCGACCGAGCCGAGGCTTGGCGGGTAGCGCGGCGCGCCAAGTCGTTCGTCTTGCTGGGAGATGAGAAGGAGCTCTACCACCGCAGCCCCTCAGGCATCCTCCAGCGATGCATCTCCATCGCCGAAGGTCAGGAACTCCTGCGAGAGATACACTCGGGGGCTTGCGGCCATCACGCAGCGCCTCGAGCCCTTGTCGGGAACACTTTCCGGCAAGGCTTCTACTGGCCGACGGCGGCGGCCGACGCTACCCGAATCGTCCGCACCTGCGAAGGGTGCTAATTCTACGCGAGGCAGACCCATCTGCCCGCTCAGGCTCTGCAGACGATACCCATCACCTGGCCTTTTGCGGTGTGGGGCCTGGACCTCATCGGCACCTTGCAGAAGGCACCCGGGGGCTACACGCACCTGCTGGTCGCCATCGACAAATTCTCCAAGTGGATCGAGGTCTGACCCCTGAACAGCATCAGGTCCGAGCAGGCGGTGGCGTTCTTCACCAACATCCTCCATCGCTTCGGGGTCCTGAACTCCATCATCACCGACAACGGCACCCAGTTCACCGGCAGAAAGTTCCTGGACTTCTGCGAGGATCACCACATCCGGGTGGACTGGGCCGCCGTGGCTCATCCCATGACGAATGGGCAGGTGGAGCGTGCCAACGGCATGATTCTACAAGGGCTCAAGCCTCGGATCTACAACGACCTCAACAAGTTCGGCAAGCGATGGATGAAGGAACTCCCCTCGGTGGTCTGGAGTCTGAGGACAACGCCGAGCCGAGCCACAGGCTTCACGCCGTTCTTTCTAGTCTATGGGGCCGAAGCCATCTTGCCCACAGACTTAGAATACGGCTCCCCGAGGACGAGGGCCTACACCGACCAAAGCAACCAAGTCAGCCGAGAAAACTCGCTGGACCAGCTGGAGGAGGCTCGGGACCAGGCCTTGCTACACTCGGCGTGGTACCAGCAGTCCCTGCGACGCTACCACGCCCGAGGGGTCCGGTCCCGAGACCTCCAGGTGGGCGACCTGGTGCTTCGGCTGCGACAAGACGCCCGAGGGCGGCACAAGCACACGCCTCCCTGGGAGGGGCCATTCGTCATCGCCAAGGTTCTGAAGCCCGGAACATACAAGCTGGCCAACAGCCAAGGCGAGGTCTACGACAACGCCTGGAACATCCAACAGCTACGTCGCTTCTACCCTTAAGATGTTTTCAAGTTGATCATATACCTCGCACCCACGCAAAGTTTAGTCATCAAGGAAGGGTCGGCCTCGCCTCGGCAAAGCCCGACCCTCCCTCGGGGGCTAAAAGGGGGGGAACCCCCTCTGCGTCGAAATTTTCCTCGAAAAAAGATCTTTTCTGCCAGAATGTCTTTCGCGCTTTTTGGCTACTTCGAAAGTGGATCCTGAAAACGACGGAGTACACGTAAGCAGCCAAGGCTGACTGAGCCGAGGGACTCCTACGCCTCCGGGATACGGATACCTTACTCATCACCTTCTGCGATAAGTAACTCACGTTCGGATAAGTGATTCTGCGGACCGAACAAGTCTTCACGCTCGAAAGCTCTTCTGCCGAAGCGATCCTTCGAGCCTTCTCGACTGCGTCGGTGACAGAGCCCCATGGACGGGTAAGAGTGCGCGTAAGCGGCAAGGCCGACCGAGCTGAGGGACTCCTACGCCTCCGGGATACGGATACCTCACTCATCACCTTCCGCGAGAAGCAACTCTTGCTCGCACAAACATTTCTGTTTCCGACAAAACAGTCCAGATGCTCGAAATAAAAGGAAAAGAGACGCAGCTTTACAACACGGCGAGGGTGTGTTTAGGCCTCAGCGGCCGCAGGAAACACACGCTACAAGACAATCCGATCCTGCAGGCTCGGATCTTGACGGCTGAAGGGAGCAGCAGCACCCTTGGCATCGATGACACCTTCGGCGAGGGCCGACCTAGCCTCGGACGGTGACGCGGTCCGAGGATCTCCACTCTGGAGGACGACGTCATCACCACGCCCGGGCCATCGCCGCCAGGGTCTTCTCCGGGAATCCGGCCCGAGCAGGCGGCTCGGTCGGTCACCCCGGGGCCTCGGCCAGTTACCTTCCGAGGACGTCAATCCGGCCCGAGCAGGCGGCTCGGCCGGTCACGCCGGAACCTCGGCCAGCTGCCCTCCAAGGACGTCAGCCTGACCCGAGGCCTCGGCTGGTCAATTCCGGCGTCGGTCCCGCTAACGGACGACCCGGCCAGGCTCCGGCCAACCAGGTTTCCTTTTCGAGCCAACTCTGCCTCTGTCCATGTTGACGCCGCTACCCCTGGCCTCGGCTCATCGAAGAGCGGCCGAGGGGTTCCTTTAACTAAGTTAGAGAAGCCTCGGACAACAAGGCCGACCGAGCCGAGGAACTCCTACGCCTCTGGGATACGGATACCTCACTCGTCACCTGTACACGGGGCGACTCACGCTTGGTGAAGCGGTTCAGACAACCAACAGGCGAGTCTTAGTGCTCGAAAAGGAGGAAAAAACACGGCTCCGTGCCGAAACTACATACATGTTCAGGCCCCGACAGCCACAATAAACAAAAACACTGGCACTCAAGGTGATGAGGACATCTCTCCCATACAAATAATGCATGTGTCGGGGACCATAATTAGGGGTACCCTCAAGACGCCTAATTCTCAGCTGGTAACCCCCATCAGCATAAAGCTGCAGAGGCCTGATGGGTTCGATTAAGTCAGGGATCAGTCCATACGAGCGACTCGATCACGCCTCGCCCGAGCCTAGCCTCGGGCAAGGGCAGCCGACCCTGAGGTGTTTCCGTCTCGCCCGAGGCCCCCTTTTTACGGCAGACGCATCTCCGGCTCGCCTGAGGCCTTGCCTTCGCTAAGAAGCAACCCTGACTAAATCGCCGCACCAACCGACCGAGTCGCAGGGGCATTTAACGCAAAGGTAGCCTGACACCTTTATCCTGACGCGCGCCCCTCGGCAGAGCCGAAGTGACCGCCGTCACTTCGCCGCTCCACTGACCGGTCTGACAAAAGGACAGCGTCGCCTGCGCCATCCCGACTGCAGTGCCACTTGACAGAGTGAGACTGACAGGCAGTCAGGCCTTGCCAAAGGCGCCATAGGAAGCTCCGCCCGACCCAGGGCTCGGACTCGGGCTAAGGCCCCAGAAGACGGCGAACTCCGCTCCGCCCGACCCAGGGCTCGGACTCGGGCTAAGGCCCCGGAAGACGGCGAACTCCGCTTCGCCCAACCCAGGGCTCGGACTCGGGCTAAGGCCCCGGAAGACGGTGAACTCCGCTCCGCCCGACCCAGGGCTCGGACTCGGGCTAAGGCCCCGGAAGACGGCGAACTCCGCTCCGCCTGACCCAGGGCTCGGACTCGGGCTAAGGCCCCGGAAGACGGCAAACTCCGCTCCGCCCGACCCAGGGCTCGGACTCGGGCTAAGGCCCCGGAAGACGACGAACTCCGCCTCGCCCGACCCCAGGGGTCGGACTCCGCCCTGGCCTCTGCCGAACGACCTCCGCCTCGCCCGACCCAGGAGCTCGGGCTCGGCCTCGGCCATGGAAGACAGACTCGACCTCGGCCTCGGAGGAGCCTCCACGTCGCCCGACCTAGGGCACAAGTCCGCCACGTCAACAGGAAGCGCCAACATCACCCTACCCCGAGCCGACTCGGGCCGCAGAGAACAAGACCGACGTCCCATCTGGCTAGCTCCGCCAGATAGGCAATGATGGCGCCCCGCTAGCCCTGTGACGGCGGCGGCTCTCAGCTCCCTTACGGAAGCAGGGGGACGTCAGCAAGGACCCAACAGCTCCGACAGCTGTCCCTCCGCCAGGCTCCGTTGCTCCACCGACAGCCACGACACCACACCAGCTGGGTGCCAAGATCTCTCCGGCTGCCACCTTGGCATGTACCTAGGGCGCTGGCTCTCCCCCGCTAGACACGTAGCACTTTGCTGCACCCCCATTGTACACCTGGATCCTCTCCTTACGCCTATAAAAGGAAGGACCAGGGCCTTCTTAGAGAAGGTTGGCCGCGCGGGAACGAGGACGGGGCAGGCGCTCTCTTGGGGCCGCTCGCTTCCCTCACCCGCGTGGACGCTTGTAACCCCCTACTGCAAGCACACCCGACCTGGGCGCGGGACGAACACGAAGGCCGCGGGATCTCCACCTCCCTCACGACTCGGCTCCGGCCACCTCGCTTTCCCCCCTTCGCGCTCGCCCACGCGCTCGACCCATCTGGGCTGGGGCACGCGGCACACTCACTCGTCGGCTTAGGGACCCCCCGGTCTCGAAACACCGACAGTTGGCGCGCCAGGTAGGGGCCTGCTGCGTGTTGACGAGCAGTTTCCCGTCAAACTCCAGATGGGCAGTCTCCAACGACCTCTCCAACCCGGGACGGTGCTCCGTTTCGGGAGTCTCGAGTTCATGTCTCTCGACGGCAGCTACGTCATGATACTCCTTCCACCGCCGCGCGACGACGACAATGGCGGCCGACAGCCCGCCCGCCGGCGGCGGAATCGACAACGTCTTCCCCGCGTGGTGGAAGAACAACATTCGAGCTCGCCCCGTCCTCTCCCTCGCCATCAGAGGAGGAGGCGGGGCAACCAAGGCCGGGCGGGAGGCTGCACTCCGTCGGCTGTCGAGCGAATCGACATCCCCAGAGCCCCAACGGAGGACGCGTCGGGCGTCGACCTCGCGTTTGAGACGAAGGCGAGCGCCGTCCCCCCGCGACACGCCAATCCCGAGCAAGTGGACGACGCCATCATGCTCACGGAGGGCCTGCAGGACGTCGCCCTCATACCCAAGACGACGGCACAATCAGTCCCCGATGTGACTACGTCGCTCCTCGTCGACCAAAAGGTACCGACTGATTCCCATCCTACGTCCTTTCGACTCGACCTCAACCCGCCTAGCGACCTCGCTTTGGCGGGCGCTCACGTTGAGGCGAGTGCAACCCCTCTGGGGTTTCGTGTGCGGTCGCCTTGGGACCGATTGACGGACGTCTCGACCTACGGGCCCTCTGGGTCCGAGGAAGATGACGATCCCAGCATCTGCTGGGATTTCTCTGGATCTGGCAACCCCAGTGCAATGCGGGACTTCATGACCGCATGTGACTACTGCCTCTCCGACTGTTCCGACGGCAGCCGCAGCCTTGACGACAAGGACTGCGGCCCGAGCCGCGAATGTTTCCACGTCGAGCTAGGGGATCCCTCCGAAGGCAACCGTCTCGGCATGCCGGAGGATGGCGATCTCCCAAGGCCAGTGCCTCGCACCGACATCCCGCGGGAGCTAGCTGTGGTCCCCGTTCCGGCGGGGGGTCACGACCCACAGCTCGAGCAAGTCCGCGGGGCGCAGGCCAGGCTCGACGAGGGAGCAGGAGCGCTCGAGTCGATCCGCCGGGACGTTGGGCAGGTATGGGCGGGCCAGCCCCCGACCGGAGAAATACGTCACCTGCCCTACGGTTTCCAGCACCGCGTCGCCAATGATGCCAGGGACAGGCCGCCACCCGCATCCAGCGGGATCGGTCAGAACCTGGCAGCCGCAGCGGTGCTCCTCCGCGCGATGCCGGAGCCATCAACCACCGAGGGTCGGCGAATCCAGGGAGAGCTCAAGAATCTCCTGGAAGGCGCTGCGGCCTGGCGGGCCGAGAGCTCTGCCTCCCGAAGGCAGGGGTACCCCTCGGAACCTCATGCTGTGACTTCCCGATTCATGCGGGAAGCCTCGGTCTACACCGGGCGCACGCGCAACACCGCGCCTGCGGCCCCGAGCCACCTCGGCAACGAGCACCATCGTCGCGACCGTCGGGCCCGCCTCGACGAAAGGGTGCGCCGAGGCTATCACCCCAGGCGTGGGGGACGCTACGACAGCGGGGAGGATCGGAGTCCCTCGCCCAAACCGCCCGGTCCGCAGGCCTTCAGCCGGGCTATCCGGCGGGCGCCGTTTCCGGCCCGATTCCGACCCCCGACTACTATCACAAAGTACTCAGGGGAAACGAGACCGGAATTGTGGCTCGCGGACTACCGCCTGGCCTGTCAACTGGGTGGAGCGGACGACAACAACCTCATCATCCGCAACCTCCTCCTGTTCCTCTCCGACACTGCTCGCGCCTGGTTGGAGCACCTGCCTCCGAGACAGATCTCCAACTGGGAGGATTTGGTCCAAGCCTTCGCTGGCAACTTCCAGGGCACGTACGTGCGCCCCGGGAATTCCTGGGACCTCTGAAGCTGCCAGCAACAGCCGGGAGAGTCTCTTCGGGACTACATCCGGCGATTCTCGAAGCAGCGCACCGAGCTGCCCAACATCACCGACTCCGATGTCATCGGCGCGTTCCTTGCCGGCACCACTTGCCATGACCTGGTGAGCAAGTTGGGTTGCAAGACCCCCACCAGGGCGAGCGAGCTGATGGACATCGCCACCAAGTTCGCCTCTGGCCAGGAGGCGGTCGAGGCCATCTTCCGAAAGGACAAGCAGCCCCAGGGCCGCCCGTCGGAAGATGCTCCCGAGGCGTCTACTCCGCGCGGCGCCAAGAAGAAAGGCAAGAAGAAGTCGCAAGCGAAACGCGACGCCGCCAACGCAGACCTTGTCGCCGCCGCCGAGTACAAGAACCCTCGGAAGCCCCCCGGAGGTGCTAACCTCTTCGACAAGATGCTCAAGGAGACGTGCCCTTACCATCAGGGGCCCGTCAAGCACACCCTCGAGGAGTGCGTCATGCTTCGGCGCCACTTCCACAAGGCCGAGCCACCCGCAGAGGGTGGCAGGGCCCACGACGACGACAAAAAGGAAGATCACCAAGCAGGAGAGTTCCCCGAGGTCCGCGACTGCTTCATGATCTACGGAGGGCATGCGGTGAATGCCTCGGCTCGGCATCGCAAGCGAGAGCGTCGGGAGGTCTGCTCGGCGAAGGTGGCGGCGCCAGTCTACCTAGACTGGTCCGACAAGCCCATCACCTTCGACCAAGCTGACCACCCCGACCACGTGCCGAGCCCGGGGAAATACCCGCTCGTCGTCGATCCCATCATCGGTGACGTCAGGCTCACCAAGGTCCTGATGGATGGGGGCAGCTGCCTCAACATCATCTACGCCGAGACCCTTAGGCTCCTGCGCGTCGATCTGTCCTCCGTCCGAGCAGGCGCTGCGCCCTTCCACGGGATCATTCCTGGGAAGCGCGTCCAGCCCCTCGGACAGCTCGACGTTCCTGTCTGCTTCGGAATGCCCTCCAACTTCCGAAGGGAGACTTTGACGTTCGAGGTGGTCGGGTTCCGAGGAACCTACCACGCGGTATTGGGGAGGCCATGCTACGCGAAGTTCATGGCCATCCCCAACTACACCTACCTGAAGCTCAAGATGCCGGGCCCCAACGGGGCCATCACCGTCGGCCCCACGTACAAACACGCGCTCGAATGCGACGTGGAGTGCGTGGAGTACGCCGAGGCCCTCGCCGAGTCCGAGGCCCTCATCGCCGACCTGGAAAACCTCTCCCGAGAGGTGCCAGACGTGAAGCGACACGCTGGCAATTTCGAGCCGGCGGAGACGGTTAAGGCCGTCCCTCTCGACCCCAGTGGCGACACCTCCAAGCAGGTCCGGATCGGTTCCGGGCTCGACCCCAAATAGGAAGCAGTGCTCGTCGACTTTCTCCGCGCAAACGCCGACGTCTTTGCGTGGAGTCCCTCGGACATGCCCGGTATACCGAGGGATGTCGCCGAGCACTTGCTGGATATTCGGGCCGGAGCCCGACCGGTCAGGCAGCCTCTGCGCCGATTCGACGAGGAAAAGCGCAGGGTGATAGGCGAGGAGATCCACAAGCTAATGGCAGCAGGGTTCATCAAAGAGGTATTCCATCCCGAATGGCTTGCCAACCCTGTGCTTGTGAGAAAGAAAGGGGGGAAATGGCGGATGTGTGTAGACTACACTGGTCTCAACAAAGCATGTCCGAAGGTTCCCTACCCTCTACCTCGCATCGATCAAATCGTGGATTCCACTGCTGGGTGCGAAACCCTATCTTTCCTCGATGCCTACTCAGGGTATCATCAAATCAAGATGAAAGAGTCCGACCAGCTCGCGACTTCTTTCATCACGCCCTTCGGCATGTACTGCTATGTCACCATGCCGTTCGGTTTGAGGAACGCGGGTGCAACGTACCAGCGGTGCATGAACCATGTGTTCGGCGAACACATCGGTCGCACGGTCGAGGCCTACGTCGATGACATCGTAGTCAAGACAAGGAAAGCCTCCGACCTCCTCTCCGACCTTGAAGTGACATTCCGGTGTCTCAAGGCAAAGGACGTCAAGCTCAATCCCGAGAAGTGTGTCTTCGGGGTGCCCCGAGGCATGCTCCTGGGGTTCATCGTCTCCGAGCGAGGCGTCGAAGCCAACCCGGAGAAGATCGCAGCCATCACCAGCATGGGGCCCATCAAGGACTTAAAAGGCGTACAGAGGGTCATGGGATGTCTCGCGGCCTTGAGCCGTTTCATCTCACGCCTCGGCGAAAGAGGCCTGCCTCTGTACCGCCTCTTAAGGAAGGCCGAATGCTTCACTTGGACCCCTGAGGCCGAGGAAGCTCTCGGGAACCTGAAGGCGCTCCTCACCAAGGCACCTATCTTGGTACCCCCAGCTAATGGAGAAGCCCTCTTGGTCTACGTCGCCGCGACCACTCAGGTGGTTAGCGCCGCGATTGTGGTCGAAAGGCAAGAAGAGGGGCATGCATTGCCCGTTCAGAGGCCAGTTTACTTCGTCAGCGAGGTGCTGTCCGAAACCAAGATCCGCTACCCACAAGTTCAGAAGCTACTATATGCAGTGATCCTGACGAGGCGAAAGTTGCGACATTACTTCGAGTCTCATCCGGTAACTGTGGTATCATCCTTCCCCCTGGGGGAGATCATCCAGTGCCGAGAGGCCTCGGGCAGGATCGCAAAATGGGCGGTGGAAATCATGGGCGAGACAATCTCGTTCGCCCCTCGGAAGGCCATCAAGTCCCAGGTATTGGCGGACTTCGTAGCCGAATGGGTCGACACCCAGTTTCCAACGGCTCCGATCCAACCGGAGCTCTGGACCATGTTTTTTGACGGGTCGCTAATGAAGACGGGAGCCCGCGCAGGCCTGCTCTTCGTCTCGCCCCTCGGGAAACACCTGCGCTACGTGCTGCGCCTCCATTTCCCGACGTCCAACAATGTGGCTGAGTACGAAGCTCTGATCAACGGATTGCGAATCGCCATCGAGCTAGGGGTCCGACGCCTTGACGCTCGCGGCGACTCGCAGCTCGTCATCGACCAGGTCATGAAGAACTCCCACTGCCGCGACCCGAAGATGGAGGCCTACTGCGATGAGGTTCGGCGCCTAGAAGACAAGTTCTACGGGCTCGAGCTTAACCACATCGCCCGGCGCTACAACGAGACTGCGGACGAGCTAGCGAAGATAGCCTCAGGGCGAACGACGGTTCCCCCGGACGTCTTCTCCCGGGATCTGCACCAACCCTCCGTCAAGATCAACGACACGCCCGAGCCCGAGGCGTCCTCGGCCCAGTCCGAGGCACCCTCGGCCCAGCCCGAGGCGTCCTCGGTTCAGCCCGAGGAACCCTCGGCCCCCGAGGGCGAGGCGCTGCGCATCGAGGAGGAGCGGAGCGGGGTCACGCTTGATCGAGATTGGCAGACCCCGTACCTGCAATATCTCCGCCAAGGAGAGCTACCCCTCGACCAAGCCGAGGCTCGGCGGGTAGCGCGACGCGCCAAGTCGTTCGTCTTGCTGGGCGATGAGAAGGAGCTCTGCCACCGCAGCCCCTCGGGCATCCTCCAGCGATGCATCTCCATCGCCGAAGGTAAGGAACTCCTGCAAGAGATACACTCGGGGGCTTGCGGCCATCACGCAGCACCTCGAGCCCTCGTCGGGAACGCTTTCCGGCAAGGCTTCTACTGGCCAACGGCGGTGGCTGACGTCACTAGAATCGTCCGCACCTGCGAAGGGTGTCAATTCTATGCGAAGCAGACCCACCTGCCCGCTCAGGCTCTGCAGACGATACCCATCACCTGGCCCTTCGCTGTGTGGGGTCTGGACCTTGTCGGCCCTCTGCAGAAGGCGCCCGGGGGCTACACGCACCTGCTGGTCGCCGTCGACAAATTCTCCAAGTGGATCGAGGTCCGACCCCTAAACAGCATCAGGTCCGAGCAGGCGGTGGCGTTCTTCACCAACATCATCCATCGCTTCGGGGTCCCAAACTCCATCATCACCGACAACGGCACCCAGTTCACCGGCAGAAAATTCTTGGATTTTTGCGAGGATCACCACATCCGGGTGGACTGGGCTGCCGTAGCTCATCCCATGTCGAATGGGCAAGTAGAGCGTGCCAACGGCATGATTCTACAAGGGCTCAAGCCTCGGATTTACAACGACCTCAACAAGTTCGGCAAGCGATGGATGAAGGAACTCCCCTCGGTGGTCTAGAGCCTGAGGATAACGCCGAGCCGAGCCACGGGTTTCACGCCGTTCTTCCTGGTCTACGGGGCCGAGGCCGTCTTGCCCATTGACCTGGAATACGGCTCCCCGAGGACGAGGGCCTACGACGATCAAAGCAACCAAGCTAGCCGAGAAGACTCGCTGGACCAGCTGGAAGAGGCTTGGGACAGGGCCTTACTACACTCGGCGCGGTATCAGCAGTCCCTGCGACGCTACCACGCCCGAGGGGTCCGACCCCGAGACCTCCAGGTGGGCGACCTGGTGCTTCGTCTGTGGCAAGACGCCCGAGGGTGGCACAAGCTCACGCCCCCCTGGGAAGGGCCATTCGTCATCGCCAAAGTCCCGAAGCCCGGAACGTACAAGCTGGCCAACAGTCAAGGCGAGGTCTACGGCAACGCATGGAACATCCAACAGCTACGTCGCTTCTACCCTTAAGATGTTTCCAAGTTGTTCATATACCTTGCACTCACGCAAAGTTTAGTCAACAAGGAAGGGTCGGCCTCACCTCGGCAAAGCCCGACCCTCCCTCGGGGGCTAAAAGGGGGGAAACCCCCTCTGCGTCAAAATTTTCCTCAAAAAAAAAATCTCTTCTACCAGAATATCTTTCGTGCTTTTTGACTACTTCGAAAAGTGGGTCCTGGAAACGACGGAGTACACGTAAGCAGCCAAGGCTGACCGAGCCGAGGGACTCCTACGCCTCCGGGATACGGATACCTCACTCATCACCTTCTGCGATAAGTAACTCGCGTTCGGATAAAGTGGCTCCGCGGATCGAACAAGTCTTTACGTTCGAAAGCCCTTCTGCCGAAGCGATCCTTCGAGCCTTCTCGACCGAGTCGGTGACAGGGCCTCATGGACGGGTGAAAGTACGCGTAAGCGGTAAGGCCGACCGAGCCGAGGGACTCCCACGCCTCCGGGATACAGATACCTCACTCATCACCTTCCGCGAGAAGCAACTCTCGCTCGCACAAACATCCCTGTTACCGACAAAAAGTCCAGATACTCGAAACAAGAGGAAAAGAGACGCAGCTTTACAACGCAGCGAGGGTGTGTGTTCTGGCCTCGACGGCCGCACGAGGCGCACGCTACAAGACAATCTGATCCTGCAGGCTCGGGTCTTGACGTTGGAAGAGGGCAGCAACACCCTCGGCATCGACGGCACCTTCGGCGAGGCCCGACCTAGCCTCGGACGGCGACGTGGTCCGAGGGTCTCCGCTCCGAAGGACGACGTCATCACCACGCCCGGGCAATCGCTGCCAGGGACTTCTCCGGGAATCCGGCCCGAGCAGGCGGCTCAGCCGGTCGCCCCTGGGGCCTCGGCCAACCATCTTCCGAGGGCGCCAGCCCGGTCCGAAGCCTCGGCTGATCAACTCCGACGTCGATCCTGCCAACGGACAACCCGGCTAGGCTCCGGCCAACCAGGTTTCATTTTCGAGCCAACTCCACCTCTGTTCATGCTGATATCGCTACCCCTGGCCTCGGCTCGACGAAGAGCGGCCGAGGGGTCTCTTTAACTAAGCTAGAGGAACCTCGGACAACAAGGCCGACCGAGCCGAGGGACTCCTACGCCTCCGGGATACGGATACCTCACTCGTCACCTTGACACGGGGTGACTCATGCTTGGTGAAGCACAGTGCATAAGGGAGGAAGAAGACACGGGGTGACTCATGCAGACCGGCTCCGAGCAGAAGAAGCCAAACCGCCGCGCATGGCGCACGCCACCGCCCAGCGGTTACAAGTGACCCTCCACTTTTGCCCAGACCAACGGGCGAAAGGGGCGGGCAGCCATGCAGGCGGCATGCAACCGCGCCAAGTGGACGCGCCTCTCCGACTCCCGACACGCCAGCATGGAGGCCCAGGCCCACGCGTCGCACGACCGGCGCGCCGGATGCTGCATGCACGCAACTGTACCACTTGCGCCACCACCGCACCTCCTCGATTGCGGGACCGATACCGCGACTCGAGGCGACCCAGCGCGCGACCCAGCAGCGCCAGCCTGACGCAGCGGTCAACGCGGTCAAAAGTGGGCCGGCAGTGATGACGGTGGCAGGCACGCGGGAGCAGCGGTCACGCCGTCAGCCAAGCTCACGTCCCATCCGGAGGCAGCGAGAGAACCCCCTCTCACGGCGTGAAGAAAACGCGCCCGTGACCCGTTCCTCGAACGGCTCGCGCACGCGCAACGGCAGCCCCGCCAACTACTCGCCCCGTCGCGTTAACTCCGCGGCTGGACAGGCGGCGCTTCTGGCAGGAGCAGCGGGCGACGCTTCGCCTTCGCCAAAACGACCGCACCAAAAAAGGTACGCCGCGTCGTTCGGTTTCGTATCCTTTTTCCTTTTTTTCCTCTTTCTCTATCTCTTGCAACAGGGACCGGGAAAGGGGGATACCCCGAAAGGGATCCTTCCCCGTGAAGGAACTAGGCTCCGAGCCTCCTTACTGATCAGGGGTTCGAAGGGTGGCCCCCCGAAGGGTTCAACAGCCGCCTCAGATCGCGTGGGCCCTACACCCACTACTGGTTAGAGGTTCGAAGGCCGGCCCCCCGAAGGGTTCCATGGCCACCTCAGGCTACTCGGGCTCCGCGCCCATTACTGATCAGGGGTTTGAAGGCTGGCCCCCGAAGGGTTCACAGTCGCCTCAGACACCGAGCGAGGGATGACCAGGGGTACGTTCGATACATAACCGAGGCTCGGGCTGCGCTCCCGAGGTACCCTAGGACATTTCCGAGACCAGCGGGAGCGATCCTGTAACGGAATCCCATCGGAGGGAGGCATCGAGCCCTCGGACCTCGTCGCCAGGGGACCGGGTCCGGCAGATCACCCGCAGGTACTTTTGGGCGTGCCTCTGGGCCCCTAGCCGACCCCCAACGAACGGGGCACGGACGTCCACTCGGATTACCCGCTTGCAGCTCACCGGAGACACCATGTTCGGTGCCCATCGAGGGTAACATGGCGCTCTCCCCCCCTCCTCCTTGCAGAAAGGCGACGTAGGGGCGTATGTAAAAAAGCTGAGTCTGTCCCTGATCGCCCTCTCGCCCTGTGCGGAGGCTCGGGGGCTGCTCTCGCAAACCCGGCTCCGGCCAAACCGCTGACAGCGTCAACATACCAGCCCGAGAACTTGGGCCCCGACCGTGCACCCGGGCTACGGCCAGTTCGCATGAGGGAACCACCAGACCAGCCGAAGCATTACGCAAGGCATTAAGACCTCGAAGGAGTGAAACCACTCCTCCGAGGCCTCGGGGGCTACACCCGGCGGGTGCGCTTGCGCGCACCCACCGGAACAAAATGCAACCGAGAAAGGCTGGTCCCCTTGCAAAAAAGTGCGACGAAAGCCTCCAAGCGAGTGCTAACACTCCCTTCGAGGCTCGGGGGCTACTGTCGGGGACCATAATTAGGGGAACCCTCAAGACGCCTAATTCTCAGCTGGTAACCCCCATCAGCATAAAGCTGCAGAGGCCTGATGGGTGCGATTAAGTCAGGGATCAGTCCATACGAGCGACTCGATCACGCCTCGCCCGAGCCTAGCCTCGGGCAAGGGCAACCGACCCTGAGGTGTTTCTGTCTCGCCCGAGGCCCCCTTTTTACGGCAGACGCATCTCCGGCTCGCCCGAGGCCTTGCCTTCGCTAAGAAGCAACCCTGACTAAATCGCCGCACCAACCGACCGAGTCGCAGGGGCATTTAACGCAAAGGTAGCCTGACACCTTAATCCTGACGCGCGCCCCCCGGCAGAGCCGAAGTGACCGCCGTCACTTCGCCGCTCCACTGACCGGTCTGACAAAAGGACAGCGTCGCCTGCGCCATCCCGACTGTAGTGCCACTTGATAGAGTGAGACTGACAGGCAGTCAGGCCTTGCCAAAGGCGCCATAGGAAGCTCCGCCCGACCCAGGGCTCGGACTCGGGCTAAGGCCCCGGAAGACGGCGAACTCCGCTCCGCCCGACCCAGGGCTCGGACTCGGGCTAAGGCCCCAGAAGACGGCGAACTCCGCTCCGCCCGACTCAGGGCTCGGACTCGGGCTAAGGCCCCGGAAGACGGCGAACTCCGCTCCGCCCGACCCAGGGCTCGGACTCGGGCTAAGGCCCCGGAAGACGGCGAACTCCGCTCCGCCCGACCCAGGGCTCGGACTCGAGCTAAGGCCCCGGAAGACGACGAACTCCGCCTCGCCCGACCCCAGGGGTCGGACTCCGCCCTGGCCTCTGCCGAACGACCTCCGCCTCGCCCGACCCAGGAGCTCGGGCTCGGCCTCGGCCATGGAAGACAGACTCGACCTCGGCCTCGGAGGAGCCTCCACATCGCCCGACCTAGGGCACAAGTCCGCCACGTCAACAGGAAGCGCCAACATCACCCTACCCCGAGCCGACTCGGGCCGCAGAGAACAGGACCGACGTCCCATCTGGCTAGCTCCGCCAGATAGGCAATGATGGCGCCCCGCTAGCCCTGTGACGGCGGCGGCTCTCAGCTCCCTTACGGAAGCAGGGGGACGTCAGCAAGGACCCAACAGCTCCGACAGCTGTCCCTCCGCCAAGCTCCGTTGCTCCACCGACAGCCACGACACCACACCAGCTGGGTGCCAAGATCTCTCTGGCTGCCACCTTGGCATGTACCTAGGGCGCTGGCTCTCCCCCGCTAGACACGTAGCACTCTGCTGCATCCCCATTGTACACCTGGATCCTCTCCTTACGCCTATAAAAGGAAGGACCAGGGCCTTCTTAGAGAAGGTTGGCCACGCGGGAACGAGGACGGGGCAGGCGCTCTCTTGGGGCCGCTCGCTTCCCTCACCCGCGTGGACGCTTGTAACCCCCTACTGCAAGCACACCCGACCTGGGCGCGGGACGAACACGAAGGCCGCGGGATCTCCACCTCCCTCACGACTCGGCTCCGGCCACCTCGCTTTCCCCCCTTCGCGCTCGCCCACGCGCTCGACCCATCTGGGCTGGGGCACGCGGCACACTCACTCGTTGGCTTAGGGACCCCCTGGTCTCGAAACGCCGACAGCATGGACCGACAACACGAGCACGTGCACGACAGCTAAATCTCCAGGTTCGTTCTAACCTAATCAATTGTGTTTTAGAGCTTACGCTTGGTGCCATGGATGTTTTGATGATTAGGAACCTTGGAGAGGACCAACAAGGACTTGGGAGAGGCCAACATGTCAAGGAGGAGAAGCTAGGACGTTCACAACAAGAGAAAGCCAAGTCCGACTCAACTACGTCTCCACCTCGAAGTCCAGGACCAGTCTGCACTAAAATGAACGCCCAGGATGCATCCGAACTCCAATTAGGTTGGGCTTTATATGGATGGAAAGCTAAGGAGATAAGCTTTCCAACCCAACTGGAACCACCTTAAAATTCATCCGGAGTCAACGGGAATCGTTGAAACAAGTCAGCGTTCAGATTCTGTTTTGGTGCTGCGACACCGTTTGTTGGGCTGTTGGGCCGTGTATCGTGTTGGAGCCCATTAGGGGTGCGACCAGGGGTTGTGCACGCCCCTAACCTCTATTTTACCAGCAGCCTCCACCACATTAGGGTTTGGGTTTTGCTTAGATCACATCTGTCATCGAACAGTATCGTCGTTCATCGGTTTGTGAGACCCCACCTCGTGATCAATGCAGTTTTGATTGCGTTCTTCCTGTTCTTGCTTGTGTTCTTGATTGCGCTTGCAGGGATAAGCCTTCGTGGCGAGGTCACTCGTGTGTCACGGGTGATAACCAACGGAGCAGTGGTGTAGTGATTGCGAGGAGCTGTTCGCTCGGAGCCTTGGATCATCAACGTCGAGATCTCCACCCAATCAAGTTATCGTACCTCACGGAAGATCGGGCCTCGTCCTCTATCAAGTGGTATCAAGATTCTAGGTTGCCTGTGAGGTACAATCCTACCATTAGATTTATTTTGTTCGTCCTATAACCCACAAAAAAGCCAAAAAAATTACGATCTGTTTATCCTGACCTAAAACCATCGCCTTAGCCTTTGCACAATTCAGTTTTGGAGTCCGCAGTTCTGAGTTTGTGTCCTAGGTTGAGTTTGGTTGCTGGTTTAGATTTGTTTTGGTTCAGTTTGATCCTTTCCATCCTACAAAATCGACCTCCAAAACAGATCACATCTACAAAACCGATCCTATTTTATCTCATCATCACGTACTTATCAGATTAGTTTCTATCTAGTTCGGTATTTTGATCATAACTCTCGCATACGAACTCGTAATTTAGTGTTCTTATACTTTCTGGAAAGCTTAGAAAATTATCTACAACTTTTATATTTACGAGATTTCCAAAAATTATCATTATCGAGGAGTTATCTATCTTAGAAGTAAATATATTTGTGATCCTGAAATTTCGGACCAGTCTGTATTTCGGGGTCAATATCTCCCACTTATTTTATCCAAAATAGGCGATCCATGTATCCAAAAGAAAGAGAAAAAGAAGACCTACAACTTTTGTGTTTTGAGTTTTTGAGTTTCGTGTCTCTAAATTTGTCAAACAGTCTGTTAAAGTTAGAGCAGAAAATCTGTGATAGACAGACGAGAATTTTTTTTTGATAGTCTTGTGTTATATCTTGTTTTTGCGGCACTCTTGTAAAAAAAAGGGAATATAAAAAGGCAAGTGCAAAACAAAAAAACGCACAAAACAAAGAAAAAAAGAAGAAGAAAAAAAATCAGAGAAAAAAAGAGAAAAAGAGTGCGCATAAGCAGGAACACCATTGATCTGTGCACCTCTGTGATTGTTTTTCATTCCAACTTGTTACCTTATTGTTCCTAGATCCTTGTCACCTCCTTTGTGTCTTCCTCCAACTGTGCTAATACATTCTCTAGGCCAGCAACTAGGACGAGTACTTTGGACACTTATTCAGCATTGCTATCTGTTACTGACTTGTGTGCCACATATATATATTTAGTCAGCCTTCCCAAAGCTCCACCTTTCTCTCGAGCAGAACAGGTACTCCTTTGCAATCACACCCACGCTCGTTGGACAGTCACACCGGTCACCGTTTGCCACCTGCAGTGCTAGTAAGAACCTTGTAAGAGCGGGGTAAGATGCTTCATAACTTGTGTTCCACCACCACCACCACCCTGAGAGATAGTTGTAGGGTTCACTTTGTTTGTTGCCTTTTTGTCTCTGTTTTGTGCTAACAATGACAGGACCAAAGAACCAAACGGACAAGGAGAAGGAACCTAAGCTTAACGACGATGAGTGTGTCTCTCATCTGGAATTGAAGGAGATGATGCGCGCATTGACTAAAGCTTTTCAGAGCCACACCATTGATGATGATTCGTCTCCCTCAGGTTCTATATATCCATCTTTCTCTTCTTTTGATGCAAATATTGCAAATGAATATACTGAATGGGAAATATCAATGGATAAGATTTTTGCACGACGTCGTATATGTGATAGGCGAAAAATTAAAATTGTGGCTAGTACTTTAACGAATGATGCGTTAGTTTGGTGGAATAATTTGCATGACTATGAGAAACCACAAACTTGGACTGATGTAAAAGCACTAATGAGACAACAATTTGTTTCTATGGATGATACTAAAAATAATTTAAGTAATTCTACCGAAATCATGCCTTCAGATAAATCTGAGTTGCCTTTGTTACAAGAAGATTGTCTTGTTGTTCCTTATGATAAAGAAGAGTTGTGTGATGATAATACTATTATTTCTATGCCACAACTAAAGAACAAACTTGATGTTGTTGCTTCTGATCCTATTAATTGTGCCAAAATTAGAACATTCAATCATATAACTAGTGTGCATGATGAGCTAAAATTGTTATCTTCTTTAAATACTTTGGGCTATATTGAATTTGATGTTCTATGTAATCTAAATAATTTAGAGGAGAAACTTTCTTTTAGTGCTAATTTACTATGGTTATCTAAACATACATATCATTTTATTGGAAGATATAATTGGAAAGGAGAATATATGGTACATCGAGTATATATTTGTTCAAATATGAATTCTCCTTTTGTCATAAAACAAAATGATCAACTAGAAGGCTGTGTTAAAGCTAACCATATCACGTCCAGTTCCACTTGTCCTTCTTTGTATGTTTTACAACAACAGGGTCAACTTCAAGAAGGGAAGCAAGGTTGGACGACATCAAGCACTACATCAACACCTTTTGCAGGCACCAACGACTTTGAGTCGAGGACGACTCAAAACCAAGAAGGGGAGAATGATGAATACATGGATGTCAACTATATAGTCAAGGCCCAATCAATCATAGAGTCCCAAGCTCAAGAGGAGTTGAAGTCCAGTTTATTCGCGAATCCGGTTAGGACTGCAGGAGTGGTCCTCACGAAAACGGACGCCCAGACCACATACGGACTCCGTTTTCGATGTTCTAGATATCGTTGGAAAGCTAAGAAGATAAGCTTTCCAACCCATCTGGTTTCACGTCAAAATATACACGGAGCTGATGGGAATCGTCATAACAAGATGACGTCCAGAATCTGCCAGAAATTAACGACGCCTGTTTTTGGGCCTAAAGGACTTGTACATCCTAAGGAGATAAGCTCGGCAGCTCGGCCACCCCCTTGGCCACCGCCTGAGTCGAGAACGACTCCAATTCAAGTGGGGGAGGATGATGAGGACATCTCTCCCATACAAATAATGCATGGACCGACAACACGAGCACGTGCACGACAGCTAAATCTCCAGGTTCGTTCTAACCTAATCAATTGTGTTTTAGAGCTTACGCTTGGTGCCATGGATGTTTTGATGATTAGGAACCTTGGAGAGGACCAATAAGGACTTGGGAGAGGCCAACATGTCAAGGAGGAGAAGCTAGGACGTTCACAACAAGAGAAAGCCAAGTCCGACTCAACTACGTTTCCACCTCGAAGTCCAGGACCAGTCTGCACTAAAATGAACGCCCAGGATGCATCCGAACTCCAATTAGGTTGGGCTTTATATGGATGGAAAGCTAAGGAGATAAGCTTTCCAACCCAACTGGAACCACCTTAAAATTCATCTGGAGTCAACGGGAATCGTCGAAACAAGTCAGCGTTCAGATTCTGTTTTGGTGCTGCGACACCGTTTGTTGGGCTGTTGGGCCGTGTATCGTGTTGGAGCCCATTAGGGGTGCGACCAGGGGTTGTGCACGCCCCTAACCTCTATTTTACCAGCAGCCACCACCACATTAGGGTTTGGGTTTTGCTTAGATCACATCTGTCATCGAACAGTATCGCCGTTCATCGGTTTGTGAGACCCCACCTCGTGATCAATGCAGTTTTGATTGCGTTCTTCCTGTTCTTGCTTGTGTTCTTGATTGCGCTTGCAGGGATAAGCCTTCGTGGCGAGGTCACTCGTGTGTTACGGGTGATAACCAACGGAGCAGTGGTGTAGTGATTGCGAGGAGCCGTTCGCTCGGAGCCTTGGATCATCAACGTCGAGATCTCCACCCAATCAAGTTATCGTACCTCACGGAAGATCGGGCCTCGTCCTCTATCACAAGGTGCCATTACAAACGGAACTCCGGTTCCGCCTCCGCAGGTACGAACAACCCCACTCGACAGGGGAGAGGCCTGCGGAGCAACAGAAGATCGACGAACGGCTTGTCGTCGCCCGCCCCAGCCGCGGCGACGACGACGACTTCTGTCCAGGGGGCCGAACAGCAGCAACGATGACCTCAGGGCGGATGCTGCTGCCAGGAGGCCCCCGCCCGTGCCCAAACTCGAGAGGCAAGGACGGGCAGAAGGCCGTAGAGTTGGAGGTCGGTCCGCGGGTGGCGCCGGCAAACTCGTCGGCGGCGGAACCTCTTCCAGCTGCCGTGGCGGGAGGCGGCACCGGGAGCGGCTCCGAAGCCGCTCGGCCCAGCGAGCCGGGCACGGTGCAGCTGTCAGCGCCACGGACGACTCCCGCCCTTCCCCCCGATCACTGAGGGAAGGAGCGGGCCACCGCCCACGCAGGGGCCGACCCCAACTCGACACACTCCCCTCCCCAGCACTAGTGATGAAAATCCTTGAGGCTGAGGGAGGGGCGGAGGCCGCAGCCCGGCTCGCTTTCCCCCACCATCAAACTGGAGGTCACCATCTTGGGTGACCGCCGGCGGAGGGGTGCAGCCGGGCTGCATGATGAAAATCCTTGAAGCCGAACGATGGCTGAAAGGTACCAACTCCCGCGGAGTTGCGTTCCCCCAACGACGAGGCGGAAAAAACGGCGGATCTCCCCCATCCGGGGGCCTGGAAGGTGGAAAGACACGATGCATAAGGGAGCGCGAAGACATGGTCGCCCTCCAAGGGGGTCACCCTCCTTTTAAGGGCGGTTCTCCCTACTCGCGTCCCCAGCCGTCACGGGCTGAGTCTTCTCCAACACACTCCAAGGTCCTCCCCTACGGCGCGGGGGCTGGGTCCCACACGTCATGCAAGCCAACTCAGGGCAGAAGAAGCCAAACCGCCGCGCGCGACGCATACGACCGCCCAGCGGTTACAAGCGACCCTCCACTTTTGCCCAGACCAACGGGCGAAAGGGTGGGCAGCCATGCAGGCGGCATGCAACCGCGCCAAGTGGGCGCGCTCCTCCGACTCCCAACACGCCCGGCATGGAGGCCCAGGCCCACGCGTCATGCAACCGGTGCGCCGGTTGCTACGTGTGAGTAACTGCATCGCCACCCGCGCAACCACCGCACCTCCTCGACTGCGGAACTAATACCACGACTCGAGGCGACCCGGCGCGCGACCCAGCAGCACCAGCCTAGCGCGATGGTCAACACGGCCAAAAGTGGGCCGGCAGTAATGGCGGTGGCAGGCGAGCAGGCGCAGCGGTCGCGTCGTCGGCCAAGCTTACGTCCCATCCGGGGGCAGCGAGAGAACCCTCTCCCACGGCGTGAAGACGACGCGCCCGTGATCCGTTCCTCGAACGGCTCGCGCACGCGCAACGGTCGCCCCTCCAACCACTCGCCCCGTCGCATTAACTCCACAATGGGACACGCGGCGCCTCTGGCAGGAGAAGCGGGCGACGCTTCCCCTTCGCCAAAATGAACGCGTCCAAAAAGGTACGCCGCGTCGTTCGATTTCATATCCTTTTCCGTTTTTTCCTCTTTCTCTCTCTTGCAACAGGGACCGGGAAAGGGGGATACCCCAAAAAGGATCCTTCCCCGAGAAGGAACCAGGCTCCGAGCCCCCCTACTGATCAGAGGTTCGAAGGCTGGCCCCCCGGAAGGGTTCAACAGCCGCCTCAGATCGCGTGGGCCCTACACCCACTACTGGTCAGAGGTTCGAAGGCCGGCCCCTCGAAAGGGTTCAATGACCGCCTCAGGCTACTCGGGCTCCGCGCCCAATACTGATCAGGGGTTCGAAGGCTGGCCCCCGAAGGGTTCACAGCCGCCTCAGACGCCGAGCGAGGGATGACCATGGGTACGTTCGATACATAACCAAGGCTCGGGCTGCGCTCCCGAGGTACCCTAGGACATTTCCGAGACCGGCGGGAACGATCTTGTAACAGAATCCCACCAGAGGGAGGCATCGAGCCCTCGGACCCCATCGCCAGGGGACCGGGTCTGGCAGATCACCCGCAGGTACTTTTGGGCGTGCCTCTGGGCCCCTAGCCGACCCCTAACGAACGGGGCACGGACGTCCACTCGAATTACCCGCTTGCAACTCATCGGAGACACCATGTTCGGCGCCCATCGAGGGCAACATGGCGCTCTCCCCCCTCCTCCTTGCGGAAAGGCGACGCAGGGGCGTATGTAAAAAAGCCGAGTCTACCACTGACCGCCCTCTCGCTCTGTTAAGAGGCTCGGGGGCTGCTCTCGCAAACCCGGCTCCGGCCGAACCGTTGACAACGTCAACATACCAGCCCGAGAACTTGGGACCCGACCGTACACCTGGGCTACGGCCAGCTTGCATGAATGAACGACCAGACCAGCCGAAGCACTACGTGAGGCAGTAAGACCTCGAAGGAGTGAAACCACTCCTCCGAGGCCTCGGGGGCTACACCCGGCGGGTGCGCTCGCGCGCACCCACCGGAACAAAATGCAACCGAGAAAGGTTGGTCCCCTTGCAAAAAAGTGCGATGAAAGCCTCCAAGCGAGTGCAAACACTCCCTTCGAGGCTCGGGGGCTACTGTCGGGGACCATAATTAGGGGTACCCTCAAGGCTCCTAATTCTCAGCTGGTAACCCCCATCAGCACGAAGCTGCAAAGGCCTGATGGGTGCGATTAAGTCAGGGATCAGTCCATTCGAGGGACACGATCACGCCTCACCCGAGCCTAGCCTCGGACAAGGGCAGCCGACCCTAGAGGATTTCTATCTCGCCCGAGGCCCCCCTTCAGCGGCGAACATATTCCTGGCTCGCCCGAGGCCCTGCCTTCGCTAAGAAGCAACCCTGACCAAATCGCCGCACCGACCGACCAAGTCGCAGGAGCATTTAATGCAAAGGTGGCCTGACGCCCTTATCCTGGCGTGCACCCCCCAGCCAGCAGAGCCGAAGTGATCGCCGTCACTTCGCCGCTCCACTGACCGGCCTGACAGAAGGACAGCGCCGCCTACGCCACACCGACTGCAGTGCCATTGGACAGAGTAAGACTGACAGGCAGTCAGGCCCTGCCGGAGGCACCATAGGAAACTCCGCTCCGCCCGACCCAGGGCTCGGACTCGGGCTAAGTCCCGGAAGATGGCGAACTTCGCTCCGCCCGACCCAGGGCTCGGACTCGGGCTAAGTCCCGGAAGACGGCGAACTCCGCTCCGCCCGACCCAGGGCTCGGACTCAGGCTAAGTCCCGGAAGACGGCGAACTCCGCTCCGCCCGACCCAGGGCTCGGACTTGGGCTAAGTCCCGGAAGACGGCGAACTCCGCTCCGCCCGACCCAGGGCTCAGACTCGGGCTAAGTCCCAGAAGACGACGATCTCCGCCTCGCCCGACCCAGGGCTCGGACTTGGGCTCGGCCCCAGAAGACGACGATCTCCGCCTCGCCCAACCCAGGGCTCGGACTTGGGCTCGGCCCCAGAAGACGGCAATCTCCGCCCCGCCCGACCCGGGGGCTCGAACTCGACCTCGGCTTCGGAGGAGCTTCCACATCGCCCAACCTAGGGCGTAGACCAGCCACGTCAACAGGAGGCGCCATCATCACCCTACCCCGAGCTGACTCGGGCCGTAGGGAACAAGTCCGGCGTCCCATCTGGCTCGCTCCGCCAGATAGGCAATGATGGCGCCCCGCATGCTCTGTGACGACGGCGGCTCTCAGCCCCCTTACGGAAGCCAGAGGACGTCAGCAAGGACTCAACCGCTCCGACAGCTGTCCCTCCACCAAGCTCCATCGCTCCTTCGACGGCCACGACATCACACCAGCTGGGTGCCAAGATCTCTCCGGCTACCACAACGACATGTACCTAGGGCGCTAGCTCACCTCCGCTAGACACGTAGCACCCTGCTACACCCCCATTGTACACCTGGATCCTCTCCTTACGCCCATAAAAGGGAGGACCAGGGCCCTCTTAGAGAGGGTTGGCTGCGCGGGGACGAGGACGAGAACAGGCGCTCGCTTGGAGCCGCTCGCTCCCTCTCCCGCGTGGACGCTTGTAACCCCCTACTGCAAGCGCACCCGACCTGGGCGCGGGACGAACACGAGGGCCGCGGGATTCCCACCTCTCTCACGCCGGTCTCCGGCCGCCTCGCTCTCCCCCCTTCGCGCTCGCCCTCGCGCTCGACCCATCTGGGCTGGGGCACGCGACGACATTCACTCGTCGGCCCAGGGACCCCCCGGTCTCGAAACGCCGACACAAGCTTTGGCTGTCTTATGCGGTTAGCAAATATAAGTCTAATTCCTAAATTTAACTTGGTCAAAAAGTCTAAGTGCCATGTGTGTGTTGAATCAAAACAACCCCGTAAGCCTCACAAGGCTGCTGAGGCGAGGAGTTTGGCACCTCTAGAACTTGTTCATTCTGATCTGTGCGAGATGAATGGAATTTTGACCGAAGGTGGTAAAAGATACTTTCTCACTTTTATAGATGACTCCACTAGATTTTGCTATGTGTATCTCTTAAAAACAAAAGATGAAGCGTTCAATTATTTTAAGACCTATAAAGCTGAAGTTGAGAACCAACTTGAGAGGAAAATAAAACGGTTAAGGTCCGATCAAGGTGGAGAATATTTCTCTAATGTGTTTGATGAGTTCTGCGTGGAACATGGTATTATTCATGAGAGGACACCGCCATTCTCACCACAATCCAATGGGATTGCTGAAAGAAAAAACCGCACTCTAACAGATTTGGTGAATGCCATGTTGAGTACAGCGGGATTATCCAAGGCATGGTGGGGTGAGGCGATTTTGACAGCGTGTCATGTCCTGAACAGAGTTCCAACAAAGAACAAAGAGATCACACCATTTGAGGAATGGGAAAAGAGAAGATTAAATCTCTCATATTTGCGCACTTGGGGTTGCTTGGCTAAAGTGAATGTGCCAATCAACAAAAAGCGTAAACTTGGGCCTAAAACTGTTGATTGTATATTCCTAGGGTACTCTTTTCACAGCACTGGGTATAGGTTCTTAATTATAAAATCTGATGTGCCTGATATGTATGTTGAAACTATCATGGAATCAAGAGACGCAACATTTTTTGAGAATGAGTTTCCCATGAAGAATACACCTAGTGATACAAGTCATGAGACTATAATTCCCCATGAGCACAAACTGTCTATTCCTATAGATCATGCTGAGGATTCTCACGTGCACATCCCTGAGGAGGATGACACTATAGTCACTCGAAAGAGCAAGAGACAGAGGGTTGCAAAATCCTTTGGTAATGACTTTATAGTGTACCTTGTAGAAGACACACCAACTACCATTAGTGAGGCATATTCCTCTCCTGATGCTGACTTATGGAAGGAAGCAGTAAGGAGTGAGATGGAATCTATTATGTCTAATGGAACTTGGGAGGTCGTTGACCGTCCTTATGGTTGTCAACCTATAGGCTGCAAATGGATCTTCAAGAAAAAGCTTAGGCCTGATGGTACAATCGAGAGGTACAAGGCAAGGCTTGTGGCCAAAGGATATACCCAAAAGGAGGGTGAAGATTTCTTTGATACCTACTCACCAGTGGCTCGATTGACTATGATTTGCACATTAATAGCCGTGGCAACCTCTTATGGTCTTATCATTCATTAGATGGATGTTAAGACATCTTTCCTAAATGGACAGTTGGATGAGGAGATCTACATGGATCAGCCAGAAGGGTTCATTGCGGATGGTCAAGAGAACAAGGTGTGCAGCTTGATAAAATCATTGTATGGCCTAAAACAAGCACCTAAACAATGGCATGAAAAGTTTGATAATACTCTTACAGCTGCTGGCTTTGCTGTAAATGAATCTGACACGTGTGTGTATTATCGGTGTGGTGGAGGTGAGTCTGTTATGCTGTGTCTTTATGTTGATGACATCTTGATCTTTGGATCAAATCTCAATGTGATTGAGGAAGTTAAAAATCTTCTATCGAGCAATTTCAAGATGAAAGATTTGGGAGAGGCTGATGTCATTCTAAACATCAAGCTTGTTAGAGAAGCTGATGGTGGGGTAACTTTGTTACAATCCCATTATGTGGAAAAGGTATTGAGTCGCTTTGGTTTTAGTGACTATGATCCTGCTCCAACACCTTATGATCCTAGCGTGCTATTGAGAAAGAATCGGAGAATAGCAAGGGATCAATTGACATACTCCCAGATCATTGGCTCGCTCATGTACCTTGCAAGCGCAACAAGGCCAGACATCTCTTATGCTGTGAGTAAGCTGAGTCGGTTTGTGTCGAAACCAGGAGATGATCACTGGCGTGCTCTTGAGAGAGTGTTGCAGTATCTGAAAGGTACTATGACATACGATATTCATTATACTGGAAACCCAAAAGTGCTGGAAGGCTATTGTGATGCCAACTGGATTTCTGATGCTGATGAGCTTTATGCCACAAGCGGATATGTGTTTCTATTTGGAGGTGGCGCTGTTTCCTGGAAGTCTTGCAAGCAGACTATCTTAACGAAGTCTACAATGGAAGCAGAACTCGCAGCATTAAACACTGCTGAGGCTGAGGCCGAGTGGCTTCATGATTTCCTATTGGATTCACCGGCAGTTGAAAAACCGATACCGGCTATTTCCATGAACTGTGACAACCAAACGATGATTACAAAGGTTAACAGTTCTAGGAATAACATGAAGTCTACAAGGCATGTTAAGAGGAGATTGAAATCTGTCAGAAAGCTGAAAAACTCCGAAGTTATAACGGTGGATTATGTCCACACATCTAATAATCTGGCAGATCAATTCACTAAGGGTCTGTCACGCAATGTGATAGAAAGTGCATCGAGAGAAATGGGTATGAGACCCATGTGAAATCTACTCTAGTGGTAACCTGCTCTATGTGATCGGAGATCCCGTGAAGTAGAGTGGAGAAACAAGCTAGGAGTAGATTGTGAGGAAAGATTCCTTTTTTAACTCATTTCTGATGCACATCTTTCCTATCTGTAAGGCAGGATGGTATTTACCTTAATGTATTCCAAGAGTCTTATAAAGGTGAGATGTTGTCCTACAGAACATCTTTTGAGGAATACACATATATGAGTCAGACTGCTGGTCACAGTCTATGGGACTTGGGTAATCCCTAAATACTCATGAAAGGCACTGAAGTGTGACTTATATGCTTCTAAACAGCGGGAATACCCTTTTGCAGTCTAGTATCAGCAAAGGATTTGAGTGAATCTTATTTCGCACAAAACTGTCAATTCAAGGTATAGTCCATTGTTCAGTTGTAAATGAGTGAAACTCTTATTCTAGATGGATGTTCAACTTAACAGTCTCAATCGAAACACTGGTATATCAAAGGATTGTGATTCTAATACTTCATCATTACAAACCCTAGAGTTTGGTGGGGATTGTTGGATCTTTTATGGGCTTGGCCCATTTATTCAATAAACTCTATGGTGTGTAATGGTGGGGAATACCAATATTACCATACTGGAAGTCCAAGGGTCTTTTGGCTTGACTTATATGGCGGGAATTATTCCACCTAACTTGAGAAGTCAAGAAACGGATAAGGGCGTGCCACACGCGCGCGCGCCGCCGCCGCCGGCCGGGCGTGGCGTGGCGAGGCAGGCAGGCAGGCGAGCGGGCGGGTGTGGTGTGGTTGTGTTAATTTTTAGCACTCACTAACCGCGTAAACCTTTCAGTTGCCTGTCTCTTCATCAGCTGCATACGAGACTCTTGTCCTTCAGCTGCCTGTCCCTTAGCGTGCAGACCCTTCTCCTTCAGCTTTCCTCTCAGTGAGAGGTTAAATAGAGAAGAACCCCTGACACTTGGTACACGAGAGCAGAACCTTCAGAATCACAGTTCAGCCGCAAGTGTGGGTGTTTCCATCTCGTAGCTCTGCGTGCAAAGAGAAACCAGAGGGCAGGTGCCTCTGAAGCCGGTGCCGTTCGAGACCTTGCAACGGGAGATCGGCAATTAGGTTTTTGGGGAGCGTCTACGCGACTGCCCAACGTCCGTGGTTGTCTTCATCGCTGGTTCCTGACGTCGACATGACAAGTGAAGTTGGACAAGGATCTAGATCCTCGGAGCGCATGGGAGGGTATTATCAATTCATCTCCTTACTGTTTTACGTTCTGCAGATTATATATGTTTCATATGTTCATACCTGCTGTTTCATATATAGCCACAAATTTATCTAATCCGTTTTGTCGTATTATATCATGACATGTCTGATGTCTGTTCATACTAGTAATATGATAAATCTATTTGTCTTAATTTTACAGTCATGTTGTTTATGTTGCTGTCTGTTTATTCTCAATTGTTCTGACTGTTTATATGCTTATTATATTTATATGTCTCATGTGCTTTATGTTCTCATGATCTATATTGTTATGGATATATTTGAGATTACGATTTCTATGATTAAATATATTTTATTTGTCATCATCATAATGTTAATTTATGGAATTAAAATGATATGGAAAATATCTATATTTCTAACATGTAGGTGGCGCAAGTATCAGTTTAAGTTTTAGACTTGGAATATATTTCTAATTTTTTAAATGATCTCAGACTTAGAAACGATCTAAGCTGAAGTTGCAATTGTTTCGATCCCGTTCCAGTCTTAAGTCCTAACTATCTGCTATAATATTTATCTACGCTGAATGTATAAAAGAATTTGCATTAGCCACTTGGTCACAACTCACAAGTGACTGAGAAATGAAGCGACAAAAAATAAAATAGTAGCACGTACGTTAGGGCTTAGGTTGGTGCTTTGTGGCCCCCCCCCACACACACACATGAAATTCGTCACCCGTGACCTATGAAGAGGTTGAAGAAGTTTTCTTTGTCCACAGTACTTTTGTCTGAATACAAAATTTCAGATCTTAGCCTGCCTCTAGAAACGGAGAGATAAAAGCAACAAAATCGTGACGCACAAACTAGCTATACCTTCCATACTAGCGTGAGACCCCCCAAAAAAAATGTTTAAAAGACCATGTTTAAAAGAGGCTTTTGGAGACACTGTGAGAGGATGCAACGAAAAATCGTTCTAGGTTTATTTACGAATCTCTATTTGACACACGAGGACTACTACTACCTAATTAGCAAGAGGAAGGAGATTGGAGGAGGAGTGAAAGCGTAATTAGGCTTGTTGCTTTTTGGCCCATCTGAAAATGTACATCCGGCTAGATAAGTTCCAGCAGATCGCCAGATTTGAGAAACGCAGGCACGAGTCGATGCCCTGCAGACTACGGATCTCAACAGTGATCCTCTGCGAGAAACGAAGAGCGACGGGACAGACACAGCGCACGAAGCAAAACAGTGGCGGTGAGGGGTGGGTGCACGGAGGCCCCGGCTCCGTGGGTTCCATCCATCCACACCCGCGCGGCGCGCCTCCGTCCGATCCCGGCTGCTTCGTCACCCACCCAAAGAGTCCTCGGCGCGGCGGCCCCGCGCACCCCACCGCCGCCGCGGTGGAGAGGTCGGCGTCGGCGTCGGCGTCGGCGCCGCCTGTCACGGTCCCGTACGTGTAAAAGAAAAGGGCGTTACAAAAGGAATGCGGCCCGGGGGCGAGGCAGGAAGCGTCTTGCTCACGTCCGTGCACCCCGCGGCCCGACACGTGCGCGCCCCCGATCGAGCGACGTCACGTCCACCGGCCACTGGGCCATGCAGGCCCCTCAGGACGTCGTGGTGGGTGGGGTGGCGTGGGGTGCCTGCGGGCCGCGGGTGGTGCTGGTGCTGGGTAGCGGTACGCGCCTCGTCCGTTGGCGTCCCCGACGGCGTTGGGTCGGGACTCGGGACGCGGCATGTATGTCGTCGCGTCACTGCGCACGTCATCGTCATCGTCATCATCATCAATCACGGTGCCACGACAGAGACAGGGGCACGCACGACGACAGGCTGTAATATAATCCGCGCGCGACGGTGGTCGCGTCGCGTAGAGGTAGAGCTCAGCTGCTAGCTAGCTAGCTAGCTCGACGTGAACTGGCCTGCCTGGATTACTACCCAAAACTAAAAGGAAAAAAAAAAACCGCGACAGGGACGTGTCGGGCGACCGGGGCAGAAGCCGTCTCGCGTCGGGCCCCTGCGCAGCGAAACGAGAAAACGGGGGTTTTCCTATGTGGCACGCAGATCGCGTGTGTGTTGTGTGGACACCGTGCGTAGTACCCTATCCGCCTCGACAGCTCGGTTTGTTTCCCATCCGCGTCCGGCGTCTCCCGTCTGCTGCGTGCGCCACCACGTAGGTACGCTACGCTCTCGTCCAACACGTTCGTTCATGTGCGGCCGGGCGGATGCGCACACGCTAAAGTTTGGTTGCTCCTGCTAAAGTTTAGCCTGGGTCACATCAAGCATTTGACTTTTTAAATAGAAGTATGAAATATAGACCCAACCAACTGTACTAGATTTGTCTCGTCTTTTAATCTTCGGCTGACAAATTAGTTTTATAATCCGACTACATTTAATACCCGGAACGAAGGTTCAAACATTCGATGGGACATGAGCTAAATTTTAGCGGGGTGTAACCAAACACCCCCTCTTGAGTGACGTCTCGTCACGCGCGCGTAGCGGTGCATGCTCCGGAGTAGTAGAGTATATTCTACTCGGCGATCGAGGAAGATCCAGGTCGTTCAGGCCTCGCCAAAGTAGCAGCAGCTTTGCTCCGGCCGGGAGCCAACCGGCCCCACATAAAATAATAATACTACTGAGCTCGTGCTGCTTAGACTTTGGAGCTGAGGAGGGCCGCGCCCGCGCGCGTGCAAACAACTAATATAACCGTCGTCGTGCGTGGTAGATAAAACTAGTTAGTAGTAATCAGGAATCAGGAGGGAGGAGGGAAACTTGCCGCTTCTCGTATCTTGCGGCCTTTCTTTTCCCACACGGATCCGATTCTTGTTTTTTGTTTTGACTTTCCACACGCACGATTCGCTTCTGATTCTGACGACCCTTTTTTTTCGAAACTAAATATATCGCATCGCGGTCAGTTTAGTTCGTTCGATATCCTTTCTCCCACGCACGCAGATTATTATTATAAGTTATACAATTAATTAACATAAGCATTTATTTATTTATTTTATGGTGAAGCTTCTATATGCATGTCTACTTTCCGGGTGACTTGTTCCTAGCTAGCTAGCTTAATAATTGGCAGCGCGATTTTTCTAAGGCGCTGTCTCCAGCCAGCAAGTTACATCTGATGCAGGGGAGCAAGCAACTAATACGTGTCTTGTATATATACGTACGCGCGCTATCCACGCATTAATTCTAAGATTAACTATAGCAGTTTCTTTCTAAACCCTAATACATACATACATACATACTCCCTCTGGTTTCCTATTAGTTGTCGTTTTGGATAAGGTTCGAGTCAAATTTATAAAATTTTGACTACAAATAACAATTTTGTTATTTAGTTTTGGAACCTAATATTTATATGCACCAATTTGTCATAAAAAGTACTTTTATAAAAGTATAAATGTATTAAGAGTTCATTTGTATTTTAACAAAAAACATTGGTCAAAGTTATATTTTGGAGACCGTGTCGTTGTCCTAAACGACAACTAATAGGAAACCGGAGGGAGTACATACATACATACATACATACATACATACATACATACATACATACATACATACTCCCTCCGGTACAGTAAAAGAAGTCATTCTGCGCGTGACCGAGCGTGCACAAAAAGAAGTCATAGCGTGCGTGGGTCTGGGATTTGGACGTTGTTGCCCCTAGTAATTGCACAAAAAAAGATGCACTTAAGAGAAATTGAAGTTGAGACCTCCAGTCTAGAATGCTTTGGAGGTGCTGCAGTAACCAATCAAACTTGATTGTTTTCGTGACATTAATGCACCCATATCCCTATTTAATAGGGGCAAACAGGGAAAACTCTATGATAATTAATCACTCCTTGGTATGCACAATCATGTCCTAAACGACTACCTTTACTGCACTGGAGGGACATACACATAAGTACACACAAGTGTAACATCCAGATCCAGCTATGAACCAAAACAAACATAAACTAATATATATAAGCGAGATCGAGGGGTTGGATCGATTGGACGGCGGCGCCGAGATTAGTTAGTTCTATAATCGCACGGACCGACCGACCGGTTCCGCCAAGAATTGCTCTTCTCATCCATCCACACGTCGCCTCCCGATTAGCGATTAGCAGCCGCGGGATGGAATCGTTTCGGATGCAAAGATGGGGGAGACCAGCGCCCTTTTGACCGGCGCGGCGACGACGAACGAAGGTGTATCGGCCGGCCGGCGCAGCGTGCACACCGGCCCGTATCTCCACCCCCGCGGATTTAGTCGGTGGGGTTGGATTGGACCGCCTCCCAAGAGCAAACGAATGCTCCGCGCGATCTGTTGTTGCCCCAGCCAAGGAATATTTGCCTCAGATGTGCAAGCAAAACGATTTGGGGAGATTAAACAATGGAGACAGAGACAGAAAGATGGCAATATGTGGCCCTGCTGGCTCGGAGGAGCAACTCAATTAAGCCACACTACTAAGCACAGTATTCCTTTTCAATGGCATATATTTTATTATTTTTTGTATATAATAATACTACTAATAATATATAGTATATATATGGTATGGCGTGCAGCTTTTGGTTTTGCACTCGTAGGCGACGTGGACACTGCTGGTGCAACAACATGCCTGTTTGTCTAATGCGCACATGCTTGGGGTGGGGGTGCACGAGCCTGGTCAACTGCCTTGCCTCGAGCATTCGCAGCTAGCCGCAACTGATTCGCCACGGCCAAGGATCAGCGACTGTTTCTATGATAGGAGGGATCATATGGGCGACCTTTAATAATGTAAATTTATTTTAAGACGATACTGCAGATGGTCCGCCCTTCCTAGTCACACGCAGCCAATCCTTGCAGAGTTTTAGTTCTCGGCTCCATGGAAGTTGGAAGGTGGATGACATTTATAGTAAAAAAGAGAAAGAGAGAGATAGCGCCGCACACTAGAATATACAACATCAACCCAAATGCAAAAACTATTTGGTCGAGATTCATTTTTCAGACCTCAAGTCGATCGGTTTTGTTTACGGAGTTTGAGTTCAGGCTCTATCATCTTCAGAGTAGCAGCGTTGTGTTGAACTTGAATGGCTCCTGTCTGTCCAGCAGGCAGCAGCCAAACATTTTACACGCCACGCACGACATGCGCGGCGCGAGCGACATTAATGGAGAGAGAGATAGAGAGAGAGATAGCTGGAGCCGGCCGGCCGAGAACATGGGAGCGGAGCAGGCACGCGCGCGCCGGCCCACGACCTGCGTCACGATCATGCACCCCGCCACCACACACAGCCACAGGGAAGAATTTGTAGCGCTACACTACACCCCCGCGTACTACACAGGGATTGGATGGAATGGGATGAGATGGGATGGGATGCGATGGAATGGATGCCACACCACACAGCCCACATGTGGAATGGTATACATTGTCGTATTCTTTTTATTCGTGATTTTGCCACGCAACCGAACAACACGTTGTGGCCCGACTGGGATAGATAGCGTCTGTGTTTGCTTGTCTGGTCTAGCCTAGCCTTATCTAAAGCTAACGCAGTTTTTCATCTGTTTAGTTGCATGCTTAATTTCAAAAAACAAAAACAAGGTGTAGCCAAGCATTCGGGAAAAAAAAAGCATATTGGCAAAATGATTTCCGACAAGACGAATCCACGTACAATCTCTTAGGCTATCAGCATCTTATCTGTCTTCATATCTATATTCAAAAAACTCATCTCTACAAAGGGTACAATCTATGTTGTAAAACAATGTTTTTACGTGACTATTATGTTTGGAGAAATTCTCAGATTCTTCCAAACATGAGAAATTCTCAGATGCTTTTATACTAAATCTTGTAGACCTATTTACCTTCCTCCATACGTAATCTCCATGTTACTCATATTCTTCCAACACTCAAATTCTTAGAGAAAGCTCGTTAGAAAAAAAAACCCGAAACAAACAGGCTCATATAATCTTTCGGCACATCTTGTGCCCTAAAGCAATCTACAGCAGCTTACTCATCCCCATACCCGTATTCAAACTCCACTCTACGGACAACGCAATATAAAGTGCAAAACAGTGTTTTGAGTGACCATATAGGTGAATTGCTGGACACAGTCTAATACAAGGCGGCTTGGCTCAGCAGTAGGCATCATAAAAGACATATAGTACTCTTCTCACTCACTAGCTTAGACATCATCTAAATGTATAATTTTTTGTCTATACTTACACTTAAATATCAACAAGATTAGAGCACCTCCAGGAGTCTTTCTAAATTTCACCCTCTGAATTATCATTTGGAGATGTATATTTCTCTAGTCTCCAACAACTTTTTTATATGTGTTTGTACTCTAGAGAGTCATTTACGTTTTTTATCTTTAGCCAACGAGAAAACCCAAAATAGAAGATAGCTATATTGGTTATACATTTAAATAAGTTGTTGGAGAGTTTTTTTTCCTAAAAAATCTTTATTTATATAAATTAGGAACAATATAGAGTATATTGGAGTTGCTCCTACAATCACATCGAAGTCCTAATATAACGGTTTTAGACCTAAGTCCCACTCTCTATCTCTGATTTTATCTGATACCTTTATGCCCTCTTTGAAACGTTGGAAAATTTCCTGAAACCTGCGTTTGTTCTATATTTTTGAACTAATTTCTGTAAAATTTCTATAACATTCTGTGAAATTCCTGTGTTGTAGAGAAGCCCTTAGTATCGTAGTGCCAGATCCCAACGCTACACCAATCCATCACAAGCATGTTGGAAATGCAAGGGCGATCGTTCCTCACAAGTTTGGAAGTCCTAATAAGGCTTGATGATAGGATGTAATTCGGCTGCAGGGACCAACTGTAGGTCGCCGAATTTTTGACACACTTGGAAACCCTTGTAGTACTTGAAACAATCAGCTATCATATTAGGCCAACAAAAACCAGACCTTCGCAACAACCACTTCATCTTTGGAGCTGATTGATGGGTACCACAAATTCCTTCATGTACTTCGGCCATGGCTAATATAGCATCATTTGGGCCCAAGCACTTAAGCAGGATGTCATTGACTGTTCGACGGTAGAGTTCATCACTCATCAAAACATACTTGAAAGTTGTACACCGAATGTTCTTATCTGTCCTAACATTGGGATTTCGTAAATAATTAGTTATGGGCGTTCTCCAATCTCCTGCATCGGCTTTATTATCAGCCGAATCGATTAGGAGAACTTCCCTGGTGACCCCGGACGGTCCGGCGTCGTCACGCGGACGGTCCGTGACCTGGGGATTTGGCTCTGCACTAGTTATCAGATTTTTAGTCTTGTGAAATTTCCCTCTCTTTATCCGATAACCTGATGCATCTTGTGCCAAATCGTTAACTCTATGATTCTCAACTCTAGAGATATGTCGAATACTGAATTCGTCAAAAGAATGAATTATACACCAACATTTTTCAAGGTAAATATTTAGAGTACCATCAAAACATTGATATTCTTCTAACACTTGTTGGACAACCAGCTGAGAATCACCAAATACCTTCACATGTTTTACTCCCATACCACTTAAAAGCTCTAAACCGAATAGGAGGGCCTCATATTCAGCTTGATTATTAGTGCAATAAGTTTCCAATCGGCTAGAGAAGTCGAAGGAGACATTACTTGGTGAAATAAGTATGATGCCAATTCCTTGCCCTTCATTGCAAACCGATCCATCAAAATATAAAGTCCAAGGAGTAATAGTGAGGTATGACATGTCTAGTGTATGAATATCATTAATCCGATGTTCTACAATGAAATCCGCTACTACTTGGCCTTTCATAGATTTCAATGGTTCATAGGCCAAGTCATATTCTATGAGTGCATAAGCCCACTTACCAATTCTACCACTCATAATTGGGTTATGCAACATGTATTTGATCACATCGGCTTGACCAGAAACAGTGCAATGACCAGACAGTAAATAACATCTACATTTGGTGCATGCATAAAACAAGCATAAGCATAACTTTTCAATAAAAGTGTACCTTGTTTCAGCATCCACCAACCTTCGGCTTAGATATGTCACCACATGCTCCTTCCCCTCGGTTTCTTGTGTCAGAACAGCCCCAATGACCTTATCTTCAGCTGCAACGTATAATCGGAATGGTACTCCTGCTCGTGGTGCTTTTAATACAGGAGCCGAAGATAAGTATTTTTTGATAAGATCAAATGCTTCTTGCTGTTCTGCCCCCCAAGCGAATTCGGCATCATGCTTAAGCCGAAGAATAGGGGTGAATGCATCAATCTTCCCGGCTAGGTTAGAAATAAACCTCCGTAAATAATTCACCTTGCCGAGAAACTTCTGTACCTCAACCTTACAGGTCGGAGGTCCCACATTCTGAATAGACTTGATTCGGTCGGGGTCTATCTCTATACCGTGTTCATGGATGACAAATCCTAAAAACCTACCAGCCGACACTCCAAAAGCACATTTACGTGGGTTCATTTTCAAACCATACCGACGCATTTTATCAAAGGCTTTGCGCAAATCTGCTATATGAGAACTAAACTCAGCTGATTTGACTACAATATCATCAATGTAAACTTCCACAATGTTTCCTAACAATTCATGGAAGATCAAATTCATAGCCCTCTGATAAGTAGCACCAGCATTTTTCAGACCAAATGTCATGACAACCCACTCAAATAAACCAATGAAGCCTGGACATATAAAGGCCGTTTTAGACGCATCTTCTTTGGCCATGAAAATCTGATTATATCCGGTATTACCATTGAAAGGGAATTAGGCTTACACCTATTCCCTAATTAATTTTGGTGGTTGAATTGCCCAACACAAATATTTGGACTAACTAGTTTGCTCTAGTGTATAAGTTATACAGGTGCCAAAGGTTCACACTTAGCCAATAAAAATACCAAGTATTGGGTTCAACAAAAGAGCAAAGGGACAACCGAAGGCACCTCTGGTCTGGCGCACCGGACTGTCCGGTGTGTACCGGACATGTCCGGTGCACCAGAGGCACTTCGAGGCTGAACTCTTCACTCTCGGGAAATTCTAGAGGCGACTCCGCTATAATTCACCGGACTGTCCGGTGTACACCGGACATGTCCGGTGCTCCAAGGAAGGGTGGCCTCCGGAATTCGCCAGTCTCGGGAATTCAGTCCAGCTGCTCCGCTATAATTCACCGGACTGTCTGGTGTACACCGGACTGTCCGGTGTAACAGCGGGGCAACGACTACTTCTAGCGCCAACGGCTACCTGCGACGCATTAAATGTGTCACACCCGGCTTTAAGGAACAAAGCCAGGTGCATCTCATACATGCGCCAAGAAGACAACATATATAATAACAGAGTGTATAGAGATAAATGTCATAGAACATCAGAGTATTTATTACATAGTGGAAGACTTATTACAAAATAAAATAATAAAGATAAAACGAACTAAGGATCGTCGGCGCCAATGTCAACTGAGAAACGCCACCTAGATCAGATCATACTCCTCGCCTTGTGGCTCCTCCTGAACCACCTGTTCTTCTCCTGTGGGGGGGTGTGAGACAGCAAGGGTGAGCTCACACATGATCATAGCTCAACAAGTTGTGGGGAACCAGTGGACATAAACTCACAAAGGTGTGAGTTCATGTGATGTGTAAGGCTAATCAATGATAGGGGTTAAAGCTAAGCATTGCTTTTAAGTAGTTGGTCAAAATTTTATTAGCAATTACTAGATGTAAGTAAATACCAAACCATAATAAAAGTAATAGAACAAAATTAATAATAAACCCATGCAATGCAAATGACAAAATTGAATTTAAGTTCTATAATTTAAACATCAGAGAGTCCTGAGCTGCTCATGACCGTGAGCTCGGCTAGTATACCAGTTTTACACTCTGCAGAGGTTGTACCCTTTACCCACAAGTCATGTTACCCATCTGCCAAGGGATCGCGACTTCCCATACACCTCTACCTAGGAAGCGCGGCAGGGCAACACTACGAGGCCTTTACAAAGTTCCACTAGCTTCCGAAAACCCGCCACATTTTATAGGTGAAAGGGAATTAGGCTTACACCGAGTTCCTAAATAATTTTGGTGGTTGAATTGCCCAACACAAATATTGGACTAACTAGTTTGCTCTAGTGTATAAGTTATACAGGTGCAAAAGGTTCACACTCAGCCAATAAAAAGATCAAGTTTTGGATTCAACAAAGGAGCAAAGAGGCAACCGAAGGCACCTCTGGCTGGAGGCACCGGACTGTCCGGTGTACACCGGACAGTGTCCGGTGCGCCCAGAGGACTCCAACTCGAACTCGCCACCTTCGGGAATTTCGCAGGCCGCTTCGCTATAATTCACCGGACTGTCCGGTGTACACCGGACAGTGTCCGGTGCTCCAAGGACGCGCGGCCTCCTCAACTCGTCAGCCTCGGGTTCGCGCGGCAGCCGCTCCGCTATAATTCACCGGACATGTCCGGTGTGCACCGGACTGTCCGGTGTACCAGCGGGGCAACGGCTAATTCGGCGCCAACGGCTACCTGCGGCGCATTTAATGCTCGCTCTGCGCGCGCAGACGTCAGGCGCGCCCATACCGGCGCACCGGACAATGAACAGTTGATGTCCGGTGTGCACCGGACATCCAGGCGGGCCCAGAAGTCAGAAGCTTCAACGGTCAGAATCCAACAGCACTGGTGACGTGGCGGGGGCACCGGACATGTCCGGTGTGCACCGGACTGTCCGGTGCACCATCGAGCAGACGCCTCCATCAACGGTCATGTTTGGTGGTTGGGGCTATAAATACCCCAACCACCCCACCATTCATTGCATCCAAGTTTTCCAACTTCCAACCACTTACAAGAGCTAGGCATTCAATTCTAGACACACCAAAGAGATCAAATCCTCTCCAATTCCACTCAAGCCTTTAGTGACTAGCGAGAGAGATTTGTCGTGTTCTTTTGAGCTCTTGCGCTTGGATCGCTTTCTTTCTTTCTCACTTGTTCTTGTGATCAAAACTCAATTGTAACCAAGGCAAGAGGCACCAATTGTGTGGTGGTCCTTGCGGGGAAGTTTTGTTCCCGTTTGATTGAGAAGAAGAAAAGCTCACTCGGTCCGAGGGACCGTTTGAGAGAGGGAAGGGTTGAAAGAGACCCGGCCTTTGTGGCCTCCTCAACGGGGAGTAGGTTTGAAAGAACCGAACCTCGGTAAAACAAATCCGTGTGTCTCACTTCGTTATTTGCTTGCGATTTGTTTTGCTCCCTCTCTCTCGGACTCTATTATATTTCTAACGCTAACCCAGCTTGTAGTTGTGATTATTTTTGAGATTTTCAGTTTCGCCCTATTCACCCCCCCTCTAGGCGACTTTCAATTGGTATCAGAGCACGGTGCTTCATTAAGAGCCTAACCGCTCGAAGTGATGTCGGGAGATCACACCAAGAGGGAGATGGAGACCGGCGACAAGCCCACTACAAGCCAAGGGAGCACTTCATCGGAAGAGTCCCGCACCAAGAGAAGGGAGAAAAAGAAGAACTCCTCCAAGCGGAAGGAGAAAAGATCTTCCTCTTCTCACCACAAGGAGAAGAAGGAAAAATCCTCTTCTCACAAGCCGCATCGGAGTGGAGACAAGCACAAGAAGATGAGGAAGGTGGTCTACTACGAGACCGACACTTCATCGACATCCACCTCCGACTCCGATGCACCGTCCGTAACTTCTAAGCGCCAAGAGCGCAAGAAGTTTAGTAAGATCCCCTTAAACTATTCCCGTACATCTAGACATACTCCATTACTTTCCGTTCCATTAGGCAAACCGCCAACTTTTGACGGTGAAGATTATGCTAGGTGGAGTGATTTAATGAAATTTCATCTAACCTCACTCCACAAAAGTATATGGAATGTTGTTGAGTTTGGAGTACAGGTACCATCAATAGGGGATGAAGATTATGACACGGACGAAGTGGCCCAAATCGAGCACTTCAACTCCCAAGCCGCAACCATTCTCCTTGCCTCTCTAAGCAAGGAGGAATACAACAAAGTGCAAGGGTTGAAGAATGCAAAGGAGATTTGGGACCTACTCAAGACGGCGCACGAGGGTGATGAACTCACCAAAATCACCAAGCGGGAAACGATCGAGGGGGAGCTCGGTCGCTTCCGTCTTCGCCAAGGAGAGGAGCCACAAGACATGTACAATCGGCTCAAGACCTTGGTGAACCAAGTGCGCAACCTCGGGAGCAAAAAATGGGATGACCACGAGGTGGTTAAGGTTATTTTAAGAGCACTTATTTTCCTTAACCCCACTCAAGTTCAATTAATTCGTGGTAATCCTAGATATCCACTAATGACCCCCGAGGAAGTTATCGGGAATTTTGTGAGCTTTGAATGCATGATTAAGGGCTCAAAGAAGATCAATGAGCTTGACGAACCTTCCACATCCGAGGCGCAACCGGTGGCCTTCAAGGCCACGGAGGAGAAGAAGGAGGAGTCTACACCAAGTAGACAACCAATTGACGCCTCCAAGCTCGACAATGAGGAGATGGCCCTAATCATCAAAAGCTTTCGGCAAATCCTCAAGCAACGGAAGGGGAAGGACTACAAACCCCGTTCCAAGAAGGTTTGCTACAAATGTGGTAAGCCCGGTCACTTTATTGCAAAATGTCCTATGTCTAGTGACAGTGACAGGGGCGACGACAAGAAGGGCAAGAGGAGAGAAAAGAAGAGGTACCACAAGAAGAAGGGCGGCGATGCCCACGTGTGCCGCGAATGGGACTCCGACGAGAGCTCCACCGACTCATCCTCCGACGAGGACGCCGCCAACATCGCCGTCACCAAAGGCCTCCTCTTCCCCAACGTCGGCCACAAGTGTCTCATGGCCAAAGACGGCAAAAAGAAGGTAAAATCAAGGTCCTCCACTAAATATGAAACATCTAGTGATGAGAATGATGATAAAAATGAGGAGGATAACTTGCGCATTCTTTTTGATAACCTCAACATGCAACAAAAAGAAAAATTAAATGAATTGATTAGCGCTATACATGAGAAGGATGATCTCTTGGATTCTCAAGAAGAATTCCTTATTAAAGAAAATAAGAAGCATGTTAAGGTTAAAAATGCTTATGCTCTAGAGGTAGAAAAATGTAACAAATTATCTAGTGAGCTAAGCACTTGCCATGACACTATTGCCAACCTTAGAAATGAAAATGCCAAATTAATTGCTAAGGTTGATTCTCATGTTTGTATTGATTCAACTTCCCATCCTAGAAATGATAGTGTTGATTTGCTTACTAGGATTGATGAGTTGAATGTTTCTATTGCTAGCCTTAGAAATGAGAATGAGAAATTAATTGCTAAGGCTAAAGAATTAGATGTTTGCAATGTTACAATTTCTGACCTTAGAACTAAGAATGATATGTTGCATGCTAAGGTTGTAGAACTAAAATCTTGCAAACCCTCTACATCTAATGTTGAGCATGTTTCCATTTGTACTAGATGTAGAGATGTTGACATCAATGCTATTCATGATCACATGGCTTTAATCAAACAACAAAATGATCATATAGCATTATTAGACGCTAAAATTGCCGAGCATAACTTAGAAAATGAAAAGTTTAAATTTGCTAGAAGTATGCTCTATAATGGGAGACGCCCTGGCATCAAGGATGGCATTGGCTTCCAAAGGGGAGACAATGTCAAACTAAATGCCCCTCCTAAGAACTTGTCTAACTTTGTTAAGGGCAAGGCTCCCATGCCTCAGGATAACGAGGGTTACATTTTGTACCCTGCCGGCTATCCTGAGAGCAAAATTAGGAGAACTCATTCTAGGAAGTCTCACTCTGGCCCTAACCATGCTTTTATGTATAAGGGTGAGACATCTAGCTCTAGGCAACCAACCCGTGCCAAGTTGCCTAGAAAGAAAACTCCTAATGCATCAAATGATCATGCTATTTCATTCAAAACTTTTGATGCATCATATGTGCTTACTAGCAAATCCGGCAAAGTAGTTGCCAAGATTGTTGGGGGCAAACACAAGGGCTCCAAGACTTGTGTTTGGGTACCCAAAGTTCTTGTTTCTAATGCCAAAGGACCCAAAACCGTTTGGGTACCTAAAGTCAAGAACTAAAATTGTTTTGTAGGTTTATGCATCCAGAGGCTCAAGTTGGATACTCGACAGCGGGTGCACAAACCACATGACAGGGGAGAAAAAGATGTTCTCCTCATATGAGAAAAACCAAGATCCCCAACGAGCTATCACATTCGGGGATGGAAATCAAGGTTTGGTCAAAGGATTGGGTAAAATTGCTATATCACCTGACCATACTATTTCCAATGTTTTTCTTGTAGATTCCTTAGATTACAATTTGCTTTCCGTATCCCAATTATGTCAAATGGGCTACAACTGTCTATTTACTGATACAGGTGTTACTGTCTTTAGAAGAAGTGATGATTCAATAGCATTTAAGGGAGTGTTAGAGGGTCAGCTATATTTGGTAGATTTCGATAGAGCTGAACTCGACACTTGCTTAGTTGCTAAGACTAACTTGGGTTGGCTCTGGCACCGCCGACTAGCCCATGTTGGAATGAAGAATCTTCACAAGCTTCTAAAGGGAGAACACATTTTAGGACTAACCAATGTTCATTTTGAGAAAGACAGGATTTGTAGCGCATGCCAAGCCGGGAAGCAAGTTGGCACTCATCATCCACACTAGAACATCATGACTAGTGACAGGCCACTGGAGCTCCTACACATGGACCTATTAGGCCCGATCGCTTACATAAGCATCAGCGGGAGTAAGTACTGTCTAGTTATTGTGGATGATTATTCTCGCTTCACTTGGGTGTTCTTTTTGCAGGACAAATCTCATACCCAAGAGACCTTAAAGGGATTCTTGAGACGGGCTCAAAATGAGTTCGGCTTAAGGATCAAGAAAATTAGAAGCGACAATGGGACGGAGTTCAAGAACTCTCAAATTGAAGGCTTTCTTGAGGAGGAGGGCATCAAGCATGAGTTCTCTTCTCCCTACACTCCACAACAAAATGGTGTAGTGGAGAGGAAGAATCGAACTCTATTGGACATGGCAAGAACCATGCTTGATGAATACAAGACACCGGATCGGTTTTGGGCCGAAGCGGTCAACACCGCTTGCTACGCCATCAACCGGTTATATCTTCACCGAATCCTCAAGAAGACATCCTATGAACTCCTAACCGGTAAAAAGCCCAATATTTCATATTTTAGAGTTTTTGGTAGCAAATGTTTTATTCTTGTCAAAAGAGGTAGAAAATCTAAATTTGCTCCTAAAACTGTAGAAGGCTTTTTACTAGGATATGACTCAAACACAAGGGCATATAGAGTCTTTAACAAGTCCTCAGGACTTGTTGAAGTTTCTTGTGACGTTGTGTTTGATGAGACTAACGGCTCTCAAGTAGAGCAAGTTGATCTTGATGATATAGGTGAAGAACATGCTCCATGCATAGCGCTAAGGAACATGTCCATTGGGGATGTGTGTCCTAAGGAATCCGAAGAGCCTCCACATGCACAAGATCAACCATCCTCCTCCATGCAAGCATCTCCACCAACTCAAGTTGAGGATAAGGCTCAAGATATTGAACAAGAAGATCAAGAAGATGAGCCACCTCAAAATGACGGCAACAATCAAGGGGGAGATGCAAATGATGAAGACAAGGAGGATGAACAACCAAGGCCGCCACACCCAAGAGTCCACCAAGCAATACAACGAGATCACCCCGTCGACACCATCCTCGGCGACATTCATAAGGGGGTAACTACTCGATCTCGTGTTGCACATTTTTGTGAACATTACTCTTTTGTTTCCTCTATTGAGCCACACAGGGTAGAGGAAGCACTTCAAGATTCGGATTCGGTGATGGCGATGCAAGAGGAGCTCAACAATTTCACAAGAAACGAGGTATGGCACTTAGTTCCACGTCCTAATCAAAATGTTGTAGGAACCAAGTGGGTTTTCCGCAACAAGCAAGACGAGCATGGTGTGGTGACAAGGAACAAAGCTCGACTCGTGGCCAAGGGTTATTCACAAGTCGAAGGTTTGGATTTTGGTGAAACCTATGCACCCGTAGCTAGGCTTGAGTCAATTCGCATATTATTGGCCTATGCTACTTACCATGGCTTCAAGCTTTATCAAATGGACGTGAAGAGTGCCTTCCTCAATGGACCAATCAAGGAGGAGGTCTATGTTGAGCAACCTCCCGGCTTTGAAGACAGTGAGTACCCTAACCATGTTTATAGGCTCTCTAAGGCGCTTTATGGGCTCAAGCAAGCCCCAGGAGCATGGTATGAATGCCTTAGAGATTTCCTTATTGCAAATGGCTTCAAAGTCGGCAAAGCAGATCCTACTTTGTTCACCAAAACACTTGATAATGATTTGTTTGTATGCCAAATTTATGTTGATGATATTATATTTGGGTCTACTAACAAATCTACATGTGAGGAATTTAGTAGGATCATGACACAGAAATTCGAGATGTCTATGATGGGGGAGTTGAAATATTTCTTAGGATTTCAAGTCAAGCAACTCCAAGAGGGCACCTTCATTAGCCAAACGAAGTATACTCAAGACATTCTAAGCAAGTTTGGAATGAAGGATGCCAAGCCCATCAAGACTCCCATGGGAACAAATGGGCATCTCGACCTCGACACGGGAGGTAAGTCCGTGGATCAAAAGGTATACCGGTCGATGATTGGTTCATTGCTTTATTTATGTGCATCTCGACCGGACATTATGCTTTCCGTATGCATGTGTGCAAGATTCCAAGCCGACCCTAAGGAATCACACCTTACGGCCGTAAAACGAATCTTGAGATATTTGGCTTATACTCCTAAGTTTGGGCTTTGGTACCCTCGGGGATCCACATTTGATTTGATTGGTTATTCGGATGCCGATTGGGCGGGGTGTAAGATTAATAGGAAGAGCACATCGGGGACTTGCCAGTTCTTGGGAAGATCCTTGGTGTCTTGGGCTTCAAAGAAGCAAAATTCGGTCGCTCTTTCCACCGCCGAAGCCGAGTATATTGCCGCAGGCCACTGTTGCGCGCAATTGCTTTGGATGAGGCAAACCCTGCGGGACTACGGTTACAAATTAACCAAAGTTCCTCTTCTATGTGATAATGAGAGTGCAATCCGCATGGCGGATAATCCGGTTGAGCATAGCCGCACTAAACACAGCCATTCGGTATCATTTTCTTCGGGATCACCAACAAAAGGGGGATATCAAGATTTCATACATTAACACTAGAGATCAATTAGCCGATATCTTTACCAAGCCACTTGATGAACAATCTTTTACCAGACTTAGGCATGAGCTTAATATTCTTGATTCTAGGAATTTCTTTTGCTAAACTTACACACATAGCTCATTAGAATACCTTTGATCATGTCTCTTCTATATGCTATGACTAATGTGTTTTCAAGTGTATTCCAAACCAAGTCATAGGTATATTGAAAGGGAATTGGAGTCTTCGGCAAAGACAAGGCTTCCACTCCACTCTACCACTCATCCTTCGCCGTCGCTCCGCATCACTCTCCATCTTTGGTATAATCTTCACTCATTTATTTCATGACCAAAGGAGGAGAAAGTACTTCTATTGGCTCTAATTTTTCCGTTTTTTTGGCGATTCATGCCAAAGGGGGAGAAAATATGAGCCCAAAGCAAAAGGACCGCACCACCACCCTAATTTTAAAATTGATGATTTTCATTTGGTAAATTTCAAAATCGGTATCTCTTTGTGTTCTAAAGGGGGAGTAAGTAGTATTTTCAAATTTGATATCCTAAAACCCTCTTGAACACTAAGAGGAGACTTTATTTGAGGGGGAGTTTTGTTTAGTCAAAGAGAAAGCATTTGGAACAAAGGAAGAAAATTTCAAAACTTGAAAATGCCTTGCAAAATCTCAATCATTTACCCTTGACTATCTTGCAAAAGGACTTTGAAAAGAATTTACAAAAGAATTTGCAAAAACAAAACCTTTGGTGCAAATGTGGTCCAATATGTCAAAAATAAAGAAAACTATCCATGCGCATCATGTAAGCATTTATATTGGCCCAATTCCAAGCAACCTTTGCACTTACATTATGCAAACTAGTTCAACTATGCACTTCTATATTTGCTTTGGTTTGTGTTGGCATCAATCACCAAAAAGGGGGAGATTGAAAGGGAATTAGGCTTACACCGAGTTCCTAAATAATTTTGGTGGTTGAATTGCCCAACACAAATATTGGACTAACTAGTTTGCTCTAGTGTATAAGTTATACAGGTGCAAAAGGTTCACACTCAGCCAATAAAAAGATCAAGTTTTGGATTCAACAAAGGAGCAAAGAGGCAACCGAAGGCACCTCTGGCTGGAGGCACCGGACTGTCCGGTGTACACCGGACAGTGTCCGGTGCGCCCAGAGGACTCCAACTCGAACTCGCCACCTTCGGGAATTTCGCAGGCCGCTTCGCTATAATTCACCGGACTGTCCGATGTACACCGGACAGTGTCCGGTGCTCCAAGGACGCGCGGCCTCCTCAACTCGTCAGCCTCGGGTTCGCGCGGCAGCCGCTCCGCTATAATTCACCGGACAAGTCCGGTGTGCACCGGACTGTCCGGTGTACCAGCGGGGCAACGGCTAATTCGGCGCCAACGGCTACCTGCGGCGCATTTAATGCTCGCTCTGCGCGCGCAGACGTTAGGCGCGCCCATACCGGCGCACCGGACAATGAACAGTTGATGTCCGGTGTGCACCGGACATCCAGGCGGGCCCAGAAGTCAGAAGCTTCAACGGTCAGAATCCAACGGCACTGGTGACGTGGCGGGGGCACCGGACATGTCCGGTGTGCACCGGACTGTCCGGTGCACCATCGAGCAGACGCCTCCATCAACGGTCATGTTTGGTGGTTGGGGCTATAAATACCCCAACCACCCCACCATTCATTGCATCCAAGTTTTCCAACTTCCAACCACTTACAAGAGCTAGGCATTCAATTCTAGACACACCAAAGAGATCAAATCCTCTCCAATTCCACTCAAGCCTTTAGTGACTAGCGAGAGAGATTTGCCGTGTTCTTTTGAGCTCTTGCGCTTGGATCGCTTTCTTTCTTTCTCACTTGTTCTTGTGATCAAAACTCAATTATAACCAAGGCAAGAGGCACCAATTGTGTGGTGGCCCTTGCGGGGAAGTTTTGTTCCCGTTTGATTGAGAAGAAGAAAAGCTCACTCGGTCCGAGGGACCGTTTGAGAGAGGGAAGGGTTGAAAGAGACCCGGCCTTTGTGGCCTCCTCAACGGGGAGTAGGTTTGAAAGAACCGAACCTCGGTAAAACAAATCCGCGTGTCTCACTTCGTTATTTGCTTGCGATTTGTTTTGCTCCCTCTCTCTCGGACTCTATTATATTTCTAACGCTAACCCGGCTTGTAGTTGTGATTATTTTTGAGATTTTCAGTTTCGCCCTATTCACCCCCCCTCTAGGCGACTTTCAATAGGAAGTTCCAATGCAGGGTTCTTGGCTGACCGCCATCGCAGCAAAATCAACCAAGGACCTCCCTACACTGACCACTCCCCTACTGCCCTTGCCCCTTTCGGGTAAGGTAGTCTTCCACTAGCTTTCCTAATTAGTCAGCCAAGGGCGTCCCATTAAACCCTTGTGGTGGCACGTGGTTCTCAAGTTAAGCTCTATGTTCCAATTAACATTAATGATCTCAACATGAACATAAATAGAATAACAAAAATAAGTGGAACATAGAGGTAATAAATGATTATCCCAAAACCAGGTAAAGCAATAACAAACTACCCAAGTGAATCAGGGGTAAACAAGGTATTGAGATAAACAATCTAGGGTGACCTATTGGGTCCCATCAAAATTAACCTATGCATGGATAAGTGATATTAAAGAACATTATTGGGTAAAAAGTGGTCAAGGGCACAACTTGCCTTCAATGAGCTCCTGCTCAGCTACTTCAACCTGCTGCTCACCAGGATCCTCAGCAACGGGCTCTTCTACTCGCCACAATACAAACAAGCACAGTGCATATAGAGAAATTAACATTACACCAAACATATAAATAAAATACACAATAATAATCTACACATTAAAATAAAATTCTAGGAACAGGAATCATAATTTTTGGAGTTATAGAATGTAAGTTATGGATTTTCAAAGGTTTCATGTGCTTAAAATAGGATTAAGTGAGAAATAAGTCTTAATATTGTTTTCATGACAAAACAGAGGCTCTAAGTGATAGAGAATAAAATTATAAAATTTTAGGAACTGGAATGGAGTAATTTGGAGTTAAAATGGATTTTCTATGAATTTATCAAGTTCTTGCACTTATTTATATAATAAAAACATATTTTCTAATTCCTTTATTCATTTTAACCTGCCACTGGATTAGGCCTCATTTTCTGAAAAGTGCAGGGGGCTCGGGGATAAAATTCCTAAGACTCAGGGAACAGTTCATGAGGATGGCGGGTTCTAATCCAAGGAAACCTAGGGTTTCATATGCTAAAATGCCATACCGAAGGGGTATGAAAAGACCTCGACCGTTGGATCTTGATCTGCGGTCAGGATTAGATCGGAACCCAGATCAACTGACGTAAGCTCCGAGCCGTCGGATCGAGCATGCGCGGTCAAGATTTAAAATACTACGGAGCAACCTAGCGCGTTGGATCACGATCGCGCGGCACTGACCCGATCCCACCGAACCGGTATCTAACTTCTAATCGTGGTCGTCCGCCATTGATCCGATGGAGCCCGATCATCGCTTCAACAGGGCAGGCTCGCACGGCGGCGCCGCCCACCGGGCCGCGACGAAGCTCGCCGGAGAAATTGGTAATCCACACACCTACTGACTAATTCGACCCCTGATCGAAGTTATACGCAGAGGGGATCTAGGGCGAGTAGAGTAGGGACGGCTTACCACCGATTGTTGCGAGGACGGTCCTGGCCACGGAGGAGGTGCGGCCCGCGGCGGACCAATCTCGACGGTGAGCAATTCCCGTCAGCACGAGACCCCGCACACCCGAATTCCTTCCTTAACGTAGTAAGCGCCACCTCAAGAACGACCGGGACTGGGCTATCGGGGTATAGAAGTAGCGGTGACGCGATTTGATGGCAGCGGCGGGGGATTCTGGTGTTCTTCTCGGGAGGTGTCAAGACAGCGGTGGGCGAGGGAAATTGGTCAGCTGGCGGGGTCCCTTGCGTCCGCCGGCTAGCCATTTATAGTCCGAGGCACAGGCGCAACGGCTGCGGCCGATTCGGCCGGGGATCCTCCGGCAAACGCGGCGGCGGACCTGGGCGACCGCGCGAGCGTGAGGGAGATGTGAGCTGTCAGAATTCTGGGCCCACGCGACAGGGACGGGAGAAGGAGCGACCGTGAATGAGTGACTGGTCCCTAGGACCCATGTGTCGGCACCAGAGCTCGGCTGGGCCGCGCGGTAGGCGTGAGGGGAGTGGGCTGAAAGTGAGACCCGAGGCCCAGGTAAGTCTCCTAATCCTTTTTCTTTTATATTTTCATTTTCTGTTTTCTTTTCCAAATTCTAAATTTCAAATTCAACTTGGTGACAGAATTTGTATTCAAATTTAGTGTTTCTTTTGATCATGCCCAATTTGAAGAAATTATTTATTCATAGATTCATTTTGCATAGTATGTTATTTTTATATTTTTTTCCTTTTCTAAATTCTAAAGTGTAAATTGGATTAGGACTAATCCTCTTCTTTGATGTATTCTTGTTATCATTACCACTGTAGACAAATGCACACACCAATAAACACCAGCATGATGCATGATTTAATTGTATTTATATTCTTATTAGTCATTTATTTTCAAATGAAGTGTTCACATGTGATGATAAATGGAAAAATTTACATATAAAGGAAAGGAAATTCTCTTTTTTTTTCTTTTACAAAATGGGTGTTACAAATCCTACCCCCCTTAAAAATAATCTCGTCCCCGAGATTTAAGAAGCTCCAGGGAAGAGGTGGGGAAAATCTATGCGAAGCTCTTCTTCTCTTTCCCAAGTTGCTTCATCTTCACTGTGGTGACTCCATTGTACTTTACACATCTTTATCACCTTATTTCTTGTAACTCGAGTCAAGGTATCCAAAATCTTAATCGGGTACTCCGTGTAAGTCAAATCACCTTGAACACTGAGCTCTTCCATTGGTAACTGTTCCTCGGGAACACGGAGACACTTCTTGAGTTGAGATACGTGGAACACATTATGCACCTCCGATAGACTATCCGGTAACTCAAGTTGGTATGCCATCTCCCCAACTCTCCTAAAGATCAAGAATGGTCCAATATAGCGAGGGGACAATTTGCCCTTAACTTTGAATCTCCTCATTCCACGAAGTGGTGACACCTTGAGATACACATAATCTCCTTCTTCAAATTCCAGTGGCCTCCTTCTATTATCAGCGTAGCTCTTTTGCCTGGTTTGAGCTACCCTCAAATTCTCTCGAATTATACGGACTTGTTCTTCTGCTTCTTGAATCAATTCAGGCCCAAAGAACTGTCTTTCTCTAGTCTGATCCCAATACAAAGGAGTCCTGCACTTCCTCCCATATAAAGCTTCAAAAGGTGACATCTTCAGATTGGCCTGATAGCTATTATTGTATGAGAATTCAGCATAAGGTAGACTCTTATCCCAACTTCCTCCATGCTGAAGGGCACAAGCTCTCAACATATCTTCCAATACTTGATTAGTCCTTTCAGTCTGTCCATCAGTCTGAGGGTGATAAGTCGTACTAAAATTCAACTTTGTACTCATGTTCTCATGAAAGCTTCTCCAAAATCTTGAGGTAAACTGCGAACCTCGATCTGACACGATCTTCTTTGGTACTCCATGTAAACACACAATTTGAGCCATATATAACTCTGCTAGCTGAGAACCTTTATATGTAGTCTTCACAGGAATGAAGTGAGCCACTTTAGTCAATCTATCCACAATCACCCATATAGCATCATATCCTTTCTGGGTGCGAGGCAATCCAGTGATGAAATCCATACCGATCTCTTCCCATTTCCACTCGGGTATCTTCAGTGGGTGCAATAGTCCAGCTGGCCTCTGGTGTTCAGCCTTAACTCTTTGACATACATCGCACATAGCCACATGTGCAGCTACATCTCTTTTCAATCCATACCACCAATACTTTCGCTTCAAATCCTGATACATCTTGGTACTACCAGGATGAATAGAATAATCCGAGTCATGAGCCTCCTTTAAAATAGTCTCTCGAAGGCTTTTAATATCAGGAACACACATCCTGTTCTTGAACCATATAGTGCCTTGCTCATCTTCGGTAAATTCCGGAACTCGACCTTCAGTAATCAGATCCTTAATCTCTTTTATTTTAGCATCACCAATTTGTCCTTTGTGGATCTCTTGCTCCAAAGTAGGTTCCACATCAATAGTAACTCCTTCAGTATGAGCAACTATCCCCAGGTTAAGTCTCCTGAAATCCTCAACAATCTCGTCGGGTAGCTGGGCAACAATAGCTGAATGAACATGCTCCTTGCGACTCAAGGCATCTGCAACCAAATTTGCCTTGCCCGGGTGATAGTGAATCTCCAAATCATAATCCTTAATAAGCTCCAACCAACGGCGTTGCCTAAGGTTGAGATCCTTTTGAGTGAATATATACTTCAGACTCTTATGATCCGTATATACTTGACACTTGGTCCCCATGATATAATGTCTCCAAATCTTAAGTGCATGCACAACGGCTGCCAATTCCAAGTCATGAGTGGGGTAATTCAATTCATGCTTGCGTAACTGACGAGAAGCATAAGCAATCACATGTCCTTCCTGCATGAGCACACATCCTAAGCCTTGGCCACATGCATCGCAATAGATATCAAATCCTTTCTATAGGTCTGGCATAACCAATACTGGTGGCGACATCAACCTCTTTTTCAATTGCTCAAAGCTGTCTTGGCACTTCTCGTCCCACTTAAATTCTCTTCCTTTCTCCAAAAGCGAAGTCATAGGCTTAGCAATCTTAGAAAATCCTTCAATAAATCTCCGATAATATCCTGCTAGTCCCAGGAAACTTCGAATCTCAGTAACTGTAGTGGGTACTCTCCACTCCATTATCTCCTTAACCTTAGCAGGATCCACTGATATTCCTCCATTAGAAATAATATGACCAAGAAATGGCACCTCGCCAATCCAAAACTCGCACTTGCTGAACTTGGCATATAGCTGGTTATCTCGTAGCTTCTGTAGCACCAATCTCAGATGTTCCTCATGATCGTTATCACTCTGAGAATAAATGAGAATATCGTCGATGAATACCACGACGAATCTGTCCAAATACTCCATAAACACCTTATTCATCAAGTTCATAAAATAAGCTGGTGCATTGGTTAACCCAAACAACATAACAGTAAACTCATATAATCCATATCTAGTCGAGAAAGCCGTTTTGGAATATCCGATGGTCTAATCCTCATCTGATGGTAACCGGATCGGAGATCAATCTTCGAGAATACTCTAGCACCTCTCATCTGATCAAATAAATCCTCAATACGGGGCAACGGATACTTGTTCTTCACTGTAACATCATTAAGAGATCTATAATCCACACACATCCGTTGCGATCCATCCTTCTTCTGTACAAACAAGACCGGTGCTCCCCAAGGTGAGGAACTCGGACGAATGTACCCAGCCTCTTGTAACTCAGTTAACTGCTTCTTAAGTTCCTTCAACTCCTCTACGGACATCATATATGGCCGTTTAGAAATAGGGGCGGTTCCAGGTAAGAGATCAATAACAAACTCAACTTCTCTATCAGGTGGCATCCCTGGTAACTCCTCTGGAAAGACATCCAGAAAATCTCTAACCACCCGGATGTTGTCACCAACAAACTCCTCCGGTATAAAGAACATTGCACGCATGGGTGAGGAGGTTACTGCAATATTAACTTGAAATCTTTCTCCTTTAGTGGTAGTGAGTTCTACGGTACCCCTACCACATGCTATAACGGCCTTTGCCTTTCTTAGCCATGACATACCAAGGATCAAATCTATACTGCTTGACTCTAATATTATAGCAGTAGCTCCAAATTCTCTACCCATAATGGTCAATGTCAATCTACGTGTCATTTGATTTGCCTCAACAGGCCCTTTAGGTGTAATTACTATCATTGGTTTTCTCATATTTAGCAGTGGTATTTCATTTGTGTTGGCATATCTAGCAGACATGAATGAATGTGTAGCACCAGAATCAAATAATATGGTTGCAGGAATTGCATTAACATAAAACATACCAAGTACAAGGTCCCCACCATCCGGAGTAGCATCAACGCTGACTTGATTAACCTTGGCAATAGAATATCCCTTGCCAGATCCTAGAGTTTGCTGCCTGTTCTGAACTGGAGTAGTAGCAATCCTCTGTGGGCAGACATTTGCATAGTGCCCAGTCTTCCCACACTTGAAACAAGTAGTGCCGGGACTCTGCCCTGAAAACTTTGTCGGGGTGCCAGTAGGGGTAGCCTGTCGAGGAGGTGGAGTCCTCAGTGGTGATTGCTGAACTGGGCACGGTCCTCCTGGTCGAGTTGGGGTACCCTGTGGTGAACTGTAGCGAGGACGAACACTGCTACTTCCTTGTCCTTGAGATATTGCCTTTCTCTTCAAATCACCCAATTGAACACGCTTGTGTTCAATAGCAAGAGCCTTATCCAGTAGCCTCTGAAAGGATGGAAAGGTGTGTGCAACCAGTGCATACTGCAAGGGTCCATTAAGTCCTTCAATGAAGTGCTCCTGCTTCCTCTCATCCTCAGCAACTTCCTCCGGAGCATATCTCGACAGCTGAATAAATTTGTCTCTGTACTCGCTGACTGACATACTTCCCTGCTTCAGCGACAGAAATTCCTTCTTCTTAATCTTTATCAATCCAGCTGGTATATGATAATTCCTGAACTGCGTACTGAACTCTGCCCGGGTAATAGTATCAGCAGCATCGTGGGCAGCAGTATATGAATCCCACCAGTCAGCAGCAGGACCTGTCAGACGTCCAGAAGCATATAAAACCTTCTCCCGGTCAGTGCATTGTGCAATTGAAAGGGAATTAGGCTTACACCTAGTTCCTAAATAATTTTGGTGGTTGAATTGCCCAATACAAATATTGGACTAACTAGTTTGCTCTAGTGTGTAAGTTATCCAGGTGCAAAAGGTTCACACATAGCCAATAAAAAGACCAAGTATTGGGTTCAAATAAAGGAGCAAGGGTCAACCGAAGGCACCTCTGGTCTGGCGCACCGGACTGTCCGGTCTGCCACCGGACATGTCCGGTGCACCAGGGGACTCCGACTTCAAACTCTTCACTCTCGGGAATTTCCAAAGGTCACTCCGCTATAATTCACCGGACTGTCCGGTGTACACCGGACATGTCCGGTGCTCCAAGGAAGAGCGGCCTCCGGAACTCGCCAGCCTCAGGTTTTCATTTCAGCTGCTCCGCTAAAATTCACCGGACTGTCCGGTGTACACCGGACTGTCCGGTGTACACCGGACTGTCCGGTGTAACAGCGGGGTAGCGGCTATTTCGGCGCCAACGGCTACCTGCGACGCATTTAATGCGCGCCAGAAGCGCGCAGTCGTCAGGCACGTGGGAGCAGGCGCACCGGACAATCTACAGTTCATGTCCGGTGTGCACCGGACATCCAGGCGGGCCCAGAAGATAGAGCTCCAACGGTCGACCCAAAGGCTTTTTGGTGACGTGGCTGTCGCACCGGACATGTCCGGTGTGCACCGGACTGTCCGGTGCGCCATCGAACAGACAGCCTCACCAAACGGCTAGTTTGGTGGTTGGGGCTATAAATACCCCCAACCACCCACCATTCATTGTATCCAAGTTTTCCACTTCTCAACTACTTACAAGAGCTCTAGCATTCAATTCTAGACACACCCAAGAGATCAAATCCTCTCCAAATTCCACACAACGCCCTAGTGATTAGAGAGAGTGATTTGCTTGTGTTCTTTCGAGCTCTTGCGCTTGGATTGCTTTCTTCTTTCTTGATTCTTTCTTGTGATCAAACACTCACTTGTAATTGAGGCAAGAGACACCAATTGTGTGGTGGTCCTTGCGGGAACTTTGTGTTCCAAGTGATTGGGAAGAGAAAGCTCTCTCGGTCCGAGGGACCGTTTGAGAGAGGGTAAGGGTTGAAAGAGACCCGGCTTTTGTGGCCTCCTCAACGGGGAGTAGGTTTGAGAGAACCGAACCTCGGTAAAACAAATCCGCGTGTCTCACTTCATTATTTGCTTGCGATTTGTTTTGCACTCTCTCTCGCGGACTCTATTATATTTCTAACGCTAACCCGGCTTGTAGTTGTGATTGTTTTTGAGAATTTCAGTTTCGCCCTATTCACCCCCCCCTCTAGGCGACTTTCAGCAATATTCAGCATCTTCTCAACGGACTTCAGCCAATCATCCGCGTCCATTGGATCAGGTGAGCTAGCGAATGTAGGGGGCTTATGACTCATGAACTCCCGGTGCTTATCTCGGGGTGGAACTGGTGGTGGTGGTGGAGGCAGTGGCACTTGTTGCTGTTGCTGCTGTTGTTGAAGTTGTTGTTGCAGCTGCTGTTGTTGCGCCCTCCTTTCCTGGCGTATCTCATCTCGCTCCTGACGCAACTCCTGTCGTATATCTTCTCTTTCCTGACGCATCTCCTGGCGTTCTTGCTGCATCTGGGCACGCATATCTGCCATGGTGTCTGCCATTTGCTGCATCATCGCCATCTGAGCAGCAACCAGTGGGTCAACTCCGCCTGGTGGAGGATTAGGAGGATTCATCGCTGCAGGCTGTGTGTTGGTTAGGAGACAAATCAATTCCGCCACCCCGCCTGGTATTGACCATCTGAGTTAGATACATATGGTAAGAAAATAGTAGACAAGGCAGGTATTTACAAATCAGGTTACTTTGGGGGAATTTATTAGCTAAGCAGATTAATATTTCTCATACTAAAGCTAATTCAATACCTTATGTTGGTACATGCTAAGATGTCCATCTATAATAATTCAATCAATCAAAGAAGCAAATCAGGCATTTAGCATCAGCATAATCAACCAATCATTTTTTAAATAAAGAAAATAGTTTTAAATTTTGTCTTGGGTTCCCTATCTCTTAAAAAGATCATAGTGGTAGGATTCCAAGGTGTGAAATCCATCTTGTCTTAGAGTAGAAAAGATAAGATTAATCAGAGTAGAGTAGCGAAAGGTGAGACAAGATCAAGATGAGATAAGTATAGAATGAGTCAGAGTAAGGTAAGTAGGTAAGGGTTTTGTCCATTTCTATCTAGGTTTCGTCCTACAGTCAACATTCCTCTGATACCACTTCTGTCACACCCGGCTTTAAGGAACAAAGCCAGGTGCATCTCATACATGCGCCAAGAAGACAACATATATAATAACAGAGTGTATAGAGATAAATGTCATAGAACATTAGAGTATTTATTACATAGCGGAAGACTTATTACAAAATAAAATAATAAAGATAAAACGAACTAAGGATCGTCGGAGCCAATGTCAACTGAGAAACGCCACCTAGATCAGATCATACTCCTCGCCTTGTGGCTCCTCCTGAACCACCTGTTCTTCTCCTGTGGGGGGGTGTGAGACAGCAAGGGTGAGCTCACACATGATCATAGCTCAACAAGTTGTGGGGAACCAGTGGACATAAACTCACAAAGGTGTGAGTTCATGTGATGTGTAAGGCTAATCAATGATAGGGGTTAAAGCTGAGCATTGCTTTTAAGTAGTTGGTCAAAATTTTATTAGCAATTACTAGATGTAAGTAAATACCAAACCATAATAAAAGTAATAGAACAAAATTAATAATAAACCCATGCAATGCAAATGACAAAATTGAATTTAAGTTCCATAATTTAAACATCAGAGAGTCCTGAGCTGCTCATGACCGTGAGCTCGGCTAGTATACCAGTTTTACACTCTACAGAGGTTGTACCCTTTACCCACAAGTCATGTTACCCATCTGCCAAGGGATCGCGACTTCCCATACACCTCTACCTAGGAAGCGCGACAGGGCAACACTACGAGGCCTTTACAAAGTTCCACTAGCTTCCGAAAACCCGCTACAGTTTATAGGAAGTTCCAATGTAGGGTTCTTGGCTGACCGCCATCGCAGCAAAATCAACCAAGGACCTCCCTACACTGACCACTCCCCTACTGCCCTTGCCCCTTTCGGGTAAGGTAGTCTTCCACTAGCTTTTCTAATTAGTCAGCCAAGGGCGTCCCATTAAACCCTTGTGGTGGCACGTGGTTCTCAAGTTAAGCTCTATGTTCCAATTAACATTAATGATCTCAACATGAACATAAATAGAATAACAAAAATAAGTGGAACATAGAGGTAATAAATGATTATCCCAAAACCAGGTAAAGCAATAGCAAACTACCCAAGTGAATCAGGGGTAAACAAGGTATTGAGATAAACAATCTAGGGTGACCTATTGGGTCCCATCAAAATTAACCTATGCATGGATAAGTGATATTAAAGAACATTATTGGGTAAAAAGTGGTCAAGGGCACAACTTGCCTTCAATGAGCTCCTGCTCAGCTACTTCAACCTGCTGCTCACTAGGATCCTCAGCAACGGGCTCTTCTACTCGCCACAATACAAACAAGCACAGTGCATATAGAGAAATTAACATTACACCAAACATATAAATAAAATACACAGTAATAATCTACACATTAAAATAAAATTCTAGGAACAGGAATCATAATTTTTGGAGTTATAGAATTTAAGTTATGGATTTTCAAAGGTTTCATGTGCTTAAAATAGGATTAAGTGAGAAATAAGTCTTAATATTGTTTTCATGACAAAACAGAGGCTCTAAGTGATAGAGAATAAAATTATAAAATTTTAGGAACTAGAATGGAGTAACTTGGAGTTAAAATGGATTTTCTATGAATTTATCAAGTTCTTGCACTTATTTATATAATAAAAACATATTTTCTAATTCCTTTATTCATTTTAACCTGCCACTGGATTAGGCCTCATTTTCTGAAAAGTGCAGGGGGCTCGGGGATAAAATTCCTAAGACTCAGGGAACAGTTCATGAGGATGGCGGGTTCTAATCCAAGGAAACCTAGGGTTTCATATGCTAAAATGCCATACCGAAGAGGTATGAAAAGACCTCGACCGTTGGATCTTGATCTGCGGTCAGGATTAGATCGGAACCCAGATCAACTGACGTAAGCTCCGAGCCGTCGGATCGAGCACGCGCGGTCAAGATTTAAAATACTACGGAGCAACCTAGCGCGTTGGATCACGATCGCGCGGCACTGACCCAATCCCACCGAACCGGTATCTAACTTCTAATCGTGGTCGTCCGCCATTGATCCGACGGAGCCCGATCATCACTTCAACAGGGCAGGCTCGCACGGCGGCGCCGCCCACCGGGCCACGACGAAGCTCGCCGGAGAAATTGGTAATCCACACACCTACTGACTAATTCGACCCCAGATCGAAGTTATACGCGGAGGGGATCTAGGGCGAGTAGAGTAGGGACGGCTTACCACCGATTGTTGCGAGGACGGTTGTCGGGGACCATAATTAGGGGTACCCTCAAGACGCCTAATTCTCAGCTGGTAACCCCCATCAGCATAAAGCTGCAGAGGCCTGATGGGTTTGATTAAGTCAGGGATCAGTCCATACGAGCGACTCGATCACGCCACGCCCGAGCCTAGCCTCGGGCAAGGGCAGCCGACCCTGAGGTGTTTCCGTCTCGCCCGAGGCCTCCTCTTTCACGGCAGACGCATCTCCGGCTCGCCCGAGGCCTTGCCTTCGTTAAGAAGCAACCCTGACTAAATCACCGCGCCGACCGACCAAGTCCCCGGGGCGATTAACGCAGAAAGTGAGACTGACGGGCGGCCAGGCTTTGCCAGAAGCGCCATAGGAAGCTCCGCCCGACCCAGGGCTCGGACTCGGGCTAAGGCCCCGGAAGACGGCGAACTCCGTTCCGCCCGACCCAGGGCTCGGACTCGGGCTAAGGCCCCGGAAGACGGCGAACTCCGCTCCGCCCGACCCAGGGCTCGGACTCGGGCTAAGGCCCCGGAAGACGGCGAACTCCGTTCCGCCCGACCCAGGGCTCGGACTCGGGCTAAGGCCCCGGAAGACGGCGAACTCCGTTCCGCCCGACCCAGGGCTCGGACTCGGGCTAAGGCCCCGGAAGACGGCGAACTCCGCTCCGCCCGACCCAGGGCTCGGACTCGGGCTAAGGCCCCGGAAGACGACGAACTCCGCTTCACCCAACCCAGGGCTCGGACTCCGCCCTGGCCTCTGCCGAACGACCTCCGCCTCGCCCGACCCAGGTGCTCGGACTCGGCCTCGGCCATGCAGGACAGACTCGACCTCGGCTTCAGAGGAGCCTCCACGTCGCCCGACCTAGGGCACGAGTCCGCCACGTCGACAGGAAGCGCCATCATCACCCTGCCCCGAGCCGACTCGGGCCGCAGAGAACAGGACCGACGTCCCATCTGGCTGGCTCCGCCAGATAGGCAATGATGGCGCCCCGCTGGATCCATGACGACGGCGGCTCTCAGCTCCCTTACGGAAGCAAGGGGACGTCAGCAAGGGCCCAACCACTCCGACAGCTGTCCCTCCGCCAGGCTCCATTGCTTCTCCGACAGCCACGACGCCACTCTAGCTGGGTGCCAAGATCTCTCCGGCTGCCACCTTGGCATGTACTTAGGGCACTAGCTTTCCCCCGCTAGACACGTAGCACCTTGCTACACCCCCATTTGTACACCTGGATCCTCTCCTTACGCCTATAAAAGGAAGGACCAGGGCCTTCTTAGAGAAGGTTGGCCTCGCGGGAACGAAGGGCAGGGGCAGGCGCTCTCTTGGGGCCGCTCGCTCCCTTCACTCGCGCGGACGCTTGTAACCCCCTACTGCAAGCGCACCTGACCTGGGCGCGGGACGAACACGAAGGCCGCGGGATCTCCGACTCCCTCACGACCCGGCTCCGGCCACCTCGCTCTCGCTCTCTCCCCCCTTCACGCTCGCCCACGCGCTCGACCCATCTGGGCTGGGGCACGCGGCACACTCACTCGTCGGCTCGGGGACCCCCCGGTCTCGAAACGCCGACAGTTGGCGCGCCAGGTAGGGGCCTGCTGCGTGTTGACGAGCAGTTTCTCGTCAAGCTCCAGATGGGCAGTCTCCAATGACCCCTTCAACCCGGGACGGTGCTCCGTTTCGGGAGCCTCGAGTTCCTGTCTTTCGACGGCAACTACGACATGATACTCCTTCCACCGCCGCGCGACAGCGACAATGGCGGCGGATAGCCCGCCCGCCGGCGGCGGAATCGACGACGTCTTTCCCGCGTGGGGGAAGGACAACTTTCGAGCTCGCCCCACCCTCTCCCTCGCCATCGGAGGAGGAGGCGGGGCAACCAGGGCCGAGCGGGAGGCTGCGCTCAGTCGGCTGTCGAGCAAATCGACATCCCCAGCGCCCCAACGGAGGACGCGTCAGGCATCACCCTCGCGTTTGAGGCGAAGGCGAGCGCCGTCCCCCCGCGACACGCCAACCCCGAGCAAGTGGACGACGCCAGCGCGCTCAAGGAGGGCCTGCAGGACGTCGCCCTCGCACCCAAGACGACGGCGCGACCAGCCCCCGATGTGACCTCGTCGCTCCTCGTTGACCAAAAGGTACCGGCTGATTCCCATCCTTTGTCATTTCGACTCGGCCTCAACCCGCCTAGCGACTTCGCTTTGGCGGGCGCTCACGTTGAGGCGAGTGCAACCCCTCTGGGGTTTCGTGTGCGGTCGCCTTGGGACCGATTGACGGACGTCTCGACCTACGGGCCCTCTTGGTCCGAGGAAGATGACGATCCCAGCATCTGCTGGGATTTCTCTGGATCTGGCAACCCCAGTGCCATGCGGGACTTCATGACCGCGTGCAACTACTGCCTCTCCGACTGTTCCGACGGCAGCCGCAGCCTTGACGACAAGGACTGCGGCCCGAGCCGCGAATGTTTCCACGTCGAGCTAGGGGATCCCTCCGGAGGCAGCTGTCTCGGCATGCCGGAGGATGGTGATCCCCCTAGGCCAGCGCCTCGCGCCGACATCCCGCGGGAGCTAGCTGTGGTCCCCGTTCCGGCGGGGGGTCACGACCCACAGCTCGAGCAAGTCCGCGGGGCGCGAGCCGGGCTCGATGAGGGAGCAGGAGCGCTCGAGGCAATCCGCCAGGACGTCGGGCAGGTATGGGCGGGCCAGCCCCCGGCCGGAGAAATACGTCACCTGCCCCAAGGTCTCCAGCACCGCATCGCCAACGATGCCAGGAACAGACCGCCACCCGCATCCGGCGGAACCGGTCAGGACCTGGCAGCCGCAGCGATGCTCCTTCGCGCGATGCCGGAGTCATCAACCACCGAGGGTCGGCGAATCCAAGGAGAGCTCAAGCATCTCCTGGAAGGCGCTGCGGCCCGGCGGGCCGAGAGCTCTGCCTCCCGAAGGCAGGGGTACCCCTCGGAACCTCGTGCCGCGACTTCCCGACTCATGCGGGAAGCCTCGGTCTACACCGGGCGCACGCGCAACACCGCGCCTGCGGCCCCGGGCTACCTCGGTGACGAGCACCCTCATCACGACCGTCGGGCCCGCCTCGACGAGAGGGTGCGCCGAGGCTATCACCCCAGGCGTGGGGGACGCTACGACAGCGGGGAGGATCGGAGTCCCTCGCCCGAACCACCCGGTCCGTAGGTCTTTAGCCGAGCCATTCGGCGAGCGCCGTTTCCGCCCCGATTCCGACCCCCGACTACTATCACAAAGTACTCGGGGGAAACGAGACCGGAATTGTGGCTCGCGGACTACCGCCTGGCCTGTCAGCTGGGTGGAACGGACGATGACAACCTCATCATCCGCAACCTCCCCGTATTCCTCTCCGACACTGCTCGCGCTTAGTTGGAGCACCTGCCTCCGGGGCAGATTTCCAACTGGGAGGATCTGGTCCAGGCTTTCGCCGGCAACTTCCAGGGCACATACGTACGCCCCGGGAATTCCTGGGACCTCCGAAGCTGCCGGCAACAGCCGGGAGAGTCTCTTCGGGACTACATCCGGCGATTCTCGAAGCAGCGCACCGAGCTGCCCAACATCACCGACTCCGATGTCATCGGCGCGTTCCTTGCCGGCACCACCTGCCGTGACCTGGTGAGCAAGTTGGGTCTCAAGACCCCCACCAGGGCGAGCGAGCTGATGGACATCGCCACCAAGTTCGCCTCTGGTCAGGAGGCGGTCGAGGCCATCTTCCGAAAGGACAAGCAGCCCCAGGGCCGCCCGTCGGAAGATGCCCCCGAGGCGTCTACTCCTCTCGGCGCCAAGAAGAAAGGCAGGAAGAAGTCGCAAGCGAAATGCGATGCCGCCGGCACGGATCTTGTCGCCGCCGCCGAATACAAGAACCCTCGGAAGCCCCCCGAAGGCGCCAACCTCTTCGACAAGGCACTCAAGGAGACGTGCCCCTACCATCAGGGGCCCGTCAAGCACACCCTTGAGGAGTGCGTCATGCTTCGGCGCCACTTCCACCGGGCCGGGCCACCCGCAGAGGGTGGCAGGGCCCGCGACGACGACAAAAAGGAAGATCACCAAGCAGGAGAGTTCCCCGAGGTCCGCGACTGCTTCATGATCTACGGAGGGCATGCGGCGAATGCCTCGGCTCGGCATCGTAAGCAAGAGCGTCGGGAGGTCTGCTCGGTGAAGGTGGCGGCGCCAGTCTACCTAGACTGGTCCGACAAGCCCATCACCTTCGACCAGGACGACCACCCCGACCACGTGCCGAGCCCGGGGAAGTACCCGCTCGTCGTCGATCCCGTCATCGGCGACGTCAGGCTCACCAAGGTTCTGATGGATGGGGGCAGCTGCCTCAATATCATCTACGCCGAGACCCTCAGGCTCCTGCGCGTCGAGCTGTCATCCGTCCGAGCAGGCGCTGCGCCCTTCCACGGGATCATTCCTGGGAAGCGCGTCCAGCCCCTCGGACAGCTCGACCTTCCTGTCTGCTTCGGAACACCCTCCAACTTCCGAAGGGAGACTTTGACGTTCGAGGTGGTCGGGTTCCGAGGAACCTACCACGCAGTGTTGGGAAGGCCATGCTACGCGAAGTTCATGGCCATCCCCAACTATACCTACCTGAAGCTCAAGATGCCGGGCCCCAACGGGGTCATCACCGTCGGCCCCACGTACAAACACGCATTCGAATGCGATGTGGAGTGCGTGGAGTACGCCGAGGCCCTCGCCGAGTCCGAGGCCCTCATCGCCGACCTGGAAAGCCTCTCCCGAGAGGTGCCGGACGTGAAGCGACATGCCAGCAACTTCGAGCCAGCGGAGACGGTTAAGGCCGTCCCTCTCGACCCCAGTGGAGACACCTCCAAGCAGATCCGGATCGGTTCCGGGCTCGACCCCAAATAGGAAGTAGTGCTCGTCGACTTTCTCCGCGCAAACGCCGACATCTTTGCGTGGAGTCCCTCGTACATGCCCGGCATACCGAGGGATGTCGCCGAGCACTCGCTGGATATTCGGGCCGGAGCCCGACCGGTCAGACAGCCTCTGCGCCGATTCGACGAGGAAAGGCGCAGGGTTATAGGCGAGGAGATCCACAAGCTGATGGCAGCAGGGTTCATCAAAGAGGTATTCCATCCCGAATGGCTTGCCAACCCTATACTTGTGAGGAAGAAAGGGGGGAAATGGCGGATGTGTGTAGACTACACTGGTCTCAACAAAGCATGTCCGAAGGTCCCCTACCCTCTACCTCACATCGATCAAATCGTGGACTCCACTGCAGGGTGCGAAACCCTGTCTTTCCTCGATGCCTACTCAGGGTATCATCAAATCAAGATGAAAGAGTCCGACCAGCTCGCGACTTCTTTCATCACGCCCTTCGGCATGTACTGTTATGTCACCATGCCGTTCGGTTTGAGAAACGCGGGTGCAACGTACCAGCGGTGCATGAACCATGTGTTCGACGAACACATCGGTCGCACGGTCGAGGCCTACGTCGATGACATCGTAGTCAAGACGAGGAAAGCCTCCGACCTTCTCTCCGACCTTGAAGTGACATTCCGGTGTCTCAAGGCGAAGGGCGTCAAGCTCAATCCCGAGAAGTGCGTCTTCGGGGTGCCCCGAGGCATGCTCTTGGGATTCATCGTCTCCGAGCGGGGCATCGAAGCCAACCCGGAGAAGATCGCAGCCATCACAAGCATGGGGCCCATCAGGGACTTAAAAGGCGTACAGAGGGTCATGGGATGTCTCGCGGCCTTGAGCCGTTTCATCTCGCGCCTCGGCGAAAGGGGCCTGCCCCTATACCGTCTCTTAAGGAAAGCCGAGTGCTTCACTTGGACTCCCGAGGCCGAGGAAGCCCTCGGGAACCTGAAGGCGCTCCTCACCCAGGCGCCCGTCTTGGTACCCCCAGCTGATGGAGAAGCCCTCTTGGTCTACGTCGCCGCTACCACTCAGGTGGTCAGCGCCGCGATCGTGGTCGAAAGGCAGGAAGAGGGGCATGCTTTGCCCATTCAGAGGCCAGTTTACTTCATCAGCGAGGTGCTGTCCGAGACCAAGATCCGCTACCCACAAGTCCAGAAGCTGCTGTATGCAGTGATCCTGACGAGGCGAAAGCTGCGACATTACTTCGAGTCTCATCCGGTGACTGTGGTGTCATCCTTCCCCCTGGGGGAGATCATCCAGTGCCGAGAAGCCTCAGGACGAATTGCAAAGTGGGCGGTGGAAATCATGGGCGAGACAATCTCGTTCGCCCCTCGGAAGGCCATCAAGTCCCAGGTACTGGCGGACTTCGTAGCCGAATGGGTCGACACCCAGTTGCCGACGGCTCCGATCCAACCGGAGCTCTAGACCATGTTTTTCGACGGGTCGCTGATGAAGACGGGAGCCGGCGCGGGCCTGCTCTTCGTCTCGCCCCTCGGGAAACACCTGCGCAACGTGCTCCGCCTCCATTTCCCGGCGTCCAACAATATGGCTGAGTACGAGGCTCTGATCAACGGATTGCGAATCGCCATCGAGCTAGGGGTCCGACGCCTCGATGCACGCGGCGACTCGCAGCTCATCATCGACCAAGTCATGAAGAACTCCCACTGCCGCGACCCGAAGATGGAGGCCTACTGTGATGAGGTTCGACGCTTGGAAGACAAGTTCTACGGGCTCGAGCTTAACCACATCGCCCGGCGCTACAACGAGACTGCGGACGAGCTGGCGAAGATAGCCTCGGGGCGAACGACGGTTCCCCCGGACGTCTTCTCCCGGGATCTGCACCAACCCTCCGTCAAGATAGGCGACACGCCCGAGCCCGAGGTGCCCTCGGCCCAGTCCGAGGTGACCTCGGCCCAGCCCGAGCCATCCTCGGTTCAGCCCGAGGAACCCTCGGCCCCCGAGGGCGAAGCACTGCGCATCGAGGAGGAGCAGAGCAGGGTCATGCCAGATCAAGATTGGCAGACCCCGTACCTGCAATATCTCCGCCAAGGAGAACTGCCCCTCGACCGAGCCGAGGCTCGGCGGGTAGCGCGACGCGCTAAGTCGTTCGTCTTGCTGGGCGATGAGAAGGAGCTCTACCACCGTAGCCCCTCGGGCATCCTCCAGCGATGCATCTCCATCGCCGAGGGTCAGGAACTCCTGCAGGAAATACACTCGGGGGCTTGCGGCCATCATGCAGCACCTCGAACCCTCGTCGGGAACGCTTTCCGCCAAGGCTTCTATTGGCCGACGGCGGTGGCTGACGCCACTAGAATTGTCCGCGCCTGCGAAGGGTGCCAATTCTATGCGAAGCAGACCCACCTGCCCGCTCAGGCTCTGCAGACGATACCCATCACCTGGCCCTTCGCTGTGTGGGGTCTGGACCTCGTCGGCCCTCTGCAGAAGGCACCCGGGGGCTACACGCACCTGCTGGTCGCCGTCGACAAATTCTCTAAGTGGATCGAGGTCCGACCCCTGAACAGCATTAGATCCGAGCAGGCGGTGGCGTTCTTCACCAACATCATCCATCGCTTCGGGGTCCCGAACTCCATCATCACCGACAACGGCACCCAGTTCACCGGCAAAAAATTCTTGGATTTTTGCGAGGATAACAACATCCAGGTAGACTGGGCCGCCGTAGCCCATCCCATGTCGAATGGGCAAGTAGAACGTGCCAATGACATGATTCTACAAGGGCTCAAGCCTCGGATTTACAATGATCTCAACAAGTTCGGCAAGCGATGGATGAAGGAACTCCCCTCGGTGGTCTGGAGCCTGAGGACGACGCCGAGCCGAGCCACGGGTTTCACGCCGTTCTTCCTGGTCTACGGGGCCGAGGCCGTCTTGCCCACTGACCTGGAATACGGCTCCCCGAGGACGAGGGCCTACAACGATGAAAGCAACCAAGCTAGCCGAGAAGACTCGCTGGACCAGCTGGACGAGGCTCGGGACAGGGCCTTACTACACTCGGCGCGGTATCAGCAGTCCCTGCGACGCTACCACGCCCGAGGGGTCCGACCCCGAGACCTCCAGGTGGGCGACCTAGTGCTTCGGCTGCGGCAAGACGCCCGAGGGAGGCACAAGCTCACGCCCCCCTGGGAGGGGCCGTTCGTCATCGCTAAAGTTCTGAAGCCCGGAACGTACAAGCTGGCCAACAGTCAAGGCGAGGTCTACGGCAACGCTTGGAACATCCAACAGCTACGTCGCTTCTACCCTTAAGATGTTTCCAAGTCCTTCATATACCCCACACCCACGCAAAGTTTAGTCAACAAGGAAGGGTCGGCCTCGCCTCGGCAAAGCCCGACCCTCCCTCGGGGGCTAAAAGGGGGGAAACCCCCTCTGCGTCAAAATTTTCCTCAAAAAGAAAATCTCTTTTACCAGAATATCTTTCGTGCTTTTTGACTACTTCGAAAAGTGGGTCCTAGAAACGACAGGGTACACGTAAGCAGTCAAGGCTGACCGAGCCGAGGGACTCCTACGCCTCCGGGATACGGATACCTCACTCATCACCTTCTGCGATAAGTAACTCGCGTTCGGATAAGGTGACTCCGCGGATCGAACAAGTCTCTACGTTCAGAAGCCCTTCTGTCGAAGCGATTCTTCGAGTTTTCTCGACCAAGTCGGTGATAGGGCCTCATAGACGAGTAAAAGTGCGCGTAAGCGGCAAGGCCGACCGAGCCGAGGGACTCCCACGCCTCCGGGATACGGATACCTCACTCATCACCTTCCGCGAGAAGCAACTCTCGCTCGCACTAATATCCCTGTTACCGACAAAAAGTCCAGATGCTTGAAACAAGAGGAAAAGAGACGCAGCTTTACAACACAGCAAGGGTGTGTGTTCTGGCCTCGACGGCCGCACAAAGCACACACTACAAGACAAGCTGATCCTGCAGGCTCGGGTCTCAACACTGAAAGGGGGCAGCGACACCCTCGGCATCGACGGCACCTTCGGCGAGGCCCGACCTAGCCGCAGACGGCGACGCGGTCCGAGGGCCTCCGCTCCGAAGGACGACGTCATCACCACGCCTGAGCGACTGCCGTCAGGGACTTCTCCGAGATCCGGCCCGAGCGGGCGGCTCGGCCGGCCACCTCCGAGGCCTCGGCCAACCACCTTCCGAAGGCACCAGCCCGGTCCGAAGCCTCGGCTGACCAACTCCGGCGTCGATCCTGCCAACGGACAACTCGGCTAGGCTCCGGCCAACCAGGTTTCATTTTCGAGCCAACTCCGCCTCTGCTCATACTGATATCGCTACCCCTGGCCTCGGCTCGTCGAAGAGCGGCCGAGGGGTCTCTTTAACTAAGTTAGAGGAGCCTCGGACAACAGGGCCGACCGAGCCGAGGGATTCCTACGCCTCCGGGATACGGATACCTCACTCGTCACCTTGACACGGGGCGACTCACGCTTGGTGAAGCGGTTCAGATAATCAGCAGACGAGTCTTAGTGCTCGGAAATGAGGAAAAAAATACGGCTCTGTGCCGACGTTACATACATGTTCAGGCCCCGAAAGCCGAAATGAACAAAAAACCCGGCACTCGAAGTGCCATTACAAACGGAACTCCGGTTCCCCCCCCCGCAGGTACGAACAACCCCACTCGATAGGGGCGGGCCTGTGGGGCTGCAGAAGACTGACGGGCGGCTCGCCGCCGCCCGCTCTGGCCACGACGACGACGGCCCCCACTCCAGACGACCGAACTGCAGCAGCGCAGGCCTCGGGGTAGGCGCCGCTGCAGCCTTGCCCTCGCCCACACCAACGCTCGAGGGGCGAGGACAAGTACAAAGAGCCGGAGGCCCGAAGCGCGGATGGTGGCGGTGATCCCGTCGGTGACGGGGACTTCTCGAGCCGCCTCCGCCTCGGCACCGACGACAGGAGCCTCAGCCCTCCGGCAGATCCCCACTCAAGTCCTCCCGGATGAGTGGGGCACCGGCCTCCGCGTAAAGGCGCCGCCCCGGTGCAAAGGCAGGACCACCCCAGAACACGAACGCCGCCCTAGCAGCGCTCGGCACCCAGGGTGGTCCTCCCGTGTACACGGCGCGGCAGCCGCCCCCTACAGAAGGGGCCGCCGCGAGCCGAGCCGACGAACCCGACACGCTGGAGGTGACGACGCCTGCCGTCGACTCGCCCCGCATTGTCGAAGTCCGGGCCGCCCGCAGGGCCAGTGAGCGCCTTCTCCCTCGAATACTACGGGAGAGGATGACCCACGAACCCGTGCGGGAGGTAGAGCGCCGGCTCAGCCCGGCACCCACCCCAGCGAGGATGATGAACATCCTTGAAGCTGAGGGTGGGACCAAGATCACAGCCCGGTTTGCTCCTCCCCACCCAGGAGCTGGTGGTCACCGTCTCGGGTGACCCCCAGCGGAGGGGAGCCACCGGGCTGCCTGATGAAAATCCTTGAAGCCAAACGATGGCTGAAAGGTACCCACTCCCACGGAGTAGTGTCCTCCGACGATGAGGCACGGAGACGGCGGTTTCCCCCATCCGGGGGCTTGAAAGGTGGAAAGACACGACGCATAAGGGAGGAAGAAGACATGGTTGCTTACGGGAGGGGTCGCCCCCCTTTAAAGGCAACTCTCCCTGCTTGCGCCCCCAATCATCACGGGCTGAGTCTTCTCCAACACGCCTCCAAAGCCCTCCCCTGCGGCGCGGGGGCTGGGACCCACCTGTCATACAGACCGGCTCCGAGCAGAAGAAGCCGAACCGCCGCGCGCGGCGCGCGCAACCACCCAGCGGTTACAAGTGACCCCCCACTTTTGCCCAGACCAACGGGCGAAAGGGGCGGGCAGCCATGCGGGCGGCATGCAACCGCGCCAAGTGGACGCGCCCCTCCGACTCCTGACAGGCCAGCACGGAGGCTCAAGCCCACGCGTCGCGCAACCGGCGCGCCGGATGCTGCATGTAAGCCACTGTACCACTTGCGCCACCGCCGCACCTCCTCGATTGCGGAACCGATACCGCGACCCGAGGCGACCTGGCACGCGACCCAGCAGCACCAGCCGGGCGCAGCGGTCAAACGCGGTCAAAAGTGGGCCGGCAGTAATGACGGTGGCAGGCGCGCAAGAGCAGCGGTCACGCCATCAGCCAAGCTCACGTCCCGTCCGGAGGCAGCAAGAGAACCCCCTCTCTCACGGTGTGAAGACGACACGCCCGTGACCCGTTCCTCGAACGGCTCGCGCACGCGCAACGGCAGCCTCGCCAACTACTCGCCCCGGCGCATTAACTCCGCGGCTCGACGGGCAGCGCGTCTGGCGGAAGCAGCTGACAACGTTTCGCCTTCGCCAAAACGACCACACCAAAAAAGGTACGCCACGTCGTTCAATTTCGTATCCTTTTCCCCTTTTCCTTCTTTCTCTATCTCTTGCAACAGGGACCGGGAAAGGGGATACCCCCAAAGGGATCCTTCCCCGTGAAGGAACTAGGCTCCGAGCCTCCTTACTGATCAGGGGTTCGAAGGCTGGCCCCCCGAAGGGTTCAACAGCCGCCTCAGATCGCGTGGGCCCGACACCCACTATTGGTCAGAGGTTCGAAGGTCGGCCCCCCGAAAGGTTCCACGACCGCCTCAGGCTACTCGGGCTCCGCGCCCATTACTGATCAGGGGTTCGAAGGCTGGCCCTCCGAAGGGTTCACAGTCGCCTCAGACACCGAGCGAGGGATGACCAGGGGTACGTTCGATACATAACCAAGGCTCGGGCTGCGCTCCCGAGGTACCCTAGGACATTTCCGAGACCAGCGGGAACGAACCTATAACGGAATCCCATCGGAGGGAGGCATCGAGCCCTCGGACCCCGTCGCCAGGGGACCGGGTCCGGCAGGTCACCCGCAGGTACTTTTGGGCGTGCCTCCGGGCCCCTAGCCGACCCCCAACGAACGGGGCACGGACGTCCACTCGGATTACCCGATTGCAGCTCACCGGAGACACCATGTTCGGTGCCCATCGAGGGTAACATGGCGCTCTCCCCCCCTCCTCCTTGCGGAAAGGCGACGTAGGGGCGTATGTAAAAAAGCCGAGTCTGTCCCTGATCGTCCTCTCGCCCTGTGCGGAGGCTCGGGGGCTGCTCTCGCAAACCCGGCTCCGGCCGAACCGTTGACAACGTCAACATACCAGCCCGAGAACTTGGGCCCCGACAGTGCACCCGGGCTACGGCCTGTTCGCATGAGGGAACCGCCAGACCAGCCGAAGCATTACGCAAGGCATTAAGACCTCGAAGGAGTGAAACCACTCCTCCAAGGCCTCGGGGGCTACACCCGGCGGGTGCGCTCGCTCGCACCCACCGGAAACAAGTGCAACCGAGAAAGGCTGGTCCCCTTGCAAAAAAGTGCGACGAAAGCCTCCAAGCGAGTGCAAACACTCCCTTCGAGGCTTGGGGGCTACTGTCGGGGACCATAATTAGGGGTACCCTCAAGACGCCTAATTCTCAGCTGGTAACCCCCATCAGCATAAAGCTGCAGAGGCCTGATGGGTTTGATTAAGTCAGGGATCAGTCCATACGAGCGACTCGATCACGCCACGCCCGAGCCTAGCCTCGGGCAAGGGCAGCCGACCCTGAGGTGTTTCCGTCTCACCCGAGGCCTCCTCTTTCACGGAAGACGCATCTCCGGCTCGCCCGAGGCCTTGCCTTCGTTAAGAAGCAACCCTGACTAAATCACCGCGCCGACCGACCAAGTCCCTGGGGCGATTAACGCAGAAAGTGAGACCGACGGGCGGCCAGGCTTTGCCAGAAGCGCCATAGGAAGCTCCGCCCGACCCAGGGCTCGGACTCGGGCTAAGGCCCCGGAAGGCGGCGAACTCCGTTCCGCCCGACCCAGGGCTCGGACTCGGGCTAAGGCCCCGGAAGACGGCGAACTCCGCTCCGCCCGACCCAGGGCTCGGACTCGGGCTAAGGCCCCGGAAGACAGCGAACTCCGTTCCGCCCGACCCAGGGCTCGGACTCGGGCTAAGGCCCCGGAAGACGGCGAACTCCGTTCCGCCCGACCCAGGGCTCGGACTCGGGCTAAGGCCCCGGAAGACGGCGAACTCCGTTCCGCCCGACCCAGGGCTCGGACTCGGGCTAAGGCCCCGGAAGACGGCGAACTCCGCTCCGCCCGACCCAGGGCTCGGACTCGGGCTAAGGCCCCGGAAGACGACGAACTCCGCTTCACCCAACCCAGGGCTCGGACTCCGCCCTGGCCTCTGCCGAATGACCTCCCCCTCGCCCGACCCAGGAGCTCGGACTCGGCCTCGGCCATGCAGGACAGACTCGACCTCGGCTTCGGAGGAGCCTCCACGTCGCCCGACCTAGGGCACGAGTCCGCCACGTCGACAGGAAGCGCCATCATCACCCTGCCCCGAGCCGACTCGGGCCGCAGAGAACAGGACCGACGTCCCATCTGGCTGGCTCCACCAAATAGGCAATGATGGTGCCCCGCTGGATCCATGACGACGGCGGCTCTCAGCTCCCTTACGGAAGCAAGGGGACGTCAGCAAGGGCCCAACCACTCCGACAGCTGTCCCTCCGCCAGGCTCCATTGCTTCTCCGACAGCCACGACGCCACTCTAGCTGGGTGCCAAGATCTCTCCGGCTGCCACCTTGGCATGTACTTAGGGCACTAGCTTTCCCTCGCTAGACACGTAGCACCTTGCTACACCCCCATTTGTACACCTGGATCCTCTCCTTACGCCTATAAAAGGAAGGACCAGGGCCTTCTTAGAGAAGGTTGGCCTCGCGGGAACGAAGGGCAGGGGCAGGCGCTCTCTTGGGGCCGCTCGCTCCCTTCACCCGCGCGGACGCTTGTAACCCCCTACTGCAAGCGCACCCGACCTGGGCGCGGGACGAACACGAAGGCCGCGGGATCTCCGACTCCCTCACGACCCGGCTCCGGCCACCTCGCTCTCGCTCTCTCCCCCCTTCGCGCTCGCCCACGCGCTCGACCCATCTGGGCTGGGGCACGCGGCACACTCACTCGTCGGCTCGGGGACCCCCCGGTCTCGAAACGCCGACAACGGTCCTAGCCACGGAGGAGGTGCGGCCCGCGGCGGACCAATCTCGACGGTGAGCAATTCCCGTCAGCACGAGACCCCGCACACCCGAATTCCTTCCTTAACGTAGTAAGCGCCACCTCAAGAACGACCGGGACTGGGCTATCGGGGTATAGAAGTAGCGGTGACGCGATTTGATGGCAGCGGCGGGGGATTCTGGTGTTCTTCTCGGGAGGTGTCAAGACAGCGGTGGGCGAGGGAAATTGGTCAGCTGGCGGGGTCCCTTGCGTCCGCCGGCTAGCCATTTATAGTCCGAGGCACAGGCGCAACGGCTGCGGCCGATTCGGCCGGGGATCCTCCGGCAAACGCGGCGGCGGACCTAGGCGACCGCGCGAGCGTGAGGGAGATGTGAGCTGTCAGAATTCCGGGCCCACGCGACAGGGACGAGAGAAGGAGCGACCGTGAATGAGTGACTGGTCCCTGGGACCCATGTGTCGGCACCAGAGCTCGGCTGGGCCGCGCGGTAGGCGTGAGGGGAGTGGGCTGAAAGTGAGACCCGAGGCCCAGGTAAGTCTCCTAATCCTTTTTCTTTTATATTTTCATTTTCTGTTTTCTTTTCCAAATTCTAAATTTCAAATTCAACTTGGTGATAGAATTTGTATTCAAATTTAGTGTTTCTTTTGATCATGCCCAATTTGAAGAAATTATTTATTCATAGATTCATTTTGCATAGTATGTTATTATTATATTTTTTTCCTTTTCTAAATTCTAAAGTGTAAATTGGATTAGGACTAATCCTCTTCTTTGATGTATTCTTGTTATCATTACCACTGTAGACAAATGCACACACCAATAAACACCAGTATGATGCATGATTTAATTGTATTTATATTCTTATTAGTCATTTATTTTCAAATGAAGTGTTCACATGTGATGATAAATGGAAAAATTTACATATAAAGGAAAGGAAATTCTCTTTTTTTTCTTTTACAAAATGGGTGTTACAAAATGCGCGCCAGCGCGCGCAGAGGTCAGGCACGCCCATGCTGGCGCACCGGACACTCTACAGTACATGTCCGGTGCGCCACCGGACATCCAGGCGGGCCCAGAAGTCAGAGCTCTAACGGTCGGAACCCAACGGCTTTGGTGACGTGGCTGGCGCACCGGACTGTCCGGTGTGCACCGGACTGTCCGGTGTGCACCGGACTGTCCGGTGCACCATACGACAGCCAGCCTGCACCAAACGGCTAGTTTGGTGGTTGGGGCTATAAATACCCCCAACCACCCCACATTCAAGTCATCCAAGTTTTCCACTTTCCAACTACTTACAAGAGCTCTAGCATTCAATTCTAGACACAACAAAGAGATCAAATCCTCTCCAAACTCCACACAACGCTCTAGTGATTAGTGAGAGAGATTTGCTTGTGTTCTTTCGAGCTCTTGCGCTTGGATTGCTTTCTTCTTTCTTTGATTCTTCATTGCGATCAAACTCACTTGTAATTGAGGCAAGAGACACCAATCTTGTGGTGGTCCTTGTGGGAACTTTGTGTTCCAAGTGATTGAGAAGGAAAGCTCACTCGGTCCGAGGGACCGTTTGAGAGAGGGTAAGGGTTGAAAGAGACCCGGCCTTTGTGGCCTCCTCAACGGGGAGTAGGTTTGAGAGAACCGAACCTCGGTAAAAAAAATCCGCGTGTCTCACTTCATTATTCGCTTGCGATTTGTTTTGCACCCTCTCTCTCGGACTCTATTATATTTCTAACGCTAACCCGGCTTGTAGTTGTGATTATTTTTGAGAATTTCAGTTTCGCCCTATTCACCCCCTTCTAGGCGACTTTCAATTGGTATCAGAGCCCGGTGCTTCATTAGAGCCTAACCGCTCGAAGTGATGTCGGGAGATCACACCAAGAGGGAGATGGAGACCGGCGACAAGCCCACTACGAGCCAAGGGAGCACTTCATCGGAAGAGTCCCGCATCAAGAGGAAGGAGAAGAAGAAGGACTCCTCCAAACGGAAGGAGAAAAGATCTTCTTCACACCACAAAGAGAAGAAGGAAAAATCTTCTTCCCACAAGTCGCATCGGAAAGGCGACAAGCACAAGAGGATGAGGAAAGTGGTCTACTACGAGACCGACACTTCATCAACATCGACCTCCGACTCCGATGCGCCGTCCGTAACTTCTAAGCGCTAAGAGCGTAAGAAGTATAGTAAGATTCCCCTACGCTACCCTCGCATTTCTAAACATACACCTCTGCTTTCCGTCCCATTAGGCAAACCACCAATGTTTGATGGTGAAGATTATGCTAGGTGGAGTGATTTAATGCGATTTCATCTAACCTCACTCCACAAAAGTATATGGGATGTTGTTGAGTTTGGTGTACAGGTACCATCCGTAGGGGATGAAGATTATGATACGGACGAAGTGGCCCAAATCGAGCACTTCAACTCCCAAGCCACAACCATACTTCTCGCCTCTCTAAGTAGAGAGGAATATAACAAGGTGCAAGGATTGAAGAATGCAAAGGAGATTTGGGACCTACTCAAGACCGCGCACGAGGGTGATGAACTCACCAAGATCACCAAGCGGGAAACGATCGAGGGGGAGCTCGGTCGCTTCCGTCTTCGCCAAGGGGAGGAGCCACAAGATATGTACAACCGGCTCAAAACCTTGGTGAACCAAGTGCGCAACCTCGGGAGCAAGAAGTGGGACGACCACGAGGTGGTTAAGGTTATTCTAAGATCTCTTATTTTCCTTAACCCTATTCAAGTTCAATTGATTCGTGGCAACCCAAGATATACACTAATGACTCCCGAGGAAGTAATCGGGAATTTTGTGAGCTTTGAATGTATGATTAAAGGCTCAAAGAAGATCAACGAGCTTGATGAACCCTCCACGTCCGAAGCACAACCGGTGGCATTCAAGGCGACGGAGGAGAAGAAGGAGGAGTCTACACCGAGTAGACAACCAATTGACGCCTCCAAGCTCGACAATGAGGAGATGGCTTTAATCATCAAAAGCTTTCGCCAAATCCTCAAGCAACGGAAGGGGAAGGATTACAAATCCCGTTCCAAGAAGGTTTGCTACAAGTGTGGTAAGCCCGGTCACTTTATTGCTAAATGTCCATTATCAAGTGACAGTGACAGGGATAACGACAAGAAGGGCAAGAGGAGAGAAAAGAAGAGGTACCACAAGAAGAAGGGCGGTGATGCCCACGTGTGCCGCGAGTGGAACTCCGACGAGAGCTCCACCGACTCCTCCTCCGACGACGAGGACGCCGCCAACATCGCCGTCACCAAGGGACTCCTCTTCCCCAACGTCGGCCACAAGTGCCTCATGGCAAAGGACGGCAAAAGGAAGAAGGTTAAATCTAAATCCTCCACTAAATATGAGTCCTCTAGTGATGATAATGCTAGTGATGAGGAAAATAATTTGCGTACCCTTTTTGCCAACCTTAACATGGAACAAAAGGAAAAATTGAATGAATTGATTAGTGCTATTCATGAAAAAGATGACCTTTTGGATTCCCAAGAGGATTTTCTAATTAAATAAAACAAGAAACATATTAAGGTTAAGAATGCTTATGCTCTAGAGGTAGAAAAATGTGAGAAATTATCTAGTGAGCTAAGCACATACCATGACACTATTGCCAACCTTAGAAATGAAAATGCTAAATTGATCGCTAAGGTTGATTCTCATGTTTGTGATGCTTCAATTCCCAATCTTAGAAATGATAATGATAATTTGCTTGCTAAGATTAAGGAATTGAATGATTCTCTTGCTAGCCTTAGAGTAGAAAATGAAAATTTGATTGCTAAGGCTAAAGATTTTTATGTTTGCAATTGTCGGCGTTCCGAGACCGGGGGGTCCCCGAGCCGACGAGTGAGAGTGCCGCGTGCCCCAGCCCAGATGGGTCGAGCGCGTGGGCGAGCGCGAAGGGGGGAACAGAGAGAGAGGTCGGTGGCCGGAGCCGGGTCGTGAGGGAGTCGGAGAATTCCCGCGGCCTTCGTGTTCGTCCCGCGCCCAGGTCGGGTGCGCTTGCAGTAGGGGGTTACAAGCGTCCGCGCGAGGTGAGGGGAAGCGAGCGGCCCCGAGAGAGCGCCTGCCCCTGCCCTTCGTCCCCGCGAGGCCAACCTTCTCTAAGAAGGCCCTGGTCCTTCCTTTTATAGTCGTAAGGAGAGGATCCAGGTGTACAAGATGGGGGTGTAGCAAGGTGCTACGTGTCTAGCGAGAGAGAGCTAGCGCCCTATGTACATGCCAAGGTGGCAGCCGGAGAGATCTTGGCACCCTGTTGGTGTGGCGTCGTGGCTGTTGGAGGAGTAACGGAGCCGGACGGGGAGACAGCTGTCGGAGTGGCTGGGCCCTTGCTGACGTCCTCCTGCTTTCGTAAGGGAGCTGAGAGTCGCCGTCGTCATGGTCTAGCGGGGCGCCATCATTTGCCTATCTGGCGTGGCTGGCCAGATGGGACACCGGTCTTGTTCTCTGCGACCCAAGTCGGCTCAGGGCAGGGTGATGATGGCGCTTCCTGTTGACGTGGCGGTCTCGTGTCCTAGGTCGGGCGTCGTGGAGGCTCCTCCGAAGCCGAGGTCGAGTCCGTCCTGCAAGACAGAGGCAAAGTCCGAGCCCTGGGTCGGGCGAGGCGGAGATCGTTCGGCAGAGGCCGAGGCGGAGTCCGAGCCCTGGGTCAGGCGAGGCGGAGTTCGTCGTCTTCCGGGGCCTTAGCCCGAGTCCGAGCCCTTGGTCGGGCGGAGCGGAGTTCGCCGTCTTCCGGGGCCTTAGCCCGAGTCCGAGCCCTGGGTCGGGCGGAGCGGAGTTCGCCGTCTTCCGGGGCCTTAGCCCGAGTCCGAGCCCTGGGTCGGGCGGAGCGGAGTTCGCCGTCTTCCGGGGCCTTAGCCCGAGTCCGAGCCCTGGGTCGGGCGGAGCCTCCTATGGCACCTCTGGCGAAGTCTGGTCGCCCGTTGGTCTTACCTTTTGCGTTAAACGCCCCGGTGACTCGGTCGGTTGGCGCGGTGATTTAGTCAGGGTTTCTTCTTATCGAAGGCGGGGCCTAGGGCGAGCCGGAGATGCGTCTGCCGTGAAAGAGGAGGCCTCAGGCGAGACGGAGTCATCTTAGGGTCGGCTGCCCTCGCCCGAGGCTAGGCTCGGGCGTGGCGTGGTCAAGTCACTCGTATGGACTGATCCCTGACTTAATCAAACCCATCAGGCCTCTGCAGCTTTATGCTGATGGGGGTTACCAGCTGAGAATTAGGCGTCTTGAGGGTACCCCTAATTATGGTCCCCGACAGTAGCCCCCGTGCCTCGAAGAGAGTGTTAACACTCGCTTGGAGGCTTGCGTCGCACTTTTTTGCAAGGGGACCAGCCTTTCTCGGTGGTACTTTGTTCCGGTGGGTGCGCGCGAGCGCACCCGCCGGGTGTAGCCCCCGAGGCCTCGGAGGAGTGGTTTCACTCCTTCGAGGTCTTAATGCCTTGCGTAATGCCTCGGCTGGTCTGGCGGTTCCCTCATGCGAGCAGGGCGTAACCCAGGTGCACTGTCGGGGCCCAAGTTCTCGGGCTGGTATGTTGACGCTGTCAACGGTTCGGCCGGAGCCGGGTTTGCGAGAGCAGCCCCCGAGCCTTCGCACGGAGCGAGAGGACGATCAGGGACAGACTCGACTTTTTATATACGCCCCTACGTCGCCTTTCCGCAAGGAGGAGGGGGGGAGTGCGCCATGTTACCCTCGATGGGCACCGAACATGGTGTCTCCGGTGAGCTGCAATCGGGTAATCCGAGTGGACGTCCGTGCCCCATTCGTTGGGGGTCGGCTAGGGGCCCGGAGGCACGCCCAAAAGTACCTGCGGGTGATCTGCCGGACCCGGTCCCCTAGCGACGGGGTCCGAGGGCTCGTTGCCTCCCTCCGATGGGATTCCGTTACAGAGTCGTTCCCGCTGGTCTCGGAAATGTCCTAGGGTACCTCGGGAGCGCAGCCCGAGCCTTGGTTATGTATCGAACGTACCCCTGGTCATCCCTCGCTCGGCGTCTGAGGCGACTGTGAACCCTTCGACAGGCCAGCCTTCGAACCCCTGATCAGTAGGGGGCATGGAGCCCTAGTAGCCTGAGGCGGTCATGGAACCCTTCGGGAGGCCGACCTTCGAACCCCTGACCAGTAGTGGGTGTCGGGCCCACGCGATCTGAGGCGGCTGTTGAACCCCTCGGGGGGCCAGCCTTCGAACCCCTGATCAGTAGGGAGGCTCGGAGCCTAGTTCCTTCACGGGGAAGGATCCCTTTGGGGTTATCCCCCTTCTCGGTCCCTGTTGCAAGAGATAGAGAAAGAAGGAAAAGGGAAAAAGGATTCGAAATTGAACGTCGTGGCGTACCTTTTTCGGCGTGGTCGTTTTGGCGGAGGCGAAGCGTCGCCAGCTGCCCCTGCCAGAAACGTCACCTGTTCCGCCGCGGAGTTAATGTGCCGGGGTAAGCGGTCGGCGAGGCTGCCGTTGCGTGCGCGAGCCGTTCGAGGAACGGCTGTTTTGCTTCGCGTTTTTTGAACCCCGCGTCCGGTTCGGGCGGTACGTTGGAACCGTCTCGACCTTGGCCTTTATGTGCCGCGGAGAGGGTCCAGTGACGGTTCTCGACTCCACTTCTCGCCTTCTTCTCAGGTTTTTCGCAGCCTGAGAGATCTAGCCAGGAAAAGGAAACCGCCCTCCCCTGTCCTTCACGCCGCCACCCCTTCTGCCTTGGCGATGGCTGACCGGGTGACCATCCTCTCGCCGCGCGACCCGTGGCCCTTCTCCACGGTGACGGCGGGTGACCTGGAGGGCCTCGTCGACGAGGGTTTGCTCCGCCCCCTCACCGATAAGGAGCGGCCGGAATGGATTCCTCCCGCGGGCGGAGTCGCTCCATCCCCTCCGCCGGGGTATGTCGTGAGCTTCATCTCCTTCCATGAGCGGGGATTTGGAGTGCCGTCGAGCCGCTTCATGCGGGCCATCCTGTTCCACTACGGGGTGGAACTGCACAACCTCACCCCCAACTCCATCGCGCAAGCCGCTATCTTTGTAGCGGTGTGCGAGGGGTACCTGGGGATCGCCCCCCATTGGGATTTGTGGACTCACCTCTTCTTTGCCGAGCTTTTTGCTTCGTCGACGAGGGAGAGGAAGGTCCGTGCGGCGGTGCGGGCCGGCGGCTGCACCCTCTTGCTGAGGCAGTCGCGGTCGTTGCAGTATATTCCTGCCGTCCTTTCATCCTCAAACAAGGGCTGGCATCGCCGGTGGTTCTACCTCCGGAATGACGGAGGGTCGCTCCCGCCGTTCTCCCAGCGGGTTGTCACCGCCGCCCCCGACGCCTGGCGCCACGGGACTCCCCACGAGAGGCAGAAGAAACTCGAACCTCTTCTCCAGGCCCTGAAGGCGTTGCGGGAGGAAGGGCTCACCGCCGCGGGAGTGGTTGCCGCCATCCACCGCCGGAGGGTGCTCCCCCTGGCGGAGCGGCGGTTGTCGCTTTGGGAGATGACCCAGGAGGCCGACTGGGAGGGGTCACGGATGTCCCCTGATCCTCTTCCCCACGATGCCCTCCACCGGCGGGTGTCGGCCGCGATGGGGAAGTCGGACCCCCACGCCTTCTCCCAGCCTCGAATGCGCCCCGACCAGGGGTGCGTCGCTCTGGTGAGTGTTCGTCCCTTTCTTCTTCACATTCCGGGTTGCTCCTGATTCTCACTATCGGGTTTCTTTCTCCCCCCTTTTTAGGAGGTGGGGCGGCACAAACCCTCCCTGCCGCCGGTCCCGGAGGACGCGGTGGGTCGGGCGGCGCGGCGGGTCGCCGCGGAGGAGGAGAAGAAGAAAAAGGATGCGGAGAAGGCCCGGGCCCGCAGGCGGCGGCGGGCTCGGGACGCCCTGGAGAAACGCCGTCGTCAGCAGGAGAGGGAAGGGCTTCCCAGGGAGCCGTCGCCTGAGACGTCCGATGATGACGACGACGACGACGACGAAGAGGAGGAGGACGACATGGCCGCTCGTCTCGGCCTCAGCCCCGGCTTGGGATGTGGCCGGGGGTCGTCGAGCCAGCCCCCGAGCGGGCCTACGTCGTCGGTCCCTGGAGCCGAGGTGCCGGATCCCCGACCTGAGGAGCGGGGGCAACCCGAGAGGGTTCTCGACCCTTCGGCTAAAGGAGCCGACGCGACTCCAGGAGGCCGGGCCGAGGGGTTCGTTCCTCGGGAACCGTCGCCCGTGTCGGCGGCACTAGGGGGCGGTCCTCAGGTCGCCATGGCGGCGCCTGGGCAGTCCGCCTCCCGGGCCTCAGGGGCATCCGAGGCGAGGGCGGCGTCGGGGCCGTTGGTGAGGCGGACCTCGGCGGTGGTTCCAGGAAGCGGGAGCCAAGAGACCTCCCCCCAGACACCGTGGATCATGATCCGGAGCGGGTAGGTACCTTGGGATGTCTCCGTCCCGGCGCTTTATTCATATGTCTGGGCCGTGATTTTCCCTTTCTTGTTTTCTCCAGCAAACGGAGCCATGGCCCTACCGATCTGGCGCCTCGGAAGGCCCTCAAGACGGCGTTGGTCCAGGTAGCTGGCGCCACCTCGGGCCCTGCCGCTCAGCCGATCCTTTCGCAGGGTGCTCCGCCGTACGGGGCTCAGGCGTCGCATGTTCTGGGGGAGCAGGTCCTCGAGGCGGGCTCCTCTGCCGAGGTGGCCATCATGATCGGGGAGGCGGCCGGCACCGATGCGGTCCCGAGCTCGCCAGCCATGTTGGCCATGCCGGCGTCTGCCGCTACCGCAGTTGGCACCGTCCCAGTCGGGGAGCGTACGGTTGCCGCCAAAATTGAGACGACCGCAGAGTCGGCGCCCGGAGCCTCGGAAGAGGTGGGCGCGGACGCGCAGTGCTTCCAGGCGGGCGGCAGCCTTGTTGCTGTGCGGCGGAGCCCCGAGGCCCGGGGCCAGTTGCTCCGATTCCGGACCCGTGAGGCTTCGGGCCCTATCTTCGTTCTTGACGACGAAGAGGAGGACCAGTCCTGGGACGAGCTCCGCAAGCGTGCGGAGGCGTCAGTGGGGTTGCTCCGATCGTCGCTGGAGGTTCTCTGCGGGGACGTCCCCAAAATCCTTCAGGTAATGGCTTCAGGCATACCTTCTTGTTTCTGCGAGTGAGGCGTTCGCCGTGATATCTTGTTTTCCTTTCCAGGATCTGACGGACCGGAGCGCTGCCAAGTCGTCGTTCATTCGCCGCGAGGCCGTCGTCTGGGGCTCGCTATGGTCCCTGAGGACTTCGCTCGCCGGAGCTACCGCGCGCCTTTCTCAGCAGGACGCTAAGATAGCGGACCTCCAGCTGCTCTGTGCTGATCTGAAGGCCGAGGCGGCGGCAGCGCGCACGGAGGTGCTACAACGGCGGTCGGAGCTCGCCCAGGTTGCCGAGGAGCGGGACCAATCTCGGGGCCAGGCTGCCGAGGCCGAGAGCCGGGCCAAGATCCTTGCGGCCGATCTGGCCGCAGCCCAAGTCGCAGCCTCAGAGCAGCGCGTCCGAGCCAGAGGTATGGCCCGACCGTCCTTGGTTCTCGATCTTGTCTGTTTCTTCCGCTTGTGTTTGAGGTCTTTCTTCTGGTTGCTCGCAGAGCTCGAGTCTGCCCTCGACGAGTCTGCCAAGGCGCTTGCCGAGGCGCTCGACGGGGCTGCCGAGCAAAGGGAGGCCGATCTTGCGGCCATGTCCGAGGCCGTCTCGGAGGTCTATCGGAAACTCGGTCCCGGCGACGTCCCTTCAGGAAGCTCTCCCCAAAGCCGCCTTCAAGCCCTAGGTGATTACGCGCGCGGTAAAGTCCGCGGGGCGCTGCACCACGGCGTCAGGCGGGCCTTCGCCGTGCTCGCTTCCCACTACGTTGTGGACTTGGAGCGGGTCAGCGAGGGATACTGCTTGCCTGATGAAGACGAGGCTGCCCTAGCGGAAGTTCAGCGGCTCGACGCGGTCGCTGCGGGTCCGAGCGCGGCGCTGGCGACCGTCTTCGAAGCGGAGATTCTTCCTCCTGCGCCGCCGCCGGAAGCGGAGGCGGATCTTACCGACGGCGGGGGTGGAGTTGAGGGCGCGGCTCCTGCCCGAGGCGGCGCCTGATTTTTGTTGGGACAATTTCTATTGGATGTGTGATTTGCCGCGGCCACCGAGGCCTAGACATTTTACTTTTCTTCCGTGAAGTTATGCTCCTTTTCGTTTCGATTTTCGCGCCTGGCCCGTAGTGTCGACAACAGGGTGATTTCCCGAGCTGGGTCCTTTCTCGTGGCAAGCGACGAGTGAGGTGTCCCTAGCCCGGAGGCATAGGTGTTTCCTGGCTCAGTCGGTCTCGCCATTTACTCGTACCCAAGTTCGCTCCTCGGGACCCTGCTTCTGACGCATCCGGGAGAACGCAAAAAACCCTTCTTGACCGAAAAAGAGTTTTTCTGACGCGGAACGGTACGTCCAAACTCGATGAGAGGGGTTCCCCCTTTTTAGCCCCCGAGGGAGGGTCGGGCTCTGCCAGGGCGAGGTCGACCCTTCCTTGATGACCGATTCTTATGTGTGAGTGGGAAAAGGGCGCAGCCCCCGGGCATCGTTCGCGCAGAGGCCGTTTGGCGAGTCAAGCTCCTGCCCAGATATCCGGCGAGTGCTCGGTGACATCCCTCGGTATGCCGGGCATGCCCGAGGGTCCCCACGCAAAAATGTCGACGTTTGCGCGAGGAAAATCGACGAGTACTGCTCCTTATTTGGGGCCGAGTCCAGAACTGATCCGGACATGCTTGGAGGCGTCGCCACTGGCGTCGAGAGGGACGTCCTTGACCGTCTCCGCTGGCTCGAAGTTGCCGGCATGTCGCTTCGCATCCGGCACCTCTCGGGAGAGGCTTTCCAGGTCGGCTATGAGGGCCTCGGACTCGGCGAGGGCCTCGGCGTACTCCACGCACTCCACATCGCATTCGAATGCGTGTTTGTACGTGGGGCCGACGGTGATGACCCCGTTGAGGCCCGGCATCTTGAGCTTCAGGTAAGTGTAGTTGGGGATGGCCATGAACTTCGCGTAGCATGGCCTTCCCAACACTGCGTGGTAGGTTCCTCGGAACCCGACCACCTCGAACGTCAAAGTCTCCCTTCGGAAGTTGGAGGGTGTTCCGAAGCAGACAGGGAGGTCGAGCTGTCCGAGGGGCTGGACGCGCTTCCCGGGAATGATCCCGTGGAAGGGCGCAGCGCCTGCTCGGACGGATGACAGGTCGACGCGCAGGAGCCTGAGGGTCTCGGCGTAGATGATGTTGAGGCAGCTACCTCCATCCATCAGGACCTTGGTGAGCCTGGCGTCGCCGATGACGGGGTCGACGACGAGCGGGTACTTCCCCGGGCTCGGCACGTGGTCGGGGTGGTCGTCCCAGTCGAAGGTGATGGGCTTGTCGGACCAGTCTAGGTAGACTGGCGCCGCCACCTTTACCGAGCAGACCTCCCGACGCTCTTGCTTTCGATGCCGAGCCGAGGCGTTTGCCGCGTGCCCTCCGCAGATTATGAAGCAATCGCGGACCTCTGGGAACTCTCCTGCTTGGCGATCCTCCCTTTTGTCGTCGTCGCGGGCCTTGCCACCCTCTGTAGGTGGCCCGGCCCTGTGGAAGTGGCGCCGAAGCATGACGCACTCTTCGAGGGTGTGCTTGACGGGCCCCTGATGGTAGGGGCACGTCTCCTTGAGTGCCTTGTCGAAGAGGTTAGCACCTCCGGGGGGCTTCCGAGGGTTCTTGTGCTCGGCGGCGGCGACAAGGTCTGCATCGGGAACGTCGCGTTTCGCTTGCGACTTCCTCCTGCCTTTCTTCTTGGCGCCACGCGGAGTAGACGCCTCGGGAGCATCTTCCGACGGGCGGCCCTGGGGCTGCTTGTCCTTTCGGAAGATGGCCTCTACCGCCTCCTGGCCGGAGGCGAACTTGGTGGCGATGTCCATCAGCTCGCTCGCCCTGGTGGGGGTCTTGCGACCCAGCTTGCTCACCAGGTCGCGGCAGGTGGTGCCGGCGAGGAACGCGCCGATGACATCGGAGTCGGTGATGTTGGGCAGCTCGGTGCGCTGCTTCGAGAACTGCCGGATGTAGTCCCGAAGAGACTCTCCCGGCAGTTGCCGACAGCTTCGGAGGTCCCAGGAATTCTCGGGGCGCACGTACGTGCCCTGGAAGTTCCCGGCGAAAGCCTGGACCAAATCTTCCCAGTTGGAAATCTGCCCCGGAGGCAGGTGCTCCAACCAGGCACGAGCGGTGTCGGAGAGAAACAGGGGGAGGTTTCGGATGATGAGGTTGTCATCGTCCGTCCCACCCAGTTGATAGGCCAGGCGGTAGTCCGCAAGCCACAATTCCGGTCTCGTCTCCCCCGAGTACTTCGTGATAGTAGTCGGGGGTCGGAATCGGGGCGGAAACGGCGCCCGCCGAATGGCTCGGCTAAAGACCTGCGGACCGGGTGGTTCGGGCGAGGGACTCCGATCCTCCCCGCTGTCGTAGCGTCCCCCACGCCTGGGGTGGTAGCCTCGGCGCACCCTTTCGTCGAGGCGTGCCCGACGGTCACGATGAGGGTGCTCGTCGCTGAGGTGGCCCGGGGCCGCAGGCGCGGTGTTGCGCGTGCGCCCGGTGAAGACCGAGGCTTCCCGCGTGAGTCGGGAAGTCGCGGCACGAGGTTCCGAGGGGTATCCCTGCCTTCGGGAGGCAGAGCTCTCGGCCCGCCGGGCCGCAGCGCCTTCCAGGAGATGCTTGAGTTCTCCCTGGATTCGCCGACCCTCGGTGGTTGATGACTCCGGCATCGCGCGGAGGAGCATCGCTGCGGCGGCCAGGTCCTGACCAGTCCCGCCGGATGCGGGTGGCGGCTTGTCCCTGGCATCGTTGGCGATGCGGTGCTGGAAACCTTGGGGCAGGTGACGTATTCCTCCGGCCGGGGGTTGGCTCGCCCATACCTGCCCGATGTTCTGGCGGATTGCCTCGAGCGCTCCTGCTCCCTCATCGAGCCCGGCCTGCGCCCCGCGGACTTGCTCGAGCTGTGGGTCGTGACCCCCCGTCGGAACGGGGACCACAGCTAGCTCCCGCGGGATGTCGGCGCGAGGCGCTGGCCTAGGGGGATCACCATCCTCCGGCATGCCGAGACAGCCGCCTCCGGAGGGCTCCCCTAGCTCGATGTGGAAACATTCGCGACTCGGGCCGCAGTCCTTGTCGCCAAGGCTGCGGCTGCCGTCGGAACAGTCGGAGAGGCAGTAGTCACATGCGGTCATGAAGTCCCGCATGGCACTAGGGTTGCCAGATCCGGAGAAATCCCAGTAGATGCTGGGGTCGTCATCTTCCTCGGACCCAGAGGGTCCGTAGGTCGAGACACCCGTCAATCGGTCCCAAGGCGACCGCACACGAAACCCCAGAGAGGTTGCACTCGCATCAATGTGAGCGCCCGCCAAAGCGAGGTCGCCAGGCGGGCTGAGGCCGAGTCGAAATGACGAAAGATGGGTAGCAGTCGGTACCTTTTTGTTGACGAGGAGCGATGAAGTCATGTCGGGGGCAGATCGCGTCGTCGTCTTGGGTACGAGGGCGACGTCCTGCAGGCCTTCCGTGAGCATGCTGGCGTCGTCCACTTGCTCGGAGTCGACGTGTTGCGGGGGGATGGCGCTCGCCTTTGCCTCGAACGCGAGGGCGACGCTTGGCGTGTCCTCCGTTGGGGCGCCGGGGATGTCGATTTGCTCGACAGCCGTCGGAGCGCGATCTCCCGCTCGGCCCCGGTTGCCCCGCCTCCTCCTCCTCCGATGGCGAGGGAGAGGATGGGGCGAGCTCGAAAGTTGTCCTTCCCCCACGCGGGAAAGACGTCGTCGATTCCGCCGCCGGCGGGCGGGCTGTCCGCCACCAATGTCGCTGTCGCGCGGCGGTGGAAGGAGTACCATGTCGTAGTCGCCGTCGAGAGACATGAACTCGAGGTTCCCGAAACGGAGCACCGTCCCGGGTTGAAGAGGTCGTTGGAGACTGCCCATCTGGAGCTTGACGGGAAACTGCTCGTCAACACGCAGCAGGCCCCTACCTGGCGCGCCAACTGTCGGCGTTCCGAGACCGGGGGGTCCCCGAGCCGACGAGTGAGAGTGCCGCGTGCCCCAGCCCAGATGGGTCGAGCGCGTGGGCGAGCGCGAAGGGGGGAACAGAGAGAGAGGTCGGTGGCCGGAGCCGGGTCGTGAGGGAGTCGGAGAATTCCCGCGGCCTTCGTGTTCGTCCCGCGCCCAGGTCGGGTGCGCTTGCAGTAGGGGGTTACAAGCGTCCGCGCGAGGTGAGGGGAAGCGAGCGGCCCCGAGAGAGCGCCTGCCCCTGCCCTTCGTCCCCGCGAGGCCAACCTTCTCTAAGAAGGCCCTGGTCCTTCCTTTTATAGTCGTAAGGAGAGGATCCAGGTGTACAAGATGGGGGTGTAGCAAGGTGCTACGTGTCTAGCGAGAGAGAGCTAGCGCCCTATGTACATGCCAAGGTGGCAGCCGGAGAGATCTTGGCACCCTGTTGGTGTGGCGTCGCGGCTGTTGGAGGAGTAACGGAGCCGGACGGGGAGACAGCTGTCGGAGTGGCTGGGCCCTTGCTGACGTCCTCCTGCTTTCGTAAGGGAGCTGAGAGTCGCCGTCGTCATGGTCTAGCGGGGCGCCATCATTTGCCTATCTGGCGTGGCTGGCCAGATGGGACGCCGGTCTTGTTCTCTGCGACCCAAGTCGGCTCAGGGCAGGGTGATGATGGCGCTTCCTGTTGACGTGGCGGTCTCGTGTCCTAGGTCGGGCGTCGTGGAGGCTCCTCCGAAGCCGAGGTCGAGTCCGTCCTGCAAGACAGAGGCAAAGTCCGAGCCCTGGGTCGGGCGAGGCGGAGATCGTTCGGCAGAGGCCGAGGCGGAGTCCGAGCCCTGGGTCGGGCGATGCGGAGTTCGTCGTCTTCCGGGGCCTTAGCCCGAGTCCGAGCCCTTGGTCGGGCGGAGCGGAGTTCGCCGTCTTCCGGGGCCTTAGCCCGAGTCCGAGCCCTGGGTCGGGCGGAGCGGAGTTCGCCGTCTTCCGGGGCCTTAGCCCGAGTCCGAGCCCTGGGTCGGGCGGAGCGGAGTTCGCCGTCTTCCGGGGCCTTAGCCCGAGTCCGAGCCCTGGGTCGGGCGGAGCCTCCTATGGCACCTCTGGCGAAGTCTGGTCGCCCGTTGGTCTTACCTTTTGCGTTAAACGCCCCGGTGACTCGGTCGGTTGGCGCGGTGATTTAGTCAGGGTTTCTTCTTATCGAAGGCGGGGCCTAGGGCGAGCCGGAGATGCGTCTGCCGTGAAAGAGGAGGCCTCAGGCGAGACGGAGTCATCTTAGGGTCGGTTGCCCTCGCCCGAGGCTAGGCTCGGGCGTGGCGTGGTCAAGTCACTCGTATGGACTGATCCCTGACTTAATCAAACCCATCAGGCCTCTGCAGCTTTATGCTGATGGGGGTTACCAGCTGAGAATTAGGCGTCTTGAGGGTACCCCTAATTATGGTCCCCGACAGCAATACTACTATTTCCGACCTTAGAACTAAGAATGATATGTTGCATGCTAAGGTTGTAGAATTAAAATCTTGCAAACCCTCTACATCTACCGTTGAGCACACTTCTATTTGTACTAGATGTAGAGATGTTGATATTGATGCTATTCATGATCATATGGCTTTAATTAAACAACAAAATGATCATATAGCAAAATTAGATGCTAAAATTGCCGAGCATAACTTAGAAAATGAAAAATTTAAATTTGCTAGAAGTATGCTCTATAATGGGAGACGCCCTGGCATCAAGGATGGCATTGGCTTCCACAGGGGAGAAGAAGATGTTCTCCTCATATGAGAAAAACCAAGATCCCCAACGAGCTATCACATTCGGGGATGGAAATCAAGGTTTGGTCAAAGGATTGGGTAAAATTGCTATATCACCTGACCATACTATTTCCAATGTTTTCCTTGTAGATTCTTTAGATTACAATTTGCTTTCTATATCTCAATTATGTCAAATGGGCTACAACTGTCTCTTTACTGATGTAGGTGTCACTGTCTTTAGAAGAAGTGATGATTCAATAGCATTTAAGGGTGTGTTAGAGGGTCAGCTATACTTGGTAGATTTTGATAGAGCTGAACTCGACACATGCTTAATTGCTAAGACTAACATGGGTTGGCTCTGGCATCGCCGACTAGCCCACGTTGGGATGAAGAATCTTCATAAGCTTCTAAAGGGAGAGCACATTTTAGGATTAACCAATGTTCATTTTGAGAAAGACAGGATTTGTAGCGCATGCCAAGCCGGGAAGCAAGTTGGTACTCATCATCCACACAAGAACATCATGACAAGTGACAGACCACTGGAACTCCTACACATGGATTTATTCGGCCCGATTGCTTACATAAGCATCGGCGGGAGTAAGTACTGTCTAGTTATTGTGGATGATTATTCTCGCTTCACTTGGGTGTTCTTTTTGCAGGAAAAATCTCATACCCAAGAGACCTTAAAGGGATTCTTGAGACGGGCTCAAAATGAGTTCGACTTAAGGATCAAGAAAATTCGAAGCGACAACGGGACGGAGTTCAAGAACTCTCAAATCGAAGGCTTCCTTGAGGAGGAGGGCATCAAGCATGAGTTCTCTTCTCCCTACACCCCACAACAAAATGGTGTAGTGGAGAGGAAGAATCGAACTCTATTGGACATGGCAAGAACCATGCTTGATGAGTACAAGACACCGGATCGGTTTTGGGCCGAGGCGGTCAACACCGCCTGCTACGCCATCAACCGGCTATATCTACACCGAATCCTCAAGAAGACATCATACGAACTCTTCACTGGTAAAAAGCCCAATATTTCATATTTTAGAGTTTTTGGTAGCAAATGCTTTATTCTTGTTAAGAGAGGTAGAAAATCTAAATTTGCTCCTAAAACACAAGGGCATATAGAGTCTTTAACAAGTCCTCAGGACTTGTTGAAGTTTCTTGTGACGTTGTGTTTGATGAGACTAACGGCTCTCAAGTAGAGCAAGTTGATCTTGATGAGATAGGTGAAGAACAGGCTCCGTGCATCGCGCTAAAGAACATGTCCATTGGGGATGTGTGTCCTAAGGAATCCGAAGAGCCTCCAAATGTATAAGATCAACCATCCTACTCCACGCAAGCATCTCCACCAACCCAAAATGAGGACGAGGCTCAAGTTGATGAAGAAGAAGATCAAAGAGATGAGCCACTTCAAGATGACGGCAACGATCAAGGGGGAGATGCAAATGATCAAGACAAGGAGGATGAAGAACCAAGGCCGCCACACCCAAGAGTCCACCAAGCAATCCAACGAGATCACCTCGTCGACACCATCCTCGGCGACATTCATAAGGGGGTAACTACTCGATCTCGTGTTGCACGTTTTTGTGAGCATTACTCTTTTGTTTCCTCTATTGAGCCACACAGGGTAGAGGAAGCACTACAAGATTTGGATTGGGTGATGGCGATGCAAGAGGAGCTCAACAACTTCACGAGGAATGAGGTATGGCATTTAGTTCCACGTCCTAACCAAAATGTTGTAGGAACCAAGTGGGTCTTCCGCAACAAGCAAGATGAGCATGGTGTGGTGACAAGGAACAAAGCTCGACTTGTGGCCAAGGGGTATTCACAAGTCGAAGGTTTGGATTTCGGTGAAACCTATGCACCCGTAGCTAGGCTTGAGTCAATTCGTATATTATTGGCCTATGCTACTTACCATGGCTTCAAGCTCTACCAAATGGACGTGAAGAGTGCCTTCCTCAACGGACCAATCAAGGAGGAGGTATATGTTGAGCAACCTCCCGGCTTTGAAGATAGTGAGTACCCTAACCATGTCTATAGGCTCTCTAAGGCGCTTTATGGGCTCAAGCAAGCCCCAAGAGCATGGTATGAATGCCTTAGAGATTTCCTTATTGCTAATGGCTTCAAAGTCGGCAAGGCCGATCCTACTTTGTTCACTAAAACTCTTGACAATGATTTGTTCGTATGCCAAATTTATGTTGATGATATTATATTTGGGTCTACTAACGAATCTACATGTGAAGAATTTAGTAGGATCATGACACAAAAATTCGAGATGTCTATGATGGGGGAGTTGAAGTATTTTCTAGGATTTCAAGTCAAGCAACTCCAAGAAGGCACCTTCATTTGCCAAACGAAGTACACACAAGACATTCTAACCAAGTTTGGAATGAAGGATGCCAAGCCCATCAAGACACCCATGGGAACCAATGGGCATCTCGACCTCGACACGGGAGGTAAGTCCGTGGATCAAAAGGTATACCGGTCGATGATTGGTTCATTACTTTATTTATGTGCATCTCGACCGGACATTATGCTTTCCGTTTGCATGTGTGCAAGATTCCAAGCCGACCCTAAGGAATCACACCTTACGGCCGTAAAACGATTCTTGAGATATTTGGCTTATACTCCTAAGTTTGGGCTTTGGTACCCTCGGGAATCCACATTTGATTTGATTGGTTATTCGGATGCCGATTGGGCGGGGTGTAAAATTAATAGAAAGAGCACATCGGGGACTTGCCAGTTCTTGGGAAGATCCTTGGTGTCTTGGGCTTCAAAGAAGCAAAATTCGGTCGCTCTTTCTACCGCCGAAGCCGAGTATATTGCCGCAGGCCACTGTTGCGCGAAATTGCTTTGGATGAGGCAAACCCTGCGGGACTATGGTTACAAATTAACCAAAGTTCCCCTTCTATGTGATAATGAGAGTGCAATCCGCATGGCGGATAATCCCGTTGAGCATAGCCGCACTAAACACATAGCCATTCGGTATCATTTTCTTAGGGATCACCAACAAAAGGGGATATCGAGATTGCATACATTAATACTAAAGATCAATTAGCCGATATCTTTACCAAGCCACTCGATGAACAATCTTTTACCAAATTTAGGCATGAGCTCAATATTCTTGATTCCAGGAATTTCTTTTGCTAATTTGCACACATAGCTTATAAATATACCTTTGATCATGTCTCTTTGATATATGCTATGACTAATGTGTTTTCAAGTGTATTTCAAACCAAGTCATAGGTATATTGAAAGGGAATTGGAGTCTTCGACGAAGACAAAGGCTTCCACTCCACTCTACTACTCATCCTTCGTCGTCGCTCCGCATCACTCTCCATCCTTGGTATAATCTTCACTCATATGTTTCTATTTACCAAAGGGGAGAAAATAATTAGGAAAGGGCTTATATCTCACTGAAAGTATCCGTTTTTGGCGATTCATGCCAAAGGGGGAGAAAGTATGAGCCCAAAGCAAAAGGACCGCACCACCCACCCTAATTTTAAAATTAATGGTTTTCAATTGGAAAATTTCAAATTGGTATCTCTTTGTGTTCTAAAGGGGGAGCAAGTAGTATTTTCAAAACTCGATATCTTAAAACCCTCTTGAACACTAAGAGGAGAATTTATTTGAGGGGGAGTTTTGTTTAGTTAAAGGAAAAGCATTTGGAACAAAGGAAAAAAATTTCAAATCTTGAAAATGCTTCGCAAAATCTTATTCATTTACCTTTGACTGTTTGCAAAAGAACTTTGAAAAGGATTTGGAAAAACAAAACATGTGGTGCAAGCGTGATCCAAAATATTAATTATAAAGAAACAATCCTGCATATCTTGTAAGTATTTATATTGGCTCAATTCCAAGCAATCTTTGCACTTACATTATGCAAACTAGTTCATTTATGCACTTTTATATTTGCTTTGGTTTGTGTTGGCATCAATCACCAAAAAGGGGGAGATTGAAAGGGAATTAGGCTTACACCTAGTCCCTAATTAATTTTGGTGGTTGAATTGCCCAACACAAATATTTGGACTAACTAGTTTGCTCTAGTGTATAAGTTATACAGGTGCCAAAGGTTCACACTTAGCCAATAAAAAGACCAAGTATTGGGTTCAACAAAAGAGCAAAGGGACAACCGAAGGCACCTCTGGTCTGGCGCACCGGACTGTCCGGTGTGCACCGGACATGTCCGGTGCACCAGAGGCACTTCGAGGCTGAACTCTTCACTCTCGGGAAATTCTAGAGGCGACTCTGCTATAATTCACCGGACTGTCCGGTGTACACCGGACATGTCCGGTGCTCCAAGGAAGGGTGGCCTCCGGAACTCGCTAGTCTCGGGAATTCAGTCCAGCTGCTCCTCTATAATTCACCGGACTGTCCGGTGTAACAGCGGGGCAACGGCTACTTCTGGCGCCAACGGCTACCTGTGACGCATTAAATGCGCGCCAGCGCGCGCAGAGGTCAGGCACGCCCATGCTGGCGCACCGGACACTCTACAGTACATGTCCGGGGCGCCACCGGACATCCAGGCGGGCCCAGAAGTCAGAGCTCTAACGGTCGGAACCCAACGGCTTTGGTGACGTGGCTGGCGCACCGGACTGTCCGGTGTGCACCGGACTGTCCGGTGCACCATACGACAGCCAGCCTGCACCAAACGGCTAGTTTGGTGGTTGGGGCTATAAATACCCCCAACCACCCCACATTCAAGTCATCCAAGTTTTCCACTTCCCAACTACTTACAAGAGCTCTAGCATTCAATTCTAGACACACCAAAGAGATCAAATCCTCTCCAAACTCCACACAACGCCCTAGTGATTAGTGAGAGAGATTTGCTTGTGTTCTTTCGAGCTCTTGCGCTTGGATTGCTTTCTTCTTTCTTTGATTCTTCATTGCGATCAAACTCACTTGTAATTGAGGCAAGAGACACCAATCTTGTGGTGGTCCTTGTGGGAACTTTGTGTTCCAAGTGATTGAGAAGGAAAGCTCACTCGGTCCGAGGGACCGGTTGAGAGAGGGTAAGGGTTGAAAGAGACCCGGCCTTTGTGGCCTCCTCAACGGGGAGTAGGTTTGAGAGAACCGAACCTCGATAAAACAAATCCGCGTGTCTCACTTCATTATCCGCTTGCGATTTGTTTTGCACCCTCTCTCTCGGACTCTATTATATTTCTAACGCTAACCCGGCTTGTAGTTGTGATTATTTTTGAGAATTTCAGTTTCGCCCTATTCACCCCCCCTCTAGGCGACTTTCAACCATCAAGGAAGCTAATAATTCTATTTCTTGATGCATTATTGATTAATGTGTCGGCTATGGGCATGGGATATTCATCTTTAGAAGTTGCTCTATTTAAATTGCGAAAATCAATGCATACTCTAAGCTTACCTGACTCCTTCTTCTCCACCGGCACAATATTGGAGACCCACTCTGCGTATCTGCAAGGTCTGATAAAATCAGCTTCTAGCAGCCAGTGGATTTCGTCCTTGATGCGTGGGAGAAGATCTGGACGAAATGTTCTAGCTTTCTGCTTGAAAGGTCTGAAACCAGATTTAATAGGCAGCCGATGCTCTACGATCTCTCGGCTTAATCCAGGCATCTCAGTGTAATTCCAAGCAAAGTAATCTGAATATTCCTTTAATAGACCGATCATCTCATCTCTAGGATCGGTCTCCAGGGTCTTGTTTACAAAAGCCGGCCTTGGAGTTTTACCATCTCCTATGTCAATCTCCTCCAGAGGATCGGCCGATGTAAACCCCTGTCCTAGTTTATCAAGATCTCTAAATTCCTCTATCATGCTCCCCACAGAGGAATTAGATGATCTTTGTGTGACGGCGGACTTTCCGGTCTCGGGGACCGGATCATCCGTAATACTGTCCTTTTGCTGCGGTAGATGTTCGGTCTTAAAGTCCGAACTGTTTTGTGATAGACCAGACCATCCGGCTTTGAGAGCCGAACTGTCCGTGATCAAAGACTCATGAACTTTGTGTGCATTCATCATTTAAACTTTATTTAGGATTTAGCCGATTCTCCATCGGCTCTAGCATTATAGGAATGAAACCTTTCTTATCTATACTTATGAACTGATAATCAGAAAAATCTACTCTTGTGAGACATGTAGCAGTCTCATAAGTCCAGAGTACAGGGGCATCGACCACAGCGATGCAGGCCGATACATCAGCATGTACTTGTTCTGCATCATCGCCTACCCATTGTATTAACATTTGATGTAATGTAGAAGGTATACATTGATTGGCATGAATCCAATCTCTGCCTAGAATTAAACTGTAATTTCCTTCTACATCAGCGACGAAGAATGCAACAGCAAGGGTCTTAGTCCCGATGGTTAATTCAACGGACGTGACTCCCCTGGCTTTAATCGAACTATCCCCAACATCGCTGAGGGTCATGTTGGTCTTGACAAGTTCGTCATCTTGTTTTCCTAATTTTCTGTATAATGAATAAGGCATTAGATTTACAGCCGCCCCTCCATCTACCAACATCTTAGCAATCAGTATTCCATCAATGTGACCGCGCACGAAGAGCGGCTTTAAATGATTTACCGACTCCTTTGGTTTAGTAAAGGCGGCTTCTTTAGGACCGAAATCAAACTGGGCAACAACAGGTTCATCGTCGCCGATAATAGTACAATCGGCAGAAAATGTAATAACATTTACATCCATACCTGGGCGTTCTGGAGAAGCCTCGTAGTCGACCAAGTCTTCTCCCAGCAGGTCGTCTTCTTCCATTGATGTTGGTGTGTCGTTGGAGGCTTCCTGGAGCGGTGCGGACGGTCCGGACTCCGGGGGCGGACGGTCCGCGCCTGGTGTAGATTGCCCAGCCTTGCTGGCCAGGCTACCTGTCATACCTGCAGGGTGTTGTACAAGTGTCGTTTCATTTTCTATTTTTGTGGCCGTTTGTTTTTCCTCAACGGCCTTTGGTCTCCATTTCTTTTGCGGTGGCGGGTACTGTGGATGTGTGTCATTGAATATCTTTTCCGCCTCCTTTTCCTGGCTCTCCTTCGCTCTTAGGCGCTGTAATTTCCGCTTTTGGGACCGTGTCAATCCCGCTGGACACCATCGAGGCATGGAGTATTTTGGATCGGCTGTTTTGATGGTAGCCGTATCTTATTTTTTGGTTGTGTTGGCCAATTCACCAAAAATCATCGGCCCTTTATTATCTTCCTGTATGACAACGTCTGTAGTACCTATTTTGATGACATCCTTCTTTGTTGTCCTTTCGGTTGCTGCAGGTACATGCCCCCTGCCGGATTGGTCGGCCTTGGAGGCCGAGTAGTCCGGCAAACCTGTTGGGTTTGTGCCTGGTGACCGGACTGAGCGGTGCTCAATCGGTCTTGTACTGGTGGCGTCAACCTGTCAAAAACAGATGTTTGTGGTGCCCCCCAGGCGGGGTACAGTGGCATCCCAAATGGATATGGTGGCATGCCCCACATTTGATTTGGCACATACGGTGGAGGTAAATATGCGTATGGATATGGCATAGGCGGATAAGGGGGTGGAGGTGTCCATGTCGGTATGTTAGGTCTCAATTGTGCAGTGTGACCTTTCATTTCTTCCGATTGGTGGGGTGGTCCAATCGGCCTTACCTGTCGCTGCTCATGAATGGGTGAGTGAGGTCGCTTTGCTGGCCGGTCACTGGGGCCGACCTTCTTTTTTACGTATTTAGACAATAATTGATCAAAAGTTGGGCCAGCTTTGACCAACCGACCAGCCGCCTTGAATGTATTTGTTTTCCACGTACCTATCTCTGGTCGTCGTGGTTTGAAAGTACGTGGCCGTTGTGAGTCTTGAGCACGGCCGGACCGTCCGTTGGAGTTCTCCTGACCGTCGGCGGGGTCCCGGACCGTCCGCGCCTATGTGCCGGACCGTCCGGGATGCGCAGCACGGGTTCCTGCATCTGTCTCCCTGCCTGCGCTTGCCCCCCAGTGCTAGAGGCTGTGATGGTCACCTTTAGGGTCTCCCCTCCATCGGGAGTCTTCTCGGCCACTACTTGCCTGCAAGAAACTTTACGATCCTCATCGGTCTTTTTAGAATTGCTGATGATTGTCTCTTTGCCTTTGCCTTTATCGGCTGTGTTTGGTCGAACCAGGACTTTCTTGCCCTCGAAGTCGATCATGTTCATTGGAAAGGGCTCTGTATCCACCTGCATTTCCTGAAATTTCAATCGTCCCTCATTAATGGCCGATTGAATCTGTCGACGGAATACATTACAATCATTAGTGGCGTGAGAAAATGAGTTATGCCACTTGCAGTATGCCCGATGTTTTAACTCGTCGGCGGATGGAACAGTGTGATTTATTTTAATGTTGCCATTTTTGAGTAATTCATCAAATATTTTATCACACTTACCAACATTAAACGTAAACTTAACCTCCTCTTGCCGTTTCTTTTGAACCGGCTGTAAGGAGGAACAAGCTGAAGATTTGGCCTGTTTTGGCCAAACCATTTCAGCAGCATATACTTCTGTTGATTCGTCATCTGAGCTACTTTGGTCGCATTCTACTATATGTACGTTGTGACGAATTATTTTAGCAGTTTCTTTGCTTCGGTTTTCACAAGCCGAAGCTCTCTGGTGTAACTGTGCTAGTGTAAAAAATTGGATGCCTTCTAATCTTTCTTTTAAATAATATCGTAGACCATTAAAGGCTAATCCTGCTAGCTGTTTTTCTGCTAAATGAATTTGGAAGCATCGGTTTCTTGTATCTCGGAATCTCCGGATGTAATCATTAACTGATTCATCTTTTGCTTGTCGTAATGACACTAAATCTACCAAATCCAACTCATAGTCACCGGAGAAAAAATGATCATGAAATTTTTGTTCTAGATCCCCCCATGATGAAATGGAATTAGGAGGTAAAGTGGCGTACCATGCAAACGCAGTTCCTGTTAAAGATAATGAAAATAAACGTACGCGAAATGCCTCTGTGTCGGCCAACTCTCCTAATTGTGCTAAAAATTGGCCTATGTGTTCATGTGTGTTCTTTCCTTGATCACCCGAAAATTTTGTGAATTCGGGTATCCTGGTTCCCTGTGGGTATGGATGGTGATCAAATCGGCTGTCATAAGGTTTCCGATATGATTGTCCCCCAGGGACCATGCTTACTCCGAGCTTATCTCGGAACGCCCCGGCTATTTCTTCCCTTACTATATCAATGGCAGCCGATGCGAGACCACCAGCTCTCTGGTCAAACATAGGTGGGGTTGGCTGGATATTAGCATGTTGTCTTTCCCTCCATTGGTTTGAGTTACGTGGTGCATTTTCATTTGCCCTATATGGGTCATAGGGTTGATCGTTTCTTTCTGGCCTCCTGGGTGGGGCCGGAAAGCTTTCCTGGGCTCTGGATCTTGAATTAATGGGCTGGTGCATTGCATAGTGTGATGGGAAGTGTTGCTAGGACGGGTGAGGATTCAGGTAATAATCCTCCTCAAAAGATTCATGCGCGGACTATCCGGATATGTACCCGGACCGTCCGTGGTTATATGCGGACCGTCCGTCGTTGTATGCGGACCGTCCGACCGGGCAGTTTGGGTTCTGTGCCGTGTGTGGTGGCTCGGGCGCATATCTAGGTAACTCATTAAAAATAGGCCCGACTGTTGCTGGCCTGGACGGTCCGCACTCACGTGCGGACGGTCCGGGCATGTGCAGATCGGCTGATTTACTGCCGATTTGCGGTTGCTCAGGGTATGTGTCCATCGGTATCCTATAAAGGGGTTGTGACTGGTCGTGACAACCTGTAGCCGATGTATTACGCGTGTTACCCCCTAACTCAACCTCGTGTGAAGGAAAATTTGCGATATTAGATTTATTAAATGCACGTACTAGTCTCTTAAAATCGCTTTGCATACCCCCTATGATGTTCTGCATTTGCTCACGTTGATCTTCTGCATAATTTCTAAGAGATTGTAGCTCGTTGGTATTACTTACATTGGGGATATCTGGTGTGGGTTGGAGCGAAGCCGGATCCGTCGCCCGATGTCGGACGACCTTGTTGTTCCTGTCCACTTTGAAGCTGGCCAAGAATTTTGCTTTTGCCTCCTGGATCATACGCTCCTTGTGCTCCTCAAACTGGAGCTGTTCATCAGCCGGCAAGGTTTCCCAAGTCGGCTCAATGATGTTGCTTGGGGAAATATCAGAGCTATCCCTTGAACCGACCATTGAGGGCCGATTTGATGCGTCTATATTTGTTTTCCCCAGCGGAGTCGCCAAAACGTATGTTGACGCCTTTTCGGAGCGCCAAACACTTAACAAGAACCGTGGCGGTGCTCTCTGGTCAGGCGCGGACGGTCCGCGGCCTGGGGCCGGACGGTCCGCGACCTGACGCAGGGGCTGAGTCCTCTGCCTGACGGTCGGACGGTCCACGCCCTGGGGGCCGGACGGTCCGCGCGTGCGCAGGGGCGGCGGAAGATCGCCGACGGCGCCTGGATCTCGTTTCCGGGAGGGACCCCGTCGGGGAGAAGAGATCCTAGGTGATGTCTAGGCTCGGGCAGGCCGACCTAGACTCCTCTAATCGACGTAGAGTCGATGAGAAGCGGAGAATTTGGGGATTGGAACACTAAACCTAAACTAGACTAGAACTACTCCTAGGATAAAATGCGAAATAGAAGTTGTATTGATTCGATTGTTGATGATTACAAATCGGTCGTAGACCTCTCTATTTATAGAGGAGGGGGGCTGGACCCTTTACCGTCAGAACTCCGAGCAAATCCCGCGATTTTCGCCAACAAACGCAGCGAAAAACTCGGAACCCTAATCTGTTCTGCGCGTGCGTGGACCGTCCGGCCCACAGGCGCGGACCGTCCGGACCGCGGACCGTCCGGCCTCAGGGCCGGACTGTCCGCAACTCAATTTGGTGCTCAACAGAAGTCTTCGTATTTGAGGATAAAATTTAAATAGTAGAAAATCTCAGTTCTTCAGACAAATTAGCATGCGCCGAAATTTAAAGTTGATGCACAATCAGCTCTTTCAACAAAGCCCTAAACTTGACCAAGACCAAAATTTTCACTTTACACGCATGTAAATAAAGGCAGGATCTCCTCAAAAGAAAAGTGTAAACTGACAGAGAAAAACAAACGTGGTTAGCGGCAGCAGCAGAAAGTAGAAACCATCCTCCTGTGCTGTTCTCTCTATGAAAAGAAGGACAAGAGTTTTTTTCCCCCATGTTGTTTTAAATCTAACAGAACCAAATTCCAAAGTATACCATATAGCGACTGGTTAAATAGAGTGATAAAAATAACTGAGTCCATTGATATTTTTTGGAGCAATAATGGCATATTGGTCTATTCGGTTACACAGGAATATTTTTAAAACTATTCTTCTTTACAGGTTACCTATGTCGTAATCTTTGATACATTTTTTTTCGTGTGCTATCATTCGTAGGTTATAGTTTCGTGATATAGTTAAATTATATGGGTGTTTGGTTCCTTAAACTCTGTTTGGAAGTATTAGAGCCAATAGCTAGCCAGCTAATAAGTTATTAGCTAGGTTAAGCTAACTAATGAACTAATTGTTAGTTGTGAGTTAGCTAACAATTAGTTAGAGTATTAGCTGAGGATGCTTGCTATTTTTACAACTAATTTTAGCAGTGAATTATTAATTCTAGAGGTTCCAAACATGACCTAAACTTTAGTGACTAAAATTTCTATTCAAATGTTATATGTGGCAATTTAGGGGGTCAAAATAACTAAACTTCAGTCACTAAACTAGTTTAGGAGATGGGAACTAAGGATATGTTTGGTAATGTAGTTTTGAAATACCGTAGTTTATAATTCTACATGACGCAAATACTACAGTATTGGCTTACCATAGTAAAACCACGTTATTGCTTAAAAACGCGATGTGTTTGATTCTATTGGAAAACCAAAGTATTTATAGAGAGAACAGAAGAAAACTGAGATTCTGAGTTGGGGTTTCCAAAACTCCAAAAGTACATTTTTAAACTATATTATTTAAAATTGTGTTTTACATATACCAACTAAACATGTTTTGGCTTCCAATACCACGATATTATCAAATATTATAATATTGTCTAAAAACTGTAAAAAATATCAAAGAGGACATAAATAGTCAAAGATATCCTTACCAGATGTATAGTTGACAATTTAGAGGGTATTTGGTTTCTAGGGACTAATTTTTAGTCCCTCTATTTTATTCTATTATAGTCTCTAAATTGCCAAATGTGGAAAGTAAATTTTATTTTAGTTTCTATATTTAGTAATTTAGTGACTAAAATGGAATAAAATAGAGGGATTAAAATTAATCCCTAGAAACTAAACACATCCTTAGTCTTATATTTTTATTTCTTTATTTGTGTATGTACTATCTAGGCATAAGCCGATAAAATCTTCCTTCTTCAGACGAAAAAGGTGGGCCCGGCAGTCCCAGTAATTTGGACCCACCAACCCAGGACCAGGAGGCTCCTCCCGTTCAACCTCCCAAGCTCACTATAAATTGACGCGTTCACCCACGCCATCGGGGCTCAAGCTCAGGCAAGCGGCAGCAAGGCGTTGGCAATCCCAGTCGTCGGAGCACTCGCAATTTCCCGTCACAGCTGGCCACCGCCCCACCCTCACGGCCTCACCTCCCGCTCCACGCACGCGCCCACCTACCCAAAACGACCGCGCGCGGCCTCCTCCCGCGGTGCCACCACCACCTCGTCGGACCATCACCACACCGATCGGCAGCTAAGCAGCTCCCGCCCCCAGCACCGCGAGCGGCCATGGCAATGGACGCGGCCGTGGCCGTGAAGAGCGGCGGTGGCGGCGCCGCCGCCGCCGGATCGACCGGGGTCACCGCGGCGGCCTCGCAGTCGCCGCAGGCGGCGACGAACGGCGGCGAGCGGCGGTCCCGGTTCCAGCGCATCTGCGTGTACTGCGGCAGCGCCAAGGGCCGGAAGCCTAGCTACCAGGACGCCGCCGTCGAGCTGGGCAAGGAGCTGGTACGTGCGTCACCGGAGACCGGACCCCTCTCTCTCCCTCTCCCAAAACATCCCCGCGCGCCTCTAGCCCTCTACGGTAAACAAAAAAAAAACCCCAATCTGTTCGGGGGGTGGGGGTGAATGAATCACCTCACCGCCGCCCGGCCTGGTCCCAGCCAGCCAAGACCAAATCCGCGCCGCGCGCCTTTTCGGTGCCTCGCTCCGCTCCATTGCGCCTTTGCGGGCGCGTACGTGTGCTGCTGCGGCGAGAGGCGAGAGCGGCGTGTGCCGGCCGTGGCGCACACGCCGCGCGTTCAGGCGAACCCTTCTGTGATCACCACGCACGCACCGGCCCCCGCGCGGCAGGCGAACCTTGGCTCGGCTGCTCGCCGTCCGCGGGGGAGCCGCCCGAGCGGCGCCGCGGTTGTTTTGCCGTTCTGGGCGGTGGTCTAGCACAATCTTGTGCTTCCCTGGCGCACCAAAAAAATCAATCCGAATTCTGTAGCAGGAATATCGCCCTTTGGGTTTTTTTCCCTCTCTGCATTTCTACGTGTGGTTGGTTGCTTATTGAATCGATGGGTGAATTGCTCGAATTTTTTTGTTTGTTTGTTTGTTTGCTGGTGCCAGGTGGAGAGGGGCATAGACCTGGTCTACGGGGGCGGTTCCATCGGCCTCATGGGGCTGGTCTCGCATGCAGTTCATGACGGAGGGCGCCATGTGATTGGGTGAGCATCCCAACCCCTTTCCTTCCCTCCCATCTCTCTTTCTCTAGACAAGTGCTGCTGCTGTGCGCGCTCCTAGTCCCTGGCTGCTGCTGTGAGGCAGCAGCAGTGCATGCCTCCTGTGCCCTCCGCCCTCCCTCCCTGCACCAAAACCGGTAGCTTTTGATCGGCACAGCCGTGGCTCCTGCCTGCCCACCCTGGGTATGCCGTTCGGACGTGAGGTCTCTTGCTGCGTCATTTCGGCAGGAGCCACCAGTTGCTTTGAACGCAACTGGGTTGGGGTTGGAATGGAATGGAATGGAATGCACAGTGTGCCTTTTGGCCTGGTTTTCCAAAAAGGCCACTCCGCTGCATGCTCCAAACGTGCATCGAATTGCAAGCTTGCGACATTTAAGTGCTTGCTCCCTTGTCTTCGCTCTTCCTCTGGTTTGTTTTCATAATTGTGGTGCAGTTCCTGCTCTCTCTAGTCTAGAGCATGCACCTGAGCTATAGCCCTATAGCTACCTTCCCAGTTTCCTGCAACGAACGAACGAACGAACTGACGTGCCTTGTATGTTTGCTCTCTTCTCTTGTGACTGCAGGGTCATCCCGAGATCCTTGATGCCCAGAGAGGTGAGCCTTCTCTTCCATGTCCTGGAGACTTCTTCTTCTTCTTCTTTTTTTTTCTTTTTTGCATGCATTTGATCACTGCCTGCGCTGCGCTGCACTGCTGCTGTCTTTTGGAATGCACATCGATCTGGCTCCTTTGGCGACTCCTGTGTGGCACGGGGTGAACGATGCAGTAGTACTAGTATACACCAAGTACCCCATAAATAATAGCAAGGGGACCTCTCGTCTAGGTCTAGGTGGTGGAAGGAGGGGGGACACGATGCATTTATGTCCATCTAACTAATCCTCCTGGCCTAAAAACGTTGTGTGCGGCGTCCTTTGTTTTTCTTGTGCAGGTCACTGGTGAGCCTGTTGGGGAAGTAAGGGCCGTCTCCGGCATGCACGAGAGGAAGGCCGAGATGGCCCGCTTCGCCGACGCCTTCATAGCGTTACCTGGTATGGTATGCAGCATGCACGAGCACGAGAGGAATTCGGTCACGGGGAATGGAAAAAAAAAGGATTCCGAGTTTTTGACACGCGCTCGGTCTCTCGGCAGGTGGCTACGGGACTCTGGAAGAGCTGCTGGAGGTCATCACCTGGGCGCAACTAGGGATCCATAAGAAGCCGGTAATTAATCCTCCTGATAATTGGGCTATCATGTGCGCGGCACAGAATTCTTTTTTTCTCTTTCTCTCTCCTAGCAATTCTGTAGCAATCCACTAATTTAATTATCACAAAAAGTCGTTAGATTTAGGGATACTGCGATCTTTTTTCTTCTTCTTTCCTTTCTGCGAACATCATGGCTTCGTGGCGCACGGTGTGCCCATGTGTGTGCTAGCTGGGGTTCTGGAAGTCTCAGGCTCCAGAGACGCCCCACTGTTGGCATTACTGCTCTTCTTTAGTTCGCTTAACGCCCACAGGCAACAGGTGTTGTGGTTGGAGATTAGCTGGGTGGTGGGAGCACGCGATCTGCGCCCCCCCCCCCCCCCCCCCCCCGTTGTTTATACGCTCTGTCCACATAAACACCTCAGCTCATGGGTATGTTGACGAGAGAGCAGTAGTAGATCGAGTGATTCCGCTGGGATCTTCCGCTGGTCAGACTTGGGGAATGTGCAGTTGGCAACCTCTCTAAACAAATTGCATTGGTAGGTAGATGGAAGATTTGTAGAGTCGCGCGCCGATGCCTCATTTGCTGCCGGCTTTTCCTTAGTCAGCTGTTTGACTAGCATTGCAGCCCCGATGGCATTGGCCACCCCACCGGATCAGCTGTTACTTACCATCTGTTAGCTACTCTTTTTTTCCCTCTCTCTCTCTCTGTATTATACCACTAACCGAGTGTACATGTCCACCCGGCCGCAGGTGGGGCTTCTGAACGTGGACGGGTTCTACGACCCGCTGCTGTCCTTCATCGACATGGCCGTCAACGAAGGGTTCATCAAGGAGGACGCCCGCCGCATCGTCATCTCGGCTCCCACGGCCAAGGAGCTTGTCCTCAAGCTTGAGGTGTGTGGGAGCTTTCCGGTACTCCTGTTTCGACTGTGCCGACGGAGCCGTCGTACGTTTTTGCTGACGGCCGGGGTCGTCTACCTTCCGCGCGCGTGTGATTATTTCTCGCAGGAGTACGTTCCGGAGTACGAGGTCGGCCTGGTGTGGGAGGACCAGATGCCGCCGTCCGCTGCCGCCGCCGCGCACGGGTTCGCCCCGGAGCTGGAGCCTGGGATCACCTCCTCGTCATGATCTGGACGGACGTCGGCCGGGCCTGCCTACCTACGCTAACCCCAGATTCTGACCGACGGCCGGCACCAAGTAGAAAGGCTATTTACTACTACTACTACCACCTAATTAATACCGTAATCTACTACTACTAACAAAGAAGATAGCTAGCTAGCTCAGCGCCTCGCTCGGCCCTGTCAGCTTGTTCTTCTTTTGGGATGGAGGATGACAGCTAGCGTCTGCTCAGTCAGCATATCGTCGTTAGCCGCGCACTGTGCAGCTGCGTCAGCTCTGCCATTGCTGCTCCTTTTGGGCTTTTTGTGTTGTGCTCTCCTAGAAGTAGGGAGGAAGGAAGGAAGGCATGCTATGTATATTCCCCGGGTATGTGGTTGTGGTCTGGCGATTGGATTTGTCTCGCTCGCAGCCTCGCACGTGTGATGGATGGATCGTGGAACAAAAGCTTGTTGCAATGCAAAAGCGATTCATTTCTATCCTACAGTAAATCATACCAGAGTTTTCTTGCTGTGCGGTGCTTTGCTTGCTTGTTTATTCATTACTGGGTGCTCGGTGGGGTTTGCGGTTCCGTCGTCGCTGTCGGACGGGAAGGGATTGGAATCCGCCCGTGCGTCCGGCGGGCGCGGGGTGTCGGCAGCGGGGCGGGAGGGCAGGAGGACAGCCGGTGGGTCTGCCGGCGGCGACAGGAGTGGCGCCTGTCGCGTGCTTTCGGTTGGGTGCCCTCTCTCTCTCTCTCTCCCCGTCCCCGCAGGGGAAAAGCGAGCGAGCTTTGACATTGGCGGCCAGGTGTTCCCCGACACTAGGTAGCCATCGATCGAAAAACAGAGCAACGCCATCCCGTCGCCGACGCAGCGTCCGTGGGGTGGGGTGGGATGGAACGGGGCAAAATCATGACCGCTTTGGTTGTCGTCAGGTGGGCCCGGACATTTCCGTGACAATCAGCAGAGTTAGTTATAGAGCGGGTAAACGTACGGGTGACTTGAGGGAGTGGGATCTAATCCCATCACGAACAGGTAACGTACGGGCCCGATTTCCTTTTCCTTTTCCCGATCCGGATTGCGAGTGTGTGACGCACACACGCAGTGCTGCAGTTGCATCACTGTACACCCCCACGCTAAACCTACCAACTAGCTAGTGTATTGTTACATAAACACGTTTCAAATTTATCAACTAGCCTTTAACGATGGATATGGCTCGTAATATTGAATAATGACGATCGTATATTGTATATTCATACACTATTAATTCACTATATCATACAATATTAATTATCAAGGTGTAACTCGTGAGCAAGTCAAGCCTCCGTCTGCATCAGTAGGCAAGTAGAGCCAAGCTGAGCTTGGCCAGCGAGTGAGCCACACCGGATGGAGCCCGACTAGTTTCTCGCCCTACTTTAAATCATCGAAATAGGTGCGTGCTAGCCACACCGGGCTAAAGCTTGGATAGTTTCCAACCCTTTCTCCAGCGCATCCAAATAGGTGTGTGCTAGCCACACCGGGCTAAAGCTCGGCTCGTTTTCGGCCATTCTCCACCGCATCCAAATAGGTGTGTCCGCTAAAGAAAGGCCATTTTTTAGATCAATCGTCAACTAGTTGTTAGCCAACCGGCTAGCTAACCTTGGCTAATTTGAGCTGATCTTTTAGCTTAGCTAGTAAGTAACTCTAGCTTATTCCCTTAAGTACGTAGTCGTCTAGGTGTGTGCAAAAAAAAAAAGGAACGCACGCAGCAGTTTCATTGTGGGGCCGCAGCATGTCACAGGCGACGCAGACGCTGTTTAGGCGAACAAAGAACAATTCTTCACCGAGTCAAGACGTTCAGCATAGAATAATAACGTTCCAACAGGCCGTTTTCTGGGCCCCTTCACACTCCCCCCCTCTCCGTTTTCATCTCCATTTCGTCAAACTATTGCTGCGTACGTCTTACCGACGACAGGCCTCCAATGCTCCATGCAGTGGTAGATGGATTCGTCGGCCGATAGACCACGCAGCTACGCTTTCCAATCCAAGGTCCACGATAAGAGTATTTTTCTTTTCGTTTCTTGTTTTGTTTTACGGTGGCTTTGGTGCCACGATGTCAAAGAGTACGCGTAGTCGGTACCGGCGGATAAATACTTAACTGACCGGGAACTGCCATACTTTGAAGTTTGAAGTAGTAATTCGTGTGCGCACATATAATTTTTTTTTTGACCGTATGACTTGAACCACCGGCCGCATACTCGCCTGATATATTTGCATTGACGCATGCCGAACGCTCTGCTAAAATGAAACGATTAGTGCGCGGGTAAAAAGGGAGGGGGTCAATGCTAATCTATTGTCCCCCCTCGGCGACCAGCCGGGAAAAGGGGGCAAGCAGCAAAGCTCCGAAACACAGGCCAGGCCATCATCATGTTGTAGTGTAGTAGCGTAGCATACCATCTGAACAGGCAGGCTGACTCTGCACTGCACGCCACCAACGGATGCGCGACACGACACGCTTCTCTCTCAAGGCTGCACTGCACGTCTTCTTGAATAATAGCAAGCGCCGGACATTGTGATGGTCAACACAATTATGAAAATGTTTCGTCCGAGCAGGCACGTACAACACGTCTTCCTTCTCTTTTTTTTCCAGGCATAGGAGCCGTCTTCCTTCTCTCTTTTTTTTTTCTCTCTTCTTCAAGCTGATCACCAAAATCCCTCGACAAGTCAACAGTGATGTGAACATATTTGTTGTCACTTGGTGGATGCCAGAGAGAGGAAAGCCAAGCCTGCCCGGGTTCTCACTGAAACGGAACGGGCGTGCCCTGCTTGCTTTCTGTTGACAATGGCCATGGGCCATGGGCCATGTACCGGCTGCCCATGGCCATTCCGACAGGTGTCTGGTCCTCAGGGTCGGGTCGGGGCCTTCCCAGAACGGGGCCGCCCCGTCCGCAGTTGTCTCGGCCTGCTCCTCGGCGCACTTCTGCAGGAGAGACTCTACCCTGAAGCTGATGCCGAGAGAACACAGGAAATCATGAGAGAAGATCTCGTGTAAGTGCTGTTAATGTTACCAACAGAGAGTACAGGAGTTGGTGATAACACCAGTGTGCAGACCTGAAGCTTCCTCCATTTGTTACAGTTTACTTAGTGCCCAGAGCCCCAGACCATTCATCCAGGACAAATAGCTATTTCCTATGATACGAGATATGTCGATCGAACAACCCCATAAGGCTAGCTCTCTGTGCCAAATAATGCATAAGCTCAGGGCCTTGAGTTAAGCTACTACTCTTTCCAGTCTCAAAATAGTAGCGCTTTACGAATCAGCGGTGCCCAAAGCGCAGCTTTCATCGTTTACTAATGCACTATATTTTACACAATTTAGTAAAAATCACAATATTGTCTTCGAATACCATTTTCCATGCAACCACAGTAAGTGTTGTAAAATATTCAGAACATCAGCAAAACATCATCCTTTTTTGGGTGATCGTAGAGAGCATGTGTCTACGAAATCAACATAGACTACCTACTAGGCTTCAAGAATTCATGTTACAGTAAGTACTAAACAGGTGATATTTTTGAGTTTACTTTAGGTGCAGTGAAGTGATTTAAAATCCAAACCTGGAGACTGTCAGATACTATTCCGTTTTTCCCCCCCATAGCCAATAATAAGAGTGCCTCCGCCATCTGAACTAATTCTATCTGCAATTTGTTCAGTAAGCTCCATTGCTTTGGGGCAGACTTCAATATGATCAATCTTCTCAAGCTCCTCGGAGCTTGCCCAACCACAACGCTTGGCGAGGTAAATTAAAGAGGCTGTGGGATGGGGAGATAGAACAAACCGAAACCTGCTGCAAAGTAAGCATTACACATTTCCTTACTGTTCCAACCAGAAATGAGCAAGCGGACGGTCCGCGCGCCTGTGGGCCGGACGGTCCGCGCGTGCGCAGAACAGATTAGGGTTCCGAGTTTTGTGCTACGGTTGTTAGCTATATTCGCGGAATTAGCTCGGAATCAGTTGTGTAAAGGGTCCAGCCCCCCTCCTCTATAAATAGAGAGGTCTACGGCCGATTTGTAATCATCAATCGAATCAATACAACTTCTATTTCGCATTTTATCCTAGGAGTAGTTCTAGTCTAGTTTAGGTTTAGCTATCCAATCCCCAAATTCTTCGTCTCTCTTCGGCTCTACGTCGATTAGAGGAGTCTAGGTCGGCCGGCCCGAGCCTAGACACCACCTAGGATCTCTACTCCCCGACGGGGTCCCTCCCGGGAGCGAGATCCAGGCGCCGTCGGCGATCTTCCGCCGTCCCTGCGTACGCGCGGACAGTCCGGCCCCAGGGCGCGGACCGTCCGGCCGTCAGGCAGGAGCCATAGCCGCACACCAGGTCGCGGACCGTCCGGCCCCAGGCCGCGGACAGTCCGCCCTTGCGCAGAGAGCACAACCGCGCCTCGCACCAGGCCGCGGACCATCTGGCCCCTGCGCGCGGACCGTCCGCCCCTGTGCAGAGGGCACCGCCACGGTTCTTGTTGAGTGTTTGGCGCTCCGAAAAGGCGTCAACATACTTTTTGGTGACTCCGCTGGGGAAAGCACATCTAAGCTCATCAAATCGGCCCTCAATGGCCGGTTCAAGGGATAACTCTGATATTTCTCCAAGCAACATCATAGAGCCGACTTGGGAAACCTTGCCGGCTGACGAGCAGCTCCAGTTCGAGGAGCACAAGGAGCGGATGATCCAAGAGGCGAAAGCAAAGTTCTTGGCCAACTTCAAAGTGGACAGGAACAACAAGGTCGTCCGACATCGGGCGACGGATCCGGCTTCGCTCCAACCCACGCCAGATATCCCCAATGTAAGTAATACCAACGATCTGCAATCTCTTAGAAATTATGTAGAAGATCAGCGTGAACAAATGCAGAACATCATAGGGGGTATGCAAAGCGATCTTAAAAGACTAGTACGTGCATTTGATAAATCTAGTATTGCCAATTTTCCTTCGCACGAGGTTGAGTTAGGAGGTAACACGCGTAACACATCGGGTACAGGTTGTCACGACCAGTCACAACCCCTTTATGGGATGCCGATGGACACATACCCTGAGCAACCGCAAATCGGCAGCAAATCAGCCGATCTGCACATGCCCGGACCGTCCGCACGTGAGCGCGGACCGTCCGGGCCAACAACAGTCGGGCCTATTTTTAATGAGTTACCTAGATATGCGCCCGATCCACCACACACAACACAGAACCCAAACTACCCAGTCGGACGGTCCGCATACAACGACGGACGGTCCGCATATAACCACGGACGGTCCGGGTACGTATCCGGACAGTCCGCGCATGAATCTTTTGAGGAGGATTATTACCTGAATCCTCGCCCGTCTCAGCAACACTTCCCATCACATTATGCAATGCACCAACCCATTAATTTAGGATCCAGAGCCCAGGAAAGCTTTCCGGCCCCAACTAAAAGGCCGGAAAGAAACGATCAAACCTATGAGCCATATAGGGCAAATGGAAATGCACCACGTAGCTCAAACCAATGGGGGGAACGACAACATACTAATATGCAACCAACCCCACCTATGTTTGACCAGAGACCCGGTGGTCTTGCACCGGCTGCCATTGATATAGTGAGGGAAGAAATAGCCGGAGCGTTCCGAGATAAGCTCGGAGTAAGCATGGTCCCTGGGGGGCAATCATATCGGAAACCTTATGACAGCCGATTTGATCACCACCCGTACCCACAGGGAACTAGAATACCCGAATTCGCAAAATTTTCGGGTGATCAAGGGAAAAACACGCGCGAACATATAGGCCAGTTCTTAGCACAATTGGGAGAATTGGCAGACACGGAGGCATTTCGCGTGCGTTTATTTTCTTTATCACTAACAGGAACCGCGTTTGCATGGTATGCCACTTTACCTCCTAATTCCATTTCATCATGGGGGGATCTAGAACAAAAATTTCATGATCATTTTTTCTCCGGTGATTATGAATTGGATTTGGTAGATTTAGTGTCATTGCGACAGACAAAAGATGAATCGGTTAATGATTACATCCGGAGATTCCGCGATACAAGAAACCGATGTTTTCAAATTCATCTAGCAGAAAAACAGCTAGTAGGATTAGCCTTTAATGGTCTACGATATTATTTAAAAGAGAGATTAGAAGGCATCCAATTTTTTACACTAGCACAGTTACACTAGAGGGCTTTGGCTTGCGAAAGTCGGAGCAAAGAAACTGCTAAAACAATGCGTCACAACGTACATATAGTAGAATGCGACCAAAGCAGCTCAGATGACGAAACAGCAGAAGTATATGCTGCTGAAATGGTTTGGCCAAAACAGGCCAAATCTTCGGCTTGTTCCTCCTTGCAGCCGGTTCAAAAGAAACGACAAGAGGAGGTTAAGTTTACGTTTAATGTTGGTAAGTGCGATAAAATATTTGACAAATTACTCAAAAATGGCAATATTAAAATAAATCACACTGTTCCATCCGCCGACGAGCTAAAACGTCGTGCATACTGCAAGTGGCATAACTCATTTTCTCATGCCACTAATGATTGTAATGTATTCCGACGACAGATTCAATCGGCCATTAATGAGGGACGATTGAAATTTCAGGAAATGCAGGTGGATACAGAGCCCTTTCCAATGAACGTGATCGACTTCGAGGGCAAGAAAGTCCTGGTTCGGCCAAACACGGTCGATAAAGGCAAAGGCAAAGAGGCAATCATCGGCAATTCTAAAAAGGCCGATGAAGATCATAAAGTTTCTTGCAGGAAAGTGGTAGCCGAGAAGACTCCCGATGGAGGGGAGACCCTAAAGGTGACCATCACAGCCTCCAGTACTGGGGGGCAAGCGCAGACAGGGAGACAGATACAGGAACCCGTGCTGCGTATCCCGGACGGCCCGACACGTAGGCGCGGACGGTCCGGGACCCCACCGGACGGTCCGGAGAGCTCCGGCGGACGGTCCGGCCGTACTCAGGACTTACAACGGCCACGTACTTTCAAACCACGACGACCAGAGATAGGTACGTGGAAAACAAATACATTCAAGGCAGCTGGTCGGTTGGTTAAAGCCGGCCCAACTTTTGATCAATTATTGTCTAAATACGTAAAAAAGAAGGCCGGCCCCAGTGACCGGCCAACAAAGCGACCCCGCTCATCCATTCATGAGCAGCACCAGGTCAGGCCGATTGGACCACCCCACCAATCGGAAGAAATGAAAGGTCATACTATACAAGTGAGACCTAACATACCTGCATGGACACCTCCACCTCCATATCCACCTATGCCATATCCATACACATATTTACCTCCGCCATATGTCCCAAATCAAATGTGGGGCATGCCACCATATCCATTTGGGATGCCACAGTACCCCGCCTGGGGGGCACCCCAAACATCTGTTTTTGACAGGTTGACGCCACCAGTACAAGACCGATTGAGCACTGCTCAATCCGGTCACCAGGCACAAACCCAACAGGATTGCCGGACTACTCGGTCTTCAAGGCCGACCAATCCGGCAGGGGGGCATACGCCTGTAGCAACTCAAAGAACAACAAAGAAGGACGTCATCAAAATAGGTACTGCAGACGTCGTCATACAAGAAGACAATAAAGGGCCGATGATTTTTGGTGAATCGGCCAACATAACCAAAAAAGAAGATACGACTACCATCAAAACAGCCGATCCAAAATACTCCATGCCTCGATGGTGCCCAGCGGGATTGACACGGTCCCAAAAGCGGAAATTACAGCGCCTAAGAGCAAAGGAGAGCCAGGAAAAGGAGGCGGAAAAGATATTCAATGACACACACCCACAGTACCCGCCACCGCAAAAGAGATGGAGACCAAAGGCCGTTGAGGAAAATCAAACGGCCACAAAAATAGAAAATGAAACAACTTTTGTACAGCACCCTGCAGGTATGGCAGGGAGCCCGGCCAACAAGACTGGGCGATCTGCACCAGGCGCGGACTGTCCGCCCCCGGAGTCCGGACCGTTCGCACCACACCAGGGAGCCTCCAACGACACGCCAACATCAATGGAGGAAGATGACCTGCTGGGAGAAGACTTGGTCGACTACGAGGCTTCTCCAGAACGCCCAGGTATGGATGTAAATGTTATTACATTTTCTGCCGATTGTACTATTATCGGCGACGATGAACCTGTTGTTGCCCAGTTTGAGTTTGGTCCTAAAGAAGCCGCCTTTACTAAACCAAAGGAATCGGTAAATCATTTAAAGCCGCTCTTCGTGCGCGGTCACATTGATGGAATACCGATTGCTAAGATGTTGGTAGATGGAGGGGCGGCTGTAAATCTAATGCCTTATTTATTATACAGAAAATTAGGAAAGCAAGATGACGAACTTGTCAAAACCAACATGACCCTCAGCGGTGTTGGGGATAGTTCGATCAAAGCCAGGGGAGTCACGTCCGTTGAATTAACCATCGGGACTAAGACCCTTGCTGCTGCATTCTTCGTCGCTGATGTAGAAGGAAATTACAGTCTAATCCTAGGCAGAGATTGGATTCACGCCAATCAATGTATACCTTCTACATTACATCAAATGCTAATACAATGGGTAGGCGATGACATAGAACAAGTACATGCTGATGTATCGGCCTGCATCGCTGTGGCCGATGCCCCTGTACTCTGGACTTATGAGACTGCTACATGTCTCACAGGAGTAGATTTTTCTGATTACCAGTTCATAAGTATAGATAAGAAAGGTTTCATTCCTGTAATGCTAGAGCCGATGGAGAATCGGCTAAATCCTAAATAAAGTTTAAATGATGAATACACACAAAGTTCATGAGTCTTTGATCACGGACAATTCGGCTCTCAAAGCCGGATGGTCTGGTCTTTCACAGAACAGTTCGGACTTTAAGACCGAACATCTACCACAGCGAAAAGATAGTATTACGGATGATCCGGTCCCCGAGACCGGAGAGTCCGCCATCACACAAAGATCATCTGATTCGTCTGTGGGGGACATGATAGAGGAATTCAGAGATCTTGATAAACTAGGACAGGGGTTTACATCGGCTGATCCTTTGGAGGAGATTGACATAGGAAATGGTAAAACTCCAAGGCCGACTTTTGTAAACAAGACCCTGGAGACCGATTCTAGAAATGAGATGATCGGTCTATTGAAGGAATATTCAGATTGTTTTGCTTGGAATTACACTGAAATGCCTGGACTAAGCCGAGAAATTGTCGAACATCGGCTGCCTATTAAGTCTGGTTTCAGACCTTTCAAACAGAAAGCTAGAACATTTCGTCCAGATCTTCTCCCACGAATCAAGGACGAAATCCACCGGCTGTTAGAAGCTAATTTTATTAGACCTTGCAGATACGCAGAGTGGGTCTCCAATATTGTGCCGGTGGAGAAGAAGGAGTCAGGTAAGCTTAGAGTATGCATTGATTTTCGTAATTTAAATAAAGCAACTCCTAAAGATGAATATCCCATGCCCATAGCCGACACATTAATCAATAATGCATCAGGAAATAGAATTATTAGCTTCCTTGATGGTAATGCCGGATATAATCAGATTTTCATGGCCGAAGAAGATGCGTCTAAAACGGCCTTTATATGTCCAGGCTTCATTGGTTTATTTGAATGGGTTGTCATGACATTCGGTCTTAAAAATGCTGGTGCTACTTATCAGAGGGCTATGAATCTGATCTTCCATGAGTTGTTAGGAAACACTGTGGAAGTCTACATTGATGATATTGTAGTCAAATCGGCTGAGTTTTGTTCTCATATAGCTGATTTGCGCAAAGCCTTTGATAAAATGCGTCGGTATGGTTTGAAAATGAACCCACGTAAATGTGCTTTTGGAGTGTCGGCTGGTAAGTTTTTAGGATTCGTCATCCATGAACATGGTATAGAAATAGACCCTGACCGAATCAAGTCTATTCGGAATGTGGGGCCTCCGACTTGTAAGGTCGAAGTGCAGAGGTTTCTCGGCAAAGTGAATTATTTATGAAGGTTTATTTCTAACCTAGCCGGGAAGATTGATGCCTTCACCCCTATCCTTCGGCTTAAGAATGATGATGAATTCACTTGGGGGGCAGAGCAGCAGGAAGCATTTGATCTCATTAAAAAATACTTGTCTTCGGCTTCCGTGTTAAAAGCACCACAAGTAGGAGCACCATTCAGATTATACATTGCAGCTGAAGACAAGGTTATTGGGGCTGTTCTGACACAAGAAACTGAGGGGAAGGAGCATGTGGTGACATATCTAAGCCGAAGGTTGGTGGATGCTGAAACAAGGTACACTTTTATTGAAAAGTTATGCTTATGCTTGTTTTATGCATGCACCAAATGTAGATGTTATTTACTGTCTAGTCATTGCACTGTTTCTGGTCAAGCCGATGTAATCAAATACATGTTGCATAACCCAATTATGAGTGGTAGAATTGGTAAGTGGGCTTATGCACTCATAGAATATGACTTGGCCTATGAACCATTGAAATCTATGAAAGGCCAAGTCGTAGCGGATTTTATTGTAGAACATCGGGTTAATGATATTCATGAACTAGACATGTCATACCTCACTATTACTCCTTGGACTTTATATTTTGATGGATCGGTTTGCAATGAAGGGCAAGGAATTGGCATTGTGCTTGTTTCACCAAGTAATGTCTCCTTTGACTTCTCTAGCCGATTGAAAACTTATTGCACTAATAATCAAGCTGAATATGAGGCTCTCCTATTCGGCTTAGAACTTTTAAATGGTATGGGAGTAAAACATGTGAAGGTATTTGGTGATTCTCAGCTGGTTGTCCAACAAGTGTTAGAAGAATATCAATGTCTTGATGGTACTCTAAATAGTTATCTTGAGAAATGTTGGAGCATAATCCATTCTTTTGACGAATCCAGTATTCGGCATATTCCTAGAGTTGAGAATCATAGAGCTAACGATTTGGCACAAGATGCATCAGGTTATCGGATAAAGAGAGGGAAATTTCACAAAACTGAAAATCTGATAATCAGTGCAGAGCCAAATTCCCAGGTCGCGGACCGTCCGCGTGATGACGCCGGACCGTCCGAGGTTACCAGAAATGTTCTTTTAATCGATTCGGCTGACAATGAAGCCGATGCAAGTGATTGGAGGACACCTATACTTAATTATTTACAAAATCCCAATATCAGGACAGATAAGAACATTCGGCGAACAGCTTTCAAGTATGTTTCGATGAGTGATGAACTTTACCGCCGAACGGTTAATGATGTCCTGCTTAAGTGCTTGGGCCCAGATGATGCTATATTAGCCATGGCCGAAGTACATGAAGGAATTTGTGGTACCCATCAATCAGCTCCAAAGATGAAGTGGTTGTTGCGAAGGTCTGGTTTTTATTGGCCTAGTATGATAGCTGATTGTTTCAAGTACTACAAGGGTTGCCAAGTGTGTCAAAAATTCGGCGACCTACAGTTGGTCCCTGCAGCCGAATTAAATCCTATCATCAAGCCTTGGCCGTTCAGAGGATGGGGATTAGACTTTATTGGAGAAATTCATCCTTCATCATCAAAGGGGCATCGGTTTGTGTTAGTTGCCACTGACTATTTCACCAAATGGACTGAAGCCGTTGCTCTAAAGAACATGACGCACAAGGAGGTAATTGAGTTCATAACTGAGCATATTATTCATAGATTCGGCATTCCCCAGACCTTGACTACAGATCAAGGTACTTCTTTTATGTCAAAGAAGGTACGTGAATTTGCTGAATTATACAGAATTAAGCTGCTTAATTCGTCTCCATATTATGCTCAGGCCAATGGACAGGCCGAGTTATAGTAATAGGACGTTGATTAATTTGATAAAGAAGAAGGTATCTGATAATCCTAAACATTGGCATAAGATTTTGTCTGAAGCTTTATGGGCTCATAGAATATCTAAACATAGTGCTACTAAAGTATCTCCTTTTGAGCTTGTCTATGGGCAGGAAGCAGTGTTACCTGTGGAAATAAGTTTGAATGCTGTCAGGTTTGCCAGACAAAATGATCTAACTGCTACTGATTATTATAATTCAATGATGGATAATATTGATGAGGTGACCGACAAGAGGATGATAGCTTTGGGAGCAATAGAAAAGGACAAGATCATGGTAGCCAGGGCCTACAACAAGAAGGTCAAAGCAAAATAGTTTCAAGTAGGAGACTTGGTGTGGAAGACCATTCTGCCTCTAAGGAATAAAGACCGAAAGTTTGGGAAATGGTCGCCAAGCTGGGAGGGTCCTTATAAAGTGAAACAGGTGATGTCTGGTAACACTTATTTACTACAAACATTACAAGGCAAGGATTTACCTAAGGCTTTGAATGGGCGTTTCCTCAAACAGTACCATCCTAGTATGTGGCAACATGCCTAAGAGAACCGATGTGATCACATCGAGTTAGTTGCTTTTGGTTCACCCAGCTCCACCAAAAGGCAGGGGGCATATGTTCGAACCAGAAATGAGCAAGCGGACGGTCCGGCCCTGAGGCCGGACGGTCCGCGGTCCGGACGGTCCGCGCTTGTGGGCCGGACGGTCCGCGCGTGCGCAGAACAGATTAGGGTTCCGAGTTTTGTGCTACGGTTGTTAGCTATATTCGCGGAATTAGCTCGGAATCAGTTGTGTAAAGGGTCTAGCCCTCCTCCTCTATAAATAGAGAGGTCTACGGCCGATTTGTAATCATCAATCGAATCAATACAACTTCTATTTCACATTTTATCCTAGGAGTAGTTCTAGTCTAGTTTAGGTTTAGCTATCCAATCCCCAAATTCTTCGTCTCTCTTCGGCTCGACGTCGATTAGAGGAGTCTAGGTCGGCCGGCCCGAGCCTAGACACCACCTAGGATCTCTACTCCCCGACGGGGTCCCTCCCGGGAGCGAGATCCAGGCGCCGTCGGCGATCTTCCGCCGTCCCTGCGTACGCGCGGACAGTCCGGCCCCAGGGCGTGGACCGTCCGGCCGTCAGGCAGGAGCCCTAGCCGCGCACCAGGTCGCGGACCGTCCGGCCCCAGGCCGCGGACAGTCCGCCCTTGCGCAGAGAGCACAACCGCGCCTCGCACCAGGCCGCGGACCGTCCGGCCCCTGCGCGCGGACCGTCCGCCCCTGTGCAGAGGGCACCGCCACGGTTCTTGTTGAGTGTTTGGCGCTCCGAAAAGGCGTCAACACTTACGGTTAAAACTACATAAACGTGACTTTCGTAAAGCTTATTAGGAATCTTCTGCAAGATCCACCATCTTTTCACACCAGCCACGTGATGCTTTCTGCAGAGGGAGAGAGAAGGATTGTTCAGTGCAATGACTATAAACTCAGTTGGTGAATGGGTAAGCACAATAAGAATTTGTGGCAATTAATCATGGCAACAAACCTGAAACTAATGGATTGGTTAGGCATCATAGAATTCATGCGCAATGATTATGGTTGGCGCTGCACATAAGATAGTTACAAATATGAGAAACATAAAAGCCCCCCATCAAGAAGATTGGAAAGAAACAAAGTTGACAAAAGGCAAATACACGAATTTAAACAGTTTCAAAATGGAAAACTGTCCAATACTTTATTCAAAAGGCTTCAACCATCAGCAGGTTGAACAATTATTCATATCCCATGCACGAAGTAACTAAACGAGCCGATCAGCAACTGCAAGGTAGATGCTTTAGACCAGTGACGAGGTGTACCGACACCTTGTGTTTGAGGTCTCAATTTTACCTTTACCTACAACTTCAAGAGCGGGCTAAGTTTACTCCCATCAGGACTGAATTTGCTAACAGTAAGTTGAGGCAAATATCTGTTATTGTTGGTACTCCTTAGCAAAGTAAACCGCAGTTCCACAAACCTATACTGCTGCTCCTTGTTGTCATATATGACTGCAGATTCCATACCCCCGATAAAATAGGTGTGAGTGTCCAGGCGTGTTTGAATTACCTACCTGGGATTTTTTTCATATTAACTGTAGCTAGGGAACTGACTGACTGATTAAATAAGAAGACCCTAAAATTGTCACTAATCTCATTTGGCAAATGGCCTCAATATTTTCACGCAATATACCTTAAGATGAATGGTGGTGTAGAAGTCAATTATCCGAGTGTTTATGACAAAATCAACTTCTATAGAGATCATTAACTCAAAACCAAAATGTTGAAGGTGAAAGAACCAGTTCGAAATGAAAAGAGCCTCATACATCTTGAGGGAACCTGCTCGAGAGAGGCATGCCAACAAACGGGGGCTCCACAAAGCTTGCTAACTCATCAACATGTTCATCTTCAAATTTCAGAGTATTATACTGCATTTTTTGCAATGTAGGGCTGCACTCGACTAAGTTAATGCTGAGTGCCTTGGTGAAGTTAACAAACTATGACGAGCCCTGGTGAAATAAGGCATCCACTAAGAAGAACAACATAATGGAACTTCAATACATGATAGATGCTAGCAATAAAACATACCCTAAGTAAATCAGCCGAGAGTGTTCCTCGTCCTGGGCCAAGCTCGATCAGATTCACCTTCGCTGGCTTTCCCATTTGCTCCCAGAGGCACATTGCCCATACACCAATCATCTGTGCCAAAGAAATGCAATAGTGGCACAATCAGTTCATGAATCTCATTAATGCCTTGTTGATTTGAAGAAGAAAAAAGAACACATCTTATGGTTGCAATGTTATACTTGAACCACACACTTCATTACTAGATCATGATTCTTCCTTAATGAAATGACACACAGTTCTCCTGCATAGTTCTAAAAAAATACTAGATCATGATTAAGTATCTAAGTAACTAAATACAGAACAGTGCAACGTCTTTCACAATAGTGTTGACCGAGCATTTGATTAGTGAGCATCAGTTTTACCTCTCCAAACATCTGGCTGACCTCCGGCGAGGTGATGAAATCCCCTGATTCCCCAAACACGTCACGCTGATGTAGAATCCTGACTGTGGGTTTGTCAGCACCTCCTCCATGTATTCGGCTATGCTGATTGGCCCACTCCGAAACTAACGCGACCACAATCACATTAAACTGGGCCATTAATATTTCCCTAATGCGAGCAAGAGATTAAACGTTGAAACAGAAATCGGCACCTTTATGATGCTCTTGATGTGCTCCACGAGCTCGAAGTCCAACGACGGCTAATATTGATTTTGTTGGGGGTGTTACGACACTATAAATATTGTGGGCATAAGGGGGTGTTTGGTTAGAGGGGGTGTTTGGTTACAGGGACTAAAGATTAGTCTCTAGTTTTTAGTCTTATTTAGTCTCTTTTTTGCCAAACATTAGGACTAAAATGATTTAGTCTTTAGTCCTTCACATATATGCTAAAAGGGACTAACCCATATTATTCCATATTTAACCCTTATTTAGTTCAATTGTACTAATAGTAGTAGAATGTTAAAGGCCATTTTAGTCTTGTTATGAGTCATTTAGTATATTCTTACTATTTTTAGCCCCTAAAACCAAACATGTTAGGGACTAAACTTTAGTCCCCTAACTAAACTTTAGTCTCTAGACTAAAGAAACCAAACATGGCCTAAGTTAGAAGTCACTTGAATCAAGGGTATGCACTAATATGGATGCTTTCATGACCTAGGTCAAATGTTTCTGAATTATGGTACATCTTAAAAAAAAACTCCATATATATTCCAGATTCCACATGATTAACATACGCTATATATGGTATATTGTACACTTGTTCTTACATGTAGATATCTCAATGTGTAGTCATTACATTTACAATAAGGCACAAAGTTTGGTTGTAATTCTAAAGGCTATTCTACGGTCTTAGACTATATCCAGCTCCATATCCAACTCTCTATTTCAGACTTTACTCTGAAAAAGTGTAATCTACAGTACAAAATAGTACTTTGGATGACTCTTAACTCTGCACGTCCACTACATAGCTTAAAGGAAATACATTATGGATGTAACTCTGGGGAACTGAAACGACATTGGAGCGACATTGCTTTTCTTCAGAGCTTCCCAAACTTCCGTCTGCATTGGAACTCTTGTCATGGCTGTGTTGTTCAGTATGCAACTCATAACACTCGCAGTGACCTAAACCTCACACCGGTTGTCTGGACTAGAATCAAAATGTTCTTCGTCGTCAGAATAACGTCCAGCATAGTGCACTGTAATTTCTTGGCGACTCGACCATTAGACCTGTTAGATGAGTAAAATTAATACCAAAGCACGCATCAATTTTTCTAGGAACTTTGGGTGAAATCAACAATCTAAATGACAAAACGTAATTTGCATCTCAGGCTTAGGAAGCAAACACCCAAACACATTGGTAGAAACGTGTGAGACAGAAAGTGGTTGGTGAGAAGGTGCTCGGCCATTCCTTCATCCTGTTCTTCTGCCTCAAGGACAAGAGCACGCATTGCAGCTCTGACTGAAGAACCACCACTTTAATTTGGCACTTCCTACGCTGCTGCTCACACACCGTAGTGCTAATAGTCCATCACCACCAATGGCTCCCAAGGTTGCACTCTTCCTTGCCCTCAAGAAATTAGTAACAAGGATGTGGTCCTGCATCCCGTATGCACCTAATTTTTTTCCAACGCCTTCGCTCGATGGGTGCCTAGGAAAGGAGGGAGAGAACGAAGAAGAGACTGACGAATGGGACCCACAAGTCAAGTGGCCTATCCTACTTTTAATGTCTTAAAAAAACAAAGAGAAAACAAAGCCATTCGGTCTCTTGTCAACCAAACAATAGATATGATCACCATGCCTCTAAAATTCGAGACAGAATTGTCATATCCCATGACATGAATGGTCACTACACGTTATGTTTTGGAGTGTTCTGATCAGGATGGGTGTGTTCTCGCCTTTATTTCTTCCACTTGAACATACATAGCGATGCAATTTATATATAGCGCCGTTAGCAATGTGAGTATCCCATTCTTCTTCTTGATGAACACCTTAACAATTCCAGTTTGTAGTTTTTGAATAAAACTCGTTATGGTTGAAACTTATAAAAGCACATCTGTTGGGAGCCTTCGTCCTCCGAAGGTCCTCAAAAACATAATTTGACAATATTTTCCAATTGAATTATTTGAACAGGTATCTTCGGACTCAGATCATGAACATGGAGTACGGTCAGAACGAAGCCCAAGCCAGACGAAGGGGGATTGAGATAAAGGACGGGCTGATTACCAAGCTGTACGAAGGATGGTGCACAGCCGAAGCTATGCGCAGAAAGCTTCGTCGCGATAGCAGAAAGGGGAACCGACTTAAAGATGAAAAGACTACTTAGGCCTTGATAGATTCCCATAAGTCATTAGCAAATGTAATGGACATGAATGTAATTTTGCATGGGCTACGTCCCACGCCTATAAATAGATGAACAGTACTCCCGTACTATTCACGCTGACTTGGCATTTGCTTTCCGTCATCCTTGTACTTTTGCCTTCCTGCAATCCGAAGGTACACTTGTAATCTGAAATCATTTCTATTTTTATATGATAATAAAATAGAAATGACGTTGTGATAATATTTAAATGTTTATATTACTTTTTATGTTGCATGTAAGTTCTTCGTCATAATTTATTGTGCTTACGAAGATATGTTGTTTGTGACCTTCGTCCGGAACACATTATATCCCGAAGGGAAATAATGTTTCAAGGGACAAAGGACTTTATCATTTAACACTTTTTATGTTGCCTTGTTCTTAATCCGAAGCATTTGAGAACAAGTCCCCAACATTGGCGCCCACCTCCGGTGAACTCACTTCCACTTTGAGTTTTTGAACACCTTCGGAAGCCATAAACCTTCGCTATGGCGCCGAAGAAAGCTTCAGCGACTGGGGCTGCAGCCCTGCAACCGCTGGACCCCAATCAGGAGACTCTCTCTCTTCGGGAGGCCCGAAACCAGAAGAGGAAGGCTGTCAGCCCAACGCCTCAAGAGGATGAGCTAGATCAAGAGATCAGAGATATGGAGATGCTTCATCAACAGGTGCAGAGGAAGAAGGAAAAGATGGCCAGGCTAGCTGAACTGCAAAGGCAGATAGACGAAGCTTCTGAAGAAGTTCGCCATCTTACTCACGATGAGCAGAACCGAAGGCCTCAACAAAAAGAACTTCATCAGGAGGGTTTCTTCAACGAAGATGACTGGTATGACAATTTCCATCATGGAAATTTTGTTTTCGATGATGCTTCTTCCCTGTCCGCTGAGCTGCAGGCTACACCTTGGCCTCCGTCCTACAAGCCGCCCCAGCTTCCCATATTCGATGGCCATTCAGACCCGAAGCAGTTTTTGATGAGCTACGAAGCAACAGTATCTTCGTATGGTGGCAATGCTGCAGTCATGGCAAAGTCTTTTGTTATGGCTGTCAGGAGTGTTGCTCAAACCTGGTATTCCTCCCTTCGACCAGGAACGATCACTTCATGGCAAAAACTGAAGGACATGTTGTTAACCAGCTTTCAAGGGTTTCAGACGAAGCCGGTCACTGCTCAAGCCTTGTTCCAGTGCACTCAGGATCATGAAGAATACCTTCAGGCGTATGTCAGAAGGTTCTTGCGTTTGAGGGCGCAGACACCAACGGTGCCCAACGAAATTGTCATTGAGGCCATGATCAAGGGACTTCGGCCTGGACCTTCAGCTCAATACTTTGCTAGGAAGCCTCCTCAAACTTTGGAGAAGCTGCTCCAGAAGATGGACGAGTATATTCGTGCCGACAACGATTTTCGCCAAAGAAGGGAGGAGGCTTTCAGGTTTTCTGAAATGACCAGGGGCTTCAGAGGAAGATTCTATCCGAGGCATGTCAGGTCCATCCACAATACTCAAAATGATGATAAGGGAAGTCAGCAGCACAGGCCGCAGTGCTCCTCACAGGCTTCGGGGCAACAACAAAGTTTCTTCCGGCCACCAGCTCCAAGAGGCAGAGGCGCCAGGGGCTTCGGCGGAAGATTTGGAGATCAACCAAGGAGAATGTTTTGCTTGTTCTGTGGTGAAAACAAGGGCCATACCACCAGGATGTGCCATGTTACCATCCAGAAGCAAAAGGAGATAGCCGAAGCTGCAGCACAACAAGTTCAGCCGAAGCAGGTCATGCATACTGCTTCGTACCATCCGCCTTACATCCCAGAATACGTAGGCAACCACCCTGCAGTTTCTGTTGCTTCGGCGAGTCAACCTCAAGCTTCCTGACAACAGCCTCCGCCTCCACCACCGCTGCAACAGGGTCAACAGCCGGAAGGGAGCCAATATGCTCCACACCAAAGGGATCTCAGAGAACAATCCGAAGCTCGCACAGTCAATAGCACTGTGCCAGAGTCGAAGCACATCTATTGACAAATATCCTACCTTGATAGCAGTCTTTTCCATTTGGTTCTATTTTCTGTGTAATAAAGAACATTTTTCAGTTTTCATGTAATAGTTTCGTTGTTTGCCACAAGGAAAATTTGTTTTCTCAGGCTTAAGTTGCTGAAGCTTTAAAATTTGCGATAACAAGGAGGACCTTTCGAATTATCAAAAATCCTTCGAAGCAACAAAAAGTCGTTCTAAGGAGCGCAGAGTAAGTTTGCTGAAGTCACAAAAAGCCGTTCCAAAGGGAACGCAATGTAAGTTTTCTGCTCCAAAGTCGTTCCAAAGGGAATGCAGAGCATACAGCGAAAAGTCAACGCTGATACCGCCTAAGTAAAAGGCGAAGAAGCTCCAAAGTCGTTCCTAAGGGAATGCAGAGCTTACAGCGAAAAGTCAATGCTGATACCGCCTAAGTAAAAGGCGAAGAAGCTCTAAAGTCGTTCCTAAGGGAATGCAGAGCTTACAGCGAAAAGTTAGCGCTGATACAAAAATATTGTGTGTTTTACGGGGATATGTGTGTATCTTCGAACAAATGTCATCTACATAACATAACACCATCACATCATTTTGCATAGCATAAGCATCATACATCATGTTGCATATGGCAAAAGAAGGGGACACAGTATCAACCTTCGAAAGGATGCTTTGAGAAAGTGAAAATCGTGCTAAGTCACAAGGGAATACAATATTGATCTTCGGAATATAGCTTCGGAGAATATTTTCACGAAGCTTGGATATCCTTCATCAGAGCACTATGAACATTGTCGTGATGCATAAGTTTTTCTATCTTCACGAAGCATGAAAAGAAGGGAAGGTGTTTTTTCGCCGAAGGCTAAAAAACGGTACGTATGTAAAGTTTCATGCATCGTAAAGAATCGAATCATTAAAAGCAAATATATCACAGGGTTACAAAATGTCACACATATTTCATTTCAGAAGTCTTTACAATAGTGCTTAATCTTCTCTTAAAACAACTTCGGCAGCTTCGTTCAGGAGTCGGTTAACAACTTCATCCATGATAGCTTCAGCCATCTTTTTAATTTCTTCGTCTCCTTTCGGGTGAGGGCCCGGAGACGCTTTAGTAGGATCTGAAGGAGGACATGATACGGCCACATTGCTATTACAAATTGCGAACGAAAGTTTAAAATCAAAAATTACAACACAATAAAAACCATTAGCTAATACCTATTTGCCCTTCGGGCTCTGAGCTTTTGTCAGCGGCCTTAGCTACTTCTCTAGCGTCATGAATGCCCTTCTCACTCTTCTGAATAATTTCTCGGGCCATTTCTCGGCCACCATTGTCCCAGACGTCGGTGAAAAATTTTCCACCAGCCTGGCTAGCTTCGGCCGAGGGATCTTTAATATCTTCAGGAGATAAGTTGGCTTCGGATTGTGCAAGAGCCTTAACATGATCGCAGCCTTTTTTCTCCAGCATAGTAGCAATCCCCCTGGCACCCGAGAAGGCACAAATGTCTCCGCGACTGTTTAGAATTTCTTCGAAGGCTTCAGCCTCATGGCTGATCCATTCGATCGGTCCTTCTGGGTTACCTCTCACAAAATCTTCCTCACTCGAAAATGCGCCAACGCTGGCGAAGCTGGTTTTTATTTTCTTTACACATTCCATGGATTTTTCGTAGCACCTTTTCTTAGAAGACCGAAGCTCTTCAACGGTTCCTTCCAAATGATTAGCTCATTGGTCGCTACATTCCCGCCTCGTTTCTTCAAGTATGTGTTCTTCTTTCGCCCGGGCCAATTGCTTCCGAAGATCGTCAATCTCGTGTTTTTGAGCTGCAACTTGTGCTTTAAATACAGCTTCGTCCTCCTTTATTTTATCCACCAATGTAACTAGAATTTTGTCCTTTTCCAGGGCTTCGTTCCTTAGTTTGATAACCTCTGTCCGAAGGTTGTTGAAAGCAATTTCATAGCTTTCGTCTTCGGCATTCTTTTGCGCTCTCAGCGCGTTGCTTAGTATTAAGCCCTATATGTAAAAAGTTAGTATAAGAATAAAACAATAGATTTCGAATCATAAATTTTCAAAAACGCGCAATTCTCGCACCTTCAGACTATTATAAGCAAGGCTATCCGCAAGATCCTCCTTCGACATAGCGCATAGTCCAGCTTCAAGCTTCAGAAACCCCATACTCCTAGCCATCTCCCGGCAGACAGATAATTCTTTGTTGTCAGGGAGGCAGTATAGGAAGTCATCTTCGTTTGTCCCATTGAACACTAGTGCCCCCTTCGGATATTTTAATTCTCTGGCATAGTGATTGGCTTCATAGATCTCTTCTTCAGATAATTTCTTCCCCGAAGCATGTCGCACAATGTAATCGCATATGTTGGAAGGTGCTTCGGGGGCAGCAGTGTCAATTTCTTCAACCAAAATTGGCTCTGACATTTTTATTTTTTCTTCGGTTTCCAAAGGTTGTTCCTTGGTGGGCTCTGAAGGCCCAGCTTCAGCTTCAAGTTGTTGCTTCGAAGCTTCAGCAACTAAAGCTTCAGTAGACACTTCAGAAAGTTCAACAGTCTTCTTTGGAGTTATGTTTGAAGACTTAATTGTCTCCAAAACATCTAGCACGTTCACCATTCTTTTTCTTTTCGGGGTCACCGATGGACCCTTTTGATTTTTTATTGTCTCAACACTTGCTGAAGGACTTAAGATTTCCAATATTTTTGGTCCTTCAATTCTCGGTTTTTCTGCCTTCTCCGCTGAAGGTGCTTCAGTTTTTTCTTCGATCTTCGGCACTGGAGCTGGCTCTGAAGTTTCAGTGGCCAAAGAGACTTCACCGATAAATTCAGGCACTGTGGCCGGCTCAATAAAACGTGCCCGGTGGGTGAGCACCTTCATCTTTTTTCTTTGCGGCGCTGGCTCACTAGAAGCACCTGTGGCAACTTCTGTTGCAGGAGAAGTATTTTTTCTTTTGCGGCCTGGCACCGGATAATGATAGTCAGGGTAGACAAACCCGATTGCATCAAATACCCGGTTGAGCCTCTTCTTCTTTCGGCCTCCGAAGGCTGCCGATAACGCAGTATTCTCGGCCTTCGAATATACCCCAAGCAGTTCGTCACTTAAGGTTTCAATGCTTTTTAACCAGTCGTCATCAGGTTCAACAAACTTATCCCCGTATTTGGATGTGTATTTTAGTCTGACCAGTCCACCTTCGTCAGACTCTTTGATGGTCTCCTTCGGCATTTCCCACTTTCCTGCAAGTGGCCACACCCTGAAGGCAATATGCTCTTGGACCAGATCCCTTGTCCCAATAAAAGAGCAGATTACGCCGAAGGCTCTTTGGCATTCTTCGGCCGCTTCATCCATTTCAACCTTCGGCTTTCGGAGTCCGAAGCGTTGCCAGATAGGGCGCATAATGATACTTTTAACATCTTCCTGCGCTGTCAAGTCATTCTTTACATAGAACCATTCTGTCATCCAGGCACCGGGCCACCTCTTCCGAAAGGTTGGCACGGGGCAGCTTGACCCGGAGCGGGCACCGAAGCTGTAACAACCAAAGTTGTTGTGATATTGTTCTTTCCCCCAGGGCTTCGTCTCATATACCAACTCATGAATTTTGCAAAAACTTTTAGCATTTGGTTCTAAACCTTGACTTCTCACAGCCCAGACAAAGATTCCCATTCTTATGATAGCTTCGGGAGTAATTTGATGAAGGTAGATTTGAAATGTCTTCAGGACTTCGACAACAAAGCTGCTTAGGGGGAACCGAAGCCCAGCCTTGAGAAAGCTTCGGAAGATCACGACCTCATCTTCTTCGGGGGTAGGAGAAGTTTTTTCTCCAGCATCAGCCCTCACAATAGATATATCTCGAAAATATCTCCCCCTCATATTGTCAATATGACTCTACTTAATAGTGGTTTTCCCGAAAACCGAGTGACTTGGCCGCCATGGTCGATCTTCGGACTCTCCCCCGCCGCTTTCTACATCATAATTGTCGCTGTCACCAGTATCTTCAGATAAACCTTCTAAAATCTCTTTGGTGATCTTTTCTGTATTGGTCTTCGACATTGCCTCAAGAAAGCCCAGGTTCTTCTCTTCAGAGAGACTTAGCTTCATCTCGACACCAGCCTTCTTCTCCTCAGACATCCCTTCGGAAATCTTACTTCTCGCTTCCGAAGCTTAAAACTAGGAAAGAAAACAAATATTTTTGGGCAGAAAGCTTTATAAGCAGGAAAAACAGATGACAAAGAGAGCGTGCCAAATCAAATGTGGCGGGCTCCTATTTATACACTCGATATGACGGAAACTGTGTGGTCCCAGGTGTCAGTGACTTTTGCTATTCTAGCAAAGGGAAGGTGTTTTTTCGGACCTTCGGCTTAAGGCCCCCGTCCATATCGCAATTTGAATTTATCACTAACAAATTAATATTGCGAGGGGCTACTGTTGGGAGCCTTCGTCCTCCGAAGGTCCTCAAAAACATAATTTGACAATATTTTCCAAGTGAATTATTTGAACAGGTATCTTCGGACTCAGATCATGAACATGGAGTACGGTCAGAACGAAGCCCAAGCCAGACGAAGGGGGATTGAGATAAAGGACGGGCCGATTACCAAGCTGTACGAAGGATGGTGCACAGCCGAAGCTATGCGCAGAAAGCTTCGTCGCGATAGCAGAAAGGGGAACCGACTTAAAGATGAAAAGACTACTTAGGCCTTGATAGATTCCCATAAGTCATTAGCAAATGTAATGGACATGAATGTAATTTTGCATGGGCTACGTCCCACGCCTATAAATAGATGAACAGTACTCCCGTACTATTCACGCTGACTTGGCATTTGCTTTCCGTCATCCTTGTACTTTTGCCTTCCTACAATCCGAAGGTACACTTGTAATCTGAAATCATTTCTATTTTTATATGATAATAAAATAGAAATGACGTTGTGATAATATTTAAATGTTTATATTACTTTTTATGTTGCATGTAAGTTCTTCGTCATAATTTATTGTGCTTACGAAGATATGTTGTTTGTGACCTTCGTCCGGAACACATTATATCCCGAAAGGAAATAATGTTTCAAGGGACGAAGGACTTTATCATTTAACATTTTTTATGTTGCCTTGTTCTTAATCCGAAGCATTTGAGAACAAGTCCCCAACAACATCTAAAAAATGCAGTTATTACCTCCCCGGCTTTGTTACAGCATGACAAACAGAAGCAAAAACATATAAAAAAAACTACTGTATTAAACAACACTTAATTACGTGCCTCATCATGTGTCTTCTTCATCTCTGATAAACAACCAAACCTGTGGCCGGGCCGCATTAGCGTGTACCCGCGTCGTCGCGTGCCATGGTAACCACATGGTGAAAGCGCTGCGCGTCACAGGGCACCTTGAGCACCCCCTGTTGCCCGTACCCGAACTGCTGCTCGGCCATCTCCAGCAGTGCCGCCATGCATGGCTCCTCGAGGTCTCTCACGCGCACCAGGACCCTCGTCTCCGACGCGCCTTCGTCGCGAACCAGCACCAGGGGCAGGTACCCTTTCGGGATCCTCTGCTGCTTGTCGCCGTCGTCGTCACGAATAACCGCACCGGGCACGCAGCTCGCCAGGGCCTTCCTTGTCCAAGCGGCCATTGCTGTGGAATTGCAAGCTTGTTAGGATAGGATAGGATATGCGCCGGCTGGCCTGTTTCTTATGATGACTTGATGCTCAAACGACGACTCTCGATGATGAACAAAGAGAGATGCAATGCAGGGGGGTGTTTTATACAGGAGTGCTGGTGGTGGTGGAGGTTCAAAGCCGACTCGGACTTTTTCCAGATCAGTAGACAGACGTGACTTGTGTCTTTGGGCATAGTGACACTGACCTGTACGTACTACGTGCAAATTCATCATGGGTTTTATACTCTGTTACTCCGTACGTACTATGTTCTTGTTCCCGTCAACATCATTAAATTAATCAAACTCGGTAATAAAAGGCTCCTATATTGTATGCCTCTGTCATCTATCAGTGGAGGTGTCATCCGTTAATCCCTTCGTCCCACACAAAGAGTGCCACTCCCACTTTTCTATATCTATAGCACTATATATAATCCACTAATAGTTTCAACTTTACAAAATTCACCTAACCAAATCACTCTTACACTTATAACATCCACTAAATCCACCAAACAAAATGACACATAGACTTAACACACCATCAAAATTAACGATATGGGTCGCTGGATAACCCCCTCTCCCTTACTCAAATTCAGTGGACAATATTATTTTAATCATCCATCACTTCTCATCCCGCCCTTTCTCCCTCCCTCACGACCCCATCGCCTCTAGCCCCCCCCCCCCCCTCGCCTTGTGTTCCCGCTGCCGTCTCCCCTTACTTATGTTGTCGCACAGTCAACCCCTCCTCTCCCCTCCACAGGATCGTAGCGTTAGCATGTAGTATATGCTAGTTTTAAAAAATATATTTTACTGTTATATATATATATATATATATATATATATATTAGGAGCCCATAACTTTCAATAGTTGCAGGAAGCCCCAGCATGCACCAGGTTAAACCTCCACACGCGCGTCAGTCAAACCACTGGTCCAACACCCACCCCTCACGTGGGACACGCTATAAATTGTAGTTATGTTTTTTACGTAAATAGCGTAAATAGTTCACATAAATAACGTAAATAGTTTATAGAGATAGCATAAAAACCTCGCTCAGCCACTATACCACGTCCACACGCGCAGGCGCATGCATGCATATCTTATTTTTATAGTAGATCTAATAATTATGGAAGATCGTGGGGAGTTTTCATTGCATGTGCGTAAATTTTGGATGATATTTTCGTTTCCACTGCATGCACGTAAAAAATGAACGGCACCATAAATATAAGATCACTCCAACACCCATGAAGCTAGTCTAGTTAGAATCGGTTTATGATATATACTTAATACTAATTATGCTACACGGTGTATGTATTTATACAATTCGGTACACTACGTAAAAATCTGTTTTCTGCTGCATGAGCACACATTTAGGATGACTGAGCGATGAAAGGAAATAGATTGGCATGCATAGAAACAAAAAAAATCTTATTTAAACGCTTTATTTTCTCCATAAATATAGGATCACTCTAACTTTATGATATATACAGATAATAATTATGCTACACAGTGTAGGTATTTATACAATGCGGTACAATGTATAAAAATCTAGCATGCGATTCACTGGTGGACGTATCTTCATGTTCGAGCATAAAAACCTTCAGTTTTGAGCGTAAAAGCTCACATTTATGAGTGTAAATACTGATCCAACATGGAAGCTGTTGAAAACCTTTTGATGTTAGCATAGATATATATGTATACAAAGTGACATAAAAATATGTATATGATTGTATGTTGTTCCTCTACCAGGAACATGCATTCAGACGTGTCCCCACCAGACGCATGCATGCGGTCCTATTTTCATGGTAGATTTAAAATATATGGCAACCACTATGGACATGCATGCAGTTACTATTTTTATTTAGATCTAAAAATTATGGCAGATCGTGGGAGTTCCCATTGCATACGCAATTTTTTTGAATGACATTTTGTTTCCCACAGCATACACGGAAAAAATGGATGGCTGATATCGTGTAAATCATAAATCGTTATAGAAAGTTGCATAAATATCTATACCGTACATCATAATTAATGAAAAACATCCTAGTATGAGCTCTACCAACAGCCACATTCATAAATAGAGGATTGGAGGAGGTCATCGCCGGAAGATGCCACTGAGGCCACCGAATGAGTTGATTATTGAATGATGCCCGAACAGCCGTGTAGACCACCGACACTCGCAGCATGCGCCTTACGCGACCACCATCGCCACTGGAGCCACTCGTGCCTCATGTGCCACCGCATGCATCTCGAGGACGTCGCTGTCGCCGTCACCGCCACTCACACCAGGGGGCTGAGGGCATAACCCCCGCCACCGCTAAAACCCTAATCCATGGCAGTTGTAACACCATAAAAGCCATCAACAAAAAAAATAATGAATTTAGTTATTATGGTAATTAGGATAATAATTTTGTTTTAAGTGTTTAATTATTTATTTGCATTTTGATTATTCTTCTTTGGATACGCATGATTGATGATCGGATGTTTTATAGCAATTCTTCTTAAAAGAGAATCCTAGTAATTAAGATAATAATTTAATAATATAATAATTATTAGTCTAAAAATAAATATTTTATTTATAAATAGTTTTGGTGAATTTTTACGAATTTTTGAGCTATTTAAAAATGCATTTCGAAATTAAAAAAACAAAACCTAACCCTAACCCTAGGCCCACTAGGGGCCCATTTATCCCTAGTGCCGCGCGCGCCTGGCTCAGTCTCCTAGCCGTCGCCGCCCCCTGCTGTGTCCCTCTCTCTCTCCCCTTTCTCTCTTCTCTCCCCTGCTCTCTCTCCCCCTGCACCCGACCGGCGCCCTGCCTGCACGCCACGTCCAACTGCGCAGCCACCGAGCGAGCCGCCCAGGCCACACTGCCGCACGCACCTTGCACGCCGCTCTGCACACCCGACGCGACCCGACCCCGCCAGGACACCGCGCGACGCGCGCGCGCACCAGGAGCTGCGCGTCCGGTTGACCGAGCCCGAGCCGGCCCCTGCGCGCACAACCCCGCCCAGGCGCGACATCCTGCACCAAGCCCCGCGGAGTCGGCGCCGACTGTGCCTTGAAGACCCTGTGCCCCGCGCGTCCGTTTCTCCTTTCCCCCATTCCTCCTTCCATTACGAGCAGGAAACGGTAGCGCCATTGAAGGCCTCCATGAAGACCCGACGACGCCCCATTGAAGCTCCCCGGCCGACCCTTCCCCTCTCCCTCCTACTCCCTATAAAACCAAGCGCCCTCTCCTCTCTTCCTCCCCTACCCGAGCTCGCCCCTCTCTCTAGCTCCCCTCGCTCGCCATCGCTAGTGCACTGCTCGTCGCCGGAGTTTGCCGTTCGTCGCCGGAGTTCGCTGGAGCTCGCCGTTCATTGTCGGAGCCACGCACCCGCCATCCGAAGACCGAATCCCTGCTCTTCTCCATCTGGTCGAAACCCGTCGAGCCGTCCCCGTCACACGCACGAACCCAAGGTTGAAGACGACCCAAATTAATTTGTGTATTTTATAAAATACTTTTGATTCGATTCATGAATTGTATATTTAGTTTGTTGTAATATAAACATGTGTGATTAGCAATTCATGTGTATGTGCGTTAGGGAATTTTTGGTAGAGATATGCAATTATTAGTACACCGTGATTGTTCATGTTAGTCGATGCGATGATTTTTGGATTAGAGAGAAAAATAACGAAAATTTAGTAGTAAGGTTGGTGATAAAAACACTAGGTAAGAAATTTTGTAGTTAAAATTTGGTCACAATGAACTTTTGAAACTATTTGGAGAATTGTAGTCATAGGTTCATTTTGATGGATTTAGAAAATAGTCATATAAACATTATAGGATTTTAAATGATTTAGCTCCGATTATTTTATTAATATTTTCTTTTAGAAAGGAGAGAAATACCACCGGTAGTATGGAAAAATAGATTTTTACTAGCCAAAATAAATATGTTCGCAAGTATATCACTTTTTTAGAGTAAGCAAAATACTTGTTTATGTCAAAATAACCTCGCTTGTGTTATAAAAAGTTTAATTAGTAATTTATAGGGATTTTTAGAATATTAAATTCATTTTGGCTATACTCAATAATAATTCGAGTTAGAAATAAAAAGGATAAAAATCTATTAATCTATTTATTAGTATTAAAGACGATAACTATTTTCTTTGATAATGTTAAAATATATTAATACTAGTTAAAACTGTATTTATAGCACCCACCCATAAATCCACCATTTAGGACTCACAATAATAACTATAATTGAATTAATAAGTATTTACGCGTTTAGGACGTATTTAAGGTGTGATAAGTGCGATATGTTAATGTGTATGTAATGGTGTATGTTTATGTAATGGTGCGTGTTTATTTATTGGTGTATGTTTTATTTTTGTATGTGCAATGTGCGACTCTATTAGAAGCCGACTGTGTAGTAGAGGATCCGAATTTGTTTGAGGACGACCTGCAGGATACTTTGAGCAAAGCAAGTGGATTCTCCCTCTGCATATTCTTTTTGTACCCAATCATTGCATATAATAATGTTCACTTTTGATATACTGCATAATTTTATGGGTTTTACCTAACTAAGGATTTCCTAGATTTACCAATTGTATTCCTTGTTTACCCTGGGAAATTATTAAGCTTTGCAAATTTGTGCTACCGCTCAACTTAATGATTTTAATGTCACTCATTAATTGTTATTAATGTTCCAAAATTGAAATTGGCAATTATGACATTAACCCGTTGGTTAACGCAACATTATTTCAAATTAATTGGAACATGGAGTGACCACTCAGGATAACAGTGCAACCACGAGTGCTATCATGGCTCTGGCTTTGGTAATTAGCTTTATATGCTTAGTGCCTAGCAACCTTACCTGAAATATGGGCAAGAGGGGGAGCGGTAGGTGTTGGCAACCCACGTTAACATGGGGACGTATTCTTGGCTAAGGTACCTCACCCAGGGGGCCTCCACCATCGTCTTTAGAAACCTTAGCGGGTTGCTTCGTATTAAGTGTATTTTGTGAAAGCCTCATAATAGATCCCTAGCCATTCACCTTGGCAGTGTTTAAGGGTTCGATCAACCCAGGCTAGATGGGATACATGGCTTGTGGCTAAAGTTGTACCACCTCTGCAGAGTGTAAAACTGATATATCAGTCGTGCTTCCGGTTATGAGCGGCCTGGACTCCTCACATGATAATTGAACTTGAAGATGGAATTAAACTGAGATCCGATGATCTGCCAAAGATTTGCTTAAGTGGTTTCAATTAAGTGTTTTTGTTACACTCATATTCCTTTGTTTAATTGGGATACTTGGGATTCACACTTATTAGTAAGACAGGTGTTGTTAATAAAATGTTGACCAACTAAAATGCTTACCGCTCAACCTTAGCCTCACCTTGTTATACCTGCACTAATTTTTTCTCCACTTGCTGAGCCCCGACCATAAGTGAGCTCACCCTTGCTAATATTTTGATCAGAGGGTGATGCTGGAGACTTTGATGGAGATTTTGACGACGAGGAATTCTAAGTCTAACGATACGCCGGTCATCTTCCTGTGGAAGATTGCCCATGTCATTTAATTCTGCCTTTACTTTGATGTGATACTTGTTAAAGATACAATGATTCAGATGATGTAATAAAGTATTATACTCTCTTTATGCCTTTATTGCATTGTCTTTTGATATATTACACTTGTGACGTCAACATATGTGTGGAAATGGATCCTGGCACACATATGTTATGCGCTCGGTTCTACCCCCTGGAACCGGGTGTGACAGAAGTGGTATCAGAGCTATGCTGACCCTAGGTCATTAGACTAGTTAGAAATGGAAAGCCTAGTTTGTTCAAAACTTGCTAATTTCATTCTTATAAATTATTTTATCAGCCTTACCTCTTTAAAATTTCAACTGAGTTGACACTTCTCTTGTAGATGGTTCATACTCTCCAAACTACCCGCATCAACACCAGCTACGCCCCTCCACCCCGGCAAATCCCTGTCTACCCAGTGGTAGTCAAGGAAGTTCCGGTGGATCTCCCTCACATTCGAGTGGAGAATGGAGTTATCCTAGTGGATAGCTCAGAGGAACAGCTGCTGACGCCCACCCCGTTGGTAGAGTCACTGGCCTTCGCAGTTAGGTCATCAACATTGGCCCCGCCTGCACCAGCCTTCCAAGCACCTGCACCTGGAGGCGACGACCCGACGACTCTGGGGACGACGATGACGAGGATGACGACGACGACGAAGGAGGAGACAAACACGTCAACCAGGAAGCCGACTACACCCAGCAGGACTACTTCATGGGGTTTGGGCCTGTTGTCGAACATTACACATCAATGTTCGAGACGGGGCACTTCCCCAACCTGCTGCAAGACGTGCTGCACGCACTAGGCACCTACGTCCGCCCCCTGTACGAAACAAGGCGAGTGAGTGAGCCTCCCCGGGCTTGCTACTACATCACTCGCATCCACGTCAGGGTGATGGATGCAGGGGATAAATGATTCAGGACTCTGTCTGCTCACGAGTCCCTGACACCACTATCCACCTACGCTGCCTCGGTCAGCGACGCTGCCAGACAGACTCTGTGGTCGCTCAGCCACACCTACTAGCAGCAGCTGTAGAACACGAGGTTCAGGCATCTTCCTCTGCGTCTAAGTGGAGGAAGTCAGACCAGCATCATCCTAGGTGAACCTGGTGAGGATCGCCTCAACACCCTAGCTGGTGTAGTGGCCGATCTCAACACCGACCTGGACAGTGCCACCCTGGATCTCTCTAGGGTGCACTTGGAGCTGGAGAATGCCCATGCCAGGATTGCAGCCCTGGAAGCCCAACTTCAAGGACTGGATCTGCCCGAAGCCTAGGTCCCCGCCATGGCGTTGTCTCCTCCCCGCAAGAGGCTGTGCTTTGGGGAGCCCGGATCCGTCACTAGGCTGCTTTAAATGTTTAAGTTATGATGTAATAAGTTAGTTTCCGCGTCAGACGATGATACTCTTTTTAAGTTTTCTTATTAATAAATAACAACCATGTGATGGTGTTGTTTGACATGTTTGAGTTGGATTTTTGTTTGAGTGCAATGGTCTTATGGAATGATGGCCATAAGAGCATATAAAAAAATAAACTTAGGATATTCTCCTCTAGAATCTTTTCTACTCTTCACTCCTCTAAGATGTTCACTTCCTAACCAATCAGATGGTGAACGCTCATCAGGGACCCAACAACAACCGGAACCAGCGTGGTCAGCAGATACCACCACCACCATCGAATCCCAATATGGAGTAGTTCATCGCCGCCCAGATGCAGATTCTACAAGGACTCACTGTGGCTGTTCAACAAATTCAGCAGAACCAGCAAAATCAGCAACAGTAGCAGCAACAACAGTATGCACCCCCGGTAGAGATAAGCACCGGAATTTTATGAGTCATCACCCGCCAACATTCTCTCATGCGGTTGATCCTTTGGATGTTGATGACTGGCTCAAGGTCATTGGAAAGAAGTTGGACATCACCCAGTGCAACGACCGGGAGAAGGTCTTGTACGCCTCGAGAAGACTCGAGGGTTCCACGTCCGACTGGTGGGATGCCTTCACAGCGGCACACCCCAACGCAGATACTATAACCTGGCAGGAGTTCCAAGCGAACTTCCGCGCTCACCACATTCCTTCGGGAATTATGAAGTTGAAGAAGAAGGAATTCCTTTCCCTTACTCAAGGGAATATGACGGTCAGTGAGTATCGTGATCGCTTCACTCAGCTTTCACGCTATGCCCCTGAAGAAGTGGATACAGATGAGAAGCGCCAAGAGCGTTTCTTGGAAGGACTGATTGGACCTCTAAATTATCAACTTCAGAGTCACACATTCCCCGATTTCCAAACACTGCTGAACAAGGCAATTGGCCTTGAAAGTAAAAGAAGGGAATTATCTGACCATAAAAGGAAGTTTCAAGGTCAGTCTAGCAGGAACACCCGCCCGAACAACGCTCAAGGTTCGCAGTTCTGCTCTGGAAATCAGGGTGGAAACAATTATCAAGTGCAACGCTCTAGATAGCAAGGCCAGAGAAATAATCAAAATCAGAACCAACAAAGGAGCAACTCTCAGACCAACCAGAGGTCTGGTGGGAGTTCACAGAATCGTCAAGGTGGCATCGTGAACACACAGGCCAGAAGCAACAACGCACCAGTCCAACCCAATGGCTGTTTCAAGTGCGGTGAGCTTGGCCACTATGCTAACAACTGCCCAAAGCGCAACTAGCAGACACCACATAAAAGCAATAATCAGAGGAATGACCAGAACACCCCGCTCGTGGATCTGCACAGAACAAGACTCTGCAGAACCAGAGTAGAGGAAGGGTCAATCACGTCACCGCAGAATCAGTGCCTGAGGATGCCGACGTAGTGTATAGTATGTTCCTTGTTAACTCCATACCTGCATCAGTTTTATTTGACTCTGGAGCATCACATTTATTTATAACTGAGTCATTTGTGGAAAAACATAACATACCCAAGTACCCCCTTAAGAAGATGTTACACGTTAGTTCACCGGGAGGTGACATGAAGGCCACACACTCATGCCCCCATGTTAATCTCAAGATTCAAGGAATAGATTTTTCAGTCGACCCAGTGGTCCTAGGATCCAACGATATTGATGTGATTCTTGGATGCAACTGGTTGAAAAGTTGTGATGGGGTGATACAGTGTGCCAACGGAACAATTCCGTTGACAAGTCCTCAAGGTGAAAGAATCCAGGTTAACATAGACAAGTCAACAGATGCAAAAGGGAAGACAGTGGTCAATCACTTGGAAGAAAAACCCTTGGAAAATATCAAGGTAGTGAGTGAATACCCAGACGTATTTCCGGAGGAATTACCAGGTGTGCCACCTGACCGTGATATAGAGTTTTGTATTGAATTATTACCCAGAACAGCACCTATCTCGAAAAGACATTATAGAATGGATGTCAAAGATTTAGTAGAACTGAAGAAACAAATAGAAGAATTACTAGAAAAAGGTTTCATCCGCCCAAGTTCATTCCCTTGGGGAGCCCTAGTGCTATTTGTGAACAAGAAGGATGGTTCGAGGAGAATGTGTGTTGATTATAGAAGTTTGAATGAAGTAACTATCAAGAATAAATACCCATTACCTCCGATTGAAGATTTATTTGATCAGATGAAGGGAGCTAAGATATTCTCGAAGATAGATCTGAGATCAGGATATCACCAGTTAAAAATTCGAGCAGAAGATGTACCCAAGACAGCCTTCACGACGAGATATGGATTATATGAGTTTTTGGTAATGTCGTTTGGACTGACTAATGCACCAGCATACTTTTTGAACTTGATGAATAAAGTATTCATGGAATATCTAGATCAGTTTGTGGTCGTATTCATTGACGACATACTGATATATTCTCCAAATGAAGAAACACATGAAGATCATCTAAGGCTAGTCCTACAAAAGCTTCGTGACAACCAATTGTATGCAAAATTCTTGAAGTGTGATTTTTGGTTGAAGGAAGTTGCTTTCTTAGGACATATCGTTACTGATGGTGGAATTAAAGTAGACCCAGGAAAGATAAGGGAGATACTAAATTGGAAGCAACCAAAGGATGCGTCCAAAATCAGAAGTTTTCTTGGATTGACAAGATACTATAGAAGATTTATTGAAGGTTTTTCCAAGTTAGTGAAGCCTCTTACTTTACTATTGGAGAAAGGTAAAGAGTTCAAGTGGGATGAAGCTTGCCAGAATTGTTTTGAAGAACTCAAGAAAAGGTTAACCACTGCACCAATATTGGTAATGCCAGACATCCACAAGGGATTTGATGTGTATTGCGATGCATCACACCTTGGACTTGGATGTGTGCTAATGCAAGAAGGAACAGTGATAGCTTATGCCTCAAGGCAGTTGAGAAAGCATGAGAAGAATTATCCTACGCATGATCTGGAACTAGCTGCCATAGTGCATGCTTTGAAGATTTAGAGGCACTATATGATTGGAAACAAGTGCAAAATCTTCACGGATCACAAAAGCTTGAAATATATATTCACTCAGAAGGAACTCAATCTAAGACAGAGAAGATGGCTTGAGTTGATCAAGGACTACGATTTAGAAATACAATATCACCCAGGAAAAGCAAATGTAGTGGCTGATGCTTTGAGCCGTAAGGGTCAAGTGAACAACATCACTACTCATTTGATGTCACAAGAATTGTGCTGGAAAATGGAACAACTCAACCTTGGTATGCTTAATAATGTAGAAGCAACAGTTATGGAAGTTGAATCTACTTTGGAAGAAGAGATTCATAAAGGACAAGAGTCTGATGAGAAAATCAAAGAAATTAAGACGCAAATTAGTTAGGGTAAAGCCCCAAATTTCACGGAAGATGATCAAGGCACAGTATGGTTTAAGAAGAGAATCTGTGTACCCGAAATCGAGCACTTGCGCCAACCTATCTGGAGAGAAGCTCATGATTCAGCTTACTCTATTCACCCTAGAAGTACAAAGATATACCAGGATCTTAAGGAAAAGTATTGGTGGTACGGTTTGAAAAGAGATGTTGCTACTCATGTTGCATTGTGTGACGTGTGTCAGCGAGTTAAAGCTGAACACCAAAGACCAGCAGGATTGCTACAACCTCTCGAGGTACCGGAATGGAAATGGGAAGAAATCGGTATGGATTTCATAGTTGGACTACCCTGTACATGAGATGGCTATGATTCAATATGGGTCGTAGTAGACAGGTTGACTAAAGTGGCACACTTTATACCTGTAAAGACAACTTACTCAGGAGCCCAGTTAGCAGAGTTATACATATCGAGGATTGTTTGTCTGCATGGAGTACCGAAGAAGATCGTATCGGATCGAGGAACCTAGTTTACCTCGCGCTTTTGGAAAAGACTACATGAGTCCATGGATACCAAGCTAAACTTTAGTTCAGCTTACCATCCGCAAACGGATGGGCAAACGGAAAGGACAAACCAAGTGTTGGAAGATATGCTAAGAGCTTGCGCTCTAAAGCATGGTAGAAGCTGGGATAAAAGTTTGCCTTATGCAGAATTTTCATATAACAACAGTTATCAGGCAAGTCTAAAAATGGCACCATTTGAAGCACTTTATGGATGAAAGTGTAGAACACCACTTTATTGGAATCAGACTAGAGAAAGTCAAGTATTTGGTCCAGAAATTCTCCAAGAGGCGAAAAAGCAAGTGCAGATTATCAGAGAAAATTTGAAGACAACACAGTCAAGACAAAAAAGCTATGCTGATAATAGAAGAAGAGAGTTGATGTTTGAAGTAGGAGACTTTGTCTACCTTAAAGTTTCACCGATGAGAGGAATGAAAAGATTTAAGGTTAAAGGAAAATTATCTCCTCGCTATATTGGCCCATTCAAGATTTTGAAAAGAAAAGGTGAAGTAGCCTACCAGTTAGAGCTACCCGATAGTTTATCGGAGGTGCATGACGTATTTCATGTGTCACAACTTAAGAAGTGCTTAAGAGTACCAGAAGAACAGTTACCCATGGAAGAACTGAATGTCAATGAGGATTTGACTTATTCGGAGTACCCGGTCAGAATTCTGGAAACATCTCGCAGAATTACACGGAGTAAAGTCATTAACATGTGCAAAGTTCAGTGGAGTCACCATTCGGAAGATGAGGCCACTTGGGAAAGAGAAGATAAACTTAGAGCAGAATTCCCTCAGCTATTCTCAGAAGTTTCTTAATCTCGAGGACGAGATTCTTTTTAAGAGGGGTAGGTTTGTAACACCATAAAAGCCATCAACAAAAAAATAATAAATTTAGTTATTATGGTAATTAGGATAATAATTTTGTTTTAAGTGTTTAATTATTTATTTGCATTTTGATTATTCTTCTTTGGATGCGCACGATTGATGATCAGATGTTTTATAGCAATTCTTCTTAAAAGAGAATCCTAGTAATTAAGATAATAATTAAATAATATATAATTACTAGTCTAAAAATAAATATTTTATTTATAAATAGTTTCGGTGAATTTTTACGAATTTTTGAGCTATTTAAAAATGCATTTCGGAATAAAAAAAACAAAACCTAACCCTAACCCTAGGCCCACTAGGGGCCCATTTATCCCTAGTGCCGCGCGCGCCTGGCTCAGTCTCCTAGCCATCGCCGCCCCCTGCTGTGTCCCTCTCTCTCCCCCCTTTCTCTCTTCTCTCCCCTGCTCTCTCTCCCCCTGCACCCGATCGGCGCCCTGCCTGCACGCCGCGTCCAACCGCGCAGCCGCCGAGCGAGACGCCCAGGCCGCACTGCCGCACACGCCTTGCACGCCGCGCCTTGCACGCGGCTCTGCACGCCCGACGTGACCCGACCCCGCCAGGACGCCGCGCGACGTGCGCGTGCACCAGGAGCTGCGCGTCTGGTCGACCGAGCCCGAGCCGGCCCCTGCGCGCACAGCCCCGCCCAGGCGCGACATCTTGCACCAAGCCCCGCAGAATCGACGCCGACTGTGCCTTGAAGACCCTATGCCCCGCGCGTCCGTTTCTCCTTTCCCCCATTCCTCCTCCCATTACGAGCAGGAAACGGTAGCGCCATTGAAGGCCTCCATGAAGACCCGACGATGCCCCATTGAAGCTCCCCGGCCGACCCTTCCCCTCTCCCTCCTGCTCCCTATAAAACCAAGCGCCCTCTCCTCTCTTCCTCCCCTACCCGAGCTCGCCCCTCTCTCTAGCTCCCCTCGCTCGCCATCGCTAGTGCACTGCTCGTCGCCGGAGTTTGCCGTTCGTCGCCGGAGTTCGCTGGAGCTCGCCGTTCATTGTCGGAGCCACGCACCCGCCATCCGAAGACCGAATCCCTGCTCTTCTCCATCCGGTCGAAACCCGTCGAGCCGTCCCCGTCACACGCACGAACCCAAGGTTGAAGACGACCCAAATTAATTTGTGTATTTTATAAAATACTTTTGATTCGATTCATGAATTGTATATTTAGTTTGTTGTAATATAAACATGTGTGATCCGCAATTCATGTGTATGTGCGTTAGGGAAATTTTGGTAGAGATATGCAATTATTAGTACACCGTGATTGTTCATGTTAGTCGATACGATGATTTTTGGATTAGAGAGAAAAATAACGAAAATTTAGTAGTCACGTTGGTGATAAAAACACTAGGTAGGAAATTTTGTAGTTAAAATTTGGTCACAATGAACTTTTGAAACTATTTGGAGAATTGTAGTCATAGGTTCATTTTGATGGATTTAGAAAATAGTCATATAAACATTATAGGATTTTAAATGATTTAGCTCTGATTATTTTATTAATATTTTCTTTTAGAAAGGAGAGAAATACCACCCGTAGTATGGAAAAATAGATTTTTACTAGCCAAAATAAATATGTTCGCAAGTATAGCACTTTTTTAGTGTAAGCAAAATACTTGTTTATGTCAAAATAACCTCGCTTGTGTTATAAAAAGTTCAATTAGTAATTTATAGGGATTTTTAGAATATTAAATTCATTTTTGGCTATACTCAATAATAATTCGAGTTAGAAATAAAAAGGATAAAAATCTATTAATATATTTATTAGTATTAAAGACGATAACTATTTTCTTTGATAATGTTAAAATATATTAATACTAGTTAAAACTGTATTTATAGCACCCACCCATAAATCCACCATTTAGGACTCACAATAATAACTATAATTGAATTAATAAGTATTTACGCGTTTAGGACGTATTTAAGGTGTGATAAGTGCGATATGTTAATGTGTATGTAATGGTGTATGTTTATGTAATGGTGCGTGTTTATTTATTGGTGTATGTTTTATGTTTGTATGTGCGATGTGCGACTCTATTAGAAGCCGACTGTAAGATAGAGGATCCGAATTTGTTTGAGGACAACCCGCAGGATACTTTTGAGCAAGGCAAGTGGATTCTCCCTCTGCATATTCTTTTTGTACCCAATCATTGCATATAATAATGTTTACTTTTGATATATTGCATAATTTGATGGGTTTTACCTAACTAAGGATTTCCTAGATTTACCAATTGTATTCCTTGTTTACCCTGGGAAATTATTAAGCTTTGCAAATTTATGCTAACGCTCAACTTAATGATTTTAATGTCACTCATTAATTGGTATTAATGTTCCAAAATTGAAATTGGCAATTATGACATTAACCCGATGGTTAACGCAACATTATTTCAAATTAATTGGAACATGGAGTGACCACCTAGGATAACAGTGCAACCACGAGTGCTATCATGGCTCTGGCATTGGTAATTAGCTTTATATGCTTAGTGCCTAGCAACCTTACCTGAAATATGGGCAAGAGGGGGAGCGATAGGTGTTGGCAGCCCACGTTAACATGGGGACGTAATCTTGGCTAAGGTACCTCACCCAGGGGGCCTCCACCATCGTCTTTAGAAACCTTAGCAGGTTGCTTCGTATTAAGTGTATTTTGTGAAAGCCTCATAATGGATCCCAAGCCATTCACCTCGGCAGTGTTTAAGGGTCCGATCAACCTAGGCTTGATGGGATACATGGCTTGTGGGTAAAGTTGTACCACCTCTGTAGAGTGTAAAACTGATATATCAGCCATGCTCCTGGTTATGAGCGGCCTGGACTCCTCACATGATAGTTGAACTTGAAGATGGAATTAAACTGAGATCCGATGATCTGCCAAAGATTTGCTTAAGTGGTTTCACTTAAGTGTTTTTGTTACACTCATATTCCTTTATTTAATTGGGATACTCTGGATTCACACTTATTAGTAAGACAGATGTTGTTAATAAAATGTTGACCAACTAAAATGCTTACTGCTCAACCTTAGCCTCACCTTGTTATACATGCATTAATTTTTCCCCCACTTGCTGAGCCCCGACCATAAGTGAGCTCGCCCTTGCTAATATTTTGATCAGAGGGTGATGCTGGAGACTTCGATGGAGATTTTGACGACGAGGAATTCTAAATCTAACGATACGCCGGTCATCTTCCTTGGAAGATTGCCCATGTCATTTAATTCTGCCTTTACTTTGATATGATACTTGTTAAAGATACAATGATTCAGATGATGTAATAAAGTATTCTACTCTCTTTACGCCTTTTGTCGGCGTTTCGAGACCGGGGGGGTCCCTAGGCCGACGAGTGAGTGTGCCGCGTGCCCCAGCCCAGATGGGTCGAGCGCGTGGGCGAGCGCGAAGGGGGGAAGAGCGAGGTGGCCGGAGCCGGGTCGTGAGGGAGGCGGAGATCCCACGACCTTCGTGTTCGTCCCGCGCCCAGGTCGGGTGCGCTTGCAGTAGGGGGTTACAAGCGTCCGCGCGGGTGAGGGGAGCGAGCGGCCCCAAGAGAGCGCCTGCCCCTGCCCTCGTTCCCGCGAGGCCAACCTTCTCTAAGAAGGCCCTGGTCCTTCCTTTTATAGGCGTAAGGAGAGGATCCAGGTGTACAAATGGGGGTGTAGCAAGGTGCTACGTGTCTAGCGGGGGAGAGCTAGCGCCCTAAGTACATGCCAAGGTGGCAGCCGGAGAGATCTTGGCACCCAGCTGGTGTGGCGTCGTGGCCGTCGGAGAAGCAATGGAGCCTGGCGGGGGGACAGCTGTCGGAGTGGTTGGGCCCTTGCTGACGTCCCCCTGCTTCCGTAAGGGAGCTGAGAACCGCCGTCGTCATGGGTCCAGCGGGGCACCATCATTGCCTATCTGGCGGAGCTAGCCAGATGGGACGTCAGTCCTGTTTTCTGCGGCCCGAGTCGGCTCGGGGTAGGGTGATGATGGCGCTTCCTGTCGACGTGGCGGACTTGTGCCCTAGGTCGGGCGACGTGGAGGCTCCTCCGAAGCCGAGGTCGAGTCTGTCCTGCATGGCCGAGGCTGAGCCCGAGCTCCTGGGTCGGGCGAGGCGGAGGTCGTTCGGCAGAGGCCAGGGCGGAGTCCGAGCCCTGGGTCGGGCGAAGCGGAGTTCGTCGTCTTCCGGGGCCTTAGCCCGAGTCCGAGCCCTGGGTCGGGCGGAGCGGAGTTCGCCGTCTTCCGGGGCCTTAGCCCGAATCCGAGCCCTGGGTCGGGCGGAGCGGAGTTCGCCGTCTTCCGGGGCCTTAGCCCGAGTCCGAGCCCTGGGTCGGGCGGAGCGGAGTTCGCCGTCTTCCGGGGCCTTAGCCCGAGTCCGAGCCCTGGGTCGGGCGGAGCGGAGTTCGCCGTCTTCCGGGGCCTTAGCCCGAGTCCGAGCCCTGGGTCGGGCGGAGCGGAGTTCGCCGTCTTCCGGGGCCTTAGCCCGAGTCCGAGCCTTGGGTCGGGCGGAGCTTCCTATGGCGCCTTTGGCAAAGCCTGGCCGCCCGTCAGTCTCACTCTTTGCGTTAAATGCCCCAGTGACTTGGTCGGTCGGCGCGGTGATTTAGTCAGGGTTGCTTCTTAACGAAGGCAAGGCCTCGGGCGAGCCGGAGATGCGTCTGCCGTAAAAAAAGGGGGCCTCGGGCGAGACGGAAACACCTCAGGGTCGGCTGCCCTTGCCCGAGGCTAGGCTCGGGCATGGCGTGATCGAGTCGCTCGTATGGACTGATCCCTGACTTAATCAAACCCATCAGGCCTCTGCAGCTTTATGCTGATGGGGGTTACCAGCTGAGAATTAGGCGTCTCGAGGGTACCCCTAATTATGGTCCCCGACAGTAGCCCCCGAGCCTCGAAGGGAGTGTTAGCACTCGCTTGGAGGCTTTCGTCGCACTTTTTTGCAAGGGGACCAGCCTTTCTCGGTTGCACTTTGTTCCGGTGGGTGCGCGCGAGCGCACCCGCCGGGTGTAGCCCCCGAGGCCTCGGAGGAGTGGTTTCACTCCTTCGAGGTCTTAATGCCTTGCGTAATGCTTCGGCTGGTCTAGCGGTTCCCTCATGCGAACAGGCCGTAGCCCGGGTGCACTGTCGGGGCCCAAGTTCTCGGGCTGGTATGTTGACGCTGTCAACGGTTTGGCCGGAGCCGGGTTTGCGAGAGCAGCCCCCGAGCCTCCGCACAGGGCGAGAGGACGATCAGGGACAGACTCGGCTTTTTTACATACGCCCCTACGTTGCCTTTCCGCAAGGAGGAGGGGGGGGGGAGAGCGCCATGTTACCCTCGATGGGCACCGAACATGGTGTCTCCGGTGAGCTGCAAGCGGGTAATCCGAGTGGACGTCCGTGCCCCGTTCGTTGGGGGTCGGCTAGGGGCCCGGAGGCACGCCCAAAAGTACCTGCGGGTGATCTGCCGGACCCGGTCCCCTGGCGACGGGGTCCGAGGGCTCGTTGCCTCCCTCCGATGGGATTCCGTTACAGGATCGTTCCCGCTGGTCTCGGAAATGTCCTAGGGTACCTCGGGAGCGCAGCCCGAGCCTTGGTTATGTATCGAACGTACCCCTGGTCATCCCTCGCTCGGTGTCTGAGGCGACTGTGAACCCTTCGGAGGGCCAGCCTTCGAACCCCTGATCAGTAATGGGCGCGGAGCCCGAGTAGCCTGAGGCGGTCGTGGAACCTTTCGGGAGGCCGACCTTCGAACCCCTGACCAGTAGTGGGTGTCGGGCCCACGCGATCTGAGGCGGCTGTTGAACCCTTCGGGGGGCCAGCCTTTGAACCCCTGATCAGTAAGGAGGCTCGGAGCCTAGTTCCTTCACGGGGAAGGATCCCTTCGGGGGTATCCCCTTTCCCGGTCCCTGTTGCAAGAGATAGAGAAAGAGGAAAAAGGGAAAAAGGATACGAATTTGAATGACGTGGCGTACCTTTTTTGGTGTGGTTGTTTTGGCGAAGGCGAAGCGTCGCCAGCTGCTCCTTCCAGAAGCGTCGCCTGTCCAGCCGCGGAGTTAATGCGCCGGGGCGAGTAGTTGGCGAGGCTGCCGTTGCGCGTGCGCGATCTGTTCGAGGAACGGGTCACGGGCGCGTCGTCTTCACACCGTGAGAGGGGGTTCTCTCGCTGCCTCCGGATGGGACGTGAGCTTGGCTGACGGCGTGACCGCTGCTCCCGTGCGCCTGCCACTGTCATTACTGCCGGCCCACTTTTGACCGCGTTTGACCGCTGCGTCCGGCTGGTGCTGCTGGGTCGCGCGCTAGGTCGCCTCGGGTCGCGGTATCGGTTCCACAATCGAGGAGGTGCGGCGATGGCGCAAGTGGTATAGTGGCTTGCATGCAGCATCCGGCGCGCCGGTTGCGCGACGCGTGGGCTTGAGCCTCCGTGCTGGCCTGTCAGGAGTCGGAGAGGCGCGTCCACTTGGCGCGGTTGCATGCCGCCCGCATGGCTGCCCGCCCCTTTCGCCCGTTGGTCTGGGCAAAAGTGGAGGGTCACTTGTAACCACTGGGTGGTTGCGCGCGCCGTGCGCGGCGGTTCGGCTTCTTCTGCTCGGAGCCGGTCTGCATGACATGTGGGTCCCAGCCCCCGCGCCGCAGGGGAGGGCTTTGGAGGCATGTTGGAGAAGACTCAACCCGTGACGGTTGGGGGCGCAAGCAGGGAGAGTTGCCTTTAAAAGGAGGGCGACCCCTTTCGTAAGGCGACCATGTCTTCTTCCTCCCTTATGCATCGTGTCTTTCCACTTTTCAAGCCCCCGGATGGGGGAAACCGCCGTCTCCGTGCCTCATCGTCGGAGGACACCACTCCGTGGGAGTGGGTACCTTTCAGCCATCGTTCGGCTTCAAGGATTTTCATCACACAGCCCGGCCGCTTCCCCTCGCTGGGGGTCACCCAAGACGGCGACCACCAGCCCCTGGATGGGGAGGAGCAAACTGGGCTGTGGTCTTTGCCCCGTCCCCAGCTGGTCTTCATCATCCCCGCTGGGACGGGGCCCGGGCCACACCGGCGCCCTGCCCCCTGCGTGGGTCGGCCGACCGCCTCCTCTTCCAGCTTCTGGTGGTGGAGACCATCCTCCAGTTCTGCGGAGGAGACGCCCTCCAGTCATGCTGGGGGAGGCGGGCTGTTGCTGTCCAGCTAGGATGCAACATCCCGTCCTCTTCCTCGCTTGCGTGGCGAGGACAGGAGTGAGGACCTGCCGATGCGCCTTGGGGCGACCCGCGTTTGCTGGTGATTCACCCAGAGCTTGTCGCTCCACGGGCTTCCCTGGTGGGGAGGTTGTCCGTACCCGCGGGGACGGAACCGGAGTTCCGTTTGTAATGGCACTTCGAGTGCCGGGTTTTTTGTTCATTTCGGCTTTCGGGGCCTGAACATGTATGTCGGCACGGAGCCGTGTTTTTCCTCATTTTTCGAGCACTAAGACTCGTCTGCTGATTATCTGAACCGCTTCACCAAGCATGAGTCGCCCCGTGTCAAGGTGACGAGTGAGGTATCCGTATCCCGGAGGCGTAGGAGTCCCTCGGCTCGGTCGGCCCTGCTGTCCGAGGCTCCTCTAACTTAGTTAAAGAGACCCCTCGGCCGCTCTTCGACGAGCCGAGGCCAGGGGTAGCGATATCAGCATGAGCAGAGGCGGAGTTGGTTTGAAAATGAAACCTGGTTGGCCGGAGCCTAGCCGAGTTGTCCGCTGGCAGGATCGACGCCGGAGTTGGTCAGCCGAGGCTTCGGACCGGGCTGGTGCCCTCGGAAGGTGGTTGGCCGAGGCCCCGGAGGTGGCCGGCCGAGCCGCCCGCTCGGGCCGGATCCCAGAGAAGTCCCTGACAGCGATCGCTCGGGCGTGGTGATGACGTCGTCCTTCGGAGCGGAGACCCTCGGACCGCGTTGCCGTTCGAGGCTAGGTCGGGCCTCGCCGAAGGTGCCGTTGACGCCGAGGGTGTTGCCACCCCCTTCCAGCGTCAAGACCCGAGCCTGCAGGATCAGATTGTCTTGTAGCGTGGGCCTTGTGCGGCCGTCGAGGCCAGAACACACACCCTTGCTGTGTTGTAAAGCTGCGTCTCTTTTCCTCTTGTTTCGAGCATCTGGACTTTTTGTCGGTAACAGGGATGTTAGTGTGAGCGAGAGTTGCTTCTCGTGGAAGGTGATGAGTGAGGTATCCGTATCCCGGAGGCGTGGGAGTCCCTCGGCTCGGTCGGCCTTGCCGCTTACGCGTACTTTCACCCGTCCATGAGGCCCCATCACCGACTTGGTCGAGAAGGCCCGAAAGATCGCTTCGGCAGAAGGGCTTCCGAACGTAAAGACTTGTTCGATCCGTGGAGCCGCTTTATCCGAACGTGAGTTACTTATCGCAGAAGGTGATGAGTGAGGTATCCGTATCCCGGAGGCGTAGGAGTCCCTCGGCTTGGTCAGCCTTGACTGCTTACGTGTACCCCGTCGTTTCCGGGACCCACTTTTCGAAGTAGTCAAAAAGCACGAAAGACATTCTGGTAAAAGAGATTTTTTTCGAGGAAAATTTTGACGCAGAGGGGGTTTCCCCCCTTTTAGCCCCCGAGGGAGGGTCGGGCTTTGCCGAGGCGAGGCCAACCCTTCCTTGTTGACTAAACTTTGCGTGGGTGCGAGGTATATGAACAACTTGGAAACATCTTAAGGGTAGAAGCGACGTAGCTGTTGGATGTTCCAAGCGTTGCCATAGACCTCGCCTTGGCTGTTGGCCAGCTTGTACGTTCCGGGCTTCAGAACTTTGGCGATGACGAACGGCCCCTCCCAGGGGGGCGTGAGCTTGTGCCTCCCTCGGGCGTCTTGCCGCAGCCGAAGCACCAGGTCGCCCACCTGGAGGTCTCGGGGTCGGACCCCTCGGGCGTGGTAGCGTCGCAGGGACTGCTGATACCGCGCCGAGTGTAGTAAGGCCCTGTCCCGAGCCTCGTCCAGCTGGTCCAGCGAGTCTTCTCGGCTAGCTTGGTTGCTTCGATCGTCGTAGGCTCTCGTCCTCGGGGAGCCGTATTCCAGGTCCGTGGGCAAGACGGCCTCGGCCCCGTAGACCAGGAAGAACGGCGTAAAACCCGTGGCTCGGCTCGGCGTCGTCCTCAGGCTCCAGACCACCGAGGGGAGCTCCTTCATCCATCGCTTGCCGAACTTGTTGAGGTCATTGTAAATCCGAGGCTTGAGCCCTTGTAGAATCATGCCATTGGCGCGCTCTACTTGCCCATTCGACATGGGATGAGCTACGGCGGCCCAGTCTACCCGGATGTTGTGATCCTCGCAAAAATCCAAGAATTTTTTGTCGGTGAACTGGGTGCCGTTGTCGGTGATGATGGAGTTCGGGACCCCGAAGCGATGGATGATGTTGGTGAAGAACGCCACCGCCTGCTCGGACCTGATGCTGTTCAGGGGTCGGACCTCGATCCACTTGGAGAATTTGTCGATGGCGACCAGCAGGTGCGTGTAGCCCCCGGGCGCCTTCTGCAGAGGGCCGACGAGGTCCAGACCCCACACAGCGAAGGGCCAGGTGATGGGTATCGTCTGCAGAGCCTGAGCGGGCAGGTGGGTCTGCTTCGCATAGAATTGGCACCCCTCGCAGGCGCGGACAATTCTAGTGGCGTCAGCCACCGCCGTCGGCCAGTAGAAGCCTTGCCGGAAAGCGTTCCCAACGAGGGTTCGAGGTGCTGCATGATGGCCGCAAGCCCCCGAGTGTATTTCCTGCAGGAGTTCTTGACCTTCGGCGATGGAGATGCATCGCTGGAAGATGCCCGAGGGGCTACGGTGGTAGAGCTCCTTCTCATCGCCCAGCAAGACGAACGACTTGGCGCGTCGCGCTACCCGCCGAGCCTCGGCTTGGTCGAGGGGCAGTTCTCCTTGGCGGAGATATTGCAGGTACGGGGTCTGCCAATCTTGATCTGGCGTGACCCCGCTCCGCTCCTCCTCGATGCGCAGTGCTTCGCCCTCGGGGGCCGAGGGTTCCTCGGGCTAAACCGAGGATGGCTCGGGCTGGGCCGAGGTCACCTCGGACGGGGCCGAGGGCGCCTCGGGCTCGGGCGTGTCGCCGATCTTGACGGAGGGTTGGTGCAGATCCCGGGAGAAGACGTCCGGGGGAACCGTCGTTCGCCCCGAGGCTATCTTTGCCAGCTCGTCCGCAGTCTCGTTGTAGCGCCGGGCGATGTGGTTAAGCTCGAGCCCGTAGAACTTGTCTTCCAGGCGTCGAACCTCATCACAGTAGGCCTCCATCTTCGGGTTGCGGCAGTGGGAGTTCTTCATGACTTGGTCGATGACGAGCTGCGAGTCGCCGCGAGCATCGAGGCGTCGGACCCCTAGCTCGATAGCGATTCGCAATCCGTTGATCAGAGCCTCGTACTCAGCCACGTTGTTGGACGCCGGGAAATGGAGGCGGAGCACGTAGCGCAGGTGTTTCCCGAGGGGCGAGACGAAGAGCAGGCCCGCGCCGGCTCCCGTCTTCATCAGCGACCCGTCGAAAAACATGGTCCAGAGCTCCGGTTGGATCGGAGCCGTCGGCAACTGGGTGTCGACCCATTCGGCTACGAAGTCCGCCAGTACCTGGGACTTGATGGCCTTCCGAGGGGCGAACGAGATTGTCTCGCCCATGATTTCCACCGCCCACTTTGCGATCCGTCCCGAGGCTTCTCGGCACTGGATGATCTCCCCCAGGGGGAAGGATGACACCACAGTCACCGGATGAGACTCGAAGTAATGTCGCAGCTTTCGCCTCGTCAGGATCACTGCATACAGTAGCTTCTGGACTTGTGGGTAGCGGATCTTGGTCTCGGACAGCACCTCGCTGACGAAGTAAACTGGCCTCTGAATGGGCAAAGCATGCCCCTCTTCCTGCCTTTCGACCATGATCGCGGCGCTGACCACCTGAGTGGTAGCGGCGACGTAGACCAAGAGGGCTTCTCCATCAGCTGGGGGTACCAAGACGGGCGCCTGGGTGAGGAGCGCCTTCAGGTTCCCGAGAGCTTCCTCGGCCTCGGGAGTCCAAGTGAAGCACTCGGCCTTCCTTAAGAGACGGTACAGGGGCAGGCCTCTTTCGCCGAGGCGCGAGATGAAACGGCTCAAGGCCGCGAGACATCCCATGACCCTCTGTACGCCTTTTAAGTCCTTGATGGGCCCCATGCTTGTGATGGCTGCGATCTTCTCCGGGTTGGCTTCGATGCCCCGCTCGGAGACGATGAATCCCAGGAGCATGCCTCGGGGCACCCCGAAGACGCATTTCTCGGGATTGAGCTTGACGCCCTTCGCCTTGAGACACCGAAATGTCACTTCAAGGTCGGAGAGGAGGTCGGAGGCTTTCCTTGTCTTGACTACGATGTCATCGACGTAGGCCTCGACCGTGCGACCGATGTGTTCGCCGAACACATGGTTCATGCACCGCTGGTACGTTGCACCCGCGTTCCTCAAACCGAACGGCATGGTGACGTAACAGTACATGCCGAAGGGCGTGATGAAAGAAGTCGCGAGCTGGTCGGACTCTTTCATCTTGATTTGATGATACCCTGAGTAGGCATCGAGGAAAGACAGGGTTTCGCACCCAGCAGTGGAGTCCACGATTTGATCGATGCGAGGTAGAGGGTAGGGGACCTTCGGACACGCTTTGTTGAGACCAGTGTAGTCTACACACATACGCCATTTCCCCCCTTTCTTCCTCACAAGTACAGGGTTGGCAAGCCATTCGGGATGGAATACCTCTTTGATGAACCCTACTGCCATCAGCTTGTGGATCTCCTCGCCTATCACCCTGCGCCTTTCCTCGTCGAATCGGCGCAGAGGCTGTCTGACCGGTCGGGCTCCGGCCCGAATATCCAGCGAGTGCTCGGCGACATCCCTCGGTATGCTGGGCATGTCCGAGGGACTCCACGCAAAGACGTCGGCGTTTGCGCGGAGAAAGTCGACGAGCACTGCTTCCTATTTGGGGTCGAGCCCAGAACCGATCCGGATCTGCTTGGAGGTGTCGCAACTGGGGTCAAGAGGGACGGCCTTAACCGTCTCCGCTGGCTCGAAGTTGCCGGCGTGTCGCTTCACGTCCGGCACCTCTCGGGAGAGGCTTTCCAGGTCGGCGATGAGGGCCTCGGACTCGGCGAGGGCCTCGGCGTACTCCACGCACTCCACATCGCATTCGAACGCGTGTTTGTACGTGGGGCCGACGGTGATGACCCCGTTGGGGCCCGACATCTTGAGCTTCAGGTAGGTGTAGTTGGGGATGGCCATGAACTTCGCGTAGCATGGCCTTCCCAACACTGCGAGGTAGGTTCCTCGGAACCTGACCACCTCGAACGTCAAAGTCTCCCTTCGGAAGTTGGAGAGTGTTCCGAAGCAGACAGGAAGGTCGAGCTGTCCGAGGGGCTGGACGCGCTTCCCAGGAATGATCCCGTGGAAGGGCGCAGCGCCTGCTCGGACGGATAACAGATCGACGCGCAGGAGCCTGAGGGTCTCGGCGTAGATGATATTGAGGCAGCTGCCCCCATCCATCAGGACCTTGGTGAGCCTGACGTTGCCGATGACGGGATCGACAACGAGCGGGTACTTCCCCGGGCTCGGCACGTGGTCGGGGTGGTCATCTTGGTCGAAGGTGATGGGCTTGTCGGACCAGTCTAGGTAGACTGGCGCCGCCACCTTCACCGAGCAGACCTCCCGACGCTCTTGCTTACGATGCCGAGCCGAGGCATTCGCCGCATGCCCTCCGTAGATCATGAAGCAGTCGCGGACCTCGGGGAACTCTCCTGCTTGGGGATCTTCCTTTTTGTCGTCGTCTCGGGCCCTGCCACCCTCTGCGGGTGGCCCGGCCCGGTGGAAGTGGCGCCGAAGCATGACGCACTCCTTGAGGGTGTGCTTGACGGGCCCCTGATGGTAAGGGCACGTCTCCTTGAGCATCTTGTCGAAGAGGTTGGCACCTCCGGGGGGCTTCCGAGGGTTCTTGTATTCGGCAGCGGCGACAAGGTCCGTGCTGGCAGCGTCGCGTTTCGCTTGCGACTTCCTCCTGCCTTTCTTCTTGGTGCCGAGCGGAGTAGACGCCTCGGGAGCCTCTTCCGACGGGCGGCCCTGGGGCTGCTTGTCCTTTCGGAAGATGGCCTCGACCGCCTCCTGACCAGAGGCGAACTTGGTGGCGATGTCCATCAGCTCGCTCGCCCTGGTGGGGGTCTTGCGACCCAACTTGCTCACCAGGTCACGGCAGGTGGTGCCGGCAAGGAACGCGCCGATGACATCGGAGTCGGTGATGTTGGGCAGCTCGGTGCGCTGCTTCGAGAATCGCCGGATGTAGTCCCGAAGAGACTCTCCCGGCTGTTGCCGGCAGCCTCGGAGGTCCCAGGAATTCCCGGGGCGCACGTACGTGCCCTGGAAGTTGCCGGCGAAAGCTTGGACCAGATCCTCCCAGTTGGAAATCTGCCCCGGAGGCAGGTGCTCCAACCAAGCGCGAGCAGTGTCGGAGAGGAATAGGGGGAGGTTGCGGATGATGAGGTTGTCGTCGTCCGTTCCACCCAGTTGACAGGCCAGGCGGTAGTCTGCGAGCCACAATTCCGGTCTCGTTTCCCCCGAGTACTTTGTGATAGTAGTCGGGGGTCGGAATCGGGTCGGAAACGGCGCCCGCCGACTGGCCCGGCTGAAGACCTGCAGACCGGGTGGTTCGGGCGAGGGACTCCGATCCTCCCCGCTGTCGTAGCGTCCCCCACGCCTGGGGTGATAACCTCGGCGCACCCTTTCGTCGAGGCGGGCCCGACGGTCGTGATGAGGGTGCTCGTCGCCGAGGTGGCCCGGGGCCGCAGGCGCGGTGTTGCGCGTGCGCCCGGTGTAGACCGAGGCTTCCCGCATGAGTCGGGAAGTCGCGGCACGAGGTTCCGAGGGGTACCCCTGCCTTCGGGAGGCAGAGCTCTCGACCCGCCGGGCCGCAGCGCCTTCCAGGAGATGCTTGAGCTCTCCCTGGATTCGCCGACCCTCGGTGGTTGATGACTCCGGCATCGCGCGGAGGAGCATCGCTGCGGCTGCCAGGTCCTGACCGGTTCCGCCGGATGCGGATGGCGGTCTGTCCCTGGCATCGTTGGCGATGCGGTGCTGGAGACCCTGGGGCAGGTGACGTATTTCTCCGGCCGGGGGCTGGCCCGCCCATACCTGCCCGACGTCCCGGCGGATTGCCTCGAGCGCTCCTGCTCCCTCATTGAGCCCGGCCTGCGCCCCGCGGACTTGCTCGAGCTGTGGGTCGTGACCCCCCGCCGGAACGGGGACCACAGCTAGCTCCCGCGGGATGTCGGCGCGAGGCGCTGGCCTAGGGAGATCACCATCCTCCGGCATGTCGAGACAGCTGCCTCCGGAGGGATCCCCTAGCTCGACGTGGAAACATTCGCGGCTCGGGCCGCAGTCCTTGTCGTCAAGGCTGCGGCTGCCGTCGGAACAGTCGGAGAGGCAGTAGTTGCATGCGGTCATGAAGTCCCGCATGGCACTGGGGTTGCCAGATCCAGAGAAATCCCAGCAGATGCTGGGGTCGTCATCTTCCTCAGACCCAGAGGGTCCGTAGGTCGAGACGCCCGTCAATCGGTCCCAAGGCGACCGCACACGAAACCCGAAAGGGGTTGCACTCGCCTCAACGTGAGCGCCCGCCAGAGCGAGGTCACTAGGCGGGTTGAGGTCGAGTTGAAATGACAAAGGATGGGAATCAGCCGGTACCTTTTGGTCGACGAGGAGCGACGAAGTCACATCGGGGGCTGATCGCGCCGTCATCCTGGGTACGAGTGCGACGTCCTGCAGGCCCTCCGTGAGCGCGCTGGCGTCGTCCACTTGCTCGGGGTTGGCGTGTTGCGGGGGGACGGCGCTCGCCTTCGCCTCAAACGCGAGGGTGACGCCCGACGCGTCCTCCGTTGGGGTGCTGGGGATGTCGATTTGCTCGACAGCCGACTGAGCGCAGCCTCCCGCTCGGCCCTGGTTGCCCCGCCTCCTCCTCCGATGGCGAGGGAGAGGATGGGGCGAGCTCGAAAGTTGTCCTTCCCCCACGCGGGAAAGACGTCGTCGATTCCGCCGCCGGCGGGCGGGCTGTCCGCCACCATTGTCGCTGTCGCGCGGCGGTGGAAGGAGTATCATGTCGTAGCTGCCGTTGAAAGACATGAACTCGAGGCTCCCGAAACGGAGCACCGTCCCGGGTTGAAGAGGTCGTTGGAGACTGCCCATCTGGAGCTTGACGGGAAACTGCTCGTCAACACGCAGCAGGGCCCCTACCTGGCGCGCCAACTGTCGGCGTTTCGAGACCGGGGGGGTCCCTAGGCCGACGAGTGAGTGTGCCGCGTGCCCCAGCCCAGATGGGTCGAGCGCGTGGGCGAGCGCGAAGGGGGGAAGAGCGAGGTGGCCGGAGCCGGGTCGTGAGGGAGGCGGAGATCCCGCGGCCTTCGTGTTCGTCCCGCGCCCAGGTCGGGTGCGCTTGCAGTAGGGGGTTACAAGCGTCCGCGCGGGTGAGGGGAGCGAGCGGCCCCAAGAGAGCGCCTGCCCCTGCCCTCGTTCCCGCGAGGCCAACCTTCTCTAAGAAGGCCCTGGTCCTTCCTTTTATAGGCGTAAGGAGAGGATCCAGGTGTACAAATGGGGGTGTAGCAAGGTGCTACGTGTCTAGCGGGGGAGAGCTAGCGCCCTAAGTACATGCCAAGGTGGCAGCCGGAGAGATCTTGGCACCCAGCTGGTGTGGCGTCGTGGCCGTCGGAGAAGCAATGGAGCCTGGCGGGGGGACAGCTGTCGGAGTGGTTGGGCCCTTGCTGACGTCCCCCTGCTTCCGTAAGGGAGCTGAGAACCGCCGTCGTCATGGGTCCAGCGGGGCGCCATCATTGCCTATCTGGCGGAGCTAGCCAGATGGGACGTCGGTCCTGTTTTCTGCGGCCCGAGTCGGCTCGGGGTAGGGTGATGATGGCGCTTCCTGTCGACGTGGCGGACTTGTGCCCTAGGTCGGGCGACGTGGAGGCTCCTCCGAAGCCGAGGTCGAGTCTGTCCTGCATGGCCGAGGCCGAGCCCGAGCTCCTGGGTCGGGCGAGGCGGAGGTCGTTCGGCAGAGGCCAGGGCGGAGTCCGAGCCCTGGGTCGGGCGAAGCGGAGTTCGTCGTCTTCCGGGGCCTTAGCCCGAGTCCGAGCCCTGGGTCGGGCGGAGCGGAGTTCGCCGTCTTCCGGGGCCTTAGCCCGAGTCCGAGCCCTGGGTCGGGCGGAGCGGAGTTCACTGTCTTCCGGGGCCTTAGCCCGAGTCCGAGCCCTAGGTCCGGCGGAGCGGAGTTCGCCGTCTTCCGGGGCCTTAGCCCGAGTCCGAGCCCTGGGTCGGGCGGAGCGGAGTTCGCCGTCTTCCGGGGCCTTAGCCCGAGTCCGAGCCCTGGGTCGGGCGGAGCGGAGTTCGCCGTCTTCCGGGGCCTTAGCCCGAGTCCGAGCCTTGGGTCGGGCGGAGCTTCCTATGGCGCCTTTGGCAAAGCCTGGCCGCCCGTCAGTCTCACTCTTTGCGTTAAATGCCCCAGTGACTTGGTCGGTCGGCGCGGTGATTTAGTCAGGGTTGCTTCTTAACGAAGGCAAGGCCTCGGGCGAGCCGGAGATGCGTTTGCCGTAAAAAAAGGGGGCCTCGGGCGAGACGGAAACACCTCAGGGTCGGCTGCCCTTGCCCGAGGCTAGGCTCGGGCGTGGCGTGATCGAGTCGCTCGTATGGACTGATCCCTGACTTAATCAAACCCATCAGGCCTCTGCAGCTTTATGCTGATGGGGGTTACCAGCTGAGAATTAGGCGTCTCGAGGGTACCCCTAATTATGGTCCCCGACACCTTTATTGTATTGTCTTTTGATATATTACACTTGTGACATCAACATATGTGTGGAAATGGATCCTGGCACACATATTCTATGCGCTCGGTTCTACCCCCTGGAACCGGGTGTGACAGCAGCCCACGTAAAACGAGGCGTTCTACCATGGTAAAGTTGTGTTTTTCCATATGTGCCTCAGTCATTAGGGCTTCCCTGGCCGTGCTCTTTATGGTGGACGACGTGGGCGACGAAGATCTCCATCATCTTCATTACCATCTCTGTGCCATGTCGGTCCCCCATCTCCATAGCCTGGGTCTCGGCGTGACCTATCGTGTTGTGGGTCTTGTAGGAGGCCAGTGCACTTAGGCCTAGGATCGATAGGTCATGAGTGGGCCATAGGCCTTGGGGCCTATAGGTCATGAGTGGAAGGTGGACCGACTCTCTGAAAGGGAAATGTGCCCTTGGGCCATTTCTAAGTATTTTGGTGGTTTAGTGTCCAACACAAGTGCCTAAGTGTAAAAAGGTGGACAAAGTACAAATCAAGGATAAAGGTATGTTTCTCAGACTTAGTACATTGTTTTATGGACTAATGTATTGTGTCTAAGTGCTGGAAACAGAAAAAATCGAGTTGGAGAAGAGATGGCTCGAGCAGCCAAAGTCTGCTCAGTCTGGGTGCACCGGACTGTCCGGTGGTGCACCGGATAGTGTCCAGTGCGCCAGGCTGGCTCGAGGGAAAAGGCTGCTCTCGGGACTTCGACGGTGGTGTACGACTAAAATTCACCGGACTGTCCGGTGTACACCAGACTGTCCGGTGGGCCGCTCACAGGCGAACTCGTCGCTCTCGGGAAACCATCAACGGCGTACGGCTAAAATTCACCGGACTGTCCGGTGTGCACCAGACTGTCCGGTGAGCCAACGGTCGGCCGGGCCAACGATCGGCCGCGCAATCTACGCGGGACACGTGGCCGAGCCAACGGCTAGAAGAAGGCACCGGACTGTCCGGTGTGCACCGGACATGTCAAGTGCACCAACGGCTCCCATGCTGCCAACGGTCGACTGCGCTGTTTATGGAAAGAAATCGGGCACCAGACATGTCCGGTGTGCACCGGACTGTCCGGTGCGCCAGTCGACAGAAGGCAAGATCAGCCTTCCAAGATTGCTCTCAACGGCTCCTAGCTGCCTTGGGGCTATAAAAGGGACCCCTAGGCGCATGGAGGAGACAACTAAGCATCTCCTAAGCATTCCTAAGCACCAAGACATCGATTCCGCGCCTTTGATTCTTTGCAATAGCGATTAGAGCTCTAGTTGAGTGGTGAACTCATTGAGTTGTGTTGTGAGCTCTCGTTGCGACTTGTGTGCGTGGTGTTGCTGTGATTTCTTGTCTTGAGTGCGTTGCTAATCCCTCCCTTGCTTTGTGTTCTTTGTGAATTTCAAGTGTAAGGGCGAGAGGCTCCAAATTTGTGGAGATTCCTCGCAAACGGGATTGAGTAAAGCAAACAAAACACCGTGGTATTCAAGTGGGTCTTTGGACCGCTTGAGAGGGGTTGATTGCAACCCTCGTCCGTTGGGACGCCACAACGTGGAGTAGGCAAGCGTTGGTCTTGGTCGAACCACAGGATAACCACCGTGCCATCTCTGTGATTGATCTTTGTTGGTTATTGTGTTTTGTTGAGGATTCCTCTTTAGCCACTTGGCAATTATTGTGCTAACAATTAACCAAGTTTTGTGGCTTAAGTTTTTGAAGTGTTACAGGATCACCTATTCACCCCCCTCTAGGTGCTCTCAATTGGTATCAGAGCCGTTCTCTTCACAAAGGGACTAACCGCCCGAAGAGATGGATCCTAAGGGGAAGGGTATCGTGATCAACAACAAAGAGAAGGAATCCTTCGTCAACGAGCCGAAGGACGACAAGCCTACCGACTCCGGCTTGGGCCATAGACGGAAGGAAGGGAAGAAGAAGAAGACGAGGCGCATCAAGGAGATCGTCTATTACGACGACAGCGATGAGTCTACTTCTTCCCAAAAGGACGACGACCACAACGACTACGAGAGAAGGAAACCGGTTAATTCGAACTTTTCTTTTGACTACTCTCGTATTCCACAAAGTTCAAATTCACATTTGCTCTCCATTCCACTCGGCAAGCCCCCACACTTCGATGGGGAGGACTATGGATTTTGGAGCCACAAAATGCGTAGTCACCTATTCTCTCTCCATCCTAGTATATGGGAGATTGTAGAGAGTGGAATGCACTTTGATAGTTCGGATAGTCCCATGTTCATTAATGAACAAATTCATAAGAATGCACAAGCTACTACTGTTCTTCTAGCTTCATTGTGCAGGGATGAATACCACAAAGTGAGCGGCTTGGATAACGCCAAGCAAATATGGGACACCCTCAAGATTTCTCACGAGGGGAACGACGTCACCTTGCTCACCAAAATGGAGTTGGTGGAGGGCGAGCTTGGACGGTTCGCGATGATAAGGAGCGAGGAGCCAACTCAAACATACAATCGGCTCAAGACCCTTATCAACAAAATAAGGAGCTACGGAAGCACGCGATGGACGGACCACGACGTCGTCCGATTGATGCTAAGGTCCTTTACCGTTCTTGATCCTCATTTGGTGAATAATATTCGTGAGAATCCCAGGTACACCAAAATGTCGCCCGAATAAGTCCTCGGAAAATTTGTTAGCGGGCGAATGATGATCAAGGAGGCGAGGTACGTGGACGACGCTTTGAATGGTCCGATCAACGAGCCGCAACCCCTTGCTCTCAAGGCAACAAGAAGCAAGGAGGCGCTACCTAGCAAGGTGGCACAGATTGAGGCGGCCGGACTTAATGATGAAGAGATGGCCCTCATCATCAAAAGATTCAAGACGGCGCTTAAGGGTCGCAAGGGACAGCCAAGCAAGACCAAAGCCAAGGGGAAGCGCTCATGCTTCAAATGCGGTAAGCTTGGTCATTTTATTGCTAACTGTCCCGACAATGATAGTGATCAGGATCAAGGGAACAAGAGGGAGAAAAAGAAGAACTATAAGAAGGCAAAGGGCGAGGCTCATCTTGGCAAGGAGTGGGATTCGGACTGCTCCTCGTCCGACTCCGACAATGAAGGACTCGCCGCCACCGCCTTCAACAAGTCCTCCCTCTTCCCCAACGAGCGTCACACATGCCTTATGGCAAGGGAGAAGAAGGTATGTACTTGATACACTACTTATGCTTCTTCAAGTGAGGACGAATCTAGTGATGAGGATGAAATAGATTATTCATGTCTATTTAAGGGCCTAGATAGAACCAAGGTAGACAAAATTAATGAATTGATTGATGCTTTGAATGATAAGAATAGGCTTCTAGAAAAACAAGAAGATTTGTTGTATGAAGAACATGACAAATTTATAGAAGCACAAAAATCTCATGCTCTAGAAGTTAAAAGAAATGAAATGCTTTCTTGTGAATTATCTTCTTGTCATGAGACAATTTCTAGCTTAAGGAGCATTAATGATGATTTGAATGCTAAGTTAGAAATAGCTAGGAAATCAACAACTTGTGTAGAAAATGTTGTTATTTGCAATAGATGTAAAGATTTTGACATTGATGCTTGTAGTGAACACATAGCTTCTATTGCAAAATTAAATGATGAAGTAGCTAGTCTTAATGCCCAACTTAAGACTAGCAAAAGTGATTTCGATAAGCTAAAATTTGCAAGGGATGCCTACACGATTGGTAGACACCCCTCAATTAAGGATGGACTTGGCTTCAAGAGGGAAGCCAAGGACTTAACAAGCCATAAGGCTCCCATCTCCGCCAAGGAGAAAGGGAAGGCCCCTATGGCAAGCAGTACTAAAAAGAACCATGCTTTTATGTATAATAATAGAAGACAGTCCCATAGGAGTTGTAATACTTTTGATTCACATGCCTATGATTCTTATGCTATGTATGCTTCTAGTTCTTCCTATATGCACTGTAGAGATATGCCTAGGAAAAATATTCATCATGTGCCTAGAAAGAATTTTGCTCATGCTCCTAGGAAAGTTATGAATGGTCCCTCTACAATTTATCATGCTTTGAATGCTTCCTTTGCTATTTGTAGAAAGGATAGGAAGATAGTTGCTAGGAAATTAGGGGCAAAATGCAAGGGCGATAAAACTTGCATTTGGGTCCCTATGGAAATTGTGACTAACCTTGTAGGACCCAACAAGAGTTGGGTACCTAAGACCCAAGCCTAAATTTGCCTTGTAGGTTTATGCATCCGGGGGTTCAAGCTGGATTATCGACAGCGGATGCACAAACCATATGACGGGGGAGAAGAAGATGTTCACCTCCTACGTCAAGAATAAGGATTCCCAAGATTCAATCATATTTGGTGATGGGAACCAAGGCAAGGTGAAAGGTTTAGGCAAGATTGCAATATCAAATGAGCATTCTATCTCTAATGTGTTTTTAGTGGAGAGTCTTGGATATAATTTACTATCTGTTAGTCAATTATGTAATATGGGATATAACTGTTTATTTACAAATGTAGATGTGTCTGTCTTTAGAAGATGTGATGGTTCACTAGCTTTTAAGGGTGCATTAGACGACAAACTTTACTTAGTTGATTTTGCAAAAGAAGAGGCCGGTCTAGATGCATGCTTAATGGCTAAGACTTGCATGGGCTGGTTGTGGCATCGCCGCTTAGCACATGTGGGGATGAAGAACCTCCACAAGCTTCTAAAGGGAGAACACGTGATAGGTCTAACCAATGTTCATTTCAAAAAAGATAGACCTTGTGCAGCTTGTCAAGCAGGTAAACAAGTGGGAGGAGCACATCACAACAAGAATGTGATGACCACGTCAAGACCTCTGGAGCTGCTGCATATGGATCTCTTCGGACCCGTCGCCTATCTGAGCATAGGAGGAAGTAAGTATGGTCTAGTTATTGTTGATGACTTTTCCCGCTTCACTTGGGTGTTCTTTTTGCAGGATAAGTCTGAAACCCAAGGGACCCTCAAGCGCTTCCTTAGGAGAGCTCAAAATGAGTTTGAGCTCAAGGTGAAGAATATAAGGAGCGACAACGGGTCCGAATTCAAGAATCTTCAAGTGGAGGAGTTCCTTGAGGAGGAGGGGATCAAGCACGAGTTCTCCGCTCCCTACACACCTTAGCAAAATGGTGTGGTAGAGAGGAAGAACAGGACGCTCATAGATATGGCGAGGACTATGCTTGGAGAGTTCAAGACCCCCGAGTGCTTTTGGTCGGAAGCCGTGAACACGGCTTGCCATGCCATCAACAGGGTCTACCTTCACCGCCTCCTCAAGAAGACTTCATATGAGCTGCTAACTGGTAACAAACCCAATGTATCGTACTTTCATGTATTTGGGAGTAAATGCTACATTCTAGTGAAGAAGGGTAGGAATTCCAAATTTGCTCCCAAAGCCGTAGAAGGGTTTTTATTAGGTTATGATTCAAATACAAAGGCGTATAGGGTCTTCAACAAATCATCGGGTTTGGTTGAAGTCTCTAGCGATGTTGTATTTGATGAGACTAATGGCTCTCCAAGAGAGCAAGTTGTTGATCTTGATGATGTAGATGAAGAAGACGTTCCAACGGCCGCGATACGCACCATGGCGATTGGAGATGTACGGCCTCAGGAACATTTGGAGCAAGATCAACCGTCTTCCTCAACTATGGTGCATCCCCCAACCCAAGATGACGAACAGGTACCTCAAGTGGAGGCGCATGATCAAGGGGGAGCACAAGATGTTCAAGTTGAAGAGGAAGAAGCACCTCAGGCACCTCCAACCCAAGTTCGAGCGACGATTCAAAGGGATCATCCCGTCGACCAGATATTGGGTGATATTAGCAAGGGAGTAACTACTCGTTCAAGATTAGTAAATTTTTGTGAGCATTACTCTTTTGTCTCTTCTATTGAGCCTTTCAGGGTAGAAGAGGCCTTGCTAGATCCGGACTGGGTGTTGGCCATGCAGGAGGAACTCAACAATTTTAAGCGCAATGAAGTTTGGACACTGGTGCCTCGCCCCAAGCAAAATGTTGTGGGAACCAAGTGGGTGTTCCGCAACAAACAGGACGAGCACGGGGTGGTAACAAGGAACAAGGCTTGGCTTGTGGCAAAAGGTTATGCCCAAGTCGCAGGTTTGGACTTTGAGGAGACATTCGCTCCTATGGCTAGGCTTGAATCAATTCGTATCTTGCTAGCATATGCCGCTCACCATTCTTTCAGGTTGTACCAAATGGATGTGAAGAGCGCCTTCCTTAACGGGCCGATCAAGGAGGAGGTGTACGTAGAGCAACCCCCTGGCTTCGAGGATGAACGGTACCCCGACCATGTGTGTAAGGTCTCTAAGGCGCTCTATGGACTTAAGCAAGCCCCAAGAGCATGGTATGAATGCCTTAGAGACTTTTTAATTGCTAATGCTTTCAAGGTTGGGAAAGCCGATCCAACTCTTTTTACTAAGACTTGCGATGGTGATCTTTTTGTATGCCAAATTTATGTCGATGACATAATATTTGGTTCTACTAATCAAAAGTCGTGTGAAGAGTTTAGCAGGGTGATGACGCAGAAATTCGAGATGTCAATGATGGGCGAGTTGAACTACTTCCTTGGGTTTCAAGTGAAGCAACTCAAGGACGGCACCTTTATCTCCCAAACGAAGTACACGCAAGATTTGCTAAAGAGGTTTGGGATGAAGGACGCCAAGCCTGCAAAGACGCCGATGGGAACCGACGGACACACCGACCTCAACAAAGGTGGTAAGTCCGTTGATCAAAAAGCATACCGGTCCATGATAGGTTCTTTGCTTTATTTATGTGCTAGTAGACTGGATATTATGCTTAGCGTATGCATGTGTGCTAGATTTCAATCCGATCCTAAGGAGTGTCACTTAGTGGCTGTGAAGCGAATTCTTCGATATTTAGTTGCTACGCCTTGCTTCGGGATCTGGTATCCAAAGGGGTCTAACTTTGACTTGATTGGGTACTTAGATTCCGACTATGCTGGATGTAAGGTCGATAGGAAGAGTACATCAGGGACGTGCCAATTCTTAGGAAGGTCCCTGGTGTCATGGAACTCTAAGAAACAAACTTCCGTTGCCCTATCCACCGCTGAGGCCGAGTACGTTGCCGCAGGACAGTGTTGCGCGCAACTACTTTGGATGAGGCAAACCCTCCGGGACTTTGGCTACAATCTGAGCAAAGTCCCACTCCTATGTGATAATGAGAGTGCTATCCGAATAGCGGAAAATCCTGTTGAGCACAGCCGCACAAAGCACATTGACATCCGGCATCACTTTTTGAGAGACCACCAGCAAAAGGGGGATATCGAAGTGTTTCATGTTAGCACCGAGAACCAGCTAGCCGATATCTTTACCAAGCCTCTAGATGAGAAGACCTTTTGCATGCTGCGTAGTGAGCTCAATATCTTAGATTCGCGGAACTTGGATTGAATTATAGCATACATGTATTTATGCCTTTGATCATGTTCATTCTGCATTTTGTTGCTTATTGTGGTGCTCAAGTTGTACAAACACTCCCTAGACCTCACAAGTCCATTTTGCAAGTGATGCACATATTTAGGGGGAGCTGTGCTACAACTTGACCCTTTGAGACTAACCATGTACTTGAGTTTGGTTGTTTTAGTCTTCAAGGAGGATTGAAAGGGAAAAGGTGGACTTGGACCATGCAAGACTTCCACTGCACTCCGATGCAAAGAGTAACTTTCCAAGTTCATCTTCATACTCTTATTGCCTTTGTGTTCTCATTTGATGATTTTGGTGAGGCAATGGGGTTAAAGGGCCAAGATTGATCCCGTTTTGGTGCTTGATGCCAAAGGGGGAGAAAATAAAGGCCAAAGCAATAGATGGATCAGCTACCACTTGAGAAATTTTGAAAATAGTAGATTAGAGTTTTTGGTTTGTCAAAACTCTTTTATTGTCTCTTATGTCAAAAGTTGGCCTCTTGTGGGGAGAAGTGTTGATTGTGGGAAAAGGGGGAGTTTTTGAAATCCTTGATCAAATTTCTTTGGAAAACCTCTCTTTATGTCTCTACAAGTGGTTTTGACTTAAAGATAGGAATTTGAGTTTGATTTACAAAAACAAACCAAGTGGTGGCAAAGAGTGATCCATATATGTCAAATTTGAATCAAAACAATTTGAGTTCTTATTTGAATTGATTTTGTACTTGTTCTACTAGCTTTATGTTGTGTTGGCATAAATCACCAAAAAGGGGGAGATTGAAAGGGAAATGTGCCCTTGGGCCATTTCTAAGTATTTTGGTGGTTTAGTGTCCAACACAAGTGCCTAAGTGTAAAAAGGTGGACAAAGTACAAATCAAGGATAAAGGTATGTTTCTCAGACTTAGTACATTGTTTTATGGACTAATGTATTGTGTCTAAGTGCTGGAAACAGAAAAAATCGAGTTGGAGAAGAGATGGCTCGAGCAGCCAAAGTCTGCTCAGTCTGGGTGCACCGGACTGTCCGATGGTGCACCGGACAGTGTCCGGTGCGCCAGGCTGGCTCGAGGGAAAAGGCTGCTCTCGGGACTTCGACGGCGGTGTACGGCTAAAATTCACCAGACTGTCCGGTGTACACCGGACTGTCCGGTGGGCCGCTCACAGGCGAACTCGTCGCTCTCGGGAAACCATCAACGGCGTACGGCTAAAATTCACCGGACTGTCCGGTGTGCACCGGACTGTCCGGTGAGCCAACGGTCGGCCGGGCCAACGGTCGGCCGCGCAATCTGCGCGGGACACGTGGCCGAGCCAACGGCTAGAAGAAGGCACCAGACTGTCCGGTGTGCACCGGACATGTCAAGTGCACCAACGGCTCCCATGCTGCCAACGGTCGACTGCGCTGTTTATGGAAAGAAATCGGGCACCGGACATGTCCGGTGTGCACCGGACTGTCCGGTGCGCCAGTCGACAGAAGGCAAGATCAGCCTTCCAAGATTGCTCTCAACGGCTCCTAGCTGCCTTGGGGCTATAAAAGGGACCCCTAGGCGCATGGAGGAGACAACTAAGCATCTCCTAAGCATTCCTAAGCACCAAGACATCGATTCCGTGCCTTTGATTCTTTGCAATAGCGATTAGAGCTCTAGTTGAGTGGTGAACTCATTGAGTTGTGTTGTGAGCTCTCGTTGCGACTTGTGTGCGTGGTGTTGCTGTGATTTCTTGTCTTGAGTGCGTTGCTAATCCCTCCCTTGCTCCGTGTTCTTTGTGAATTTCAAGTGTAAGGGCGAGAGGCTCCAAATTTGTGGAGATTCCTCGCAAACGGGATTGAGTAAAGCAAACAAAACACCATGGTATTCAAGTGGGTCTTTGGACCGCTTGAGAGGGGTTGATTGCAACCCTCGTCCGTTGGGACGCCACAACGTGGAGTAGGCAAGCGTTGGTCTTGGCCGAACCACGGGATAACCACCGTGCCATCTCTGTGATTGATCTTTGTTGGTTATTGTGTTTTGTTGAGGATTCCTCTTTAGCCACTTGGCAATTATTGTGCTAACAATTAACCAAGTTTTGTGGCTTAAGTTTTTGAAGTGTTACAGGATCACCTATTCACCCCCCCTCTAGGTGCTCTCACTCTCCCTCTATGGCTCGGTGCTAGACAAAGTTAATGCGGCTGGTCACTTATGGTGGGTCAGTTCCAGGTCAGGCGTGGAATCCAATCAAGTGACTTCCTCTCGATCTGCCCGACCCCCTTTTGGCTCCGCCTTGCCTGACCCTGGGCTCGGTGCCTCGAGAGCGAGTCCTTCTAGGGCAAACCTTTCTCTGACCTTCTATTGACTAGTGGGCCCAGAGGCCCAAGGGTCACTTCCCCGACACACACCTTTTGTCAACACATCATTCATCTCACATAGATCAGAATGTATGGGTTATAGAGGTGCCAGGTGTCTCTCCTCAACAGCCTTATGAGGCTTTCGAGGTTGCTTCGACTGCACACAACTATGGCAATTAAAACCTTTAACAATGGTGAAATTTGGAATTAAACTCATGGTGAAAAACTGAGACATAGAACCAAAATTAATATGACACAGACAAGAATGCTAAATACTCGCAAGAGCATCAACATTAGCGCAAATATGGTTCACAAACTTATTATTGAAATGTAACAAAGAAAAGCGGAACAAGCCTTCGCAATCATAGCCTTTACCAACAAATTGTCTGGACTCAGACACTACTACTTTATTAGACTCCAAAACTACCTTCAACCCATCTCTACATAGAAGGGTGAGAGCACCTAGAGGGGGGGGGCGAATAGGTGATCCTGTAAAAATAAACACTAAATAGCCACAAACTCGATTATCAAGATGTTAGAGAAGTCAAGTAGCTATGACACACGCTCGTGCGAACAAAACAATCACAAGAAGCAACACACGAGACACGTGATTTTTATCCCGTGGTTCGGCCAAGTAACACTTGCCGACTTCCACGTTGTGGCATCCCAATGGACGAGGGTTGCACTCAAACCCTTTCAAGTGATCCAAAGATCAACTTGAATACCACGATTTTCTTCCTTATAGTTTTTCTCCCGTTTGCGAGGAATCTCCACAGATTGGAGTCTCTCGCCCTTACAATAGAGATCACAAAGAAAGCACGAAGTAAGGTTGGGGAGAGCAACACACACAAGACTCAAATCTGTAGCACAACCACGCACACGAGTCTAGAATTGAGCTCGAAACACAACACACAGAGTTCGCAACTCAAATGGAGCTCAAATCACTAACACAATGAAGCAAATGTGCGGGAGCGGAGTCTGGATGCTTTAGAATACTTAGAGAATGCTTGATGTGCTCCTCCATGCGCCTAGGGGTCCCTTTTATAGCCCCAAGGCAGCTAGGAGCCGTTGGAGATCAACATGGAAGGCTATCATTGCCTTCTGTCGAGTGGCGCATCGGACAGTCCGGTGCGCCACCGGACAGGTCCTGTAGACACTCCGGTGCCCGATCTCCTTCCAAATTTGGCATATCCGACCGTTGCTCCTCTGGGCTGATTGGCACACCGAACACTGTCTGGTGCACTAGCTGACCGTTGGAGCAGTCCACGTGTCGCCCGCAGATTGCGCGGCCGACCGTTGGCTCATCGGACAGTCCGTTGCACCACCAGACAGTCCGGTGAATTTTAGCCACGTCGCCCCGTTGCTTTTTCCCGAGAGTGACAAGTTCGCCGTGGATGACTCACCGAACAGTCCGGTGCACCACCGGACAGTCCGGTGAATTATAGCCGTACACCGCCATCGATTCCCGAGAACAACACTTTCATAGGAGACCAACCTGGCACACCGAGCACTGTCCGGTGCACCACCGGACAGTCCGGTGTGCCAGACCGAGCTGAAGTTTGGCTGCACAGAGCCAAGTCCTTTCCATTTCTTTTCTCCTTCTTTTGTCACTGTTTCTAGCACTTAGACAAACACATTAATGTTCAAAAAACAATGTACTAAGTCTAGAAACATACCTTGTTGGCACATAAAAACTTAATCAAACGTGTTGGACATTTAATCACCAAAACATTATAGAAATGGCCCAAGGACACATTTCCCTTTCAATCTCCCCCTTTCGGTGATTTATGCCAACACATCTAAAAAGCAACAAGAGAAGTGCAACATCAAATGCAATTAAAGACTGTCGGTACCCCCAAACAGGGGTACCCCCTACTACTGTATCAAGACGTAGTGCCCACATGGCTATCTCTTAGCCGCGCAGCAATAATGACGCGACCAGGGCTAGGCCACGACTCGGCCCAGTCGCGGACCGCTACTCAGGGCCCACAACAGTGCCCGACCGCACCACATGGGCAGGTCCAGAGCCGCCACATGTCCAGGAAAGAAGGAATGCTCCAGGACGTCAACAGTAAGTCCGGACCCCCATGGGAGAGCACCGGACCTCTGGGTATGCGGCCGGGACCCCCAGGGGAGGTCCGGGACCACCACGTGTGCAGGCCGGGTCCTTGGGATGGAGTCCAGACCCCCCTGCATGGGGTCCGGACCGCCCACGGTAGGGTCCTGGAATTCCTAGGCAAGAAAAACTTAAGCCCTGGTCAAGGACCAGGCTAGGGTCTGGTGCTGACACGTGTCCGGATCCCGTCCTGTATGCTTCTGCTCCCTGCCTAGGCGGAGACCCGATGCCGCCACGTGGCCCATGACCCGTGACGTAAGCCAACGGGCGAAGCCTGACGTATGGCCTCTGTGCCGCGGGCCGCACCACGGGCTACGCCGCAAGCTACGCTACCTCAGCATTAAATGCGGATAGGGCGCACCGCCTATCCATCCCGCTGACAGGCGATGTGCTGCCTCGGCATTTAATGCGCCCTGTCCACTCCGCTGGCAGGCGATGTGCCGCCTTGGCATTTAATGAGCCCTCTCTCTATTCCTCTGGTGGACAGCGACCCGACCATCCTGCAGGCAGCGAACCTATCCAATCTATTGGCAGGTGGCGTGCCCATACTGCCGCATGTTCTGCACTCATGATGGCTCGCGTGTTACCGAGGAAGCAGCCGTGAGAAGTCAATACTGTAAGCGCTATAGACATTACTACACTCGGAGATCGCCCGGACGTTGCAGGCTTTAGTTATTTCCCTCCAGTTTGCCCCTGGGCCCACATGTCGGGGCCCAGTGCCCTTGTACGTGCCCCCTTAGTCTATAAAAGGGAGGGCACACGACGTTACAAGGCAGATCCACACAGGCCAACTTAGATTCTCAGCTCTCAAGCTCTCACAGCAATACAACACAAAGTGGAGTAGGGTATTACGCTCCGGCGGCCCGAACCACTCTAAATCTTTGTGTTCTTGTGTGTTCATCCCCCAATCTCGTAACAGGCAAAACGCTTAGGCCCCTCCTCATCTTAGGATTTAGGGCGGGTGCATTCCGCCACCAGGACGGAGATTTCCTCTTCGACATTTGGCGTGCCAGGTAGGGGGCTTGGCATTAGGTTTTTGCTTGTTTTCCCGCTCGGCATCATGGTCCATATCGTCGAGCACCGTGGCGTGGCCTCTGAGGACTTCCTCATGGAGGAGGAGGCCGCATCTTCTGCGCTGCTAAGCTCCAGCCGCCCGGCGCCTGGTGCTGCTGCTGTGCGCCCCGCACGGCAGCACACGCCTGCACAGGCGTCCCGGACTCCATCGGGGGTTGCTCCCACCGGGACGCTTTCCCCGGCCAGGGAGTTGTTGCGCCACCCACCAAGCTCCACGGCTTCGCCAGGGGCTATGAAGCAGTGGCGCGACGATGTGGATCGCCTCCTTGGCATGGCGCACTCTGGCTCGGCCAGGCCCAGGCCTCGATCATCCCGGCGCCAGCATGAGGCGTCGGCCTCGGTACGTTCACCCTCGGTGAGGGTGACGCCGACCGAGGATCTACGGGCGAAGCTCAACCGCAGATGTGCGGTAGAAGACGCTCAAGCCTCTCTGGAGAGGCCTGAAGACCTGCGGGACGAGCTCAACCGCAGGCGTGCGGGCGAGGATGCTCGTATCTCTCTGGAGAGGGCGCGTGAGCGCCGCCAAAACCTCGAGGGTCGCAACCTCGAGCAATACTTCGCTGCGGTCGCACCGTAGACCCTAGGGGGTGCCCGATTCCAGACGGGTATCCCGTTGGCTGGTGTGGGCTGGGGCCGCTCTAGCGGATCATCACCGCATGGCGATGTGGCCATCCAAGTTCCGGCCACACCTGCCGGAGAAGTACGACGGTACGACAAACCCGTCGGAATTCCTGCAGGTCTACGTCACCGCCATCACGGCAGCAGGTGGAGACACCGCCGTGATGGCGACCTACTTCCATGTAGCCTTGTTTGGGCCAGCCCGGACTTGGCTCATGAACCTAGCCCCAGGATCCATCTACTCCTGGGAAGAGCTCTGCGCGCGGTTTGTAGCGAACTTCGCCAGCGCTTACCAGCAGCATGGTGTGGAGGCACACCTCCATGCAGTGAGGCAGGAACCCGGGGAGACCCTCCGGGCGTTCATTTCCCGCTTCACCAAGGTACGTGGGACCATCCCTCGTATCTCAGATGCTTCCATCATCACTGCTTTCTGCTAGGGGGTACGTGATGAAAAAGATGCTAGAGAAGTTGGCCACGCATGACGTGGACAACGTCACCACGCTCTTCGCTCTGGCCGACAAGTGTGGCAGAGCCGCCGAGGGCCATGCATGGCACTCAGCGCTATAGACCGGGGTTACCCAGACGGGTGGCTCGGGTGCCGTCACCCAGGGCGGCGACAAGAAGAAAAAGAAGAACAAGAACCGCGGCCACGAGAAGCCGCAGGTTGCTGCTCCAGCGTCGCTGCCGCGGTCGGGGGCTGGAGTGAGCGCAACAAGCGCCCACGGCCCTAGGGAGGCAATAGTGGCACATGCCCTATGCACCCCAACAGCCGCCACATCGCCACCGACTGCCGTGAGATTATCAAACTCGTGAAGCATGTCAGCGAGCAGTGCGAGCAGTCCTCCAAGGATGGCTCACCACCTCGTCGTCGGCCCGGCAAGGAGAGGGCCGATGAAGAAGCCGCGGCCGCGGGGAACGAGACCTCGGGTACCAGTCGCCCAAGGGGGACCTCAAGGATGTCTTCACCAGAGACTCCGACTCTGACGACGACAACGACCACCGCAAGAAGCTGTACGTAATGTACGACAGAAGCTAGGAGCTCACCTCTCGCAGGAACATCAAGTCCCTGCGATGGGAGGTTCTTTCGGCGGTCCCGAGGGTCCCCAAGGCTGCTCCGCACCAACGGTGGAGGAGCACCACCATCTCGTTCGGGGCATCCGACTGCCCCGACAACATGGTAGGGGCCGGCATACTGCCGCTCATCACTGCCCCTGTCGTCGCCAACATGCGGCTGCACCATGTGCTGATCGACGGAGGGGCCAGCCTCAACGTCATCAGCCATGCGGCATTCAAGCAGCTGTAGATCCCGGGGTCCTGGCTGGAGACCTCTCACCCATTCTTCAGGGTGGGCCCATAGCCCATGTATCCCCTTGGGAGCATCACGCTCCCGGTTACATTCAGGACGGAGGAAAACTTCCGCACGGAGAACGTCCAGTTCGATGTCGCGGATGTCAACCTCCCCTTCAACGCCATCATTGGTAGGCCGGCCCTGTACCAGTTCATGGCCATTGCCTATTACGGGTATTTGGTCCTCAAGATGCCATCCCCCGCAGGGGTCCTCACCGTGCAGGGCGACCGTGCCACCGCGCTTGCGGTCGTCGAGAAGCTACACGCTCTGGCGACCGAGATTGCTCGACCGGACGACGGAGGGAGAAGCCCCTCGACCTCCGGTGCCAAAGCGCCCTCCAAGGAGCCGAAGGTACAGCCGTCCGGAGTAGACGGCGAACCCGCAAAGACCATCCAGGTCGGCGTGGACCCCTCCCAGACCACCCACATCACGGGCAATCTGGGAGAGAAATAGGAACTCGCGCTTGTTGCCTTCCTCCAGGCAAATGTCGACGTGTTCGCTTGGGAGCCGTCACAGATGCCTGGGATCCCTAGGGAGGTGATTGAGCACCATCTGAAGATCTACCCGGACGCCAAGCCGGTGAGCCAGAAGCCTCGGAGACAGTCCGTGGAGCGGCAGGACTTCATCCGTGAGGAGGTCCGGAAGCTGTTACATGCCGGCTTCATCGAAGAGGTTCATCACCCCGTGTGGCTGGCCAACCCAGTCATTGTGCCAAAGGCAATCGGGAAGCTTCGGATGTGCATCGACTACACCAGCCTAAATAAGGCATGTCCCAAAGACCCGTATCCACTGCCACGTATAGATCAGATCGTGGACTCTACCTCTGGGTGCGACCTTTTGTCCTTCTTGGATGCCTACTCCGGTTTCCATCAAATCCGGATGTCTAGGGAGGATAGGAAGCATACCGCTTTTGTAATAGTGGATGGGCTGTACTGTTATGTTGTAATGCCCTATGGTCTGAAAAACGCCTTCCCAACATTTGTTCGGGCGATGAGTAAGACCTTCAGGGACCTAATTCGAGACAAGGTGGAGATTTATGTCGATGACATCGTGGTCAAGACTAGGAAGGGGTCGACTCTAGTAGAAGACCTGACCCTAGTTTTCGGCAAGTTGTGGGCAACCCGCACCAAGCTAAACCCGGAGAAGTGCGTCTTCGGTGTCTCCGCAGGAAAGTTGCTGGGGTTCCTAGTTTCATACCAGGGCATTGAAGCTAACCCAGAGAAGATCAAGGCTATCGAGGCAATGAGGCCTTCCGCCCGTATCAAGGACGTCTAGAAGCTTACGGGATCATTAGCCGCCCTTAGCCGCTTCATTCCGAGGCTGGCCGAGAGGGCACTGCCCTTCTTCAAGCTCCTGCGGAAATCCAGCCCATTTTCTTGGATCGAAGAGGCGGAACAAGCCTTCCAAGAGTTGAAGCAGCACCTAGTCTCCCTGCCGATCCTGGTTGCTCCGGAGCCAAGGGAGCCACTGTATCTGTACATTACGGCGGCTCCAGAGGCGGTGAGCATGGTGCTAGTCGCCGAAAGGGCGACACAAGAAGGACAAGGACCCGAGGACTTAGAACCAGCTACAGAGGTCTGAACCGTCCATAAGCCGGTCTACTACGTTAGCGAGGTCCTCCATGAGGCGAAGGCCAGGTACCTCAAAATGCACAAACTCCTCTATGCTATGCTGGTTGCGTCCAGGAAGTTGCACCACTATTTCTAGGCACACAGAGTTGTGGTGGTGACCTCCTTTCTGTTAAGGGCCATCCTCCACAACTCTAATGCCACTGGCAACATCGCCAAGTCAGTAGCGGAGCTCGCTGAGTTCCAGCTAGACTTCCAGCCTCGCCATGCCATCAAAAGTCAGGTCCTAGCTGACTTCATTGTGGAGTGGACTCCACCTCCGAGCGCCCCTGGGGGCCCAGATCTTGATTCGGGCCCCACACCTCCGGAGCGCAGGGGTCCGGTCTTCATCGAGCCCCACTAGACGCTCTTCTTCGACGGATCCGCCCACCAGCAGAGTGCTGGTGCGGGGGTGGTCCTCGTCGACCCAGGCGGAGATCAGGTGAAGTACGTGGTGTGCCTCGAGTTCAAGGCCACCAACAACATGGTGGAGTATGAGGCACTGATCTTCGGCCTATCTGTGGCCCTATCCCTGGGGATCCGCCAGCTCCTCGTGAAGGGGGACTCCTAGCTAATCATCAAGCAGGTCCGCGGGGAGTGTAGCTGCAACGAGCCCAGACTCGCAGCTTACCTCCTCCATGTAAGGAAGCTGGAGAAGGACTTCACGGCCCTGGAACTGCAACATGTTCCCCAGGCCAACAATTCAGCGGCAGATGACCTCTCCCAGAGAGCATCAACTCGGGCACCCGTGCCCGAGGGCGTCTTTGAAAGACGGCTGCTCAGACCCACCGCCCAGCCTGCCGAACTGGGCGAAGGGGGCGAGACTGGCACCTCGAAGCCGGCGGTCCCGGTGGCGTCCCAGAACCCACCTGTTGGAACTTGCTCTCTGGGCAAGTTGATCCAACGGAAGAGTGGCGAGAGTGTGTGCAACGTTCAACGATGAAAGGCCTCTCAAGGGCACTGTTAATCCGGCCTCTCAAGGGCACTGTACGAGGGTATTTATAGGTACCCAAGTGTCCAGCACCCCTAAGCAAGGATGTTTATGCCCTTGAGTACCCGGTCAATCCTCAGAATATTCTCATAAAGGGAGGTTACAAACCGTCATTATAGGAAGGCTATTACAAATGAGGCCCGTAACACGCTTGTTCGTGCGGGGCCCGTTACAGTGGGCCGAATCCCACGTGGGCCTCCGGACGAGATGAGGATGTGGGTCTGCCAGACTTCGTCGTAGCCTGCCCTTCGTGTTGCCAGGAGATGGCGAAGGGTGAGCCGTGCCAGTCATCCCGCCTTCGTTGGTGTAGCAAGGCGATGAAGGCTTCGAGCGAAGGGTAGCGTCTTCGCCTTCGCCCCAACATTTGCCCTCCGAGGGACCGGTTCGACTGAGTCATCTGGTGCCGAAGACGTCGCTAGATGGTGGAGACGCTGCCCTCGCTCGAAGTGGTCCCGCGGGGGTTTTTGAGGTGACCGTTGATGGACGGGGCAGTGTTGGACTGCGGGCTTCCTAAAGCATCGTGCCCTGTGTATAAAAGAGGCGGCACGGCTCGGGCTCTCTTATGTTTGCGTGCACCGGAAAACCCTAAACTTTTGAAAACCGCTCGCCCGCTCGCCTGCCTTTCTTGCTCCTCTTCATCGGAGATCTGGCTTGCGTCAAGCAAACCGCACGCCGCCGCCAATGGTGAGACGGAACCTCCCAAGTAATTAGGCCCACCTACAGTTGTCCTTGTCCAACGGACTTCAGACAACCCTGTAGGTGCCCCTGAATTACTTGACAAGTTCGGTATCTTTCCTTACCTTACCAGTAACGATTCACCCATCTTGCAGACATTACATAACATCGGAGATAAAGAATTGCGGAAGCGATTACATAATTCACATTTATTTAAAAGCAAGCTCAAGTTGTTTTATTACAGACCAGAACTAAGAGCGAGTGCTGAGTAGTAATATTATACAAACCAAGGGAGGCAAAAACTCCTCCCGAGAAGATTTAAGTAAAAGATCTATATGGAGGACCAAGTCCTCCCGCACTTCAGTCTTGTGTTTCTTCTTTGGGAACCACCTTGGCACAGAAGCAGCAGAGATCTGCTACTTCCTCACCTAAAAACAACGAAGGGATAAACCCTGAGTATGGAATTACTCAGCAAGACTTACCCGACTAAAGAAAAGACTCTCAAGGGTATGCTGGTTATATGGGAGTCAAGGTAAGGCTTTTCAATAATCAAAGACTCTGTTTTGCAGAAATGCTTACTAAAGTGGATCCTTAAAAATCCAATTTTATTTGTCAAGTTAAGTACAATTACCTGCAACTAGAGTTCTTATCTACCCTAGTTCAATCACTGGTCCTGCACTAGCCAATTTCTTAACAAAAACCCATCATCTTTAGTGGAATGCTACGTGTAGGTCAGTGACCAAGTCTTCATAACCGCGAAGGTACAGCGATCCGAATCGATTATACTCAGCTGAGGATCTCCAATCACACGACATATGTAGCACTTAACCCTTGCATATGTCAACCCGCCACCAGGGTTCTTAAGACCGGATCAGGTTCACGCAAACCGAGAGCACAGATACACCACCGTCCAGCCTCTTGCCACGGAGGGTACACGCTACTCTCGCCACCGCTCCACGCCCATTTCGTGTTATCTTATTCCGGCCTTAGTCTGCCCGAGGCAAGGCTTACCCATGACGAGGCATGTGACCAGCTAAAGGGTCCTCGATCATCAAGCCTACATCGACAAGGTCCTTAATCGACTCAGACGGCGACACTACACCGAGACTCCTTTCTCGTGCAAGTCACCCGCCCGGTCTCAGCTTAATCTTTTCAACCCAAAAACTTGGTACCTGGCAGAGGTACATCTTTTCCAGATGTTGAATCCATCAAGGCCCTGATGGATCCACCATCAAATTTTATTTTAAAAAACACCCCACCCACTTTTGCCACATCATCTTTTGTAAAAACAAAACATTTTGTTTTTCTAAAGCAAGGCTAAGCATCAAAATCTTTTGTAAAAAGGGTGATCATGGAAGGTAATCAAATTCAAGGAAGGTAATGCAGGAATTGTTTTATCAATCAACTCCTATCACCTAATGCATCAAGCAAGTGAGAAAGATTTAAAACAACAAGGAGGGTGGCAAATGCACCGGGGCTTGCCTTTGTTAACAGGTGAGTCCTGCTCGGATCCACAAATATCGAAATAAAAGCAGTTGCCTGCTTGAGGATCTGAGGTTGGTGGAGTCCCCTCTTCAGTGACTTCTTCTTCTTCTTCGTGTTCTAACATAACCATATATATGCATAAGAATGGATGCCATGGGATGCTCATGAGGATGCGAAGATAATATAAACTTATTATCTAAGTCTTGAGTACAACTTTCCTTCACGGTACTCCGAGAACCTAGGGTTTCCAGAGTCGGTAAAGGAGTTCACAGGGCAGGGGGGGTGGTTTTGGGTTCTAGTTATCAAACATGGTCTAAATCAACTCAAATCCTACCCAAGGCTTTTAAATATTGTTTTAAGTTCTCATAAAAGTTTGGGCATTTTTGGACTTACCATTTATTTTCTAAAAATCCATAACTAATACTTTTAACTACTTTAAATGCCCTAAAATTTCTTATTTCCACTAAAAATCACAAAACTATTTTTATTAAATTCTAGGGAAAATAACAAGCCTAGGAAAATTGGTTTCACAATTTTATTATTTTTCTACTGTTTTCTATAATTGTTTTGGCTCTGGAGATAAAAGAAAAAGAAAAACAGATGAATAGTATTGGACCGAATCCAGCCCAGGTCGGCCCACTACCAGCAGAAGCACGCCCACGCGCGCGCCAGCGCTGGCAATTTTACAGGAAAGGCCTCGGGGTTTTCACTATCTGCGAACGGGTTTTCTCACTGTTTAACAGAGTCACTGACACTTTGCAAGAAGGTCCCTCGAGTTCTATTCCTTTACGTTCCACGGTCCCCGACGCCGTTCACGCGCGGCCGTGCTCCGGCGAGCACCTGTACCGGCCGAACGGGGCAACGGCTGGGTTCTCCGAGCGGCGGACATGAAATCGGGGCTACCATGATCATTCCCCTAACCTAATTGCGCTTATGATCAACTATGGAGCTCTGGCCACGGTGGCCGTGAGCATCATGGCAAGACAGCCGTGTTCCCGGCGATGGGTGGTGGTCTAGTTCAATTAAAGGGTTCGAGGGGTTTGCGGGGTACCTAAGGAGGCTAGAACAAGTGGCAGAGGGACTTGAGCTCACCTGAATCGAGCTGGCCACGGTGGGGTCTTTTTCGCGGTGGCGGAAACCGAATTGGGGAAACTGTGAAATTCAAGCTCGCTGGCGATCCACTGGGGACAATACTGGGTGTCAGGGTTCTTGACTACCCTACGGAGCTTGCGGTGGCTTCAATTTATAGAGAAGTTAGGCGGCGGTGACGAATTCGGCCGAGCAGTGCTGGCGGCCGGAGAGGAGGAAGAACGTGGGTGCGGTGAACACGTGTTTATCGCCGTGGCAGTAACTCCGGTGATCGATAGACAGTTAGAGGGGGTCACGGTGATGCGGTGGCGCGGTTGAGACACGCGGCGCACGGTCGGACGGCGGCGGTTCACCGGCGAGCCTATCGCTCCAGCCGCAAAGCAGAGGGGAAGGCAGAGGAGGCCGTCGGAGTGGTGTCCAGCTCACCGGCGGTGAGGATCTTTACTGAGCTATGTTTATCCGATGGCCACGACGCACGAATCACGGCGAGCGGTGATCAACGGCGATGGACCACCGGCGACGAGCAGAGGGATAGGATCTTCTTCAGTTATCCTTTACTGTACCATGGGACATTCAGTTTACGGCGCCTGACAGTCATAATTTAGGTTCGATTTTCTCACAAATTTTCATGGCAACATACCCAATGATCTGTAGCAAAGTGGTAGATCTACAATCCATCTATAACTTTACTACAATGTGCTCCCACAAAAAGTCACTGGATCTTGCTTAAAATCAAGCCCTAAGTTCATGTCATCCCACTGTTAATCTGAATTTCAGACATCAAGCAGTCTGACAGTCCAACTTCAGGCTTAATTATCTCTGGATTTTTCTTAACAACTGAGCTCACAACCTTAAGCAAGGTTGTTCTCCTATGATTAGGCTATAATTTTGATGTGGTGACCTAATATGAATTCTCATTATTTTGAAAGATACAATGCTCTAAAGTTGAGCCCAAACTCTGAAATTTCAGACTTAGCACAGAACCTAATTGAGGTCCATTTTGCATTTAAGTCCAAAACTCAACATTTGGCTTCCAAGTCCACACATTTGTGAACCCAAGGACTTATGATTCCTATTTGGCTTGGGTTTTGCACTTTAGTCCAAAAGTGGACTAATTTTGCACATAGGTCCCTAGGGTTTGGTTTTTAGGGTTTTTCCAGGGTTCCAATTAGGGTTTCTGGTATCCCAGGGGTATAAATGTGATTCAACTTTATTTTTGGGGATATTTTACAACTATTTCCCTAAAGCCTTTAGGTTTTCTCATCTTAGGTTAAGTTTTACCCCCTTTAACCTCTATATAGGGTTAAGTTCCTTAACCAGGGTTTTATTTGCAAAAACATTAAAACAGTACAACTTGTTTGAAATTTTTGCCTAGTGATTGCACTCTAGGTGTGTCAAACACATGCAATGCCAATGCTTATGATGTCATGCTCAAGTTTTAGTCATAGTAACACCAGGGGTGTTACATCCTTCCCCCCATAAAAGAATCTCGTCTCGAGATTTAAAGTCCTAGGGTGAGTAATGGAAAAGGAAATGTGTCACATTTTTATTTCCTTATTTTTGGTACAAGGCAGGGGTGGTGTGGGGGTTCACTTCTTTATTGCAATAACTATATACACTTTACAAATTACATGAGGCTAGAAAGCCTGGGAAATTCTTATTCAAGAAATCTTGAGTTTCCCACGTAGCCTCTTTCTCAGAATGCTGGTTCCATTGTACCTTGTAGAACTTGAGAGTCTTTCTCCGGGTAACCCTGTCCTTTTGATCCAGAACTCGAATAGGATGTTTCGAGTACGTTAAGTCTGGTTCCAGGACAACATCTGTCACTTCAATGGTTCGATCGGGAACCCGAAGACACTTTTTCAATTGTGACACATGGAACACATTATGCACAGAAGACAAGGTTTCGGGTAGTTGGAGTCGGTATGCCACTGGTCCACATTGCTCAAGTACCAGGAATGGACCAATGTACCTGGGTGCAAGCTTCCCTTTAACCCCAAAACGCAATACTCCTTTCATTGGTGAGACTTTCAGGTAAACATAGTCTCCTTCCAGGAAATATAAGGGCATTCGCCGTTTGTCTGCATAACTCTTCTGACGAGCTTGTGCTTGCTTCAGATTACGAATAATTTTCTGAACTTTATCCTCGGCTTTTTTCACCAGATCAGGTCTAAAGAAGCACCTCTCACCAGGTTCAGACCAATTTAGCGGAGTCCGACACCGTCGTCCATATAAAGCTTCAAAGGGTGCCATCTTGATACTTTCTTGATAGCTATTATTATATGAAAACTCCGCCAAAGGTAAACATTCATCCCATTTTGGTGAGAAATCCAGGACACATGCCCGCAGCATATCTTCAAGTATTTGGTTCACTCTCTCAGTTTGTCCACTGGTTTGAGGATGATAGGCCGAACTGTGGAGTAACTTAGTACCCAGGGATTTATGAAGTTCTTCCCAAAATTTGGATACAAATTGTGGTCCACGATCCGACACTATAGTCTTTGGAACACCATGCAAACTGAGAATACGAGCAATATATAATTCCGCATAGGTAAGTACCGGGTAATATGTCTTGACCGGCAGAAAATGAGCAACCTTTGTAAGTCGATCAACAATCACCCAGATAGAGTCATACCCTTTTGCGGTCCTGGGCAATCCCACAATGAAGTCCATGCTTATGTCTTCCCATTTCCATGTTGGTATTGGTAATGACTGCAATGGACCGGCAGTTTTCATGTGTATGGCCTTGACACGTCTACAAGTGTCACACTTAGCCACATAGCGTGCAATTTCAATTTTCATCTTCATCCACCAGTAGTGCTGTTTTAGATCATGATACATCTTAGTGCTTCCCGGATGAATAGAATAGCGACTAAGATGCGCTTCATCTAAGATTTGCTGGTGGAGTTCTTCATTCTTTGGCACTACTATGCGGTTTTTAAACCATATCACACCTTGATCGTCTTCCTTGAAACATTTGGCTGTTCCAGCCCTTATCTTCTCTCGTATGTGCTTCATACCCAGATTATTCTTTTGAGCATCAATTATCCTTTGCAAAATGGTTGACTCAAGCTTTAGCTGATTCAGAGTCCCTTGTTGGATTATCCCCAGGTTTAGCTTCTCCATTTCTTGACATAAAGTGTTTTCGGAGGTCTTTGCCATAAGACAGTGGCAGGAAGTCTTACGACTCAATGCATCTGCCACCACATTGGCCTTGCCTGGGTGATAATGGATCTCCAGTTCATAGTCTTTAATGAGCTCAAGCCATCGTCTTTGCCTCATATTTAACTCTGACTGGGTAAAGATGTACTTCAAACTTTTATGATCTGTATATATGTGACAGATATTTCCCAGCAGATAGTGACACCATATTTTCAGGGCATGAACCACAGCAGCTAGCTCCAGATCATGAGTTGGATAATGCTCCTCATGTCGGCGCAACTGCCTTGAAGCATACGCAATTACTCGGCCCTCTTGCATCAGTACACGGCCGAGCCTACTGCCAGATGCATCACAATATACATCAAAAGGCTTAGTGATGTCCGGTTGAGCCAATACCGGAGCAGTGGTTAATAATGTCTTCAATTGCTCAAAGGCTTCATTACACTTAGAAGACCAATTGAACTTAATATCATTCTTCAATAAACTTGTGATTGGCTTCACAAGCTTAGAAAAAACAGGTATGAATCTGCGATAATATCCAGCTAGTCCAAGAAAACTCCGGACTTGGTGAACAGTGGTTGGGGTTTCCACTCCAGAATATCTTTGACCTTGCTAGGATCTACCGCAATTCCTTTAGCTGATAACACGTGCCCCAAAAATTGAATTTCCTCCAGCCAGAACGCGCACTTACTTAACTTGGCATACAGCTGATGTTCCCTCAGGCGCGTCAATACAATCCGTAGATGCTGAGCATGCTCCTCTTCATTTTTAGAGTATATTAAAATATCGTCGATGAAGACCACCACGAACTTGTCCAACTCGGGCATGAACACCGAGTTCATCAAATAAGTGAAGTGGGCAGGAGCATTTGTGAGCCCGAAAGACATTACCAAGTATTCAAACAATCCATACCGCGTAGTAAATGCGGTCTTCGGTATATCCTTGGGCCGAATACGGATTTGATGATAGCCTGACCTGAGATCAATTTTAGAAAATACCCTTGCCCCAGTCAGTTGATCAAATAAGATGTCGATTCTTGGAAGAGGGTACTTATTCTTGATGGTGACCTCATTCAGGGGTCGATAATCCACGCACATGCGCAAGGTTTGATCCTTCTTCTTAACAAAAATGGCGGGGCAACCCCATGGGGACGAGCTTGGCCGGATGAATCCCTTATTCAGTAGATCTTGTAATTGAATCTTTAATTCCGCCAACACATTAGGGGGCATACGGTACGATCTTCGGGAGATGGGAGCCGTACCGGGCTTTAGCTCAATTACGAATTCTACATCTCTTTCAGGGGGTAGTCCAGACAAATCTTCCGGATATACATCTGGAAACTCACATACTACCAGAATGTTCTTGATTTCCGGTACAATGGCTTCAAATATTCTACCAGAAGCTTTGGCTGGATTGGTTATGGGGAGAGACAAAAGAATCTCTTCTTGATTATAGCTCAACCTGATGGTTCTGAGTTCAGTGTTGAGAATTGCCTTGTGTTGGGTTAACCAATTCATACCCAAAATTACATCTATATCCTGGCCTTTTAGAACAATCATGTTAGCAGGAAAGTTCCGTCCGGCCATTGTTACTGGCACTTCATAGGCCACTTCTCTAGTAAAAATGTGTCCCCCAGGTGAATGAATTTTAAATCCCTCTCTTGATTCATGGCATGCAATGTGATGTTGCTCCACAAATTTCTTGCTAATGAAGGTATGCGAAGCACCAGAATCAAAAAGAATAATTGCAGAGTGACTGGCCACGGGAAACGTACCCATCATCACCGGCTCTCCTTCCGGTGTAGTGGCCACTTGAGTGTAGTATACACGCCCCGTTTTCTTGGTATTTCTCCCCACAGCATTACCCTTGGGCTGAGTAGACTTCCCAGTTCCTTGCTGAGCATTGGATTGATTTTGCTTGGGGTATGGGCAGTCTTTGATAAAATGTCCTGATTTGCCGCAGTTGAAACACCCGATTGAAGAGCTGGGCAAGGTAGGGAATCGAGTGCCTGGGGCACCCGGCTGATTTGGGGAAGTGGAGGTATTGTTGGGGCGGATAATAATGGGTTGTTTGAAAGGGAATGCTGGTGGACGAGAAAAAGTACGGTTTTGGCTAGAAGGCCGGATGACGAACCGTTGCCTCTTCGCCTGGCCCTGATTAGGCCTCTCACCACTGAATCCCTTATTCTTCCCAGAACTTGCGTATTTTGCTTCCACAGATAAGGCTGTACTGACAGCCTTTCCATATGTGAGATCAATACATGTGGCCATCTTTCGCTGCAACCGGTCATTTAGACCTCTCATAAAACAGTTCTTTTTCTTCAAATCAGTATTCACCTGGTCGATGGCATACTGCGACAGGTGATTAAACTTGTTAAGATACTGATTGATGGTGTCTCCTCCTTGTTTCAGCTTCATGAATTCCTCTTGTTTCATATGCAGCACCCCTTCCGGTATGTAGTGCTCACGGAAGGCTGCTTTAAATTCTTCCCAGGTGATTTGATGGTTGTCAGGTTGGATAGCCACAAAATTTCCCCACCAAGTACTGGCAGGGCCACGTAGTTGCTGTGCCGCGAACAATGGCTTCTGTGTTTCAGAACAACGAAGAAGACCAAACTTTTGTTCAATAACTCGTATCCACTCGTCGGCTTCTAGCGGGTCTTCTGCCTTGGTGAATAGAGGTGGTCGAGTTTCGGAGAAGTCCAGATAGGTGGTTTCACGGGGACCTTGCTGAAAACCTCTTCCTGCCTGCTGCTGGAACTGCTGTTGACCCGCCATTTCCCTAAGGAAGCGGGTATTGTCTGCGGTGGCATTCACCAAGGCGGCAATCGCCTCAGCTAGCGTGGGTGGAACCGGAGGTGGATTTGGGGTGACATCCCGACCCCCAGAAGTTCCGGCTGCGTCCTGTCCGCGAGTCCTGGTCGGCATCTGAGGCAAAAACATTTGAATAAACATAATATGCCAAAGAGACCTTCCATTTTACATTACTATAAAAAGTAATGATACAGACTCGATATTACATAACAGGATACATTACCCATTATACAAAAGTTCAACCTATTATACAACCGTGCATTCTACAATGCACTACTCTACTTCTATTACACCATTAGTCCTGCTTTCCGTTACTTTTGGCGGCCTCATCGTCAGGTGTGGGAGTCCAGACGTCGACCAACCTCAAAGAAGGAGGGGGTTCAAAAAGGTCTAACTCCCCACCCAACGCGCGTCCCGCAACGTGAGAGGGTCCGGCTTCCGCCTCAGCAGAGTGTGCAGGCACACTAGGGTGTAATTGTGAGTATAGTATATGGACTTCCTCATGCAACGTATTGCAGTAGACCTGCAGGTCGTCGACAGTTGAGCTAAGTTCTTTAATTCGGGCCTGAGCCCTTGCTTCCTTAGCACATGCCAACAAATGAGACTGTACTGCCCAGTCAAGTGCTAAGTCTCGATCAGCAAGCTGATCCTGCAGGTGACGGATGTCCCTTCTTAGTTCATTGATTCTATCTCCGTCTGCGACCCAAGCATCGGTCCTGTGTTGCAACTCTGCTTGAAGTCGACTCACTCGGGCTTCAAGGTCTCCTATGGGGTCATTACTTCCGCTGCTGCTGCTTTCATGTCGAGGGGCTAGTTGATGCCGGGGTACTCCAATTGGTCCCGTTGACTTACGTGCCGTTAGCCTTGTGCGTGGCGGCATCTTTCTAAGGGGGAAAATTTATTAGCATAATTCTTAGCATGATGCATGAATAAGTACAGAATCAACCTTAGTCGATTCAACCTTCTATACATTGCACTCTTCCTATCTGGTCTTTAAGATAGACTCTTCAGAATACTTAGGTAAGAAGAGAAAAGAATTTTTAGGTAAGACTTTCGAAAATCCTTTTTAAGATGCCTCATAATATCTGCAAAGAAGGGCTACGCTCCGATACCAGCTGAGACAGAACCTCCCAAGTAATTAGGCCCACCTACAGTTGTCCTTGTCCAATGGACTTCAGACAACCCTGTAGGTGCCCCTGAATTACTTGACAAGTTCAGTATCTTTCCTTACCTTACCAGGAACGATTCACCCGTCTTGCAGACATTACATAACATCGGAGATAAAGAATTGCGGAAGCGATTACATAATTCACATTTATTTAAAAGCAAGCTCAAGTTGTTTTATTACAGACCAGAACTAAGAGCGAGTGCTGAGTAGTAATATTATACAAACCAAGGGAGGCAAAAACTCCTCCCGAGAAGATTTAAGTAAAAGATCTATATGGAGGACCAAGTCCTCCCGCACTTCAGTCTTGTGTTTCTTCTTTGGGAACCACCTTGGCACAGAAGCAGCAGAGATCTGCTACTTCCTCACCTAAAAACAACGAAGGGATAAACCCTGAGTATGGAATTACTCAGCAAGACTTACCCGACTAAAGAAAAGACTCTCAAGGGTATGCTGGTTATATGGGAGTCAAGGTAAGGCTTTTCAATAATCAAAGACTCTGTTATGCAGAAATGCTTACTAAAGTGGATCCTTAAAAATCCAATTTTATTTGTCAAGTTAAGTACAATTACCTGCAACTAGAGTTCTTATCTACCCTAGTTCAATCACTGGTCCTGCACTAGCCAATTTCTTAACAAAAACCCATCATCTTTAGTGGAATGCTACGTGTAGGTCAGTGACCAAGTCTTCATAACCGCGAAGGTACGGCGATCCGAATCGATTATACTCAGCTGAGGATCTCCAATCACACGACATATGTAGCACTTAACCCTTGCATATGTCAACCCGCCACCGGGGTTCTTAAGACCGGATCAGGTTCACGCAAACCGAGAGCACAGATACACCACCGTCCAGCCTCTTGCCACGGAGGGTACACGCTACTCTCGCCACCGCTCCACGCCCATTTCGTGTTATCTTATTCCGGCCTTAGTCTGCCCGAGGCAAGGCTTACCCATGACGAGGCATGTGACCAGCTAAAGGGTCCTCGATCATCAAGCCTACATCGACAAGGTCCTTAATCGACTCAGATGGCGACACTACACCGAGACTCCTTTCTCGTGCAAGTCACCCGCCCGGTCTCAGCTTAATCTTTTCAACCCAAAAACTTGGTACCTGGCAGAGGTACATCTTTTCCAGATGTTGAATCCATCAAGGCCCTGATGGATCCACCATCAAATTTTATTTTCAAAAACACCCCACCCACTTTTGCCACATCATCTTTTGTAAAAACAAAACATTTTGTTTTTCTAAAGCAAGGCTAAGCATCAAAATCTTTTGTAAAAAGGGTGATCAAGGAAGGTAATCAAATTCAAGGAAGGTAATGCAGGAATTGTTTTATCAATCAACTCCTATCACCTAATGCATCAAGCAAGTGAGAAAGATTTAAAACAACAAGGAGGGTGGCAAATGCACCGGGGCTTGCCTTTGTTAACAGGTGAGTCCTGCTCGGATCCACAAATATCGAAATAAAAGCAGTTGCCTGCTTGAGGATCTGAGGTTGGTGGAGTCCCCTCTTCAGTGACTTCTTCTTCTTCTTCGTGTTCTAACATAACCATATATATACATAAGAATGGATGCCATGGGATGCTCATGAGGATGCGAAGATAATATAAACTTATTATCTAAGTCTTGAGTACAACTTTCCTTCACGGTACTCCGAGAACCTAGGGTTTCCGGAGTCGGTAAAGGAGTTCACAGGGCAGGGGGGTGGTTTTGGGTTCTAGTTATCAAACATGGTCTAAATCAACTCAAATCCTACCCAAGGCTTTTAAATATTGTTTTAAGTTCTCATAAAAAGTTTGGGCATTTTTGGACTTACCATTTATTTTCTAAAAATCCATAACTAATACTTTTAACTACTTTAAATGCCCTAAAATTTCTTATTTCCACTAAAAATCACAAAACTATTTTTATTAAATTCTAGGGAAAATAACAAGCCTAGGAAAATTGGTTTCACAATTTTATTATTTTTCTACTGTTTTCTATAATTGTTTTGGCTCTGGAGATAAAAGAAAAAGAAAAACAGATGAATAGTATTGGACCGAATCCAGCCCAGGTCGGCCCACTACCAGCAGAAGCACGCCCACGCGCGCGCCAGCGCTGGCAATTTTACAGGAAAGGCCTCGGGGTTTTCACTATCTGCGAACGGGTTTTCTCACTGTTTAACAGAGTCACTGACACTTTGCAAGAAGGTCCCTCGAGTTCTATTCCTTTACGTTCCACGGTCCCCGACGCCGTTCACGCGCGGCCGTGCTCCGGCGAGCACCTGTACCGGCCGAACGGGGCAACGGCTGGGTTCTCCGAGCGGCGGACATGAAATCGGGGCTACCATGATCATTTCCCCTAACCTAATTGCGCTTATGATCAACTATGGAGCTCTGGCCACGGTGGCCGTGAGCATCATGGCAAGACAGCCGTGTTCCCGGCGATGGGTGGCGGTCTAGTTCAATTAAAGGGTTCGAGGGGTTTGCGGGGTACCTAAGGAGGCTAGAACAAGTGGCAGAGGGACTTGAGCTCACCTGAATCGAGCTGGCCACGGTGGGGTCTTCTTCGCGGTGGCGGAAACCGAATTGGGGAAACTGTGAAATTCAAGCTCGCTGGCGATCCACTGGGGACAATACTGGGTGTCGGGGTTCTTGACTACACTACGGAGCTTGCGGTGGCTTCAATTTATAGAGAAGTGAGGCGGCGGTGACGAATTCGGCCGAGCAGTGCTGGCGGCCGGAGAGGAGGAAGAACGTGGGTGCGGTGAACACGTGTTTATCGCCGTGGCAGTAACTCCGGTGATCGATAGACAGTTAGAGGGGGTCATGGTGATGCGGTGGCGCGGTTGAGACACGCGGCGCACGGTCGGACGGCGGCGGTTCACCGGCGAGCCTATCGCTCCAGCCGCAAAGCAGAGGGGAAGGCAGAGGAGGCCGTCGGAGTGGTGTCCAGCTCACCGGCGGTGAGGATCTTTACTGAGCTATGTTTATCCGATGGCCACGACGCACGAATCACGGCGAGCGGTGATCAACGGTGATGGACCACCGGCGACGACCAGAGGGATAGGATCTTCTTCAGTTATCCTTTACTGTACCATGGGACATTCAGTTTACGGCGCCTGACAGTCATAATTTAGGTTCGATTTTCTCACAAATTTTCATGGCAACATACCCAATGATCTGTAGCAAAGTGGTAGATCTACAATCCATCTATAACTTTACTACAATGTGCTCCCACAAAAAGTCACTGGATCTTGCTTAAAATCAAGCCCTAAGTTCATGTCATCCCACTGTTAATCTGAATTTCAGACATCAAGCAGTCTGACAGTCCAACTTCAGGCTTAATTATCTCTGGATTTTTCTTAACAACTGAGCTCACAACCTTAAGCAAGGTTGTTCTCCTATGATTAGGCTATAATTTTGATGTGGTGACCTAATATGAATTCTCATTATTTTGAAAGATACAATGCTCCAAAGTTGAGCCCAAACTCTGAAATTTCAGACTTAGCACAGAACCTAATTGAGGTCCATTTTGCATTTAAGTCCAAAACTCAACATTTGGCTTCCAAGTCCACACATTTGTGAACCCAAGGACTTATGATTTCTATTTGGCTTGGGTTTTGCACTTTAGTCCAAAAGTGGACCAATTTTGCACATAGGTCCCTAGGGTTTGGTTTTTAGGGTTTTTCCAGGGTTCCAATTAGGGTTTCTGGTATCCCAGGGGTATAAATGTGATTCAACTTTATTTTTGGGGATATTTTACAACTATTTCCCTAAAGCCTTTAGGTTTTCTCATCTTAGGTTAAGTTTTACCCCCTTTAACCTCTATATAGGGTTAAGTTCCTTAACCAGGGTTTTATTTGCAAAAACATTAAAACAATACAACTTGTTTGAAATTTTTGCCTAGTGATTGCACTCTAGGTGTGTCAAACACATGCAATGCCAATGCTTATGATGTCATGCTCAAGTTTTAGTCATAGTAACACCAGGGGTGTTACAAACGGTACGTAGCAATGTCGTCTTCTTCTTCATCTGCTGTGAATGCGCCGTTGGCCGAGTCGTCGTCCGAGGATACCTTGAGCGATTTGGCGGCGGTGGTGTTACAGCCGGGCTACACGGTGGAGTTTGGCGTTTTGAGGATCTCCTTGGTTCGTGTGCAGGACATGCAGCAGTTGGGGTACTTTGGGAATGGAGTTGGACGAGTTCCGGGGGCGGAAGAGATTCCCGAGCCTGAGGGTGAGTTAGTTGTGTTCGAGGTGTTCTTTGTCGCCAGCCTTCGCCTACCCGCGCATCGCTTTGTGGCGGAGGTCTTGCAGAGGTTTAACGTGCAGATCCACCAATTGACACCTAACGCCGTGGTGGCGCTGGCGAAGTATGTCTAGGCGGTGACTTCGTACGGCGGTTAGCCCTCCGTAGAGGTCTTCGCTAAGAATTATTGTCTGCACTGGCAGAAGAGGAAAATTGGAAGTAAGATTGCGCAGTTTGGATCGTACACCTTCACACTGAGGACCGGGAAGACTCTGGCAGAAGTTGTGGAACTAGTTCCCTGCACCCGCAACAAGTGGGGCAACTGGCATGATTATTGGTTTTATGTTTCGGGAGGCGAAGTCGAAGACCTCCCAGGACTCCCCGCGGCCATGATGTGCTCCCACTGTTATGTGGCGTTCCCACCGTTTGAGGTGGCGGAGGATGATGAGGACGAGGGGGCCCTCCGGTGTGCTGCCTGCATGAGTAGCGGGCGCGATTTGGTTGAGGAATTCATCGGTTATGGAGTGTGGCCCTTGGCGCATGGCTGGGCGCTAGGCGAAGTATGCCCTCGCCAGATGCCCTCTTTGGGCGAGCAGCTAGTGCGAAGTCCGGCCTTCACGTTGGATCTGTGCGGCCGGGACCCGACCGCATTCGTGCGTGAAGTGGAGGATGGGGCTATGAGGATTGTGGGGCGGTATGTGCCGAGGATGGAGGCTCTGTGGAGTTGGGATATTCGTGGATCCAACGTTCGCTTGAATCAGGTCTTCGATTTGAACCATTTGCCACACGGCGGCTATCCTAGAGATGACGCTGCTGTGACCATCGATCACCGCGGCAAGAAGCCAGCGGCTGCGGCTGTGGAAGGCTCTTCATGGGAGGTTGCACCGTCCCTGGGGAAGAGAAAATTAGGTACTGCAGCTAAGGGGTTGGGGATCTCCGATCGTTTTGCTGTGGAGTTGATGGGTACTTGCGCGGCCCTCGGGGGAAGGATGTCTTCACCCGAGCTCCAGGAGCCTTCGGCGCGAATACTGGAGGTTACTGGGGGTCGATGGCCAAGGAACATTCCAATTTCCCGGGCGGCCGGCGAGGACATATTTACGTCCCATTTGGCCCGTGAAATGAAGATTTTTCCTTATGGGTGGAATATTGCTGATGTTGTATCCGCAGTGATGGAGAAGGATCGTCAAGATACAGCACGGAAATGCTGGGCGGTCACTAGGGTCGGGGACCATTTTTGTGAGGCGAAGAAGGCGCGGGGAGGCACGAAGTCTACCGCCCCTGGTAGTAGCAAACCACCGTCGGCTGTGAAGTTGGCTGTCACACCCGGTTTTAGAAGGCAAACCAAATGCGAACCATGTACGTGCCAGGATCAGCAATTCACGTACACAGCAGTTACATAACATGGACATCATCACACAATGCTCAAATAGTATTAAAAAGGGAAATAATAGTCGATTACATCATGATGTCTGAGACATCCACATAGTCTTTACAATAATCAAAGTGCGGAAAAGAAACGTAGATAAACGCGGCCTTCACAGGCAGCCGACTGGGGGTTGCCGCTAACCCACACCTAGAACTCGTCGTAGTCTTGGAACTCCTGGAAGTCTCCTTCCACAGCTTCACCTTCTCCTGAGCATTGGTTGCAATGCTGACCACCTGGAGATGGGGGGGTTTGGTGTGTAGAGCAAGAGTGAGTACACATCAACATACTCAGCAAGTATCCTGTTTGGCTGTAGTGGACTAGCTTTATGTGGGGGTAAATCAAGCAGTTGCTTTTAGTTGGTCAGATTATTATTTACTAGTAGAGAAAGCCAAGTTTTAGAATTAATCCACATTATTAACCCGAACATACTATTTCCAAATGGAAATAATACCACTTACCATTACCATAGTCAATACCAGAAACCATCGATCTCATTGCCACCTGCAAATCCGAACATCTCTGATCAAGTATCACTAATCATTGGAGCTCCCTTGGCAGCTCATAACCGCGAGCACGGCTGATATATCAGTTTTCAAACACTCTGCAGAGGTTGTGCACTTTACCCACAAGCCGTGATTCCCTTTCTGCCCGGAGAGAGCTACTCCCCATTGACCACTACCTAGGTGGCCTAGCAGGGCATCACTACGTAGCCTTTACAAAGATTCCCCGGGGCTGTAGCCACCCGTTAGGTTTCCTAAATGTACCACACACTCCTCCCCAAGGGACAAATCAACCTTGGCAGAGCGAGCCGCATGCACCGAGCCCCATTGACGGCACAACGGCTAAGCGAACTACACCCCAGATCCTCTAATTATTCAGCTAAGGGCGTCCCACTCCACCCTCATGGTTGCACTGTTTTCTCGGGCGGTCATCCATAGAACAGGTCCTTACGGAGAGGCACTCGAGAAACCGCTCGAGCCCCCTTAAAGGCCACAAGTACAACATCATAATAAGAGAAGGGAAAACAGTGTATCATATATAATCTCATCATGTTCATTGATTAGAGTGGAGCAATAGCATAAAGCTAAACAATAATAATCTAACCCAAATAGGTAAACAAGGATATGGATAACAAAAGCTAGTCAATCCTTAAGTATAAATGTGTAATGCGGGAGGTGAATTAAAGAATGAATAGGACAGAGATAGGTCAAGGGACACTTGCCTCCACCAACCGACTGCTGCTCAGGGGCTTCTCCTGTGAGTTCCTCAGGCTCTTCAACCGGATCGTTCTCTATGCGGTTGCAAGCATACATACATCCATCCATTGAAATTAGGAAACAAACAGTACACCATGCAAGAGAACAATTAAAGTAAATATGCATAGAATATCACATACGATAATGAATTTACCATGGTTAGAAAGGCGCGGGGAAAGGTCTCGCGAGGGTTAAAGCTTATGCCCGAGGCGCACTACGGGTAAACGAATAACTAAACGTTACGTGCTCTAGTTCTGCTTAGCCTCAATAATAAGGATTAGCTACATGCACTAATGTAAGCATGACCACTTTTAGTAGATTAACATTAAACGAGATAGACGATTAACTATATGAATTAACTAACGTAACCGAATTTCAAATTGAGTTTTCCATTTATTAATTACATAACACGATTTGCTACGCACGGAATACATGGGGGGGGGGGTAGACGGGTGGCTAGGGGGTAGACGATCGTGTCGCGAACGCGATAGGGCGCTATGCGTCGCGTCGCGGGCACGATGGGCTACGCCAAGGCGCTGCGCGGGCACGCGCACGCGCAAAGCCACGCTTAACGTGCCGCGAACGAGTCGCGCACGCGTCGGGGCCGTGCGCTGGCCGAGCTCGAGGCCGCGCGCCAAAGGCATGCTGGGCCGAGCTCGAGGCCGCGTCGGAGCCATCACGACACGAGCAAGGCACGCCGGCGGCACGCCGGGGCGGGCGGGCGAACACGGGCGACGGCCAGGGCGGCCGGTCCGGGCGCGGGGCTCGCCGGGGACGGGCGAGGCGAGGGCTGCCGAGCCGGGCGCGGGGGCGCCATGGCCGGGGACGGGCGGGGCTCGCGCGGGGGGGGGGGGGGGGGGTTGAGCCGGGCACGGGGGCGGGCGGGTCGCCGGAGGGGCGGCCGAGCCATGGCGCGGCGGGGTCGCCTGGGGCGACCGAGGTCGGAGACGGGGGGGTGGGCCGAGGCGGCTCGCCGGAGGGGCGGCCGAGCCGGGGCGCCGAGTGGACGGGGCGGGACGGGCGGGGGCGGGCTCGCCGGGGGCCAAGGCGGCTCGCCGGAGCGGGGCCGAGCGCGGGGAGGGGCGGGCGCGGGCGAGGCCAGGCGCGGCCGGCGCGACCGCGGCGGGGCCGAGCGCGGCCGGGCATGGCCGGACGGGGCGAGGCCGGGGTCGGGGCGAGCTCGCCCACGGCGCGGGACGGGCTCGCCGGAGCGGCCGAGCCAGGCGGCCGAGCTCGCCGGGGCCAGGCGAGCGCGCCCATGGCACGGGGGAGAGCGCCGACGAGAGGGGGAAGGAGGAGGGAGGGGAGGAAGAAGGGGGAGGAGGGGGGAAGCCTCACCGTGGGCGGGGGAGGGCACGACGGCGGCGCTAGGGCGGCGGCTAGGGTTAGGGGAGAGGGAGTTGGGGGAGGGGATGACGGGCGGGGCCCGCGGGAGAGGAGAGAGAGGAACTTTGGGGGGGGGGAAGGGTCGGCTGGGCCGCTTGGGCCCAAAGGGGGAAGGGGGGCGCGGCTGGGCCGCCAGGACGGTCCACGGCGGGGGAAGGGGGGGCAGCTGGGCCGCCAGCTGGGCCGGTGCGAAGGGGGAGGGGGCGGCTGGGCCAAAAGGGAGAAGGGGGGGAGAGAAAAAGAAAAAGCTTTTCTTTTTCTAATTCCCATATTTTCTTATATGCCTAATTCTCCAATTCACCTGACCACAAGCAGAAGAGTGCATAATCCGGCATGATGCAACAACCAAAAATAGTTCTAGGTTTTGCTTACACAAGATGTCGAGCTAATTCTCGCTATAACTTTTGGAAAAGATCAAGGCTTAGCGAGAAGAAAAGGGAAAAGGAAAGGGTAACGCCTGAATTTGGTGAGAGAAAAGAAGAAAAGGAAATCTACCCCCAACTTCAGGGCATTACAAACCTATCCCCCTTAAATGAATCTCGCCCTCGAGATTCAGGGTTGGCTAGCAAAGAGCTCAGGGTATTTGGCCATCAGATCATCTTCACGCTCCTAGGTTGCTTCTTCCTCTGAATGGTGATTCCATCTGACCTTGCACATTCTGATGGTCTTCCTTCGGGTGACTCTGTCTGCAACCTCAAGGATTTGCACTGGCTTCTCAACGTAGGTCAAGTCCTCCTGGACTTCAAGACCTTCCACTGGCAACTGCTCTTCTGGCACACGCAAGCACTTCTTCAACTGAGACACATGAAAGACATCATGCACCGCAGACAAATTCTCTGGCAGACTGAGCTGATAGGCCACTTCTCCACGCCTTGAGAGAATTTGGTACGGACCAATGTAGCGGGGTGCTAGCTTGCCTTTGACTCCGAACCTTCTGACTCCTCTGATCGGTGACACTTTCAGATAGACAAAGTCTCCGACTTCAAAACTCAGCTCTCTTCTTCTTGTGTCTACATAGCTTCGCTGCCTTGATTGCGCTATCTTTAGGTTCTCTCGAACCATCTTGATGTTCTCTTTAGCTTCAAGTAGAATGTCTGGCCCGAACACTTGCTTTTCTCCAGGCTGATCCCATTGCAACGGAGTTCTACAACTCCTCCCATAGAGCGCTTGAAATGGTGACATCTTCAAGCTGGCCTGGTAACTGTTGTTATAGGAAAACTCTGCATATGACAACTTCTTGTCCCATCCGGACTGATCTTGCAACGCATAGGCTCTCAACATGTCTTCAAGGATTTGATTGGTTCTTTCGGTTTTGTAACACTCCTGGTGTTACTATGACTAAAACGTGAGCATGGCATCATAAGCATTGACATTGCATATGTTTGACACACCTAGAGTGCATTCACTAGGCAAAAATTTCAAACAAGTTGTATTGTTTTCAGGTTTTGCAAATAGGACCCTGAATAGGAAGCTTTACCCTAAACAAGGATTAAAGGGGTAAGACTTAACCCAACTTGAGAAAATCTAAATACTTTAGGATAATAGTTATAAAATATCCCCAAAAACAAAGTTGAATCACAATTATACCCCTAGGATACTAAAAACTCTAAATAGAACCCTGGAAGACCCAAAACTAAACCCTAGGGGCTTATGTGCAAAATCAGTCCACTTTTGGACTAAAGTGCAAAAACCAAGTTAAATAAGTATCTAAAGTCATTTGGGGCACTCATATGTGAATTTACAAGCCAAACCCTAAGTTTTGGACTTAAATGCAAAAAGGACCCCCAATTGAGATTTCTCTAAGTCTGAATTTCAGATTAGTAAGCTCAACTTTGGAACATTGGATCTTCCAAATTATTGAGAATTTGCCCTAGGTCACCACATCAAAGTTGAAGACTAAACATAGGAGAACAACTTTGTTTAAGGGTTCAAGCCATGATCCTGAGAAATTTGGAGAAAAACCCAAGCAAAGATGAACTGTCAGACTGCCTGAAGTCTGAAATACAGACTAACAGTGTTGTGAGATAAACTTTGAGCTCGATTTTGAAGGGGATCCAGTGACTTTTTGTGGGAGCACATTGTAGCAAAATGATAGATGGATTATAGCTCTATAACTTTGCTGCAGAAAGATGGCATAGGTTTCACACAAAACCGGGAGTAAATTGAGTTCCAATTTGCTCTGTCAGTCGAGCTCTTTATTGAATTCAGAGCACTGTTCACCATCATCAGAAATATCGCACCGTGGATCAGGATCGCCCCCCCGCCGCTGATAAGCACGCCACCGCGGCATGACCGGTCGCCGGCGTGTGCGGTAAAGGATTCCTAGCGACGTGGCCAAAAGTTACTGAGGTGGCGCAACCCGGTTAAACGGCGGCCACCGGACTTGTGCTGTGGCTTTGCCGTGCAGGTGAGCTCGCCAGCACGATTACCGCCGGTGAAGCTCATCCGATTCCGGCCGGTAGACTATAAATTAAGGGCGAGCGTTGCTTCTTCACTGTATCCCACATCTCAGCAACTAAGTGCCCGACTCAAGATCACCAGAAAACCCACGCAGTTCCCAAATCCCTCGCTCCCTTGTTCTTAACTCCGCCGCGAAGAACATCTCCGTGGCCAGCTTTCCTCGAGTGAGTACTTACCCAATTGTTTCATGTTCTTGCTTGCTATTAGCCCCCTATTGCTCCCAGAACCAACCAATCGAACTTAAGCCAAAACCTTTCACCGGAACGTGCGGTTGCTCTGTAAAACGCCGCCGTAACCCCCCTCACCGTTGACCCGCTCTTCGGGTCTTGTTCTACCCAAATTAAAGAATGTTCATAGACCCTGGTGCACCCGTGAACCTTTCCCCAGCCTTAATTCGGTCGTCCTCGCCGTCGTTTGCTCGGAATGCGTTCATCCTCTTACCCATTCGCTCGGTCTCCGTGGACCGATTGATTCGTAGTCCCAACAATAAAATTGATTTGGGGGAAATGATCGGTAGGAGTTAAATTGTGTTCCTGTCGCTCGGGAGCTCCAGCCGTCGCATCATCCGGCCGGTCTAGCTCGCCGGAGCCCAGCTCCCAGCACGGTTCGCCGCTGTGGACTCAGACTGAGAAAGGTTAGAAGCACGGGGGTGTTTCTGCGAACTGTCAGTGAGACGTTAAACAGTCGCCTGGGGTTCTTAACGGATAACCGAAACTGCAAGGGCCCTGTTGCAAAAACTCCACGGCGGGCGCGGGCGCGCGCGCGAGGGCGTGCTTCTGCTGGTAATGGGCCGACCTGGGCTGGATTCGGTCCAGTACTATTCATCTGTTTTTCTTTTTCTTTTATCTCCAGAGCCAAAACAATTATAGAAAACAGTAGAAAAATAATAAAATTGTGAAACCAATTTTCCTAGGCTTGTTATTTTCCCTAGAATTTAATAAAAATAGTTTTGTGATTTTTAGTGGAAATAAGAAATTTTAGGGCATTTAAAGTAGTTAAAAGTATTAGTTATGGATTTTTAGAAAATAATTGGTAAGTCCAAAAATGCCCAAACTTTTTATGGGAACTTAAAACAATATTTAGAAGCCTTGGGTAGGGTTTGAATTGATTTGGACCTTGTTTGATCACCAAACCCCAAACCACCCCCCTGCTCTATGAACTCCTTTACTGACTCCGGAAACCCTAGGTTCTCGGAGTACCGTGAAGGAAAGTTGTACTCAAGACTTAGATAATAAGTTTATATTATCTTCGCATCCTCATGAGCATCCCATGGCATCCATTCTTATGCATATATATGGTTATGTTAGAACACGAAGAAGAAGAAGAAGTCACTGAAGAGGGGACTCCACCAGCCTCAGATCCTCAAGCAGGCAACTGCTTTTATTTCGATATTTGTGGATCCGAGCAGGACTCACCTGTTAACAAAGGCAAGCCCCGGTGCATTTGCCACCTCCTTGTGTTTTAAAAATCTTTTTCACTTGCTTGATGCATTAGGTGATAGGAGTTGATTGCTAAAACAATTCTTGCATTACCTTCCTTGAATTTGATTACCTTCCTTGATCACCTGTTTTACAAAAGATTTTTGATGCTTAGCATTGCTTTAGAAAAACAAAATGTTTTGTTTTTACAAGAGTTGATGTGGCAAAAGTGGGTGGGATGTTTTCGAAAATAAAACTTGATGGTGGATCCATCAGGGCCTTGATGGATTCAACATCTGGAAAAGATGTACCTCTGCCAGGTACCAAGTTTTTGGGTTGAATAGATTAAGCTGAGACCGGGCGGGTGACTTGCACGAGAAAGGAGTCTCGGTGTAGTGTCTCCGTCTGAGTCGATTAAGGACCTTGTCGATGTAGGCTTGTTGATCGAGGACCCTTTAACTGGTCACATGCCTCGTCATGGGTAAGCCTTGCCTCGGGCAGACTAAGGCCGGAATAAGATAACACGAAATGGGCGTGGAGCGGTGGCGAGAGTAGCGTGTACCCTCCGTGGCAAGAGGCTGGACGGTGGTGTATCTGTGCTCTCGGTTTGCGTGAACCTGATCCGGTCTTAAGAACCTCGGTGGCGGGTTGACATATGCAAGGGTTAAGTGCTACATATGTCGTGTGATTGGAGATCCTCAGCTGAGTATAATCGATTCGGATCGCCGTACCTTCACGGTTATGAAGACTTGGTCACTACCCTACACGTAGCATTCCACTAAAGATGTTGGGTATTTGTTAAGAAATTGGCTAGTGCAGGACCAGCGATTGAACTAGGGTAGAAAGAACTCTAGTTGCAGGTAATTGAACTTAACTGGACAAATAAAATTGGATTTTTAAGGATCCACTTTAGTAAGCATTTCTGCAAAACAGAGTCTTTGAGTATTGAGAAGCCTTACCTTGACTCCCATTTAACCAGCATACCCTTGAGAGTCTTTTCTTTAGTCGGGTAAGTCTTGCTGAGTAATTCCATACTCAGGGTTTATCCCTTCGTTGTTTTTAGGTGAGGAAGTAGCAGATTTCTGCTGCTTCTGTGCCAAGGTGGTTCCCAAAGAAGAAACACAAGACTGAAGTGCGGGAGGACTTGGTCCTCCATATAGATCTTTTACTTAAATCTTCTTGGGAGGAGTTTTTGCCTCCCTTGGTTTGTATAATATTATTACTCTGCACTCGTTTTTAGTTCTGGTCTGTAATAAAACAACTTGAGCTTGCTTTTAAAATAAATGTAAGTTATGTAAATCGCTTCCGCATTTCTTTATCTCCGATGTTCTGTAATGTCTGCAAGACGGGTGAATCGTTCCTGGTAAGGTAAGGAAAGATACCGAACTTGTCGAGTAATTCAGGGGCACCTACAGGGTTGTCTGAAGTCCGTTAGACAAGGACAACTGTAGGTGGGCCTAATTACTTGGGAGGTTCCGTCACAGGTTTGACCATCTGTCTGCGGATGATAGGCTGAACTGAAATTCAGATGCGTGCCCAAGGCTTCATGCAACTGCTGCCAGAAATGAGAGGTGAATTGAGTTCCTCTGTCTGACACTATCTTCTTTGGCACACCATGAAGACAAACGATCCGAGACATGTACAATTCTGCCAATACTGCACTGCTGTAGTTGGTCTTGACTGGTATGAAGTGGGCTGACTTGGTCAAGCGGTCCACTACTACCCAAATGGAATCGTAGCCGGCTCGAGTGCGAGGCAATCCGACTATGAAATCCATACCGATTTCATCCCATTTCCACTGAGGGATTTGCAACGGTTGCAACAATCCAGCTGGTCTCTGGTGCTTGCCTTGATCCGTCGACAACTATCACACATAGCCACATGCTCTACGATTTCCCTCTTCATTCCGTACCACCAGAATTTCTTCTTCAGATCCTGATACATCTTCTCACTACCAGGGTGAATCAAATAGGTTGTCTCATGAGCTTCCTTAAGAATCAACTCCCGAATGGATTGGACATTGGGAACACACAAGCGGTCTTTGAACCATATCACACCTTCTGCATCTTCCCGAAAATCTTTGTCTTTGCCTTCCAGAATCAGTCGCCGGATCTCACTGATCTTCTCATCATTCTTCTGTGCTTCTTTGATTTCCCGCTCCAAGGTAGGTTCCAACTCAACTGTGACTCCTCGCGAATTGTTCAGAAATCCGAGACTCAACCTGTCAAACTCCTTGGCCAACTCATAAGGCATCGGACAAGCAACCATCAGATTGACTAGACTCTTCCTGCTCAAAGCATCTGCCACTATGTTTGCTTTGCCTGGATGGTAGTGAATCTCCAACTCATAGTCTTTGATCAGCTCTAACCATCTTCGCTGCCTCATATTCAACTCTGACTGAGTGAATATGTACTTCAGACTCTTGTGGTCTGTGTAAACATCGCATTTCTGTCCATACAGATAGTGCCTCCATGTCTTCAGTGCGTGAACCACTGCTGCCAACTCTAGAACATGGATTGGGTAATTCTTCTCATGAACCTTCAGCTGTCGAGACGAGTAAGCCACTACTCTTCCCTCTTGCATCAACACACATCCCAAACCTGTGTAACAAGCATCGCAATACACCGAGAAGGGCTTGTGCACATCAGGTAAGACTAGGACAGGTGCTGTTGTCAACTTCTCTTTCAGTGCTTGAAAGGCCTCTTGGCATTTTTGGGTCCACTTGAACTCAACTTTGTTGCCTAGCAACACTGTCATTGGTTTCGCAATCTTTGAAAATCCTTCAATGAATCGCCGATAATATCCGGCCATTCCAATGAAACGCTTGATTCCTCGGGCATCTGTTGGCGCTTTCCAGTTCAGAATGTCTGCCACTTTCTTCAGATCCACAGCCAATCCTTCTTTGTTGATTATGTGACCCAAGAACAGGACTTCATTGATCCAGAATTCACACTTGCTCAACTTTGCATACAATTGGTGCTCTTGCAATCTCTGCAATACCATCCTCAAATGATCTGCATGCTCTTCTTCGCTATGAGAATGAATCAGAATGTCATCGATGAATACCACCATAAACTTATCAAGATAGTCCATGAATACACTGTTCATCAGATTCGTGAAGAAGGCTGGCACATTGGTCAAACCAAAAGACATCACGGTGAACTCATACAACCCATACTTGGTAATGAATGCCGTCTTTAGAATGTCCGAAGGTCGGATCCTGAGCTGATGATAACCTGACCTCAGATCAATCTTGGAGAACACACTAGCTCCCCTCAACTGGTCGAACAGATCTTCTATCCTGGGCAAAGGGTACTTGTTCTTGATCGTGACTTCATTCAAAGCTCGATAATCGATACACATCCTTTTGGTGCCATCTTTCTTCTCCACAAACAAGACAGGAGCGGCCCAAGGCGAGGTGCTTGGCCGAATGTAACCTTTCTCTGACAGCTCATCAATCTGCTTCTTAAGCTCAACCAATTCTGGTCCAGATATTCTGTAAGCTCTCTTAAAGATAGGGGCGGTTCCAGGAAGAAGCTCTATGGCAAACTCAACTTTCCGCTCTGGTGGCATACCCGGTAAGTCCTTTAGAAACACATCTGGGAACTCAGACACAATCTTGATCCTCTCAATTGGTCTGCTTCACTGCTATCGACAGCCATCTGATAATAACTTCCTTTCTTCGGCTCAGGCGGGACTAACTCGGTCACCACTTCCTCTCCTAGTGGGGACACCAACTTGATTGTCCTCTTATCACAACTGATAACTGCCTGATACTTATCTAGCCAATTCATCCCTAGGATGACATCTATTCCCGGAGTACCCATTACTATGAGGTTGGCGGGAAACGCTATCCCCCTTATTTCCACACATACATTCAAACAAATGCTATCGGCTCGAATTCTACCACCGGTTGAGTCAATTTGAATGGGGGTTGACATGGTAGTTATTGGAAGATTATGTGCTTCTACCCATGATGTAGTAATGAAAGAATGCGTTGCTCCAGTATCAAATAACACTTCTGTAACATGGGAGTCGACTGGGAACGTACCTACTATCATGCCGGGGGTCTCCTGAACTGCTTCAGCCTCCAAGTGGTTCAGTCTTCCATGATTGTAGCGTGGCTGAGAGCGGTTGCCTGCTCCAGGCTGAGACACGTTCTACTTTGCTGGAGCATTGGGGCCTGATTGCTGCTGGGCTGCCTTCTTCGGACATTGCATCACCCAGTGGCCTTGCTCTCCACAGTGGAAACATGCTCTGTTTCCAACCTGAGCTGGTGCTGCCTGATTGTTCTGCTGGTTTGCTGGGGCAGGAAGACGAGATGCCTGCTGATTCTGCCTCTGAAACTGACCTCCTAACAGATTGCTCTGACGGTTCTGATACTGGTGCTGAGGATACTGCCTTTGGAACTGCTGATGCTGCTGAGGTGGACGCTGGTTCTGCCTGAACTGCTGAGGTTGATTGCCTGAGAAACAAGGACGATTGCTGCTTCCAGGCTGGGTCCACTGATCTTGCGCTTACGATCCTCCATCTCCTTATGCTTCCTCTCTGTCATGATTGCTCTGTCAATCAGGTGCTGGAATGTTGGGAAGGTGTGATTCATTAGCTGATACTGAAGAGGGTCAACTAAGCCTCTCAGGAAACGGTACTGTCGCTTGGCGTCAGTGTTGACATCTTCAGGAGCATAGAGAGACAATTGCAGAAACCTGTCTCGGTACTCACTGACAGACGATGACCCTTGCTTGAGGGCCAGGAACTCCTCCTTCTTCACTGTCATCAGACCTGCAGGAACATGGTACTGACGAAAGCTACCTCTGAACTCTTCCCAAGTGATGGCGCCGGGGTGGGCATGGGTGGCGAGGTAAGACTCCCACCATGACTGAGCTGCTCCTCTCAACAGACGGGGACCATACAGGACTTTCTCCCTATCATCGCACTGAGCGGTATGCAACTCCCGCTCCACGCAGCTAGTCTTCAGCATCCATGGGGTCAGAAGAGTGAGCAAACGTTGGTGGATGACCTCTCATGAATTCAGCACGCTTGTCTCTGGGCATCTGAGGCATCTGAGGCTGAGGTGGGGCCTGCTGCTGCTGCTGCTGAATGGCGGCCAGAGTCTGACCAATGGCTTGAACTGCCTGAGTCTGCATCAGAAACATCTGCTCGATGGACATCGGGGGCGGGGGCGGGGGCGGCAGGGCTGTTGCTGGGGCACCTCATTCTGCTGAGCGGCTCGCTCCTGCTGAGCACGCCTTCCTCCTCTGCGCCTGTTCTCTGACATCTGCAGAATGCAACCACACATCAGAACTGATCTGACAAATCTTGCAGCATAAGAAAAGAGTATAGAATTCTTCAACAGCACTGAACAGATGAGCATCTTCACTGATCTCCAACACAGACCCCACAGCTTCTCAGATAAAGAGGAAAGTGGAATAAAAGGTTTCCCAACTATATAGCTAACTCCATTAACATATAATAGGTAAACCATAATGCAGGGGATACCCACACTCTGGTGACAGTCATTACAAAGATCCAAACCAAACATAGTTCATCATGACAAACATAAATGCACAGGATATAGCAAACTACCCTGTCTAACTAAGACTAACTAAGAGCGAGACTAACGCTAAGACTGTAGCTTCTACGTATATATTTTGTATTAATTACAAGATCCAACTCTAACGATCTATGGTTCTAGATTTATCTTGGTCTTACAGTCGGGATTGCCATAAGACTGGTGTCCACGCCGAGGTGAGCGGTACGGGTGCTGAGTCCCGACGAGAGCGGGGGAACCATCGTCCAGGTGACGACGCTCCGCGCGCTCAGCCCGCAGCAGGGCGATCTCAGCACGAGCCCTACTCAGCTCGTCTAATGCATGGTCCAGCTCCGTGTTTAGCACGGTAGCTAGGTTGACTGTGTTGCTCAACCTAGGATTGTCCTCACCAACAGGTGAGACAATCATGCCTCCTGTGCTGCCAGATGGACGGCGGGGGTAATACTTCAGGTTGAGACCGTCAGCTACCCCACCGAGAACCGAGCAGTAGTGCGAAAGCGCACGCCGTGCAGCATCCTGCATGGCCGCCTCAGCTGAGTCCCGCTCAGAGATAGAATAGTGCTCTGAGCAGACCTCAGCACCCTGGAGACTGTTCTCCGGACAGCGCACCAAGCAGGTCGCCTCCCAGCGGTCCGGGTAGACCCCGCGACTATGCTGATAGACCACACAACGATACTCGATGGACCAAGCACGCCGGTTAAGTGCCCGACGTAGCAGGGTGTCGAGCGCATCGTGGAAGTGACACCCGCGAGCAGCGTCGCGAGTGATGGGTCGAGCAACCCATCCTTCCGGCTCCTGGTCAGCAAGGAAGTCGGTGTCGTGGCTCGAGCTGTCGTCGCCACCTCCGTCGTCTGGGTCTCCTCCAGCAGCTACTCTAGAGGCTGGGGCGCCCAGTGGTGGTGCAGGGGGCACCTCCAGGGGAAGCACAGGGGAGCAGCTCCTCACAGACTCTATCTCCTGCTGGAGCGTGAAAGAAGAGCCCTGCTGCTCCTGTCGTCGACGTTCCTGCTCCTCATGCAGGTGGTGGTGTAGTCTCTCCAAGTGGCTGGACTGTCCGGCCACGGGACGGTGAAGCGGACGCTCAGCAAGGCGGGAGGGTAAGAAGGGGATGACGGACTTTCGTGCAGTGTGTCTAAGACGAGCCATCTACAAAAGACACCGCAAGCAAAAGAGTGAGAACAGAATTAATATGACCAACAAATAATGAATCATAAATAAATCAAGGATTAGAATAAAATATAATTTTCAGTAAGGTATAATATACAGTAGAACATAGGTTTGGTCGGTATGACCAACTTTTGAAGGGATATCAAAGTCAAGGCAGGGACAGAGGTCTATAGTCCTTAGAACGACCATTCTATTCTAGGTTAGCGGTCCTACAGTCAGCACGGCTTTGATACCAGCTTATGTCACACCCGGTTTTAGAAGGCAAACCGAATGCGAACCATGTACGTGCCAGGATCAGCAATTCACGTACACAGCAGTTACATAACATGGACATCATCACACAATGCTCAAATAGTATTAAAAAGGGAAATAATAGTCGATTACATCATGATGTCTGAGACATCCACATAGTCTTTACAATAATTAAAGTGCGGAAAAGAAACGTAGATAAACGCGGCCTTCACAGGCAGCCGACTGGGGGTTGCCGCTAACCCACACCTAGAACTCGTCGTAGTCTTGGAACTCCTGGAAGTCTCCTTCTACAGCTTCACCTTCTCCTGAGCAGTGGTTGCAATGCTGACCACCTGGAGATGGGGGGGTTTGGTGTGTAGAGCAAGAGTGAGTACACATCAACATACTCAGCAAGTATCCTGTTTGGCTGTAGTGGACTAGCTTTATGTGGGGGTAAATCAAGCAGTTGCTTTTAGTTGGTCAGATTATTATTTACTAGTAGAGAAAGCGAAGTTTTAGAATTAACCCACGTTATTAACCCGAACGTACTCTTTCCAAATGGAAAGAATACCACTTACCATTACCATAGTCAATACCAGAAACCATCGATCTCATTGCCACCTGCAAATCCGAACATCTCTGATCAAGTATCACTAATCATTGGAGCTCCCTTGGCCGCTCATAACCGCGAGCACGGCTGATATATCAGTTTTTAAACACTCTGCAGAGGTTGTGCACTTTACCCACAAGCCGTGATTCCCTTTCTGCCCGGAGAGAGCTACTCCCCATTGACCACTACCTAGGTGGCCTAGCAGGGCATCACTACGTAGCCTTTACAAAGATTCCCCGGGGCTGTAGCCACCCGTTAGGTTTCCTAAATGTACCGCACTCCTCCCCAAGGGACAAATCAACCTTGGCAGAGCGAGCCGCATACACCGAGCCCATTGACGACACAACGGCTAAGCGAACTACACCCCAGATCCTCTAATTATTCAGCTAAGGGCGTCCCACTCCACCCTCATGGTTGCACTATTTTCCCGGGCGATCATCCATAGAACAGGTCCTTACGGAGAGGCACTCGAGAAACCGCTCGAGCCCCCTTAAAGGCCACAAGTACAACATCATAATAAGAGAAGGGAAAACAGCGTATCATATATAATCTCATCATGTTCATTGATTAGAGTGGAGCAATAGTGTCGGGGACCATAATTAGGGGTACCCTCGAGACGCCTAATTCTCAGCTGGTAACCCCCATCAGCATAAAGCTGCAGAGGCCTGATGGGTTTGATTAAGTCAGGGATCAGTCCATACGAGCGACTCGATCACGCCACGCCCGAGCCTAGCCTCGGGCAAGGGCAGCCGACCCTGAGGTGTTTCCGTCTCGCCCGAGGCCCCCTTTTTTTACGGCAGACGCATCTCCGGCTCGCCCGAGGCCTTGCCTTCGTTAAGAAGCAACCCTGACTAAATCACCGCGCCGACCGACCAAGTCACTGGGGCATTTAACGCAAAGAGTGAGACTGACGGGCGGCCAGGCTTTGCCAAAGGCGCCATAGGAAGCTCCGCCCGACCCAAGGCTCGGACTCGGGCTAAGGCCCCGGAAGACGGCGAACTCCGCTCCGCCCGACCCAGGGCTCGGACTCGGGCTAAGGCCCCGGAAGACGGCGAACTCCGCTCCGCCCGACCCAGGGCTCGGACTCGGGCTAAGGCCCCGGAAGACGGCGAACTCCGCTCCGCCCGACCCAGGGCTCGGACTCGGGCTAAGCCCCCGGAAGACGGCGAACTCCGCTCCGCCCGACCCAGGGCTCGGACTCGGGCTAAGGCCCCGGAAGACGGCGAACTCCGCTCCGCCCGACCCAGGGCTCGGACTCGGGCTAAGGCCCCAGAAGACGACGAACTCCGCTTCGCCCGACCCAGGGCTCGGACTCCGCCCTGGCCTCTGCCGAACGACCTCCGCCTCGCCCGACCCAGGAGCTCGGGCTCGGCCTCGGCCATGCAGGACAGACTCGACCTCGGCTTCGGAGGAGCCTCCACGTCGCCCGACCTAGGGCACAAGTCCGCCACGTCGACAGGAAGCGCCATCATCACCCTACCCCGAGCCGACTCGGGCCGCAGAAAACAGGACCGACGTCCCATCTGGCTAGCTCCGCTAGATAGGCAATGATGGCGCCCCGCTGGACCCATGACGACGGCGGTTCTCAGCTCCCTTACGGAAGCAGGGGGACGTCAGCAAGGGCCCAACCACTCCGACAGCTGTCCCCCCGCCAGGCTCCATTGCTTCTCCGACGGCCACGACGCCACACCAGCTGGGTGCCAAGATCTCTCCGGCTGCCACCTTGGCATGTACTTAGGGCGCTAGCTCTCCCCCGCTAGACACGTAGCACCTTGCTACACCCCCATTTGTACACCTGGATCCTCTCCTTACGCCTATAAAAGGAAGGACCAGGGCCTTCTTAGAGAAGGTTGGCCTCGCAGGAACGAGGGCAGGGGCAGGCGCTCTCTTGGGGCCGCTCGCTCCCCTCACCCGCGCGGACGCTTGTAACCCCCTACTGCAAGCGCACCCGACCTGGGCGCGGGACGAACACGAAGGCCGCGGGATCTCCGCCTCCCTCACGACCCGTATCCGGCCACCTCGCTCTTCCCCCCTTCGCGCTCGCCCACGCGCTCGACCCATCTGGGCTGGGGCACGCGGCACACTCACTCGTCGGCCTAGGGACCCCCCCGGTCTCGAAACGCCGACAGTTGGCGCGCCAGGTAGGGGCCTGCTGCGTGTTGACGAGCAGATTCCCGTCAAGCTCCAGATGGGCAGTCTCCAACAACCTCTTCAACCCGGGACGGTGCTCCGTTTCGGGAGCCTCGAGTTCATGTCTTTCGACGGCAGCTACGACATGATACTCCTTCCACCGCCGCGCGACAGCGACAATGGTGGCGGACAGCCCGCCCGCCGGCGGCGGAATCGACGACGTCTTTCCCGCGTGGGGGAAGGACAACTTTCGAGCTCGCCCCATCCTCTCCCTCGCCATCGGAGGAGGAGGCGGGGGAACCAGGGCCAAGCGGGAGGCTGCGCTCAGTCGGCTGTCGAGCAAATCGACATCCCCAGCGCCCCAACGGAGGACGCGTCGGGCGTCACCCTCGCGTTTGAGGCGAAGGCAAGCGCCGTCCCCCCGCAACACGCCAACCCCGAGCAAGTGGACGACGCCAGCGCGCTCACGGAGGGCCTGCAGGACGTCGCACTCGTACCCAGGACGACGGCGCGATCAGCCCCCGATGTGACTTTGTCGCTCCTCGTCGACCAAAAGGTACCGGCTGATTCCCATCCTTTGTCATTTCAACTCGACCTCAACCCGCCTAGTGACCTCGCTCTGGCGGGCGCTCACGTTGAGGCGAGTGCAACCCCTTTCGGGTTTCGTGTGCGGTCGCCTTGGGACCGATTGACGGGCGTCTCGACCTACGGACCCTCTGGGTCCGAGGAAGATGACGACCCCAGCATTTGCTGGGATTTCTCTGGATCTGGCAACCCCAGTGCCATGCGGGACTTCATGACCGCATGCAACTACTGCCTCTCCGACTGTTCCGACGGCAGCCGCAGCCTTGACGACAAGGACTGCGGCCTGAGCTGCGAATGTTTCCACGTCGAGCTAGGGGATCCCTCCGGAGGCAGCTGTCTCAGCATGCCGGAGGATGGTGATCTCCCTAGGCCAGCGCCTCGCGCCGACATCCCGCGGGAGCTAGCTGTGGTCCCCGTTCCGGCGGGGGGTCACGGCCCACAGCTCGAGCAAGTCCGCGGGGCGCAGGCCGAGCTCGATGAGGGAGCAGGAGCGCTCGAGGCAATCCGCCAGGACGTCGGGCAGGTATGGGCGGGCCAGCCCCCGGCCGGAGAAATACGTCACCTGCCCCAGGGTCTCCAGCACCGCATCGCCAACGATGCCAGGGACAGACCGCCACCCGCATCCGGCGGAACCGGTCAGGACCTGGCAGCCGCAGCGATGCTCCTCCGCGCGATGCCGGAGTCATCAACCACCGAGGGTCGGCGAATCCAGGGAGAGCTCAAGCATCTCCTGGAAGGCGCTGCGGCCCGGCGGGCCGAGAGCTCTGCCTCCCGAAGGCAGGGGTACCCCTCGGAACCTCGTGCCGCGACTTCCCGACTCATGCGGGAAGCCTCGGTCTACACCGGGCGCACGCGCAACACCGCGCCTGCGGCCCCGGGCCACCTCGGCGACGAGCACCCTCATCGCGACCGTCGGGCCCGCCTCGACGAAAGGGTGCGCCGAGGTTATCACCCCAGGCGTGGGGGACGCTACGACAGCGGGGAGGATCGGAGTCCCTCGCCCGAACCACCCGGTCCGCAGGTCTTCAGCCGGGCCATTCGGCGGGCGCCGTTTCCGACCCGATTCCGACCCCCGACTACTATCACAAAGTACTCGGGGGAAACGAGACCGGAATTGTGGCTCGCGGACTACCGCCTGGCCTGTCAACTGGGTGGAACGGACGATGACAACCTCATCATCCGCAACCTCCCCCTGTTCCTCTCCGACACTGCTCGCGCTTGGTTGGAGCACCTGCCTCCGGGGCAGATTTCCAACTGGGAGGATCTGGTCCAAGCTTTCGCCGGCAACTTCCAGGGCACGTACGTGCGCCCCGGGAATTCCTGGGACCTCCGAGGCTGCCGGCAACAGCCGGGAGAGTCTCTTCGGGACTACATCCGGCGATTCTCGAAGCAGCGCACCGAGCTGCCCAACATCACCGACTCCGATGTCATCGGCGCGTTCCTTGCCGGCACCACCTGTCGTGACCTGTGTAATACTCAAGTTGTATACCAAGTGTAATAAAGAGAGTTCCACATTTTGTGTGTCTTATTTGCATCATAAAAAGAGCACATATGTAATTGAGAGTGACTAAATAAAACAATTATGCTAAAATAAAGAGAAAGTGCATTTGTTGGAGTTTTATGTGTTGTGCATTAAATAAAAATAACAATAATATAAAATGACTAGGAATTGGATTAAGCCCTACATTGGAAACTAGGGTTTAAAAGGAAGAAGAGAAATGTTATGAAAATAAAAATAATGTAAATATATTCCAAAGATTTGTATTTTATATTCCATAATGTGATTTGATAACCAATGTGCACAGGGTTTGAAAACTAAATTCAAATTCAAATTTAAACTTAGAAGAAAGAAAACAGAAATGATAAAAAGAAAAAGGAATAAAGGAGTTTCATGGGCCGACTGTCTCATTTCGGCCCATCTCGCCAAATCGCCACTGCGCGCGCAGCCCAAACTCTCCCAAGCGCCGACACATGGGCCCTCCCCGTCAGTCTCCCTTGCGCCGCGCCTCGCCCAGCCTTCTCCACGCGCGCGTCCTTTGTCGCTGCTCCGCGGGGCCCATCTACCAGTAACGGTGTTGCGACGGCGCGCTGACCGTGTATGATTGACAAGCCGGGCCTACTCCTCATCCACACGCTGCATGGTGTCGCCTACAGGTGGGACCGACGCGCCGGGTCGTGTGCTAACAGCTTCGCCGAGCTCCGCGCGGGCGCGTTCAACCACCCGCGCGACAATGGCGGGCCACAACCTCTTCTCCTCTGCCCGACTTGGACTCCAGAGGATTAAATGGGGTTCTCGTGACCACCACCTCTTCCCTACTCGCCTCGCCGTAGTGACCGGAGCTCGTGAAACACATAATCGTGGGTGAGAGAAGAGGGCTCGCGGCCGTGCTTGGTTCGCCGCGGATTACCGGATCCTGCTGTCGATTGGAAGCGGGAAGTGGTCAGGGAGGATCGCACGGTCGTTGGTGAGGCGTCTTCTTCCGCGAAGAGGCGTCGATTGCTCGTCAATTGCTCGCCGTGGCGGAAAATCCCCGCCGGACCGCCAAGCTTCGTGGACGGGCGTCACCTTACCTCGGCCGGCCACTGGTGAGTCGCCATCGTATCCGTCCTCCCTTCCTTTAGGTTATGCGCCATCGAATTGTAATATGGTGTAGTTTTACCCCTGGGTCCGCTATCCGGCCATGGCGCCGCCGCAGTGCGCCGTGCACCGAGTCGGGCACTCGGAGTCGGCTAAAATTGATTGGGGGATCGAGTTTAGGGTGGCGTCTACTTTGCGTGGCGCGATTTAATTGCTGATTGGTGCTCGGGCCGGCCGGATTCGAAATCCCGGCGGGCTCACCGCCGTGCGAGGAAGCACCATCGTGCCTCGGCTCGAGGAAGGGGACGCAGCGTCGACCGTTGATCCCATGACTAACGGCCACGATTAGATGTAGGGGCGAAGTGGAGGGAACCGTTGATTCGCTGCTGTGCGGTGCGGATGTAATCTGGGACGTAGCGTAGCGCGGATCAGCGTTGGCCCTTGGATCACGATCGGGCGGATCCGACAGGGCCTTGGCTACTTAAAATCGGGATCGTCGGTCTCTGATCCGAGGGGCGTCAGCGCGTAACGTTTCATAATAGATAAGATCTAATCTCTGCCGCTCGACGTCGATCCAACGGCCAGAAATCGTCAATACCCCTTCGCGGGTATACTTTGTTAAAGAGCCCCTGGAATATTTTAGAATCAACCCGCAGTCCATGTGTTACTATTCACTGAGTCTAGGATTTTATTCGCGCAGACCCCTGGACTTTCCAGAAATTGGCGCCCAGTCCAGAGCACATTTAAAACGTATAAATGAATTAGTAAATGTATTTTTAATACAAAAATAATTCCTAGAACTTAGTTAATTCATAGAAAATTCATTTTAGCTCCAAATTGAGTCATTCCAATTCCTAAAATTTTGTAATAATATTCTCTACCATTTAGAATCACTGTTTTGACATGAACTCTGTCAGAAAATTTATTTATCATTTAATCATATTTTAATCACATTAAATCTTAGGAAATTCATAACTTAAATTCTATAACTCCAAATTCAGTGATTCCAGTTCCTATGGTTTCATTTTTATGTGTAGATTTTTACTGTATATTTCATTCATCTATTTGGTGTGATGTTGATTTTGGCTATACTATGTATGTATTGTGTTGATGCGAGTAGACGAGCAAGCTACTGTGGAAACTGAGGTTCAGCAAGTAGAGGTAGCTGAGCAGGAACTCATTACAGGCAAGTTGTGCCCTTGATCACTTACTTTTCCCAGCCATGTTCTTATTAATTTTAATGATCTGCATAGGTTAATTTTGATGGGATCCTTTATGTACCCCAGTTTTGATTACCTCTATACCTTGTTCACCCTGGAATATTTTTGGGTAGTACTTGCTATTGCTTTATGTGGATTGGGTATGGAGATTCATTATTCATGATTATTCTGTTATTATCTTGTTATTATTATTGTTCATGTTAAGATCATTAAATTAATGGGAACATGGAGCGACCACCCGGGAAAACAGTGCTACCACAAGGGTTTAATGGGACGCCCTTGGCTGACTAATTAGGAAAGCTAGTGGAAGACTACCTTACCCGAAAGGGGCAAGGGCAGTAGGGGAGAGGTCAGTGCGGGGAGGTCCCTGGTTGATTTTGCTGCGATGGCTATCAGTCAGGAACCCTGTACTGGATCTTCCCATAAACTGTAGCGGGTTTTCGGAAGCTAGTGGAACTTTGTAAAGGCCTCGTAGTGGATCCCTAGCCATTCACCTCGGTAGTGTCTAAGGGCCTTGCAAACCCAGGTGACATGGGATACACGACTTGTGGGTAAAGATGCGCAACCTCTGCAGAGTGTAAAACTAGTATACTAGCCGTGCTCACGGTCATGAGCAGCTCGGACCCTCACATGATTAACTATGGAACTTAAGTTTAATTTGACATTTGCATCGCATTTGGGATTATTTTACTATTACTGTTCTTTATTATTATTAAGGTTTGGTATTTACTTACACTTAGTAATTGCTAATAAAATTTTGACCAACTTATAAAAGCAATGCTCAGCCTTAGCCTTTATTTCATTGATCAGCCTTACACTACATGAACTCCCACCTTTGGTGAGTTCATGCCACATTATTCCCCACGACTTGTTGAGCTATGAACGTATGTGAGCTCACTCTTGCTGTCTCACACCCCCCCACAGGAGAAGAACAGGTGGTTGAAGAGGAGCTACCTAACCCTGAGGAGTTCGATCTGATCTAGGTGGCGTTTCTCAGTCGACATTGGCGCCATCGATCCTTAGTTCGTTTTATCTTTATTATTTTATTTTGTAATAAGACTTCCGCTATGTAATAAGTACTCTGATGTTTTATGACATTTATCTCTATACACTCTGTTATTATATATGTTGTCTTCTTGGCGCATGTATGAGATGCACCCGGCTTTGTTCTTTAAAACCGGGTGTTACAGAAGTGGTATCAGAGGAAATGTTGACTGTAGGACGAAACCTAGATAGAAATGGACAAAACCCTTACCTACTTATCTTATTCTGATTCATTCTACACTCACCTTACTCTGATTCTTTCTACACTTATCTTGATCCTGTCTCACCTTCTACTGTTCTACTCTGATTATTCTTACCTTTTCTACTCTGAGACAAGATGGATTTCAAACCTTGGAATCCCTACCCCTATGACATTTTTAAGAGGTAGGAAGCCTAAGACAAAATTAAAACTATTTTCTCTATTAAAAATGTTGGTTGATTGTTCTGATGATCAATGCCTGATTTGCTTCTTTGATTGATTGAAATAGTATAGATGGACATCTTAGCATGTACCACTATAAGGTATTGTATTAGCTTTAGTAGGTGACACACTAATCTGCTTAGCTAATAAATCTCCCAAAGTAACATGATTGTAATTACTGCCTTGTCTACTGCTCTTTCTTACCATATGTATCTAACTCAGATGGTCAATACCAGGAGGGGTGGTGGAATTGACTTGCCTCCTAACCAACACACTCGAAGACAACCTCAGCCACAACCTGCCGGGATGAATCCTCCCAATCCTCCACCAGGCGGCGTTGACCCACTGGTTGCTGCTCAGATGGCGGTGATGCAGCAGATGGCAGACACCATGGCGGATATGCGTGCCCAGATGCAGCAAGAACGCCAGGAGATGCGTCAAGAAAGAGAAGATATACGCCAGGAGTTGCGCCAGGAGCGAGATGAGATACGCCAAGAAAGGAGGGCGCAACAACAGCTTCAACAACAGCAACAGCAGCAACAAGTGCCACTACCTCCACCACCACCACCAGTTCCACCTCGGGATAAGCACCGGGAGTTTATGAGTCACAAGCCACCAACCTTCGCCAGCTCGCCAGATCCACTTGATGCAGATGATTGGCTGAAGGCAATTGAGAAGATGCTGAATATTGCACAATGCACTGATCGGGAGAAGGTTCTATATGCTTCTGGACGTCTGATTGGTCCTGCTGCTGACTGGTGGGATTCTTATACTGCTGCCCATGATGCTGCGGATACTATTACTTGGGCGGAGTTCAGTACACAGTTCAGGAACTACCATATTCCAGCTGGGATGATAAAGATCAAGAAGAAGGAGTTTCTATCGCTAAAACAAGGAAGTATGTCAGTCAGCGAGTACCGCGACAGGTTTATTCAGCTATCCAGATATGCCCCTGAAGAAGTTGCTGAAGACGAGAGGAAGCAGGAGCATTTCATTGAAGGACTTAATGGACCACTGCAGTATGCTCTAGTGGCACACACATTTCCATCATTTCAGAGGCTGCTTGATAAGGCACTGGCTATTGAACACAAGCGTGTTCAACTGGGAGATTTGAAGAGGAAGGCTATCTCACAGGGACAGGGTAGCAGCAGTGTTCGTCCTCGCTACAGTTCACCCCAGAGTACACCGACTCGACCAGGAGGACCACGCCCAGTTCAGCAGTCACCACTGAGGACTCCACCTCCTCGACAGGCTACCCCTACTGGCACCCCGACGAAGTTTGCAGGACAGAGCCCGGGCACTCAATGTTTCAAGTGTGGGAAGATTGGTCATTATGCAAATGTCTGCCCCCAGAGGATTGCTACTACTCCAGCTCAGAACAAGCAACAGACCCCTGGCAAGGGATATTCTATAGCCAGGGTGAATCAAGTCAGTGTTGATGATACTCCGGATGGTGGGGACCTCGTGATTGGTATGTTTTATGTTAATGCAATTCCTGCAACCATATTATTTGATTCTGGTGCCACACATTCATTCATGTCTGCTCGTTATGCCAACACAAATGAAATACCACTGCTAAATATGAGAAAACCCCTGATAGTAATTACACCTAAAGGGCCTGTTGAGGCGAATCAAATGACACGTAGATTGACATTGACTATTATGGGTAGAGAATTTGGAGCTACTGCTATAATATTAGAGTCAAGCAGTATAGATCTGATCCTTGGTATGTCATGGCTAAGAAAGGCAAAGGCCGTTATAGCATGTGGAAGAGGTACCATAGAGCTCACTACCACTAAAGGAGAAAGATTTCAAGTTAATATTGCAGTAACCTCCTCATCCATGCGTGCAATGTTCTTTATGCCTGAGGAGTTTGTTGGTGACAACATCCGGGTGGTTAGAGATTTTCCGGATGTCTTTCCAGAGGAGTTACCAGGGATGCCACCTGATAGAGAAGTTGAGTTTGTTATTGATCTCTTACCTGGAACCGCCCCTATTTCTAAACGGCCATATAGAATGTCCGTAGAGGAGTTGAAGGAACTGAAGAAGCAGTTGACGGAGTTACAAGAGGCTGGTTATATTCGCCCAAGTTCATCACCTTGGGGAGCACCGGTGTTATTTGTGCAGAAGAAGGATGGATCGCAACGGATGTGTGTGGACTATAGATCTCTTAATGATGTTACGGTTAAGAACAAGTATCCGTTGCCCCGTATTGAGGATTTATTTGATCAGATGAGAGGAGCCAGGGTATTCTCGAAGATTGATCTCCGATCGGGATACCATCAGATGAAGATTAGACCATCGGATATTCCCAAGACGGCTTTCTCGACTCGATATGGATTATATGAGTTTACTGTTATGTCATTTGGACTAACCAATGCACCAGCTTACTTCATGAATTTGATGAATAAGGTGTTTATGGAGTATTTGGACAGATTCGTCGTGGTATTCATCGACGATATTCTTATCTATTCTAAGAATGAGAGTGATCACGAGGAACATTTAAGGTTGGTGCTACAGAAGCTACGGGATAATCAGCTCTATGCCAAGTTCAGTAAATGTGAGTTTTGGATTGACAAGGTGCCATTTCTTGGTCATATTATTTCTAATGGAGGAATAGCAGTGGATCCTGCTAAGGTCAAGGAGATTATGGAGTGGAGAGTACCCACTACAGTTACTGAGATTCGGAGTTTCTTGGGACTCGCAGGATATTATCGGAGATTTATTGAAGGGTTTTCTAAGATTGCCAAGCCTATGACATCGCTTTTGGAGAAAGGAAAAGAATTTAAATGGGATGAGAAATGTCAAGAGAGCTTTGATCAATTGAAGGAGAGACTAATGTCGCCACCAGTATTGATTATGCCAGATCTGCAGAAGGGATTTGACATTTACTGTGATGCATGTGGCCAAGGACTTGGATGTGTGCTTATGCAAGATGGTCATGTGATTGCCTATGCATCTCGTCAGTTGAGGAAACATGAATTGAACTACCCCACTCATGACTTGGAATTGGCTGCAGTTGTGCATGCACTTAACATTTGGAGACACTACATTATGGGAACTAAGTGCCAAGTATATACGGATCATAAGAGTTTGAAGTATATATTCACTCAGAAGGATCTCAACCTGAGGCAACGCCGTTGGTTGGAGCTCATCAAGGATTATGATTTGGAGATTCACTATCACCCAGGCAAGGCAAATTTGGTTGCAGATGCCTTGAGTCGGAAGGAGCATGTTCACTCCGCTTTCGTTGTCCAGCTACCTGATGAATTAGCAAAAGACTTTGAGAGGCTCAATCTGGGAATTGTTACACAAACGGAAGGAGTGACTATTGAATTGGAACCTACCTTGGAGCAAGAAATTCGTAAAGGTCAGGTTGGTGATGCCAAAATCCAGGAGATCAAGGATCTGATAACAGAGGGTAGAGGCCCGGAGTTCACGGAGGATGAACAAGGCACGATATGGTTCAAGAATCGGATCTGTGTTCCCGATATTGATAGTCTTCGGGAAACCATATTGAAGGAGGCACATGATTCAGTTTATTCTATCCACCCTGGGAGCACTAAGATGTATCAAGACTTGAAGCAAAAGTATTGGTGGTATGGACTAAAGAGAGATGTGGCTGCACATGTGGCCATGTGCGATGTATGCCAAAGAGTTAAAGCTGAACACCAGAGGCCAGCCGGACTATTGCACCCACTGAAGATACCTGAGTGGAAATGGGAAGAGATTGGCATGGACTTCATTGTTGGATTACCCCGCACGTCTGCTGGATATGATTCTATATGGGTGATTGTGGACAGGCTAACTAAGGTAGCCCACTTTATTCCAGTGAAGACCACTTATTCAGGAGCCAAGTTGGCAGAGTTGTACATGGCACGGATTGTATGCCTGCATGGTGTGCCAAAGAAGATTGTGTCAGATCGAGGATCACAGTTTACCTCTCGATATTGGAAGCAGTTGCACGAGTCATTGGATACGAGATTGAATTTTAGTTCGGCTTACCATCCCCAGACTGATGGGCAAACTGAGAGGACTAACCAAGTACTAGAGGATATGTTAAGAGCTTGTGCTCTTAAACATGGTGGAAGTTGGGATAAGAGTTTGCCTTATGCAGAGTTCTCTTACAATAATAGCTATCAGGCCAGTTTGAAGATGTCACCGTTTGAGGCGTTGTATGGCAGAAAGTGCAGGACTCCCTTGTATTGGAATCAAACTGGTGAAAGGCAGTTGTTTGGACCTGAGATTATACAGGAAGCAGAGGAACAAGTCCAACAGATAAGGGAGAATTTGAGAACTGCACAGTCCAGGCAGAAAAGTTATGCTGATACTCGAAGAAGACTACTTGAGTTTAGGGAGGGTGATTATGTCTATTTGAAGGTGTCACCACTCCGAGGTATGAGAAGGTTCAAAGTCAAAGGAAAGTTGTCCCCTCGCTTTATTGGACCCTTCTTAATCTTGAAGCGAGTGGGAGAAGTTGCATATCAATTGGAGTTACCGGATCATCTCGCGGATGTTCATGATGTCTTTCATGTATCTCAGCTGAAGAAATGTCTCAGGGTGCCTGAAGAACAATTACCACTGGAGGACCTTAGTGTTCAAGAGGATTTGACTTATGCTGAGTACCCCATTAAGATTCTGGATACTCTGACTCGAGTTACAAGGAATAAGGTTATAAAGATGTGCAAAGTTCAATGGAGCCACCACGGTGAAGATGAAGCAACTTGGGAAAGAGAAGAAGAGCTTCGTATAGATTTTCCCCACCTTTTCTCTAGTTCTTCTTAAATCTCGAGGACGAGATTATTTTTAAGGGGGGTAGGATTTGTAATACTCAAGTTGTATACCAAGTGTAATAAAGAGAGTTCCACATTTTGTGTGTCTTATTTGCATCATAAAAAGAGCACATATGTAATTGAGAGTGACTAAATAAAACAATTATGCTAAAATAAAGAGAAAGTGCATTTGTTGGAGTTTTATGTGTTGTGCATTAAATAAAAATAACAATAATATAAAATGACTAGGAATTGGATTAAGCCCTACATTGGAAACTAGGGTTTAAAAGGAAGAAGAGAAATGTTATGAAAATAAAAATAATATAAATATATTCCAAAGATTTGTATTTTATATTCCATAATGTGATTTGATAACCAATGTGCACAGGGTTTGAAAACTAAATTCAAATTCAAATTTAAATTTAGAAGAAAGAAAACAGAAATGATAAAAAGAAAAAGGAATAAAGGAGTTTCATGGGTCGACTGTCTCATTTCGGCCCATCTCGCCAAATCGCCACTGCGCGCGCAGCCCAAACTCTCCCAAGCGCCGACACATGGGCCCTCCCCGTCAGTCTCCCTTGCGCCGCGCCTCGCCCAGCCTTCTCCACGCGCGCGTCCTTTGTCGCTGCTCCGCGGGGCCCATCTGCCAGTAACGGTGTTGCGACGGCGCGCTGACCGTGTATGATTGACAAGCCGGGCCTACTCCTCATCCACACGCTGCATGGTGTCGCCTACAGGTGGGACCGACGCGCCGGGTCGTGTGCTAACAGCTTCGCCGAGCTCCGCGCGGGCGCGTTCAACCACCCGCGCGACAATGGCGGGCCACAACCTCTTCTCCTCTGCCCGACTTGGACTCCAGAGGATTAAATGGGGTTCTCGTGACCACCACCTCTTCCCTACTCGCCTCGCCGTAGTGACCGGAGCTCGTGAAACACATAATCGTGGGTGAGAGAAGAGGGCTCGCGGCCGTGCTTGGTTCGCCGCGGATTACCGGATCCTGCTGTCGATTGGAAGCGGGAAGTGGTCAGGGAGGATCGCACGGTCGTTGGTGAGGCGTCTTCTTCCGCGAAGAGGCGTCGATTGCTCGTCAATTGCTCGCCGTGGCGGAAAATCCCCGCCGGACCGCCAAGCTTCGTGGACGGGCGTCACCTTACCTCGGCCGGCCACTGGTGAGTCGCCATCGTATCCGTCCTCCCTTCCTTTAGGTTATGCGCCATCGAATTGTAATATGGTGTAGTTTTACCCCTGGGTCCGCTATCCGGCCATGGCGCCGCCGCAGTGCGCCGTGCACCGAGTCGGGCACTCGGAGTCGGCTAAAATTGATTGGGGGATCGAGTTTAGGGTGGCGTCTACTTTGCGTGGCGCGATTTAATTGCTGATTGGTGCTCGGGCCGGCCGGATTCGAAATCCCGGCGGGCTCACCGCCGTGCGAGGAAGCACCGTCGTGCCTCGGCTCGAGGAAGGGGACGCAGCGTCGACCGTTGATCCCATGACTAACGGCCACGATTAGATGTAGGGGCGAAGTGGAGGGAACCGTTGATTCGCTGCTGTGCGGTGCGGATGTAATCTGGGACGTAGCGTAGCGCGGATCAGCGTTGGCCCTTGGATCACGATCGGGCGGATCCGACAGGGCCTTGGCTACTTAAAATCGGGATCGTCGGTCTCTGATCCGAGGGGCGTCAGCGCGTAACGTTTCATAATAGATAAGATCTAATCTCTGCCGCTCGACGTCGATCCAACGGCCAGAAATCGTCAATACCCCTTCGCGGGTATACTTTGTTAAAGAGCCCCTGGAATATTTTAGAATCAACCCGCAGTCCATGTGTTACTATTCACTGAGTCTAGGATTTTATTCGCGCAGACCCCTGGACTTTCCAGAAATTGGCGCCCAGTCCAGAGCACATTTAAAACGTATAAATGAATTAGTAAATGTATTTTTAATACAAAAATAATTCCTAGAACTTAGTTAATTCATAGAAAATTCATTTTAGCTCCAAATTGAGTCATTCCAATTCCTAAAATTTTGTAATAATATTCTCTACCATTTAGAATCACTGTTTTGACATGAACTCTGTCAGAAAATTTATTTATCATTTAATCATATTTTAATCACATTAAATCTTAGGAAATTCATAACTTAAATTCTATAACTCCAAATTCAGTGATTCCAGTTCCTATGGTTTCATTTTTATGTGTAGATTTTTACTGTATATTTCATTCATCTGTTTGGTGTGATGTTGATTTTGGCTATACTATGTATGTATTGTGTTGATGCGAGTAGACGAGCAAGCTACTGTGGAAACTGAGGTTCAGCAAGTAGAGGTAGCTGAGCAGGAACTCATTACAGGCAAGTTGTGCCCTTGATCACTTACTTTTCCCAGCCATGTTCTTATTAATTTTAATGATCTGCATAGGTTAATTTTGATGGGATCCTTTATGTACCCCAGTTTTGATTACCTCTATACCTTGTTCACCCTGGAATATTTTTGGGTAGTACTTGCTATTGCTTTATGTGGATTGGGTATGGAGATTCATTATTCATGATTATTCTGTTATTATCTTGTTATTATTATTGTTCATGTTAAGATCATTAAATTAATGGGAACATGGAGCGACCACCCGGGAAAACAGTGCTACCACAAGGGTTTAATGGGACGCCCTTGGCTGACTAATTAGGAAAGCTAGTGGAAGACTACCTTACCCGAAAGGGGCAAGGGCAGTAGGGGAGAGGTCAGTGCGGGGAGGTCCCTGGTTGATTTTGCTGCGATGGCTATCAGTCAGGAACCCTGTACTGGATCTTCCCATAAACTGTAGCGGGTTTTCGGAAGCTAGTGGAACTTTGTAAAGGCCTCGTAGTGGATCCCTAGCCATTCACCTCGGTAGTGTCTAAGGGCCTTGCAAACCCAGGTGACATGGGATACACGACTTGTGGGTAAAGATGCGCAACCTCTGCAGAGTGTAAAACTAGTATACTAGCCGTGCTCACGGTCATGAGCAGCTCGGACCCTCACATGATTAACTATGGAACTTAAGTTTAATTTGACATTTGCATCGCATTTGGGATTATTTTACTATTACTGTTCTTTATTATTATTAAGGTTTGGTATTTACTTACACTTAGTAATTGCTAATAAAATTTTGACCAACTTATAAAAGCAATGCTCAGCCTTAGCCTTTATTTCATTGATCAGCCTTACACTACATGAACTCCCACCTTTGGTGAGTTCATGCCACATTATTCCCCACGACTTGTTGAGCTATGAACGTATGTGAGCTCACTCTTGCTGTCTCACACCCCCCCACAGGAGAAGAACAGGTGGTTGAAGAGGAGCTACCTAACCCTGAGGAGTTCGATCTGATCTAGGTGGCGTTTCTCAGTCGACATTGGCGCCATCGATCCTTAGTTCGTTTTATCTTTATTATTTTATTTTGTAATAAGACTTCCGCTATGTAATAAGTACTCTGATGTTTTATGACATTTATCTCTATACACTCTGTTATTATATATGTTGTCTTCTTGGCGCATGTATGAGATGCACCCGGCTTTGTTCTTTAAAACCGGGTGTTACAACCTGGTGAGCAAGTTGGGTCGCAAGACCCCCACCAGGGCGAGCGAGCTGATGGACATCGCCACCAAGTTCGCCTCTGGTCAGGAGGCGGTCGAGGCCATCTTCCGAAAGGACAAGCAGCCCCAGGGCCGCCCGTCGGAAGAGGCTCCCGAGGCGTCTACTCCGCTCGGCGCCAAGAAGAAAGGCAGGAGGAAGTCGCAAGCGAAACGCGACGCCGCCAGCACGGACCTTGTCACCGCCGCCGAATACAAGAACCCTCGGAAGCCCCCCGGAGGTGCCAACCTCTTCGACAAGATGCTCAAGGAGACGTGCCCTTACCATCAGGGGCCCGTCAAGCACACCCTCGAGGAGTGCGTCATGCTTCGGCGCCACTTCCACCGACGACGACAAAAAGGAAGATCCCCAAGCAGGAGAGTTCCCCGAGGTCCGCGACTGCTTCATGATCTACGGAGGGCATGCGGCGAATGCCTCGGCTCGGCATCGTAAGCAAGAGCGTCGGGAGGTCTGCTCGGTGAAGGTGGCGGCGCCAGTCTACCTAGACTGGTCCGACAAGCCCATCACCTTCGACCAAGATGACCACCCCGACCACGTGCCGAGCCCGGGGAAGTACCCGCTCGTTGTCGATCCCGTCATCGGCGACGTCAGGCTCACCAAGGTCCTGATGGATGGGGGCAGCTGCCTCAATATCATCTACGCCGAGACCCTCAGGCTCCTGCGCGTCGATCTGTAATTCGTCCGAGCAGGCGCTGCGCCCTTCCACGGGATCATTCCTGGGAAGCGCGTCCAGCCCCTCGGACAGCTCGACCTTCCTGTCTGCTTCGGAACACTCTCCAACTTCCGAAGGGAGACTTTGACGTTCGAGGTGGTCGGGTTCCGAGGAACCTACCTCGCAGTGTTGGGAAGGCCATGCTACGCGAAGTTCATGGCCATCCCCAACTACACCTACCCGAAGCTCAAGATGCCGGGCCCCAACGGGGTCATCACCGTCGGCCCCACGTACAAACACGCGTTCGAATGCGATGTGGAGTGCGTGGAGTACGCCGAGGCCCTCGCCGAGTCCGAGGCCCTCATCGCCGACCTGGAAAGCCTCTCCCGAGAGGTGCCGGACGTGAAGCGACACGCCGGCAACTTCGAGCCAGCGGAGACGGTTAAGGCCGTCCCTCTCGACCCCAGTGGCGACACCTCCAAGCAGATCTGGATCGGTTCCGGGCTCGACCCCAAATAGGAAGCAGTGCTCGTCGACTTTCTCCGCGCAAACGCCGACGTCTTTGCGTGGAGTCCCTCGGACATGCCCGGCATACCGAGGGATGTCGCCGAGCACTCGCTGGATATTCGGGCCGGAGCCCGACCGGTCAGACAGCCTCTGCGCCGATTCGATGAGGAAAGGCGCAGGGTGATAGGCGAGGAGATCCACAAGCTGATGGCAGCAGGGTTCATCAAAGAGGTATTCCATCCCGAATGGCTTGCCAACCCTGTACTTGTGAGGAAGAAAGGGGGGAAATGGCGGATGTGTGTAGACTACACTGGTCTCAACAAAGCGTGTCCGAAGGTCCCCTACCCTCTACCTCGCATCGATCAAATCGTGGACTCCACTGCTGGGTGCGAAACCCTGTCTTTCCTCGATGCCTACTCAGGGTATCATCAAATCAAGATGAAAGAGTCCGACCAGCTCGCGACTTCTTTCATCACGCCCTTCGGCATGTACTGTTACGTCACCATGCCGTTCGGTTTGAGGAACGCGGGTGCAACGTACCAGCGGTGCATGAACCATGTGTTCGGCGAACACATCGGTCGCACGGTCGAGGCCTACGTCGATGACATCGTAGTCAAGACAAGGAAAGCCTCCGATCTCCTCTTCGACCTTGAAGTGACATTCCGGTGTCTCAAGGCGAAGGGCGTCAAGCTCAATCCCGAGAAATGCGTCTTCGGGGTGCCCCGAGGCATGCTCCTGGGATTCATCGTCTCCGAGCGAGGCATCGAAGCCAACCCGGAGAAGATCGCAGCCATCACAAGCATGGGGCCCATCAAGGACTTAAAAGGCGTACAGAGGGTCATGGGATGTCTCGCGGCCTTGAGCCGTTTCATCTCGCGCCTCGGCGAAAGAGGCCTGCCCCTGTACCGTCTCTTAAGGAAGGCCGAGTGCTTCACTTGGACTCTCGAGGCCGAGGAAGCTCTCGGGAACCTGAAGGCGCTCCTCACCCAGGCGCCCGTCTTGGTACCCCCAGCTGATGGAGAAGCCCTCTTGGTCTACGTCGCCGCTACCACTCAGGTGGTCAGCGCCGCGATCGTTGTCGAAAGGCAGGAAGAGGGGCATGCTTTGCCCATTCAGAGGCTAGTTTACTTCGTCAGCGAGGTGCTGTCCGAGACTAAGATCCGCTACCCACAAGTCTAGAAGCTACTGTATGCAGTGATCCTGACGAGGCGAAAGCTGCGACATTACTTCGAGTCTCATCCGGTGACTGTGGTGTCATCCTTCCCCCTGGGGGAGATCATCCAGTGCCGAGAAGCCTCGGGACGGATCGCAAAGTGGGCGGTGGAAATCATGGGCGAGACAATCTCGTTTGCCCCTCGGAAGGCCATCAAGTCCCAGGTACTGGCGGACTTCGTAGCCGAATGGGTCGACACCCAGTTGCCGACGGCTCCGATCCAACCGGAGCTCTGGACCATGTTTTTCGACGGGTCGCTGATGAAAACGGGAGCCGGCGCGGGCCTGCTCTTCGTCTCGCCCCTCGGGAAACACCTGCGCTACGTGCTCCGCCTCCATTTCCCGGCGTCCAACAATGTGGCTGAGTACGAGGCTCTGATCAACGGATTGCGAATCGCCATCGAGCTAGGGGTCCGACGCCTCGATGCTCGCGGCGACTCGCAGCTCGTCATCGACCAAGTCATGAAGAACTCCCACTGCCGCGACCCGAAGATGGAGGCCTACTGTGATGAGGTTCGACGCCTGGAAGACAAGTTCTACGGGCTCGAGCTTAACCACATCGCCCGGCGCTACAACGAGACTGCGGACGAGCTGGCAAAGATAGCCTCGGGGCGAACGACGGTTCCCCCAGACGTCTTCTCCTGGGATCTGCACCAACCCTCCGTCAAGATCGGCGACACGCCCGAGCCCGAGGCGCCCTCGGCCCCGTCCGAGGTGACCTCGGCCCAGCCCGAGCCATCCTCGGTTCAGCCCGAGGAACCCTCGGCCCCCGAGGGCGAAGCACTGCGCATCGAGGAGGAGCGGAGCGGGGTCACGCCAGATCAAGATTGGCAGACCCCGTACCTGCAATATCTCCGCCAAGGAGAACTGCCCCTCGACCGAGCCGAGGCTCGGCGGGTAGCGCGACGCGCCAAGTCGTTCGTCTTGCTGGGCGATTAGAAGGAGCTCTACCACCGTAGCCCCTCGGGCATCCTCCAGCGATGCATCTCCATCGCCGAAGGTCAAGAACTCCTGCAGGAAATACACTCGGGGGCTTGCGGCCATCATGCAGCACCTCGAACCCTCGTCGGGAACGCTTTCCGGCAAGGCTTCTACTGGCCGACGGCGGTGGCTGACGCCACTAGAATTGTCCGCGCCTGTGAGGGGTGCCAATTCTATGCGAAGCAGACCCACCTGCCCACTCAGACTCTGCAGACGATACCCATCACCTGGCCCTTCGCTGTGTGGGGTCTGGACCTCGTCGGCCCTCTGCAGAAGGCGCCCGGGGGCTACACGCACCTGCTGGTCGCCATCGACAAATTCTCCAAGTGGATCGAGGTCCGACCCCTGAACAGCATCAGGTCCGAGCAGGCGGTGGCGTTCTTCACCAACATCATCCATCGCTTCGGGGTCCCGAACTCCATCATCACCGACAACGGCACCCAGTTCACCGGCAAAAAATTCTTGGATTTTTGCGAGGATCACAACATCCGGGTAGACTGGGCCGCCGTAGCTCATCCCATGTCGAATGGGCAAGTGGAGCGCGCCAATGGCATGATTCTACAAGGGCTCAAGCCTCGGATTTACAATGACCTCAACAAGTTCGGCAAGCGATGGATGAAGGAGCTCCCCTCGGTGGTCTGGAGCCTGAGGACGACGCCGAGCCGAGCCACGGGTTTTACGCCGTTCTTCCTGGTCTACGGGGCCGAGGCCGTCTTGCCCACGGACCTGGAATACGGCTCCCCAAGGACGAGAGCCTACGACGATCGAAGCAACCAAGCTAGCCGAGAAGACTCGCTGGACCAGCTGGACGAGGCTCGGGACAGGGCCTTACTACACTCGGCGCGGTATCAGCAGTCCCTGCGACGCTACCACGCCCGAGGGGTCCGACCCTGAGACCTCCAGGTGGGCGACCTGGTGCTTCGGCTGCGGCAAGACGCCCGAGGGAGGCACAAGCTCACGCCCCCCTGGGAGGGGCCGTTCGTCATCGCCAAAGTTCTGAAGCCCGGAACGTACAAGCTGGCCAACAGCCAAGGCGAGGTCTACGGCAACGCTTGGAACATCCAACAGCTACGTCGCTTCTACCCTTAAGATGTTTCCAAGTTGTTCATATACCTCGCACCCACGCAAAGTTTAGTCAACAAGGAAGGGTCGGCCTCGCCTCGGCAAAGCCCGACCCTCCCTCGGGGGCTAAAAGGGGGGAAACCCCCTCTGCGTCAAAATTTTCCTCGAAAAAAAAATCTCTTTTACCAGAATGTCTTTCGTGCTTTTTGACTACTTCGAAAAGTGGGTCCCGGAAACGATGGGGTACACGTAAGCAGTCAAGGCTGACCGAGCCGAGGGACTCCTACGCCTCCGGGATACGGATACCTCACTCATCACCTTCTGCGATAAGTAACTCACGTTCGGATAAAGCGGCTCCACGGATCGAACAAGTCTTTACGTTCGGAAGCCCTTCTGCCGAAGCGATCTTTCGGGCCTTCTCGACCAAGTCGGTGACGGGGCCTCATGGACGGGTGAAAGTACGCGTAAGCGGCAAGGCCGACCGAGCCGAGGGACTCCCACGCCTCCGGGATACGGATACCTCACTCATCACCTTCCGCGAGAAGCAACTCTCGCTCGCACTAACATCCCTGTTACCGACAAAAAGTCCAGATGCTCGAAACAAGAGGAAAAGAGACGCAGCTTTACAACACAGCAAGGGTGTGTGTTCTGGCCTCGACGGCCGCACAAGGCCCACGCTACAAGACAATCTGATCCTGCAGGCTCGGGTCTTGACGCTGGAAGGGGGCGGCAACACCCTCGGCATCAACGGCACCTTCGGCGAGGCCCGACCTAGCCTCGAACGGCAACGCGGTCCGAGGGTCTCCGCTCCGAAGGACGACGTCATCACCACGCCCGAGCGATCGCTGTCAGGGACTTCTCCGGGATCCGGCCCGAGCGGGCGGCTCGGCCGGCCACCTCCGGGGCCTCGGCCAACCACCTTCCGAGGGCACCAGCCCGGTCCGAAGCCTCGGCTGACCAACTCCGGCGTCGATCCTGCCAGCGGACAACTCGGCTAGGCTCCGGCCAACCAGGTTTCATTTTCAAACCAACTCCGCCTCTGCTCATGCTGATATCGCTACCCCTGGCCTCGGCTCGTCGAAGAGCGGCCGAGGGGTCTCTTTAACTAAGCTAGAGGAGCCTCGGACAACAGGGCCGACCGAGCCGAGGGACTCCTACGCCTCCGGGATATGGATACCTCACTCGTCACCTTGACACGGGGCGACTCATGCTTGGTGAAGCGGTTCAGATAATCAGCAGACGAGTCTTAGTGCTCGAAAAATGAGGAAAAAACACGGCTCCGTGCCGACATACATGTTCAGGCCCCGAAAGCCGAAATGAACAAAAAGCCCGGCATTCGAAGTGCCATTACAAACGGAACTCCGGTTCCGTCCCCGCGGGTACGGACAACCTCCCCGCCAGGGAAGCCCGTGGAGCGACAAGCTCTGGGTGAATCACCAGCAAACGCGGGTCACCCCAAGGCGCATCGGCAGGTCCTCACTCCTGTCCTCGCCACGCAAGCGAGGAAGAGGACGGGATGTTGCATCCTACCTGGACAGCAACAGCCCGCCTCCCCCAGCATGACTGGAGGGCGTCTCCTCCGCAGAACTGGAGGATGGTCTCCACCACCAGAAGCTGGAAGAGGAGGCGGTCGGCCGACCCACGCAGGGGGCAGGGCGCCGGTGTGGCCCGGGCCCCGTCCCAGCGGGGATGATGAAGACCAGCTGGGGACGGGGCAAAGACCACAGCCCAGTTTGCTCCTCCCCATCCAGGGGCTGGTGGTCGCCGTCTTGGGTGACCCCCAGCGAGGGGAAGCGGCCGGGTTGTGTGATGAAAATCCTTGAAGCCGAACGATGGCTGAAAGGTACCCACTCCCACGGAGTGGTGTCCTCCGACGATGAGGCACGGAGACGGCGGTTTCCCCCATCCGGGGGCTTGAAAAGTGGAAAGACACGATGCATAAGGGAGGAAGAAGACATGGTCGCCTTACGAAAGGGGTCGCCCTCCTTTTAAAGGCAACTCTCCCTGCTTGCGCCCCCAACCGTCACGGGCTGAGTCTTCTCCAACACGCCTCCAAAGCCCTCCCCTGCGGCGCGGGGGCTGGGACCCACATGTCATGCAGACCGGCTCCGAGCAGAAGAAGCCGAACCGCCGCGCACGGCGCGCGCAACCACCCAGTGGTTACAAGTGACCCTCCACTTTTGCCCAGACCAACGGGCGAAAGGGGCGGGCAGCCATGCGGGCGGCATGCAACCGCGCCAAGTGGACGCGCCTCTCCGACTCCTGACAGGCCAGCACGGAGGCTCAAGCCCACGCGTCGCGCAACCGGCGCGCCGGATGCTGCATGCAAGCCACTATACCACTTGCGCCACCGCCGCACCTCCTCGATTGTGGAACCGATACCGCGACCCGAGGCGACCTAGCGCGCGACCCAGCAGCGCCAGCCGGACGCAGCGGTCAAACGCGGTCAAAAGTGGGCCGGCAGTAATGACGGTGGCAGGCGCACGGGAGCAGCGGTCACGCCGTCAGCCAAGCTCACGTCCCATCCGGAGGCAGCGAGAGAACCCCCTCTCACGGTGTGAAGACGACGCGCCCGTGACCCGTTCCTCGAACAGATCGCGCACGCGCAACGGCAGCCTCGCCAACTACTCGCCCCGGCGCATTAACTCCGCGGCTGGACAGGCGACGCTTCTGGCAGGAGCAGCTGGCGACGCTTAGCCTTCGCCAAAACGACCACACCAAAAAAGGTACGCCACGTCGTTCAAATTCGTATCCTTTTTCCCTTTTTCCTCTTTCTCTATCTCTTGCAACAGGGACCGGGAAAGGGGATACCCCCGAAGGGATCCTTCCCCGTGAAGGAACTAGGCTCCGAGCCTCCTTACTGATCAGGGGTTCGAAGGCTGGCCCCCCGAAGGGTTCAACAGCCGCCTCAGATCGCGTGGGCCCGACACCCACTACTGGTCAGGGGTTCGAAGGTCGGCCTCCCGAAAGGTTCCATGACCGCCTCAGGCTACTCGGGCTCCGCGCCCATTACTGATCAGGGGTTCGAAGGCTGGCCCTCCGAAGGGTTCACAGTCGCCTCAGACACCGAGCGAGGGATGACCAGGGGTACGTTCGATACATAACCAAGGCTCGGGCTGCGCTCCCGAGGTACCCTAGGACATTTCCGAGACCAGCGGGAACGATCCTGTAACGGAATCCCATCGGAGGGAGGCAACGAGCCCTCGGACCCCGTCGCCAGGGGACCGGGTCTGGCAGATCACCCGCAGGTACTTTTGGGCGTGCCTCCGGGCCCCTAGCCGACCCCCAACGAACGGGGCACGGACGTCCACTCGGATTACCCGCTTGCAGCTCACCGGAGACACCATGTTCGGTGCCCATCGAGGGTAACATGGCGCTCTCCCCCCCCTCCTCCTTGCGGAAAGGCGACGTAGGGGCGTATGTAAAAAAGCCGAGTCTGTCCCTGATCGTCCTCTCGCCCTGTGCGGAGGCTCGGGGGCTGCTCTCGCAAACCCGGCTCCGGCCAAACCGTTGACAGCGTCAACATACCAGCCCGAGAACTTGGGCCCCGACAGTGCACCCGGGCTACGGCCTGTTCGCATGAGGGAACCGCCAGACCAGCCGAAGCATTACGCAAGGCATTAAGACCTCGAAGGAGTGAAACCACTCCTCCGAGGCCTCGGGGGCTACACCCGGCGGGTGCGCTCGCGCGCACCCACCGGAACAAAGTGCAACCGAGAAAGGCTGGTCCCCTTGCAAAAAAGTGCGACGAAAGCCTCCAAGCGAGTGCTAACACTCCCTTCGAGGCTCGGGGGCTACTGTCGGGGACCATAATTAGGGGTACCCTCGAGACGCCTAATTCTCAGCTGGTAACCCCCATCAGCATAAAGCTGCAGAGGCATGATGGGTTTGATTAAGTCAGGGATCAGTCCATACGAGCGACTCGATCACGCCACGCCCGAGCCTAGCCTCGGGCAAGGGCAGCCGACCCTGAGGTGTTTCCATCTCGCCCGAGGCCCCCTTTTTTTACGGCAGACGCATCTCCGGCTCGCCCGAGGCCTTGCCTTCGTTAAGAAGCAACCCTGACTAAATCACCGCGCCGACCGACCAAGTCACTGGGGCATTTCACGCAAAGAGTGAGACTGACGGGCGGCCAGGCTTTGCCAAAGGCGCCATAGGAAGCTCCGCCCGACCCAAGGCTCGGACTCGGGCTAAGGCCCCGGAAGACGGCGAACTCCGCTCCGCCCGACCCAGGGCTCGGACTCGGGCTAAGGCCCCGGAAGACGGCGAACTCCGCTCCGCCCGACCCAGGGCTCGGACTCGGGCTAAGGCCCCGGAAGACAGCGAACTCCGCTCCGCCCGACCCAGGGCTCGGACTCGGGCTAAGGCCCCGGAAGACGGCGAACTCCGCTCCGCCCGACCCAGGGCTCGGACTCGGGCTAAGGCCCCGGAAGACGGCGAACTCCGCCCGCCCGACCCAGGGCTCGGACTCGGGCTAAGGCCCCGGAAGACGACGAACTCTGCTTCGCCCGACCCAGGGCTCGGACTCCGCCCTGGCCTCTGCCGAACGACCTCCGCCTCGCCCGACCCAGGAGCTCGGGCTCGGCCTCGGCCATGCAGGACAGACTCGACCTCGGCTTCGGAGGAGCCTCCACGTCGCCCGACCTAGGGCACAAGTCCGCCACATCGACAGGAAGCGCCATCATCACCCTACCCCGAGCCGACTCGGGCCGCAGAAAACAGGACCGACGTCCCATCTGGCTAGCTCCGCCAGATAGGCAATGATGGCGCCCCGCTGGACCCATGACGACGGCGGTTCTCAGCTCCCTTACGGAAGCAGGGGGACGTCAGCAAGGGCCCAACCACTCCGACAGCTGTCCCCCCGCCAGGCTCCATTGCTTCTCCGACGGCCACGACGCCACACCAGCTGGGTGCCAAGATCTCTCCGGCTGCCACCTTGGCATGTACTTAGGGCGCTAGCTCTCCCCCGCTAGACACGTAGCACCTTGCTACACCCCCATTTGTACACCTGGATCCTCTCCTTACGCCTATAAAAGGAAGGACCAGGGCCTTCTTAGAGAAGGTTGGCCTCGCGGGAACGAGGGCAGGGGCAGGCGCTCTCTTGGGGCCGCTCGCTCCCCTCACCCGCGCGGACGCTTGTAACCCCCTACTGCAAGCGCACCCGACCTGGGCGCGGGACGAACACGAAGGCCGCGGGATCTCCGCCTCCCTCACGACCCGGCTCCGGCCACCTCGCTCTTCCCCCCTTCGCGCTCGCCCACGCGCTCAACCCATCTGGGCTGGGGCACGCGGCACACTCACTCGTCGGCCTAGGGACCCCCCCGGTCTCGAAACACCGACAAATAGCATAAAGCTAAACAATAATAATCTAACCCAAATAGGTAAACAAGGATATGGATAACAAAAGCTAGTCAATCCTTAAGTATAAATGTGTAATGCGGGAGGTGAATTAAAGAATGAATAGGACAGAGATAGGTCAAGGGACACTTGCCTCCACCAACCGACTGCTGCTCAGGGGCTTCTCCTGTGAGTTCCTCGGGCTCTTCAACCGGATCGTTCTCTATGCGGTTGCAAGCATACATACATCCATCCATTGAAATTAGGAAACAAACAGTACACCATGCAAGAGAACAATTAAAGTAAATATGCATAGAATATCACATACGATAATGAATTTACCAAGGTTACAAAGGGGCGGGGAAAGGTCTCGCGAGGGTTAAAGCTTATGCTCGAGGCGCACTACGGGTAAACGAATAACTAAACGTTACGTGCTCTAGTTCTGCTTAGCCTCAATAATAAGGATTAGCTACATGCACTAATGTAAGCGTGACCACTTTTAGTAGATTAACATTAAACGAGATAGACGATTAACTATATGAATTAACTAACGTAACCGAATTTCAAATTGAGTTTTCCATTTATTAATTACATAACACGATTTGCTATGCACGGAATACACGGGGGGGGGGGGGGGGGGGGGGGTAGACGGGTGGCTAGGGGGTAGACGATCGTGTCGCGAACGCGATAGGGCGCTATGCGTCGCGTCGCGGGCACGATGAGCTACGCCAAGGCGCTGCGCGGGCACGCGCACGCGCAAAGCCACGCTTAACGTGCCGCGAACGAGTCGCGCACGCGTCGGGGCTGTGCGCTGGCCGAGCTCGAGGCCGCGCGCCAAAGGCACGCTGAGCCGAGCTCGAGGCCGTGTGCCAAAGGCACGCTGGGCCGAGCTCGAGGCCGCGCCGGGGCCATCACGACACGAGCAAGGCACGCCGGCGGCACGCCGGGGCGGGCGGGCGAACACGGGCGACGGCGAGGGCGGCCGGGCCGGGCGCGGGGCTCGCCGAGGACGGGCGCGGCGGGGGCGGCCGAGCCGAGCGCGGGGGCGCCATGGCCGGGGACGGGTGGGGCTCGCGTGGGGGGGGGGCGGTTGAGCCGGGCACGGGGGCGGGCGGGTCGCCGGAGGGACGGCCGAGCCGGGGCGCGGCGGGGTCGCCGGGGGCGGCCGAGGTCGGAGACGGGGGCAGGACCGAGCTCGCCGGGGGGGGGGGGTGGGCCGAGGCGGCTCGCCGGAGGGGCGGCCGAGCCGGGGCGCCGAGTGGACGGGGCGGGACGGCCGGACGCGGGACAGGCGGGGGCGGGCTCGCCGGAGCGGGGCCGAGCGTGGGGAGGGGCGGGCGCGGGCGAGGCCGGGCGCGGCCGGCACGACCGCGGCGGGGCCGGGCACGGCCGGGCATGGCCGGACGGGGCGAGGCTGGGGTCGGGGCGAGCTCGCCCACGGCGCGGGACGGGGTCGCCGGAGCGGCCGAGCCGGGCGGCCGAGCTTGCCGGGGCCGGGTGAGCGCGCCCATGGTGCGGGGGAGGGCGCCGACGAGAGGGGGAAGGAGGAGGGAGGGGAGGGAGAAGGGGGAGGAGGGGGGAAGCCTCACCGTGGGCGAGGGAGGGCGCGGCGGCGGCGCTAGGGCGGCGACTAGGGTTAGGGGAGAGGGAGTTGGGGGAGGGGATGACGGGCGGGGCCCGCGGGAGAGGAGAGAGAGGAAATTTGGGGAGGGGGGAGGGGCGGCTGGGCCGCTTGGGCCCAAAGGGGGAATGGGGGCGCGGCTGGGCTGCCAGGACGGCCCACGGCGGGGGAAGGGGGGGCGGCTGGGCCGCTAGCTGGGCCGGCGCGAAGGGGGAGGGGGCGGCTGGGCCAAAAGGGAGAAGGGGGGAGAGAAAAAGAAAAAACTTTTCTTTTTCTAATTCCCATATTTTCTTATATGCCTAATTCTCCAATTCACCTGACCACAAGCATAAGAGTGCATAATCCGGCATGATGCAACAACCAAAAATAGTTCTAGGTTTTGCTTACACAAGATGTCGAGCTAATTCTCGCTATAACTTTTGGAAATGATCAAGGCTTAGCGAGAAGAAAAGGGAAAAGGAAAGGGTAACGCCTGAATTTGGTGAGAGAAAAGAAGAAAAAAAATTCTACCCCCAAATTCAGGGCATTACACTAGCCATCCCCGGGTCTAGCAAGTCTTTGGCGGGTGTGAGGGCTGTTGCTTCCGGCGCGGGCAAGCCACCCTCGGTCGAGCCCACGAAGGAGCGAAGGCCACCGTCGCCGGCGCGCACCGTTGAGGTGGCGGCGGGTGGTGTCGACTTCGACACAGACATATGCGTGGAGGATTATCTCGTTGGTAAGTTTTTTTTGCACGGGGACTAGATCTTGAACAAGATTATGGTGCAGGGTCAGAAGCGGGGCAGCTGGCTGTTGTCCCGGCTCCGGTGGCGGCTACTTCGCCTACGGCGGCGGTTGGGATGAAGGGTGCTTCACAGGACCCGTGGTCCAATTTCCGCGCGAGCGGCATGATTTTGTCGGCCGCTGCCGCTAAAGATGTGGCGGGCTCCGTGTCCCAGCAGCTGAGGCATGCGTCGCAGCAGCTGAAGCATGTAAGTCGTGTTAGACCTCGTTAGTTCGTTGTTTTTATGTTGTTGCGAATCTCATGGGTTTTTGTGGCAGGCGACCGCCTTCGCCGACCATGTTGCGTCGGGTGCCCTGACTTTGGAGTTTGCTGCCAAAATAGAGCACCTCCAGGCGCAGCATGCGGATGCTGTTCGGGACAAGTAGGCTGCGGAAAACAAGAGCCGCAGGCTAACGGAGAGGTTGGTGGCTGCGGAGGCCGAGAAGGGGGATCTCAGGCGCCAGTTGGCGGAGGAGAGGAGGGACACAAACGGGGCATGTGCTGATGCGTAGGCTGCACAAGCCAAGGCCAAACTTGCGCGGGTGGAGGCCAGTCTCGCCCGCCAACGCGCCGAGGAGCTAGAGACGAAGCTCAGCGGCCTGCGCAACCGCCTGGACAAAACCAAGGCTTTGACGCGCGCGGAGGTCGAGCGGACGCATACGCAGTTCGTGGACGCGTACCGGGAGCTGGGTGCGCGGACCGCCACCTTCGAAGCACCCAACCAAGAGGTGGGCCTCCGCTTCCTTGGGTGGCTATAGGAGGAGCTAGAGGTGCTCCCGACAATTGTGACGGGCCTCATGTCCTTTGCCTCCCTCGTCACCTGCGAGGGGGCCGTGAATGCTTTGTCCCGCGAGGGGTACGGGCACTTCGAGGTCTTCGACCAGTCGAACAAAGGCTTCGAGCACGAAATCTTACAGGTCAAGGACCCGGTGCTGAAGCGGTCGGCGGGGCGCTTTTCGACAGGATGTGGGGCCCTCACGGCCGAGAGACGGTCCAGGATAGGTCCGACCGGGCGATGGATCAGGTGCGTATGTGTGATTATATGCGTGGGTATGTTTGTGTATTTGTGTGGTTGTTGAATGAATGTGTTATTGCTGTAGATGGCACGTGATGAAGAGGTCGAGGACCTCGGTGACCTGGACAGCGCACTGCCCGGGGCGTCGGAGGTGGAACCGGCGCCGCCATCCGATGCTGGTGAGGGCCCCTTGGCGACCCCCGCGCCGTCTAGAGCTAGCGAAGACCCCGTGCCGGCCACTTCGCCGATGGGTGAGGACGCTGCGAAGGTGTTGGGCGAACCAGCTGTCGAAGACCCAGCGGCGTCGGGTGGGCCTTCGCAGGTGGCGGAATAGGGGCTAGGGCTTCTGGCGTGAACTTTTATTTTCGTGATACTAAACCTCGGTTGCTGCGCAGGTTCCAACGTTCGGGCCTGCGCAAGCAACCGGTGCTGACGATACTGATTTTGTGGCGGACTCAACCGTTGTGGCTGTCGATGATAATTTATTTGGCTCTGGATCTGAGTGTTTTGAGTCTGATGGTGAGTCTAGGAGTTTGTTTTTCTGGACGGAGGAGTCCTCAGATGAAGGCTTGGATTATTTTGCTGTGCTAGATGTAACCGCAATGGAGGCTTCACCGCGTGTGGAGGCTGGTGAGGCTACTGATCTTCCTAGTTCGAGTACTGAGTATAGGCGGCGAAGGGTGGCGTCGAAACACAGTGTGGGTGAGTTTTCGCGAAGTGGTAGGCGTCGTCGAATGGGGATGGAGCGTGGCCATCTTCGAGTAGACCGGATTGGTAAACGCGAATTGTTGACTTCGCCGGTTGGGGCGAGTATAGGTGAGGGGGATCTGCGAAATCTTTTTGAGGGTGAGGAGTTGAGGATGATATTGTTCAATTATAGGGAGATGGGTATCATCCCGAAGGCTGAGCCGGTGTAGTGTGCCCTCGCTGTGCGTATGTAACTGTAACTTGTGTTTGTAATGTGGCTTGTGGGCCGTTGTCGCATGCCTGTGCTAATCCGGCTGCACCCGTAGGTGTCTTTTACACGGAGTGTGGATTGACGTATTTGTTGTACTTGTCCGTCGGCACCCTTAGGTGATTTTGGCACGTAGTGTTTTTTCGGAGGGCTTCAATGGCATATGTTATTGTGCCTGTCCGGCTGCACCCTTGGACGTCTTTTGCACGGAGCGTCGTTACTAACAGACTGCGATTGACGCACTTATTGTGCTGTTCCGGCTGCACCCTTAGGCAACTTTTGCATGGAGTATCTTTTTGATAAAAGACTTCGATTAACGCACTTGTTGTGCTATTCCGACTGCAACCTTAGGCGGCTTTTGCACGGATTGCCGCATGCGAGGGTAGTCTACGCTACCTGTCGCGGTGACTTCGGAGTGGTCGAATGCCGAAGACTGTCGATGCGGACTGTTTCGACACGTTGCGTCTGAGCTTTTGTTTTTGTAGGGGCTTTTGCTGGTATATTACATGGCTTCGCCTCATTAAAAAGCTCACCCCATGGGAGGAAAAGAGTGCGGACCAGAATAGTGTTGTCTGGTGGATTACAAGGGCGCATGGGCCCTGAAGTTTAAACAAAAAATTTGCGGAGATTGTCAATGTTCCAGGAGTGCTCTAGGTCTTCGCCGGATGGTGTTGCTAGCCTATACACGCTAGGGGACGCCTTCGTCTTGACAATGAATGGACCCTCCCATTTCGGCTCCAGCTTGCCCCGTGATTCTGTCCGGGTGGTACGGACGAGGACGAGGTCTCCTTTGTTGAACTCTCTTGGGACAACCGCGTTATCGCGCTAGGCCTTGGTTTGAGCTTGGTACTTGTTGAGGGCCTGCAGGGCGAGGACGCGGTCTCCGTCGATGAGGTCCTTAGACGTTGGTTCGTCGATGTTGGGGACCGCTGATGTGCTTGTTTGGGGGGACCCATGCTTTATCTCCTACGACGTCATGGCCTCCGATCCATATAATAGACGAAAAGGTGTGAATCCGGTTGCTCGGCATTCGGTCGTGTTTAGGGCCCAGACCACTTCAGGTAGTTGGTCGGCCCATTTGCCCTTCTTGTCGTCGAGAAGTCTTTTCTTGATTGCAGTGAAGATCTTGCCGTTGGCAGGCTCGACGATGCCATTGGATTGCGGGTGGTATACTGAGGCGAAGACAGGCTTGGTGCCGATGGAGAGGCAGAAATCCCTGAAGTCTTGGCTGTCAAACTGCTTGCCATTGTCGACTGTGAGTTTAGACGGGACTCCGAATCGGTAAACAATGTTTTACTAGAAGAACTTTTGGGCAGTCTTCGACGTTATTGTGGACACTGCCCTGGCCTCGATCCACTTGGTGAAGTACTCGACGGCGACGAAGGTGAATTTGAGGTTCCCTTGAGGCGTAGGCAGTGGTCCGACAATATCCAGCCCCCAGCGTTGAAGTGGCCATGTGTGGGCGATCAGCTTGGTGAACTGCGAAGGGTTGCCCGAGCGGGGAGAAAACTTCTAGCATGCTTCGCAAGACCTCGTGACTCGATTTGCAGTACAGATTATTGCGGGCTAGTAAAATCCTTGACGGATTACCTTGGCGGCGAGGGCCCTGGGCCCTGAGTGGGATCCACAAGTTTCGTTGTGGACTTCACGAAGGATTTGAATGCCCTCGGTTTTGGTCACACATTTTAGCATGGGCTGACTGATCCCCTTTTTGTATAGCTAGCCCTCGATTAGTAGAATGCCCTCGGTGCTTGAGGCGTTTGGACTCATTGACGTCATTTGGGTGGTAATATCCTTGCAGAAACAAGGTTATTGGGGCCCGCCAATCTTCAGTCATGATAAGGTTGACGATGCGATGGCCTTCGGCGTCGTTGGTTACTTGTAAGCCCTCTGGGTTGCGAACGACTGGTGTGCCAATGACGTGGTAGAACACGTTGGAGGGCAAGGTCTCGCCTCTGGCCGCTGCCTTAGCCAATGCATCGGCCTCTTTGTTTCTGGCTTGGTCCACATGTTGTAGGGTGAAGCCCTTCAACTGTCTTTCGAGGCTGCGAACAGCCGTGAGATACTGCATGAGTGCAGGGTCTTTTGCTGAATATTCTTTTTCGACCTGGCCGGCAACTACTTTGGAATTTGTCTTGACTATGCAAGTGGTGACGCCTAGCGCTCTTAGCTTGCGAAGGCCCAGGATGACGGCTTCGTATTCTGCTATGTTGTTGGTGCATCGGTCGGACTCCAAAGCGAAGCTGAGGCGTGCTGCGTATCTGTGCTTGATGCCTGTGGGTGACGTGATAATTGCAATAGCGCCTGCCCCCGCATGGCACCATGCGCCGTGGCAGTGGATGGTCCACACCTTCTCTAGAGGCTCTTCTTGCTGCCGTGTCGGCCCTGTCCAGTCGACGATGAAGTCTGCGAGGACCTGCGACTTGATTGCTGTCCTAGGTTCGAAGGTGATGTGGTACCCAGAGAGTTCGGCTGCCCATTTGGCGATACGGACGGACGCCTCCGGGTTTCTGAACAGTTCTCCCAGTCCCCTGTCTGAGGTGACCCGCACCTTGAACGCTTTGAAGTAGTGGCGCAGCTTGCGCGATGCCATGACGACTGCGTAAGAGATTTTTTCCAATTCAGTCATGTTGCACTTGGAGGGTGTGAGGACTTCGGAGACGTAGTAGACTGGACACTGCCGGGTCATGCCCTCTCGATGTTGCTCTTGGACTAGTGTTGCGCTGACTGCATATGGCGAGGCTACGATGTAGAGCAGCAGAGGTAGCGAGGGGTCGGGGCTGGTGAGAATTGCCAAGTCTGACAGGTGTTGTTTGAGTGATGCGAAGGCTGCCACCTGTTCTGGTCCCCACGCAAAGTCTTTCGCACCATGCAGTGTCTTGAGGAAGGGTAGACTCCGCTCTGCGGACTTGGAAATGAATCTGTTAAGGGCGGCTAATCTGCCTATCAGACGCTGGACGTCCCTGGTTGACTGTGGGGGTGTCATGTTGATGATTGCTTGAATCTTGGTCAGGTTGGCCTCGATCCCACGGTGCGACACCAGGTAGCCCAGTATCTTCCCCTGGCGAACTCCGAAGACGCACTTCTCGGGGTTGAGGTGAAGTCGTGCGTCCCGCATGTTTGCGAATGTCTCGGCGAGGTCAGCCAGGTGATCTTTTTTATTTTTACTTGCGACAACGATGTCGTCCACGTACGTGAAAATGTTGCGGCCTATTTTGCTCTCGAGCACCGTCTTGGTGAGGCGAGAGAAGGTTGACCCAGCGTTCTTGAGTCCCTCTGGCATTCTGATGAAGCAGTACGTGCCAAAGGGTGTGATGAAGCTGGTGCTAGCCTTATCTTCCTCTTTCATGTATATCTGGTGGTAGCCGAAGAAGCAGTCGAGAAGGGACATGACTTCGCAACCAGCTGCACTATCGACTATTTTGTCGATCCGTGGCAGCGGGAAGTTGTCTTTGGGGCAGGTCTTGTTGAGGCTGGTGAAGTCTATACATATGCGCCACTTGCCGCTTTTCTTCTGTACCATGACTACGTTGGCAAGCCACGTAGGGTAGGCGATTGGTTTGATGAAGTTGGCCTCCAGCAGGCGGTGTAATTTGGCCTTGGCAGCTTCTGTCTTCTCGTCGGACATTTTGCGCAGCCGCTGCTTTTTTGGGCGCACCGAAGGGTCGATCCCCAGACCATGCTCGATGACGGTGCGGCTGATTCCGACCAGGTCGAGGGCGGACCAGGCGAAGACATCCTTGTTTCTGGCGAGACAGGAGATGAGTTTCTCCTCGTCTTGCGAAGTCAAGTCTTCACTTATTACGACCGTTTGCTTGGGCATCGCCAGATCGAGGGGAACTATCTTCGTTCCGTCGTTGCTCTGTAGCTGCGCCTTAACTTTCTTGGCGGCGACTGGGTGGGTTACTTCGGAGACTTTGCGTTGTGTTGTAAGGCAGTGTACGTTCCGTTGTCCTGGAACGAAGTCTCTCTCAATGTTGCGCGCAGTCTGTTGGTTACCATAAACTGTTATCTCCCCTTGCGGACCCGAAATTTTCATGCATAGGTACAGTCCGTGAATGGCCGCTTCAAATTTATTAATGGAGCCCCGACCCATTATAGCGTTGTAGGGATAAACCATGTTGACAATGTCAAAGGTAATATGCTCACTCCACGCATTGGGTGCTACGCCGAATGACAAGGGTAGTTCAATCTTGCCCACAGGGAAAGTGCCCTTGCCGCCGAAGCCGTATAGGGGGTTGTCCGAAGGCTTGAGTAAGCTGTGGCTGATGCCCATGCGGTCGAAGGCGTGCAGGAAGATGATGTACGCCTGGGCCTGGCTGCCGTTGTCAACTAGGACTTTGTGTAGGTCCTAGCCAGCCACGCTGCAGTTGATTACCATGGCGTCGATGTGAGGTGCGTTGCGCAGATCAACATCTCTGGCATCGAAGGTTAGTGGCACGTGTGACCACCTCGTTTGCACCACCGGGCCGGTGAGGGCGACATGGTTGACACTCCAGTAGTGATCCCTCTTTTGCCGCTTCGTCTCGAAGTCTACGCTAGACCCTCCGGTTATCATGTGGATGACTCCACGATACAGCTGATCGGTGAAGTCTTCCTGCTTTAGCACTGGTGGGTGATTTTGGTGGTGTGGGTTTGGGTGATGCAAAGGTGGAGGCGGGGGTGGAAGGACTTGTACTTCCTGATGATGCTGATATGAGTGGTTGGGTGGGTGCTGGATAAGGACGTTGTTGTATGGTTGGTGGTGGTGATATGTGTGCACGGCAACTCTTTGATTGTCGGCTGGTTGTGCCCGAGACATTCTGTCCTTGGTGGCCTTTGTTTCTGGGCAATCCCTTGTTGGGTGTGTGCAGTCTTTGCCATGAAACAAACAGTAAAATCTGCATGGTTGTTGCGCCCGTCCCCGGCCCCGGCCCCACGTGCCATTACCGTGGCCTTGGGGGGATATTCCTGACGGCGAACGGCTTCGCTGGCCGGATGCTGGTTGGCTATGTTGTGCACCTGCTACTGGTTGCGGTTGTCCTGTCCGGAGTCTGACTGTGAAGGCCTGGTCCAGGTTCGACTGGACTGCGGAGGGTCCTTAGGCTTTCTCTGGGACTCGACCTTCTACTGGTGAAGCTCTTCGGATCTGGCGTACTTCTCGAATAGCTGATACAGCTCCTAGAGATTTTTGGGTGGGTCCCTGATGCGGTGACTATATAGGACGCCAGCCCGAAGGCCATTGATGGCGTAATGTATGGCGATGTGGTCGTCGACCGAAGGTAATTGTGACTTGAGAGTCAGGAACTTGCGGTAGTACTCCCGTAGGGTTTCCTTCTCTTGCTACCTGCAAAATGATAGCTCGGCCAAGGCATCGGTATCGGGTCGGTACCCTTGGAAATTGAGCAAAAACTTATCCCGGAGTCCTTTCCAGGAGTCGATGGACAACGGCGGCAGCCTGGTGTACCAGGTCAAGGCTGGACCCTCGAGGGCGATGATGAACGACTTGGCCATTATGGCGTCGTCCCCTCCGGCCGATGTGATGGTGACTTGGTAACTCATAATGTATTGTGCTGGGTCGGTGCTGTCGTTGTACTTTGGGTAGGTCCCTGCCCTGAAGTTGGTGGGCCACAGTGATGCTTGGAGTTGTGGGGCCAGGGGACTTCGCTCGTCAAGGTAATTGATGCCTTGGAAGGTTGCGGCATGCGGGATGAAGGGTCCGCGCTAGGGTATGAAGAAGTCCTCGGCTGGCACGTGCTGTTGGAGGGGGGGCGTGCTATAGGTCGTGCTAGCTTTCGTTCTGCATGAGCACGATCTCTTGCTCGAGCTCCCGGGCTCTTTGCTCCTCGTCCTGTATCATCTAGCGCACTTTAGCTTGCACGGTGGCACGCTGGCGCTTGGCCTTGAGGATGCCTCTCTGTTTTTGGAGGTTGCGGTTCTTGATGCGTAGGGCCCGTAGCTGTAGCTATTCTTCGGCTGAGATGCCGATGACTTCGCCGTCCTCTGTTGCGTCTTCGCCCTCTGGTGGAGCGAAGCCTAGGGGTGGTTCTTGTGGTTGCCCTCCGGAGCTACAGGTGCGTACGGTGCCTTCGAGAGTGGGGTGTTCATGGCGCTGTCTCTTGCTAAGGGCTTCGTCTTCGCAGGCTTCTTGGGGGGTGTTATCTGCGAGGGCTTTTCCTTTTTTCTCGGCTAGCAGCGCTGCCTTTGCTGCTTCATCGACGGATGGGGCTGCCCTCGAACTAGCTCTCTTGGGTGCCATCGCGGGTGTTTTGTTTGTAGCATGAACGGTGGGCGCCAAATGTTTGAACTTGCTCTCTGGGCAAGTTGATACAACGAAAGAGTGGCGAGAGTGTGTGCAACGTTCAATGATGAAAGGCAATAGCTATCCGGCCTCTCAAGGGCACTGTACGGGGGTATTTATAGGTACCCGAGTGTCCAACGCCCCTAAGCAAGGACGTTTATGCCCTCGGGTACCCGAACAATCCTCAGAATATTCCCATAAAGGGAGGTTACAGACCGTCATTACAGGAAGGCTATTACAATTGAGGCCCGTAACACGCTTGTCCATGCGGGGCCCGTTACAGTGGGCCGAATCCCACATGGGCCTCTAGGCGAGATGAAGACGTGGGTCTGCCAGACTTCGTCGTAGCCTGCCCTTCGTCTTGCCAGGAGATGGTGAAGGGTGAGCCGCGCCAGTCATCCCGCCTTTGTTGGTGTAGCGAGGCGACGAAGGCTTCGAGCGAAGGGTAGTGTCTTCGCCTTTGCCCCAACACCACCGAAGGCTGTGTGTGCTCTAGGGGACTCCGTTGACCCCTTAGCGCCGCAGCCGACAGCTTAGAGTGGTCCCGATGCATGGATCTCCAAGATCCAAGACTACCTGAAGGAAAATATCCTTCCTGAAGACCATGTCTCCGCAGAGCGCATAGTGCGGTTGGCTAAACGCTACACGGTGGTGGAAGGGGATCTCTACCGCCGTGGCGCCAACAGCATTCTGAGAGCACCTAGAGGGGGGGGTGAATAGGTGATCCTGTAAAAACTTGAGACTTAATGCCCCAAAAACATGGTTAAGCATTAGCACAATAATGCCAAGTGGCTAGAGAGGAGTCTTAACAACACACAATAACCACAAGAGATCAACACAGAGATGGCACAGTGGTTTATCCCGTGGTTCGGCCAAGACCAACGCTTGCCTACTCCATGTTGTGGCGTCCCAACGGACGAGGGTTGCAATCAACCCCTCTCAAGCGGTCCAAAGACCCACTTGAATACCACGGTGTTTTGCTTAGCTTTACTATATCCCGCTTGCGAGGAATCTCCACAACTTGGAGTCTCTCGCCCTTACAAAGATGTTCACAAAGAAGCGCGGAGTAAGGGAGGGATGAGCAACTCACACAAGACACAAAGATCACAGCAAATACGCACACACAAGACCCAGACTTGAGCTCAAGAGACTATCACGAGTTTCTCACTAGAACGGAGCTCAAATCACTAAGAATGTCGAACAAGTGCGCAAGGACGAAGTGTGAGTGATCAATTATGCTCAAAGAATGCTTGGATGTCTTCTCCATGTGCCAAGGGGTCCCTTTTATAGCCCCAAGGCAGCTAGGAGCCGTTGAGAGCATTGTAGGAAAGCAAATCTTGCCTTCTGTCGCCTGGCGCACCGGACAGTCCGGTGCGGATTTGTTTCCTTATTTGGCGAAGCCGACCGTTGGAGATTCAGAGCCGTTGGCGCACCGGACACTGTCCGGTGCACACCGGACAGTCCGGTTCTCTAATGTGACCGTTGGCTCGGCCACGCGTCACACACAGAATCCTTGGCCGACCGTTGCCCCGGCTGACCGTTGGCTCACCGGACAGTCCGGTGAATTATAGCCGTACGCCGTTGATGGCTTCCCGAGACCGACGACTTTGCCTGTGAACGGCTCACCGGACAGTCCGGTGCTCCACCGGACAGTCCGGTGATTTATACCGTACACCACCGTCGAAGTCCCGAGAGCAGCAAGTTCGCCAGAGCCAGCCTGGCGCACCGGACACTGTCCGGTGCACCACCGGACAGTCCGGTGCACCCAGACTGCGCGGACTTTGGCTGAACAAAGCCATCTCTTTTCCAATTCGATTTCTCCTATTTCCAGCACTTAGACACAATACATTAGTCCATAAAACAATGTACTTAGTCTAGAAACATACCTTTTGACTTGATTTGCACTTTGTCCACCACTTTGCATAGATTAACACAAAAGCACTTGTGTTGGCACTCAATCACCAAAATACTTAGAAATGGCCCAAGGGCACATTTCCCTTTCAATCTCCCCCTTTTTGGTGATTTATGCCAACACAACAAAAAGCAACTAATAGAAGTGCAACATCACTACAAATGAGAACTCAAAATTGTTTTGATTCAAATTTGGCATATATGGATCACTCTTTGCCACCACTTGGTTTGTTTTTGCAAATCAAACTCAATTTCCTATCTCTAAGTCAAATTCACTTGTAGAGACATAAAAAGAGGTATTCCAAGAGAAATTGATCAAAGATTTCAAAAACTCCCCCTTTTTCCCATAATCGACTATTCTCCCCACAAGAGGCAAACTTTTGACAAAAGAGACAACAAGAGAGTTTTGACAAACCAAAAGCTCTATTCTACTATTTTCAAAATTTCTCAAGTGGTAGCTGATACATTTATTGCTTTGGCCTTATTTTCTCCCCCTTTGGCATCAAGCACCAAAACAGGATCAATCTTGGCCTTGGAACCCCATTGCCTCACCAAAATCTTCAAATAAGAATACAAAGGCAATAAGAGTACATGAGATGAACTTGGAATAAGTTACCCTCTCATCGGAGTGCAGTGGAAGTCTTTCATGGTCCAAGTCCACCTTTTCCCTTTCAAACCTCCTTTGAGACTAAATTAAGAAAACTCAAGCAAATGGTTAGTCTCAAAGGGTCAAGTTGTAGCACAACTCCCCCTAAATATGTGCATCACTTGCAAAAGGACTTGTGAGGTCCGGGGAGTGTTTGTACAACTTGAGCACCACAAGTAAACAACAAAATGCATAAGGAACATGATCAAAGGCATAAACACATGTATGCTATAAATCAATCCAAGTTCCGTGAATCTAAGACATTTAGCTCACTACGCAGCCTGCAAAAGGTCTTCTAATCTAGAGGCTTGGTAAAGATATCGGCTAGCTGGTTCTCGGTGCTAACATAAAACACTTCGATATCTCCCTTTTGCTGGTGGTCTCTCAAAAAGTGATGCTGGATGTCAATGTGCTTTGTGCGGCTGTGCTCAACAGGATTTTCCGCTATGAGGATAGCACTCTCATTGTCACATAGGAGTGGGACTTTGCTCAGATTGTAGCCAAAGTCCCGGAGGGTTTGCCTCATCCAAAGTAGTTGCGCGCAACACTGTCCTGCGGCAACATACTCGGCCTCAGCGGTGGATAGGGCAACGGAAGTTTGTTTCTTAGAATTCCATGACACCAGGGACCTTCCTAAGAATTGGCACGTCCCCGATGTACTCTTCCTATCGACCTTACATCCAGCATAGTCGGAGTCTGAATATCCAATCAAGTCAAAGTTAGACCCCTTTGGATACCAGATCCCGAAGCAAGGCGTAGCGACTAAATATCTAAGAATTCGCTTCACGGCCACTAAGTGATACTCCCTTGGATCAGATTGAAATCTAGCACACATGCATACGCTTAGCATAATGTCTGGTCTACTAGCACATAAATAAAGTAAAGACCCTATCATGGACCGGTATGCCTTTTGATCAACGGACTTACCTCCTTTGTTGAGGTCGGTGTGTCCGTCGGTTCCCATCGGAGTCTTTGCGGGCTTGGCGTCCTTCATCCCAAACCACTTTAGCAAGTCTTGCGTGTACTTCGTTTGGGAGATGAAGGTGCCATCCTTGAGTTGCTTCACTTGGAACCCAAGGAAGTAGTTCAACTCGCCCATCATCGACATCTCGAATTTCTGCGTCATCACCCTGCTAAACTCTTCACAAGACTTTTGATTAGTAGAACCAAATATTATGTCATCGACATAAATTTGGCACACAAAAAGATCACCATCGCAAGTCTTAGTAAAAAGAGTTGGATCGGCTTTCCCAACCTTGAAAGCATTAGCAATTAAAAAGTCTCTAAGGCATTCATACCATGCTCTTGGGGCTTGCTTAAGTCCATAGAGCGCCTTAGAGAGCTTACACACGTGGTCGGGGTACCGTTCATCCTCGAAGCTAGGGGGTTGCTCCACGTACACCTCCTCCTTGATCGACCCGTTGAGGAAAGCGCTCTTCACATCCATTTGGAACAACCTGAAAGAATGGTGAGCGGCATATGCTAGCAATATACGAATTGATTCTAGCCTAGCCACAGGAGCGAAAGTCTCCTCAAAGTCCAAACCTGCGACTTGGGCATAACCTTTTGCCACAAGTCGAGCCTTGTTCCTCGTCACCACCCCATGCTCATCCTGTTTGTTGCGGAACACCCACTTGGTTCCCACAATGTTTTGCTTGGGACGAGGCACCAGTGTCCAAACTTCATTCCTCTTGAAATTATTGAGCTCTTCCTGCATGGCCAACACCCAGTCCAGATCTAGCAAGGCCTCTTCTACCCTGAAAGGCTCAATAGAAGAGACTAAAGAGTAATGCTCACAAAAATTCACCAATCTAGAGCGAGTAGTTTCTCCCTTGCTAATATCACCCAAAATTTGGTCGACGGGATGATTCCTTTGAATCGTCGCTCGAACTTGGGTTGGAGGTGCCTGAGGTGCTTCTTCCTCTTCAACTTGGACATCCTGTGCTCCCCCTTGATCACACGCCTCCACTTGAGGTACCTATTCGTCATCTTGGGTTGGGGGATTCACCATCGTTGAGGAAGAAGGTTGATCTTGCTCTTTTTGTTCCTGAGGCCGCACATCTCCAATCGCCATGGTGCGTATCGCGGCCGTTGGAACGTCTTCTTCATCTACATCATCAAGATCAACAACTTGCTCTTTCGGAGAGCCATTAGTCTCATCAAATACAACGTCGCTAGAGACTTCAACCAAACCCGATGATTTGTTGAAGACTCTATACGCCTTTGTATTTGAGTCATAACCTAACAAAAACCCTTCTACAGCTTTAGGAGCAAATTTGGAATTCCTACCCTTCTTCACTAGAATGTAGCATTTACTCCCAAAAACTCGGAAATATGAAACATTGGGTTTGTTACCGGTTAGAAGTTCATACGAAGTCTTTTTGAGGAGGCGATGAAGATACACCCGGTTGATGGCATGACAAGCCGTGTTCACGGCTTCCGACCAAAAGCACTCGGGAGTCTTGAACTCTCCAAGCATCGTCCTCGCCATATCGATGAGCGACCTGTTCTTCCTCTCTACCACACCATTTTGCTGTGGTGTGTAGGGAGCGGAGAACTCGTGCTTGATCCCTTCCTCCTCAAGATAATCCTCCACTTGAAGGTTCTTGAACTCGGACCCGTTGTCGCTCCTTATCTTTTTCACCTTGAGCTCAAACTCATTTTGAGCTCTCCTTAGGAAGCGCTTGAGGGTCCCTTGGGTTTCAGTTTTATCCTGCAAAAAGAATACCCAAGTGAAGCGGGAAAAATCATCAACTATAACAAGACCATACTTACTTCCTCCTATACTTAGATAAGTCCGAAGAGGTCCATATGAAGCATCTCCAAAGGTCTTGATGTGGTCATCACATTTTTGGTGTGATGAGAGCTTCCCACCTGTTTGCCTGCTTGACAAGCTGCACAAGGTCTATCTTTTTCGAAATGCACATTAGTTAGACCTATCACGTGTTCTCCCTTTAGAAGCTTGTGAAGGTTCTTCATCCCCACATGTGCTAAACGGCGATGCCACAGCCAGCCCATGCAAGTCTTAGCAATTAAGCATGCATCTAGACCGGCCTCCTCTTTTGCAAAATCAACTAAATAAAGTTTGTCGTCTAGTACACCCTTAAAAACTAGTGAACCATCACACCTTCTAAAGACAGACACATCTACATTTGTGAATAAACAATTATATCCCATTTTACAAAGTTGACTAACGAATAACAGATTATATCTAAGTGACTCAACTAAAAACACATTAGAAATAGAGTGCTCGGATGAAATAGCAATCTTCCCTGACCCTTTTACCTTGCCTTGGTTCCCATCACCGAATATGATTGAATCTTGGGAATCCTTGTTCTTGACGTAGGAGGTGAACATCTTCTTCTCTCTGTCATGTGGTTTGTGCATCCGCTGTCGATAATCCAGCTTGAACCCCCGGATGCATAAACCTGCAAGGCAAATTTAGGCTTGGGTCTTAGGTACCCAACTCTTGTTGGGTCCTACAAGGTTAGTCACAATGGTCTTAGGGACCCAAATGCAAGTTTTATCTCCCTTGCATCTTGCCCCTAATTTCCTAGCAATTACCTTCTTATCCTTTCTACAAATGGTGAATGAAGCATTGCAAGCATGATATATTGTTGAAGGTTCATTAATTTTCCTAGGAACATTAACAATATTTCTCCTAGGCATATGATGAACAACATTTCTCCTAGACATATCTCTACCATGCATATAGGAAGAACTAGAAGCAAACATGGCATGAGAATCAAAAGCATCATAACTTCTATAGGCATTCCTAGAATGTCTCCTATCATGATACATGAAAGCATGGTTCTTTTTAGCACTACTAGCCATAGGGGCCTTCCCTTTCTCCTTGGCAGGGATGGGAGCCTTATGGCTTGTTAAGTTCTTGGCTTCCCTCTTGAAGCCAAGTCCATCCTTAATTGAGGGGTGTCTACCAATCGTGTAGGCATCCCTTGCAAATTTTAACTTATCAAATTCACTCTTGCTAGTCTTAAGTTGGGCATTAAGACTAGCTAGTTCATCATTTAACTTTGCAATAGACACTAGGTGTTCACTACAAGCATCAACATTAAAATCTTTACACCTAGTGCAAATCACAACATGTTCTACACAAGAGTTAGATCTATTTGCTACTTCTAGTTTAGCATTTAAATCATTGTTAACAACTTTTAAACTAGAAATTGTCTCATGGCAAGTAGATAGTTCACAAGAAAGCATTTCATTCCTCTTGATTTCTAAAGCAAGGGATTTTTGAGCCTCTACAAACTTATCATGTTCTTCATATAAAAGATCCTCTTGCTTCTCTAATAATCTATTCTTATCATTCAAGGCATCAATTAATTCGTTAATCTTATTAACCTTGGTTCTATCTAGACCCTTGAATAAACAAGAATAATCTATTTCATCATCATCACTAGACTCATCCTCACTTGAAGAAGTATAAGTAGTATTGTCTCGAGTACATACCTTCTTCTCCTTCGCCATGAGGCATGTGTGACGCTCGTTGGGGAAGAGGGATGACTTGTTGAAGGCGGTGGCGGCAAGTCCTTCATTGTCGGAGTCGGATGACGAACAATCCGAGTCCCACTCCTTGCCAAGGTGTGCCTCGCCCTTAGCCTTCTTGTATGCCTTCTTCTTCTCCCTCTTGTTCCCTTGTTCCTGGTCACTATCATTATCGGGACAGTTAGCGATAAAATGACCAATCTTACCACATTTGAAGCATGAGCGCTTCCACTTCGTCTTGGTCTTGCTTGGCTGCCCCTTGTGACCCTTTAGCGTCGTCTTGAAGCGCTTGATGATGAGGGCCATCTCTTCATCATTGAGCCCTGCCGCCTAAACTTGCGCCACCTTGCTAGGTAGCGCCTCCTTGCTCCTCGTTGCCTTGAGAGCAACGGGTTGAGGCTCATTGATTGGACCATTCAACGCGTCGTCCACGTATCTCGCCTCCTTGATCATCATTCGCCCGCTTACGAACTTTCCAAGAACTTCTTTGGGCAACATCTTGGTGTACCTAGGATTTTCACGAATATTGTTCACCAGATGTGGATCAAGTACAGTAAAAGACCTTAGCATTAGGCGAACGACGTCGTGGTCCGTCCAACGCGTGCTTCCGTAGCTCCTTATCTTGTTGATGAGGGTCTTGAGCCGGTTGTATGTTTGGGTTGGCTCCTCTCCCCTTATCATTGCGAATCTTCCAAGCTCGCCCTCCACCAACTCCATTTTGGTGAGCATGGTGACGTCGTTCCCCTCATGTGAGATCCTGAGGGTGTCCCAGATCTGCTTGGCATTGTCCAAGCCGCTCACCTTATTGTACTCTTCCCTGCACAAAGATGCTAAAAGGATAGTAGTAGCTTGTGCATTTTTATGGATTTGTTCATTTATAAACATGGGACTATCTGAGCTATCAAATTTCATTCCACTCTCTGCAATCTCCCATATGCTTGGATGGAGAGAGAACAAGTGACTACGCATTTTGTGACTCCAAAATCTGTAGTCCTCCCCATCAAATTGTGGAGGTTTGCCAAGAGGAATGGAAAGCAAATGTGTATTTGAGCTATGCGGAATACGCGAATAATCGAAAGAGAAGTTTGAGTTAACCGTCTTTCTTTTGTCGTAGTCGTTGTCGTCATTGTCCTTTTGGGAAGAAGTGGACTCGTCGCTGTCGTCGTAGTAGACGATCTCCTTGATGCGTCTTGTCTTCTTCTTCTTCCCGTCTTTTCGTTTGTGGCCCGAGCCCGAGTCGGTAGGCTTGTTATCCTTTGGCTCGTTGACGAAGGACTCCTTCTCTTTATCATTGATCACAATTCCCTTCCCCTTAGGATCCATCTCTTCGGGCGATTAGTCCCTTTCTTGAAGAGAACGGCTCTGATACCAATTGAGAGCACCTAGAGGGGGGTGAATAGGTGATCCTGTAAAAACTTGAGACTTAATGGCACAAAAACTTGGTTAAGCATTAGCACAATAATGCCAAGTGGCTAGAGAGGAGTCTTAACAACACACAATAACCACAAGAGATCAACACAGAGATGGCACAGTGGTTTATCCCGTGGTTCGGCCAAGACCAACGCTTGCCTACTCCACGTTGTGGCGTCCCAACGGACGAGGGTTGCAATCAACCCCTCTCAAGTGGTCCAAAGACCCACTTGAATACCACGGTGTTTTGCTTAGCTTTACTATATCCCGCTTGCGAGGAATCTCCACAACTTGGAGTCTCTCGCCCTTACAAAGATGTTCACAAAGAAGTGCGGAGTAAGGGAGGGATGAGCAACTCACACAAGACACAAAGATCACAGCAAATACGCACACACAAGACCCAGACTTGAGCTCAAGAGACTATCACGAGTTTCTCACTAGAACGGAGCTCAAATCACTAAGAATGTCGAACAAGTGCGCAAGGACGAAGTGTGAGTGATCAATTATGCTCAAAAAATGCTTGGATGTCTTCTCCATGCGCCAAGGGGTCCCTTTTATAGCCCTAAGGCAGCTAGGAGCCGTTGAGAGCATTGTAGGAAGGCAAATCTTGCCTTCTGTCGCCTGGCGCACCGGACAGTCCGGTGCACCACCGGACACTGTCCGGTGCGAATTTGTTTCCTTATTTGGCGAAGCCAACCGTTGGAGATTCAGAGCCGTTGGCGCACCGGACACTGTCCGGTGCACACCGGACAGTCCGGTGCTCCAATGTGACCGTTGGCTCGGCCACACGTCACGCGCGGAATCCTCGGCCGACCGTTGCCCCGGCTGACCGTTGGCTCACCGGACAGTCCGGTGCCTCACCGGACAGTCCGGTGAATTATAGTCGTACGCCGTTGATGGCTTCCCGAGACCGACGACTTCGCCTGTGAACGGCTCACCGAACAGTCCGGTGCTCCACCGAACAGTCCGGTGATTTATACCGTACACCGCCGTCGAAGTCCCGAGAGCAGCAAGTTCGCCAGAGCCAGCCTGGCGCACCGGACACTGTCCGGTGCACCACCGGACAGTCCGGTGCACCCAGACTGCGCGGACTTTGGCTGAACAAAGCCATCTCTTTTCCAATTCGATTTCTCCTGTTTCCAGCACTTAGACATAATACATTAGTCCATAAAACAATGTACTAAGTCTAGAAACATACCTTTTGACTTGATTTGCACTTTGTCCACCACTTTGCATAGATTAACACAAAAGCACTTGTGTTGGCACTCAATCACCAAAATACTTAGAAATGGCCCAAGGGCACATTTCCCTTTCACATTCTCATGCGGTGCATCACCCAGGAGGAGGACCGTGAGCTGCTCAAGGAGATCCATGGAGGGGAGTGCGGAAGTCATTCTTCATCCCGCACACTGGTCGGTAAGGCCTTCCGGCATGGCTTTTACTAGCCAACCGCCCTCCAGGATGCGACCGAGCTAGTAAAGTCCTGTGAAGCGTGCCAGTTCCACACAAAGCAGATACACACACCGGCTTAGGCTCTGCAAATGATTCCGCCCTCCTGGCCATTCGCCGTATGGAGGGTGGATATCCTGGGACCATTTCACAGGGCCGTCGGCGGGTACCGGTACCTCTTTGTCGCCATCGACAAGTTCACCCAGTAGCCAGAGGCCACCCCTGTGGTCAACATCACCCAGGGTGCTGCTGTCGCCTTCCTCAAGTCGATCGTCTATAGATTTGGGGTCCCAAGCCGTATCATTACGGACAACGGGACCCAGTTTACAAGTCGGATCTTCTAGGAGTACTACGAGGGTATCGGTGCCCAGCTCTGCTTCACATTCGTGGCTCATCCTAGGAGCAACGACCAGGTGGAGAGGGCAAACACAGAGATCCTCAGGGGACTCAAGACGCGCACCCATGACTGCTTGAAGAAGCATGGTGCAAATGGGTCAGTGAGCTGCTGTCCGAGCTATGGGGGAACCAGACCACACCCAGCCGAGCTACCGGGGAGACCCCATTCTTCCTGGTCTACGGGGCCAAAGCTTGCCTTCCCTCGAAAATCATTATGGGCTCCCCACGGGTCCAGTCGTTTGATGAATCTACGTAGGAACAACTACGGCGTGAGGACGTGGACTTCATCGACGAGCACAGGTGGCGAGTAGCAATCCGAAATGCACAGTACAACCAGGCGCTCAGGCGCTACCACCAATGGTTCATGCATAGTAGGGAGCTCGAGGTCGGGGACCTGGTCCTAAGGCGAGTACTGAACCGAGAAGGGCTCCACAAACTCTCCCCCAGCTGAGAGGGACCCTTCAAGGTGATGGAAATATGCCGCCCCGGGTGCGTCCGCCTTGCCACAACTGATGGAGTACCTCTTCCCAATCCTTGGAATATAGAGCATCTCCGTAAGTTTTTCCCATAAAAGCAGAGCTGGGGGATTCAGTTTTCTTCCTTTGTAACTAGGTAGCGCATATATGTACGCTAGCCCGGTGAGGTCCGCCCTCAAAAACCTAGTCTGTTGGCCTACGCTCATGTATATCCAGTTATAAGGAAGGGGTTCGCCCCAAAGATTTGTTTTTCTGGTGATTCTATTCTGCTTCAATTTACAGCCATTATTTTTTATCTTACCCACCCATACAATTTCCCACCCATGCTGGTATAATGACACCCGGATTGAGTAACCAGGCTTGCAGTTCAGGACCCCTCCGCAAGGGGGGTCCGGCAGCCTGGGGCCAGTTTTAGAGAACGGGTACTTGTCTCCTAGGGCAGTCTAGAGCCGTGTGGCTGCTTAGCTTGGTTCCGTACCCTAAGCCTACACGCTCCACCAATCTGTGACGGGTATCCTAGTATCTGGAACTATAGCCCTGTGGGTCCGACAGCCTGGGGTCCAGTTCTCAAGAATGGACACTTGTCTCCTGGGGTGGTCCGGAGCTGTGTAGCTACTTAGCCTGGTCCGTACCCTAAGCCTACACGCTACACCACTCTGCGATGGGTGCCCTAGTATTTGGAGCTATGTTCCAGGGGGTCCGGACACACGGATTGGCTTCCCAGACTAAGTCATGCAGGTCCCTGTTGCATGATTCAAAGGGTGGAAGATACCGGCTGGTGGATCCTATGGGTGCACTACTAAAACTGTCTAGCTAAAGCTATGTACAGGAGCAGGTCCCAGTCGAGGCTACCTCCTGGGGGCCGGGTCACCAATTCTTTCTAAGGTATGCTGGTAGCCAGCCTCAACACGTCGAGCCTACCTCCCAGGGGGTCAGGTACCGGATAGAAGTTGGCGACGCACACAGCAGAGGCAAAAAGCATACAAATAAGTGCTAATACTGGCTGATAGATAATATTCAAGAGTATCTTACAGAACCAAAAAGTATTACAATGCTGCTTCCCAGCGGGACCCTTCCACTCTCTCTGCAGATCTAACTACTCATCATCGGTGGGGTCCCGCTGGAAGCGCTCGGCTACCACCTCAACAGTATCTTGAATGGCCTCCCGGGCGGCTTCTTCAAGGTCGGCCACCGGACCTGCGATCACTGGCTCTAGGGAGATGGCCAGGTCGTGGCTCTGGAAACACGTCAGGATGTATTCTATCACCGCCCGACAGAGCCTACCGCCTTCAGCCTCTAGGCGGGCGCCCAGAATCTGGTCCAAGCGACGGAGGCGGTCCGCGGCGGAGTCCAACACCGGGAGCGCGTCGGAGATGGTCGCCGGTGGCTCCAACACCGGGATGGGGCAGTGCCGTGCTTGCCTCGTCGGCCCAGGCGGCGATGCGCTGGACCCCGGCGCGCTGCTCTGCCCGGAGGTCTTCGAGTGTCTTCTTCATTGCCTCCACCGCCTGGGGGCCCGGGGCCGCCTGCGCCGCCTAAAACCAGTGGACCTGCTCCTCTAGTGTCCGCTCTTTCTCCTCCAATTGCTTCTCATTCTCCTCTGCCTCGAGCTCATGCTTGGCCAACAACTTGTTCTGCCTTTCACACATCTCCTCCCTGAAGGCGAGGTCCTTCTCTTGCCAGGCGAGATCAGTCGCCCGCTTCTCCAGGGAGGCATCCTTCGCCTTGAGGTTCTCCTCGGCAAGAGCAATGTTGCTGGCCTTGTCGTCGAGCTCCTGCTGCAGCTTTTGCAGACTCGCCACAGCCACGGTCTGCTCGACCCGCTGCTCCTCCAGCATTACATTATAGGCACTTAGCTCTTCCTGGAGCGTCGTGATGACATCCTCCCTCTGGTTTAGGTGCTCCTCCTTCTTGGCCAGCCTCTTCTCCTTCCGGCTCGCCTCCAGCTCTCGGTTGAACACCCTTTGGAGGTCCCGCTTGTAGTCCTCGCGGGTCCGCGCCAGCTCGGACCGCTCGAAGGCAAACCGGTGGGACACCGCCTTGGTGCGCTCCTCCAGCTGGGTGCTCCAATCACCGAGGCGCTGGCGCTCAGCCTAGAGTGCCTCTCATTCCCGCCGGATTGCCGCCTCGGTCTCTTGGAGGGCCTGATGTGCACGAGACAGCACCCGGGGGAGGGGAACCGGCGCTGCCTCCGACTTGGCGCCAGATCAGAGCCGCCGCCCAAGGACCACCTCCGGCTCTTCCAGAATGGGCGGTGGGGTAGAGCTGGACGTGCCCCCGCGTCACCCCCCATGGTAGGAGCGGGCGCAGTGGGGACCTCCTCGGCCGCTGCCGACAGTGTACTTGACGGCGTCGCCGTCGTTGAGGCCACGGTAGCCGCCGACGGATCGCCGGCAACACTCCCAGCAGATGCCTGCTGCTAGGAGCCAGACCCGCCGGCTAGCATGGTGTCCGGCGGGGGAGGAGCGCCCTTGGAAGCGGAGGGGGAGGAGGCCCTGACAAGCAAAGGATGGGTCAAGACCTGTCGACATAATAACTACACTCGCGAAAATAAGGATGGGGCTAAACTTACTTGGGGCCCTAGACCTTCCAGCGACCCTGGAAGCGGGACGCCCGCTGCTGCTGCTGCTGCCCCTGCTGTTGTTGTTGTTGCTGCTGCCCCTTAGGTGGCGGCGGTGGGTCTGATGGTGGTGGCGGTGGTGGCGGATCCGACGGTGGTGGTGGCGGAGGGCTCACGTCCCTCTGCGTGCCCTGGGCCTGGGGGCCGGCCTCCTCAGTCCCACCAGCTGTCTTCTGACGCTTCTAGGGCGGATCCGAACCAAGGGGCGAGTCCACGACAAGCGATCCATCTGCGTGACGCAGCTGGCATTGCCTCTCTGCCTCCGACCCCCCGGTGTTACCCTGGGCGGAGGAGCCGCTTGCAGCCCCTTTGCCCTTGTCCAAGGGGCCGGGGGCCGTAGGGGGTATTTTGGAGCCCGCACCAGCAGACTGGGAACCTCCGGCCGGTACACCGGGGATCTGGATCTCGCGGTGGGGGTCCCGGCCGCCGGTCTGGCGAACCGCCATGCTGCTCTCGTCGAGGGTCGGCAGCCAGTCCAAGATCGCCGCCCGCAATCCTGAGTCGTCGCAGGGCGGAGGGATGCCCTGGGGAGGGATTAGCGTTTCAGGGATGAAGGACTCACCAGTGATCCCCTTCACCAGGAGTTCTAGTTCCTCCTAGGACAGGTCAGTGCCTGACCCACGCTAGATCCGGCTGAGGTCATTCGGGCCGGTGAACCAGCAGCTCAGTCGCGCCCTCCTCTGCAGAGGCACGATCCGGCGCTTCAAGAAGTCGCCGACCACGTGCATTGACGTCAAGCCACCGGTTGCCAGGGCCTTGATCCAATCCAGTACAGGCTCGAACTCTGGCGCCAGCAGCGGCTTGGCCCTCCATTGCTTTCGGTCGAGCCACGGCCCGTCGCTCGGCAGCGCGAGGCGGTCGTGGGCCTCGGTGCTGGCGATCACCCAGTCGGCACGCCAGTTTTCCCACCTCGCGCCAGCAAGGGAGGAGATGTAGGCACCAGCTGAGTCCACCCTTATCTAGAAATAGTAGGCGCCTAGGTGGTCCTTTGCCTTCCCCGACCTCACCAGCACAAAGAAATGGCGGAAGAGGGTGGTGCAGGGCGCCACCCCCACGAACATCTCACACAGGTGGGCGAAGATGGCCGTCTGGAGGATGGAGTGCGGGGTGAGGTGCTGAAGTTGGAGGCCGAGCTCCTCTAGCAGTAGGAAGAATGGCGAAATCGGCAGCGCCAACCCGCAAGAGAGGTAAGAGACGAAGAGCATGAACTCCCCGGCGGCGAGATTACCGAGGGGGGAGGCGCCGGTCCGGATCCTACCGGTGAAAGCCGGCGCACACCATCCGAGCAGGTTGCGCACCATGTTGAGTGCCCTCTTGGACTGGAAACGCTCGGGATGAACCAGCGCGGCCATGGCGACTGCGGTGGCGAAAAGCTGAAGAGTGTGAATGTGAAGGGGCGCAGAGGGCTCGGAGGCGAAAGGGCGCAGCGGTTGGAATGCGAAGGCATAACTTCTGCCCACAGAAAGAATCCATTTTCTAGGAAGACTCCCCCGCTTGCGCCCTGGAGAATCCCGTCTGACGCGCACCTAGTGCCCAAGCAACCTAGTCGCTGACATGGGGGCCTGGGCCCACAAGTCATGCAGCGGATGTGTCGGTCTCCAAGTGTAGAAAAGGCGAACCGCCGTGCGAGGAACCGCCACGCACGATCGTGTACCGCCTCGGGGCTGCTGCGGAGGGATATTTACCACGACTGCGGCAACAAGGTGCCCCACACGTGGCCCGGTGGAACCGCTAGATGTGGGGCCGTGGGTCAGTTAGCCGCGGGGACAGATGTGGCAGTCAATGTGACCGAGGCAGACTGACAGCGCATGCGTCACCAGATGCGCCGAGTTAATGCGGCACACGCTAAGGTGGCGCCCCAGTCACCAGTCGTGCCATGTTGATGCAAAGTACAAGTTTTGGCCCCACATGTAGGCTCGCATCCTCCCCTGAGGTGGGCCCGGGGGCCACTGTCGGTACCCCCGAACAGGGGTACCCCCTACTACTATATCAAGACATAGTGCCCACGTGGCTATCTCTTAGCCGCGCAGCAATAATGCCGTGATCGGGGCCAGACCATGACTCGGCCCAGTCGCGGACCGCTACTCAGGGCCCACAGCAGCGCCCGACCGCACCACATGGGCGGGTCCGGAGCCACCACGTGTCCAGGAAAGAAGGAATGCTCCAGGACATCAATAGTAAGTCCGGACCCCCATGGGAGAGCGTCGGACCTTTGGGTATGCGGCTGGGACCCCTAGGGGAGGTCCGGGACCACCACGTGTGCAGGCTGGGTCCTTAGGATGGAGTCCGGAATTCCAAGGCAAGAAAAACTTAAGCCCTGGTCAAGGACCAGGCTAGGTCCGATGCTGACACGTGTCCAGATCCTGTCCTGTACGCTTCTTCTCCCTGCCCAGGCGGAGACCCGATGCCGCCACGTGGCCCACGGCCCATGACGTAAGCCAACGGGCGGAGCCTGACGTATGGCCTCTACGCCGTGGGCCGCACCGCGGGCTACGCCGCAAGCTATGCTACCACAGCATTAAATGCGGATAGGGCGCACCGCCTGTCCATCCCGCTGGCAGGCGATGTGCCGCCTCGGTATTTAATGAGCCCTCTCTCTATTCCTCTGGCGGACAGCGATCAGGCCATCCTGTAGGCGGCGAACCTGTCCAATCTATTGGCAGGTGGCATGCCCATACTGCCGCATGTTCTGCACTCATGATGGCTTGCGCGTTACTGAGGAAGCAACCGCGAGAAGTCAATACTGTAAGTGCTACGGACATTACTACACTCGGAGATCGTCCAGACGTTGCAGGCGTTAGTTATTTCCCTCTAGTTTGCCCCTGGGCCCACATGTCAGGGCCCAGTGCCCTTGTACGTGCCCCCCTTAGTCTATAAAAGGGAGGGCACATGGCGTTACAAGGCAGATCCACACAGGCCAACTTAGATTCTCAGCTCTCAAGCTCTCACAGCAATACAACACACAGTGGACTAGGGTATTACGCTCCGGCGGCCCAAACCACTCTAAATCTTTGTATTCTTGTGTGTTCATCCCCCAATCTCGTAACAGGCAAAACACTTAGGCCCCTCCTCATCTTAGGATTTAGGGCAGGTGCATTCCGCCAACCGGCCGGAGATTTCCTCTCCGATAAAGACCAAATTGTTTTTCTTATGATTTGACATATTTGGATCATTCCTTGCCACCACTTGGTTTGTTTTTGCAAATCAGATTCTTTTTCCTATCTCTAAGTCAAACATGCTTGTTTGGGAAAATCGAGATATATTCCAAGAGAAAAAATCATCAAGTGCCAAAAACTCCCCTTTTTCCCATAATCAAAATTCTCCCCCATAAGAGACCAAATTTTGCAATAAGAGTATTTTGGACAAATCAAAAGTTCTAACTCTATTGTTTTCAAAATTCACAAGTGGTAGCTGATCCATTTGCTTTGGCCTTAATTTCTCCCCCTTTGGCATTAAGCACCAAAACGGGATCATTTTTGGCCCTTTAACCCCATTGCCTCACCAAAAAATGTCAATAAAGAGCAAAAAGGCAATGGAAACACAAGCATGAACTTGGAGTTAAGTACACTAATACCGGAGTGCAGTGGAAGTCTTTTCATCGTCCAAGTTCACTTTTCCCTTTCAATGCACCTTTGAGACTACATCAAGTGTACTCAAACAAACAGGTTAGTCTCAAAGGGTCAAGTTGTAGCACATCTCCCCCTTAATATTGCATCATTTGCATATGGACTTGTGAGGTCCGGGGATCACTTGTAAAACTTGAGCACCATAAATAACAATAATTGATTTGAAATGCACAAAGGAACATGATCAAAGGCATAAAACACATGTATGCTATAGATCAATCCAAGTTACGTGAATCTAAGACATTTATCTCACTACGCAATCTGCAAAACCTTTTCTCATCTAAAGGCTTAGTGAAGATATCAGCTAGCTAGTTCTCGGTGTTAATATGGTACACCTCGATATCTCCCTTTTGCTGGTGGTCTCTCAGGAAGTGATGCCGGATGTCTATGTGCTTAGTGCGGCTGTGTTCAACAGGATTATCTGCCATGCGAATTGCACTCTCATTGTCACATAGGAGTGGGACTTTGCTCAGATTGTAGCCAAAGTTCTGGAGGGCTTGCCTCATCCAAAGTAGTTGCGCGCAACACTGTCCTGCGGCAACATACTCGCCTCAGCGGTGGATAGGGCAACGGATGTCTATTTCTTTGAACTCCAGGACACCATGGACCTTCCTAGAAATTGGCACGTCCCCGATGTGCTCTTCCTATCAACCTTGCACCCGACATAATCAGAGTCTGAGTATCCAATCAAGTCAAAGGTAGACCCCTTTGGATACCAGATCTCGAAGCAAGGCGTAGAAACTAAATATCTAAGAATTCGCTTAACGGCCACAAGGTGACATTCCTTGGGGTTGGATTGATATCTAGCACACATGCATACACTAAGCATAATGTAACACCCCAGGTGTTTATATTCTGCTCGACAACGAGTACGGATTTAAGCATGCAATATCAGTGGATAAAACGGATTTTAAATTTCAATCATCTTCGCTTATCGCGATTTTAATATCGCATCTATTTCGCCTGTCGCGAGTTCGACTTTGTTTGTCCGGGCTCGTCCTAAATTCTCGTGTTGTTCGGAACATATTTGTTCTGAAAATCGGTGCGTCCGGTGATTATTTAAAATTCATCGCTCGCTCAAATATGAATTCGAAAGTCCGAACTCACTCGGATGGTTTTATCCCGGATAAATTAATTTGAACTCGACAACTAAAATTGTTCGGGGCAAAATAATTTGTATCGTGCGTCGTTTGAGCGAAATCGTGCGCGCGAATATGATTCAATTTATTCGTCCGCACGCTGTTTGATGACGAAATCACGTATACATTAACGGCTCTGGTTTCGGCTAATTTCGGTCGAATCATGCAGAGCAGATTAAAATAGCGAAGCCAAACTCGTGTCGATCTGGTCCGTTTACATCGTGGCCAGAATAGTCACGAAAATTATCTAAACGAATTTTAGTCAGAATCGTAAACCTTGGATGTTCCGTTTTGGGATCCGAGGAAATAATGTGCGTAGTCAATTGCCGTATCACACATTAAATGTTCGGGACGAAAGCAGATGAGTTTATCCGACTTCGAAAGATCTGCGATTTCCGTTATCAAAAAAAGAAGAAAAAAAGAAATATCCTGTCTTCTCTATCCTCTCATCGCTCTCCCCTGCCGATTATCGTTGCCGTGTGTGCCTATTCTTATCCAGCCGCCGCCTGGGGTTCTTCAAGAAAATCCGGCCGCCGCTGCTGAAGATTTTTCTACGCGCGCGCGCTCCTATCCTCAGTCGCCGCTCAAGCCGCCGCCCTGGATTCCTACAAATCCCACCGAAGTTCCGCTCGATGTTCCCCTCCCCTGTCATGAGCTCGCGAGGTTCCCTAGCGTGCAGGCTTCTTCTCCACCGCGCGACTCTGCTCGTCGTTGAGCTTCTCCTAGCCCCTGCTCCCCACGCGCGCTGCCGGAGCTCGCTCCTGCGCAGCCAAGGCGCGTCCTCGCTCCCTTTCCCCTGCTCGCCGGTCACGCTCGCCTGCTTCCCTACCGGTGGCGCCCAGCCGGATCTCCTCCACCGCGCTCCTCTACTGCCTGCTCACCCCTGACCTCCTATGGATGCGTGCTCTGTTCGCCCAGGTCCCGCGGTGAGCTCGCCCCTTTGCTCGCCGGCCGGATCTCTAGCGTCGGTCACCCTCCATGCTCAGCGCCCGGGGTCTTCTCCCTCCCACTCGCCCGGCTTCAAGTTGCCTGCGTGCACCCTCTGCTCCACTACGTTGTTGCCTTGCTCAAGTTAGTTCTGATGGACGTTGATTGGGCGCAGGCTCGACCGTGCCCTGCATCTCCCTTGGGCGAGCACCCGAGGTCCATCCATGGTTGAGCGCTCCCTTCTTGCGTCTTCATCCTCTGCTCACCTCCCTCAAGCACGCGCGCAAGGCCATCTTCCCTGTGTCCAGCCATTTCATCCCCCAGCTCCCTTTCCATGCCTGGCTTTCTCTGCTTGGCCTTGCCCTCGATTTCTTCCTCACGCGACTTGCCGAAGCCCCTTTCCATGGCACGTGCCCATCTCCCTGCTCGTGCCTCTGGCCATCTGCAGCTCGCCGGAGCTCGCCCAGCCCGGCCGAATCAACTGCAGACTCCATCCATGGCGTGCTACCTGCTCCAGCCCGGTCGTCCCTCGCTGCGTGTCTTCGCCGTCGGGCTAGCTGTCCCAGCTCCACTCGACGCCCCTCGGCTCGCTGGATTTCCATGCCCCGACCTCGCCCCGGTTCCTCGCCTCACCCATGGTCGAGCGGTTATTTTCCCCAACACGTTCCTGCTCGACGCTCGCCTCCCTGTGCTCCCTGTTCCAAGTCGCCGTCGCGGCTCCTATGGCGCTCGGCCATCTCTGCGCCCGTCCATGGCGGTTCCCTGCGCGCCTGAGTTCTACTCGGTTCCGTTTGCTGTGCCCCTGCGCTCGTGGCGGTGCTCCAGCTCGGATTCAGTCCTGCGTGCAGCCGCTTTTCATCTCCCTGCTCAGCTCGCCGCGCCGAACTGGCCAGCGCCGCGCGCCTGGCTCGGCCGTCTCTAGCTCGCCTTGCTCCCTACTGCTCGCCCGGTCGAGCTCCCTGACCGCCGCGCCATGCATTTTCCAGCGCGCGCGTGTCTCCTTGTGCACACGTCACCGTCGAGTTCTCTGGTGTTTGCGTGCCATGAAGTTCCTCTAGCGCCGTGGCTTCCCAATTCCTTCTAGTCGTGCGCGCGAATTTTCTTCATCTGGTCTTAATTCCCGTCGCGCCGTCGACCTCGCCAAATGCGTTCGTCGTTTGGTCCTATGTCGATAGGCTCGTTGACTGTGTTCGCTACCGCGTGCGCTTGTTCCTAATGCGCATCACGCAGTAGTTGGGTCTCGCGCGCGTGGTTTTGAAGTTATGCGCGTTCGTCGTGCCGCGTCGTGTGCCGATATTCTCTCCCAGCAGACCTCGCTGTCAACCATGTTCAAGTAATTGTTTGGATCCTCGCATTCCGCCTATTCGATAAAACACCCACACCATAGACTGTCAACGTACTGCTTCCATATGCGGCTGTCTCTGTCACTTGCATCAGCTCGTCAGATCTACCGCTCTATATATGTCACCCTCCTATATCGTCGTCGAACCCGTCATCCCCTGCTCAACCCCCACCCCACCAGCTTGCCCCAAACACGATCTCGTCGTCGTTCCGCGTGTCAGCAAGAAATCCCAAGAATCGGGTGAAGACGAAGCCAGCAGCGTGATATTCACCAAGTGCGCGACAAAAAGCTCGGACATCCTACACGACTCAAGTTCAATTCGTCGAAATTATTCAGTCGAAGAAAAGATCTTCAGCAATTGATTATCAAAGAAAAGAAGATCCCTGGATGACGTCAACCGGAACCCGTAGTCGTGCTTGCGACTATCGCGTCGAATTAGTCAGGGTAAGTTGGTTCGTATTCCCGTTAACTAGGTCTATAAATAGAGTAAATAGAATTATTGGTCTCAATAAATATTATTAATTTAGCATGCCTATATTGTGATGATCGATTTAAATAAATCGGTAAAACAAGTAATTAAGATACATAGTTTAAAGAGCTAATAAAAAGCTAGGAATAAAAATAGATGTTCTAGTGTTATTATGTAAATTTGGTTAATGGATGTAGTCGATGCCCTGCTGTGATATCCATGGTGCTTAATGATTGGTTTTAAGTGTTTCATCCTTTTTAGTGTAGATTACTGTCGGGGACCATAATTAGGGGTACCCTCGAGACGCCTAATTCTCAGCTGGTAACCCCCATCAGCATAAAGCTGCAGAGGCCTGATGGGTTTGATTAAGTCAGGGATCAGTCCATACGAGCGACTCGATCACGCCACGCCCGAGCCTAGCCTCGGGCAAGGGCAGCCGACCCTGAGGTGTTTCCGTCTCGCCCGAGGCCCCCTTTTTTTACGGCAGACGCATCTCCGGCTCGCCCGAGGCCTTGCCTTCGTTAAGAAGCAACCCTGACTAAATCACCGCGCCGACCGACCAAGTCACTGGGGCATTTAACGCAAAGAGTGAGACTGACGGGCGGCCAGGCTTTGCCAAAGGCGCCATAGGAAGCTCCGCCCGACCCAAGGCTCGGACTCGGGCTAAGGCCCCGGAAGACGGCGAACTCCGCTCCGCCCGACCCAGGGCTCGGACTCGGGCTAAGGCCCCGGAAGACGGCGAACTCCGCTCCGCCCGACCCAGGGCTCGGACTCGGGCTAAGGCCCCGGAAGACGACGAACTCCGCTTTGCCCGACCCAGGGCTCGGACTCCGCCCTGGCCTCTGCCGAACGACCTCCGCCTCGCCCGACCCAGGAGCTCGGGCTCGGCCTCGGCCATGCAGGACAGACTCGACCTCGGCTTCGGAGGAGCCTCCACGTCGCCCGACCTAGGGCACAAGTCCGCCACGTCGACAGGAAGCGCCATCATCACCCTACCCCGAGCCGACTCGGGCCGCAGAAAACAGGACCGACGTCCCATCTGGCTAGCTCCGCCAGATAGGCAATGATGGCGCCCCGCTGGACCCATGACGACGGCGGTTCTCAGCTCCCTTACGGAAGCAGGGGGACGTCAGCAAGGGCCCAACCACTCCGACAGCTGTCCCCCCGCCAGGCTCCATTGCTTCTCCGACAGCCACGACGCCACACCAGCTGGGTGCCAAGATCTCTCCGGCTGCCACCTTGGCATGTACTTAGGGCACTAGCTCTCCCCCGCTAGACACGTAGCACCTTGCTACACCCCCATTTGTACACCTGGATCCTCTCCTTACGCCTATAAAAGGAAGGACCAGGGCCTTCTTAGTAAAGGTTGGCCTCGCGGGAACGAGGGCAGGGGCAGGCGCTCTCTTGGGGCCGCTCGCTCCCCTCACCCGCGTGGATGCTTGTAACCCCCTACTGCAAGCGCACCCGACCTGGGCGCGGGACGAACACGAAGGCCGCGGGATCTCCGCCTCCCTCACGACTCGGCTCCGGCCACCTCGCTCTTCCCCCCTTCGCGCTCGCCCACGCGCTCGACCCATCTGGGCTGGGGCACGCGGCACACTCACTCGTCGGCCTAGGGACCCCCCGGTCTCGAAACGCCGACAGTTGGCGCGCCAGGTAGGGGCCTGCTGCGTGTTGACGAGCAGATTCCCGTCAAGCTCCAGATGGGCAGTCTCCAACGACCTCTTCAACCCGGGACGGTGCTCCGTTTCGGGAGCCTCGAGTTCATGTCTTTCGACGGCAGCTACGACATGATACTCCTTCCACCGCCGCGCGACAGCGACAATGGTGGCGGACAGCCCGCCCGCCGGCGGCGGAATCGACGACGTCTTTCCCGCGTGGGGGAAGGACAACTTTCGAGCTCGCCCCATCCTCTCCCTCGCCATCGGAGGAGGAGGCGGGGGAACCAGCGCCAAGCGGGAGGCTGCGCTCAGTCGGCTGTCGAGCAAATCGACATCCCCAGCGCCCCAATGGAGGACGCGTCGGGCGTCACCCTCGCGTTTGAGGCGAAGGCGAGCGCCGTCCCCCCGCGACACGCCAACCCCGAGCAAGTGGACGACGCCAGCGCGCTCACGGAGGGCCTGCAGGACGTCGCACTCGTACCCAGGACGACGGCGCAATCAGCCCCCGATGTGACTTCGTCGCTCCTCGTCGACCAAAAGGTACCGGCTGATTCCCATCCTTTGTCATTTCAACTCGACCTCAACCCGCCTAGTGACCTCGCTCTGGCGGGCGCTCACGTTGAGGCGAGTGCAACCCCTTTCGGGTTTCGTGTGCGGTCGCCTTGGGACCGATTGACGGGCGTCTCGACCTACGGACCCTCTGGGTCCGAGGAAGATGACGACCCCAGCATCTGCTGGGATTTCTCTGGATCTGGCAACCCCAGTGCCATGCGGGACTTCATGACCGCATGCAACTACTGCCTCTCCGACTGTTCCGATGGCAGCCGCAGCCTTGACGACAAGGACTGCGGCCCGAGCCGCGAATGTTTCCACGTCGAGCTAGGGGATCCCTCCGGAGGCAGCTGTCTCGGCATGCCGGAGGATGGTGATCTCCCTAGGCCAGCGCCTCGCGCCGACATCCCGCGGGAGCTAGCTGTGGTCCCCGTTCCGGTGGGGGGTCACGGCCCACAGCTCGAGCAAGTCCGCGGGGCGCAGGCCGAGCTCGATGAGGGAGCAGGAGCGCTCGAGGCAATCCGCCGGGACGTCGGGCAGGTATGGGCGGGCCAGCCCCCGGCCGGAGAAATACGTCACCTGCCCCAGGGTCTCCAGCACCGCATCGCCAACGATGCCAGGGACAGACCGCCACCCGCATCCGGCGGAACCGGTCAGGACCTGGCAGCCGCAGCGATGCTCCTCCGCGCGATGCCGGAGTCATCAACCACCGAGGGTCGGCGAATCCAGGGAGAGCTCAAGCATCTCCTGGAAGGCGCTGTGGCCCGGCGGGCCGAGAGCTCTGCCTCCCGAAGGCAGGGGTACCCCTCGGAACCTTGTGCCGCGACTTCCCGACTCATGCGGGAAGCCTCGGTCTACACCGGGCGCACGCGCAACACCGCGCCTGCGGCCCCGGGCCACCTCGGCGACGAGCACCCTCATCGCGACCGTCGGGCCCACCTCGACGAAAGGGTGCGCCGAGGTTATCACCCCAGGCGTGGGGGACGCTACGACAGCGGGGAGGATCGGAGTCCCTCGCCCGAACCACCCGGTCCGCAGGTCTTCAGCCGGGCCATTCGGCGGGCGCCGTTTTCGACCCGATTCCGACCCCCGACTACTATCACAAAGTACTCGGGGGAAACGAGACCGGAATTGTGGCTCGCGGACTACCGCCTGGCCTGTCAACTGGGTGGAACGGACGACGACAACCTCATCATCCGCAACCTCCCCCTGTTCCTCTCCGACACTGCTCGCGCTTGGTTGGAGCACCTGCCTCCGGGGCAGATTTCCAACTGGGAGGATCTGGTCCAAGCTTTCGCCGGCAACTTCCAGGGCACGTACGTGCGCCCCGGGAATTCCTGGGACCTCCGAGGCTGCCGGCAACAGCCGGGAGAGTCTCTTTGGGACTACATCCGGCGATTCTCGAAGCAGCGCACCGAGCTGCCCAACATCACCGACTCCGATGTCATCGGCGCGTTCCTTGCCGGCACCACCTGCCGTGACCTGGTGAGCAAGTTGGGTCGCAAGACCCCCACCAGGGCGAGCGAGCTGATGGACATCGCCACCTAGTTCGCCTCTGGTCAGGAGGCGGTCGAGGCCATCTTCCGAAAGGACAAGCAGCCCCAGGGCCGCCCGTCGGAAGAGGCTCCCGAGGCGTCTACTCCGCTCGGCGCCAAGAAGAAAGGCAGGAGGAAGTCGCAAACGAAACGCGACGCCGCCAGCACGGACCTTGTCGCCGCCGCCGAATACAAGAACCCTCGGAAGCCCCCCGGAGGTGCCAACCTCTTCGACAAGATGCTCAAGGAGACGTGCCCTTACCATCAGGGGCCCGTCAAGCACACCCTCGAGGAGTGCGTCATGCTTCGGCGCCACTTCCACCGGGCCGGGCCACCCGCAGAGGGTGGCAGGGCCCGAGACGACGACAAAAAGGAAGATCCCCAAGCAGGAGAGTTCCCCGAGGTCCGCGACTGCTTCATGATCTACGGAGGGCATGCGGCGAATGCCTCGGCTCGGCATCGTAAGCAAGAGCGTCGGGAGGTCTGCTCGGTGAAGGTGGCGGCGCCAGTCTACCTAGACTGGTCCGACAAGCCCATCACCTTCGACCAAGATGACCACCCCGACCACGTGCCGAGCCTGGGGAAGTACCCACTCGTTGTCGATCCCGTCATCGGCGACGTCAGGCTCACCAAGGTCCTGATGGATGGGGGCAGCTGCCTCAATATCATCTACGCCGAGACCCTCAGGCTCCTGCGCGTCGATCTGTCATCCGTCCGAGCAGGCGTTGCGCCCTTCCACGGGATCATTCCTGGGAAGCGCGTCCAGCCCCTCGGACAGCTCGACCTTCCTGTCTGCTTCGGAACACCCTCCAACTTCCAAAGGGAGACTTTGACGTTCGAGGTGGTTGGGTTCCGAGGAACCTACCACGCAGTGTTGGGAAGGCCATGCTACGCGAAGTTCATGGCCATCCCCAACTACACCTACCTGAAGCTCAAGATGCCGGGCCCCAACGGGGTCATCACCGTCGGCCCCACGTACAAACACGCGTTCGAATGCGATGTGGAGTGCGTGGAGTACGCCGAGGCCCTCGCCGAGTCCGAGGCCCTCATCGCCGACCTGGAAAGCCTCTCCCGAGAGGTGCCGGACGTGAAGCGACACGCCGGCAACTTCGAGCCAGCGGAGACGGTTAAGGCCGTCCCTCTCGACCCCAGTGGCGACACCTCCAAGCAGATCCGGATCGGTTCCGGGCTCGACCCCAAATAGGAAGCAGTGCTCGTCGACTTTCTCCGCGCAAACGCCGACGTCTTTGCGTGGAGTCCCTCGGACATGCCCGGCATACCGAGGGATGTCGCCGAGCACTCGCTGGATATTCAGGCCGGAGCCCGACCGGTCAGACAGCCTCTGCGCCGATTCGACGAGGAAAGGCGCAGGGTGATAGGCGAGGAGATCCACAAGCTGATGGCAGCAGGGTTCATCAAAGAGGTATTCCATCCCGAATGGCTTGCCAACCCTGTACTTGTGAGGAAGAAAGGGGGGAAATGGCGGATGTGTGTAGACTACACTGGTCTCAACAAAGCGTGTCCGAAGGTCCCCTACCCTCTACCTCGCATCGATCAAATCGTGGACTCCACTGCTGGGTGCGAAACCCTGTCTTTCCTCGATGCCTACTCAGGGTATCATCAAATCAAGATGAAAGAGTCCGACCAGCTCGCGACTTCTTTCATCACGCCCTTCGGCATGTACTGTTACGTCACCATGCCGTTCGGTTTGAGGAACGCGGGTGCAACGTACCAGCGGTGCATGAACCATGTGTTCGGCGAACACATCGGTCGCACGGTCGAGGCCTACGTCGATGACATCGTAGTCAAGACAAGGAAAGCCTCCGACTTTCTCTCCGACCTTGAAGTGACATTCCGGTGTCTCAAGGCGAAGGGCGTCAAGCTCAATCCCGAGAAGTGCGTCTTCGGGGTGCCCCGAGGCATGCTCCTGGGATTCATCGTCTCCGAGCGGGGCATCGAAGCCAACCCGGAGAAGATCGCAGCCATCACAAGCATGGGGCCCATCAAGGACTTAAAAGGCGTACAGAGGGTCATGGGATGTCTCGCGGCCTTGAGCCGTTTCATCTCGCGCCTCGGCGAAAGAGGCCTGCCCCTGTACCGTCTCTTAAGGAAGGCCGAGTGCTTCACTTGGACTCCCGAGGCCGAGGAAGCTCTCGGGAACCTGAAGGCGCTCCTCACCCAGGCGCCCGTCTTGGTACTCCCAGCTGATGGAGAAGCCCTCTTGGTCTACGTCGCCGCTACCACTCAGGTGGTCAGCGCTGCGATCGTGGTTGAAAGGCAGGAAGAGGGGCATGCTTTGCCCATTCAGAGGCCAGTTTACTTCGTCAGCGAGGTGCTGTCCGAGACCAAGATCCGCTATCCACAAGTCCAGAAGCTACTGTATGCAGTGATCCTGACGAGGCGAAAGCTGCGACATTACTTCGAGTCTCATCCGGTGACTGTGGTGTCATCCTTCCCCCTGGGGGAGATCATCCAGTGCCGAGAAGCCTCGGGACGGATCGCAAAGTGGGCGGTGGATATCATGGGCGAGACAATCTCGTTTGCCCCTCGGAAGGCCATCAAGTCCCAGGTACTGGCGGACTTCGTAGCCGAATGGGTCGACACCCAGTTGCCGACGGCTCCGATCCAACCGGAGCTCTGGACCATGTTTTTCGACGGGTCGCTGATGAAGACGGGAGCCGGCGCGGGCCTGCTCTTCGTCTCGCCCCTCGGGAAACACCTGCGCTACGTGCTCCGCCTCCATTTCCCGGCGTCCAACAATGTGGCTGAGTACGAGGCTCTGATCAACGGATTGCGAATCGCCATCGAGCTAGGGGTCCGACGCCTCGATGCTCGCGGCGACTCGCAGCTCGTCATCGACCAAGTCATGAAGAACTCCCACTGCCGCGACCCGAAGATGGAGGCCTACTGTGATGAGGTTCGACGCCTGGAAGACAAGTTCTACGGGCTCGAGCTTAACCACATCGCCCGGCGCTACAACGAGACTGCGGACGAGCTGGCAAAGATAGCCTCGGGGCGAACGACGGTTCCCCCGGACGTCTTCTCCCGGGATCTGCACCAACCCTCCGTCAAGATCGGCGACACGCCCGAGCCCGAGGCGCCCTCGGCCCCGTCCGAGGTGACCTCGGCCCAGCCCGAGCCATCCTCGGTTCAGCCCGAGGAACCCTCAGCCCCCGAGGGCGAAGCACTGCGCATCGAGGAGGAGCGGAGCGGGGTCACGCCAGATCAAGATTGGCAGACCCCGTACCTGCAATATCTCCGCCAAGGAGAACTGCCCCTCGACCGAGCCGAGGCTCGGCGGGTAGCGCGACGCGCCAAGTCGTTCGTCTTGCTGGGCGATGAGAAGGAGCTCTACCACCGTAGCCCCTCGGGCATCCTCCAGCGATGCATCTCCATCGCCGAAGGTCAAGAACTCCTGCAGGAAATACACTCGGGGGCTTGCGGCCATCATGCAGCACCTCGAACCCTCGTCGGGAACGCTTTCCGGCAAGGCTTCTACTGGCCGACGGTGGTGGCTGACGCCACTAGAATTGTCCGCGCCTGCGAGGGGTGCCAATTCTATGCGAAGCAGACCCACCTGCCCGCTCAGGCTCTGCAGACGATACCCATCACCTGGCCCTTCGCTGTGTGGGGTCTGGACCTCGTCGGCCCTCTGCAGAAGGCGCCCGGGGGCTACACGCACCTGCTGGTCGCCATCGACAAATTCTCCAAGTGGATCGAGGTCCGACCCCTGAACAGCATCAGGTCCGAGCAGGCGGTGGCGTTCTTCACCAACATCATCCATCGCTTCGGGGTCCCGAACTCCATCATCACCGACAACGGCACCCAGTTCACCGGCAAAAAATTCTTGGATTTTTGCGAGGATCACAACATCCGGGTAGACTGGGCCGCCGTAGCTCATCCCATGTCGAATGGGCAAGTGGAGCGCGCCAATGGCATGATTCTACAAGGGCTCAAGCCTCGGATTTACAATGACCTCAACAAGTTCGGCAAGCGATGGATGAAGGAGCTCCCCTCGGTGGTCTGGAGCCTGAGGACGACGCCGAGCCGAGCCACGGGTTTTACGCCGTTCTTCCTGGTCTACGGGGCCGAGGCCGTCTTGCCCACAGACCTGGAATACGGCTCCCCAAGGACGAGAGCCTACGACGATCGAAGCAACCAAGCTAGCCGAGAAGACTCGCTGGACCAGCTGGACGAGGCTCGGGACAGGGCCTTACTACACTCGGCGCGGTATCAACAGTCCCTGTGACGCTACCACGCCCGAGGGGTCCGACCCCGAGACCTCCAGGTGGGCGACCTGGTGCTTCGGCTGCGGCAAGACGCCCGAGGGAGGCACAAGCTCACGCCCCCCTGGGAGGGGCCGTTCGTCATCGCCAAAGTTCTGAAGCCCGGAACGTACAAGCTGGCCAACAGCCAAGGCGAGGTCTACGGCAACGCTTGGAACATCCAACAGCTACGTCGCTTCTACCCTTAAGATGTTTCCAAGTTGTTCATATACCTCGCACCCACGCAAAGTTTAGTCAACAAGGAAGGGTCGGCCTCGCCTCGGCAAAGCCCGACCCTCCCTCAGGGGCTAAAAGGGGGGAAACCCCCTCTGCGTCAAAATTTTCCTCGAAAAAAAAAATCTCTTTTACCAGAATGTCTTTCGTGCTTTTTGACTACTTCGAAAAGTGGGTCCCGGAAACGACGGGGTACACGTAAGCAGTCAAGGCTGACCGAGCTGAGGGACTCCTACGCCTCCGGGATACGGATACCTCACTCATCACCTTCTGCGATAAGTAACTCACGTTCGGATAAAGCGGCTCCACGGATCGAACAAGTCTTTACATTCGGAAGCCCTTCTGCCGAAGCGATCTTTCGGGCCTTCTCGACCAAGTCGGTGACGGGGCCTCATGGACGGGTGAAAGTACGCATAAGCGGCAAGGCCGACCGAGCCGAGGGACTCCCACGCCTCCGGGATACGGATACCTCACTCATCACCTTCCGCGAGAAGCAACTCTCGCTCGCACTAACATCCCTGTTACCGACAAAAAGTCCAGATGCTCGAAACAAGAGGAAAAGAGACGCAGCTTTACAACACAGCAAGGGTGTGTGTTCTGGCCTCGACGGCCGCACAAGGCCCACGCTACAAGACAATCTGATCCTGCAGGCTCGGGTCTTGACGCTGGAAGGGGGCGGCAACACCCTCGGCATCAACGGCACCTTCGGCGAGGCCCGACCTAGCCTCGAACGGCAACGCGGTCCGAGGGTCTCCGCTCCGAAGGACGACGTCATCACCACGCCCGAGCGATCGCTGTCAGGGACTTCTCCGGGATCCGGCCCGAGCGGGCGGCTCGGCCGGCCACCTCCGGGGCCTCGGCCAACCACCTTCCGAGGGCACCAGCCCGGTCCGAAGCCTCGGCTGACCAACTCCGGCGTCGATCCTGCCAGCGGACAACTCGGCTAGGCTCCGGCCAACCAGGTTTCATTTTCAAACCAACTCCGCCTCTGCTCATGCTGATATCGCTACCCCTGGCCTCGGCTCGTCGAAGAGCGGCCGAGGGGTCTCTTTAACTAAGCTAGAGGAGCCTCGGACAACAGGGCCGACCGAGCCGAGGGACTCCTACGCCTCCGGGATACGGATACCTCACTCGTCACCTTGACACGGGGCGACTCATGCTTGGTGAAGCGGTTCAGATAATCAGCAGACGAGTCTTAGTGCTCGAAAAATGAGGAAAAAACACGGCTCCGTGCCGACATACATGTTCAGGCCCCGAAAGCCGAAATGAACAAAAAGCCCGGCATTCGAAGTGCCATTACAAACGGAACTCCGGTTCCGTCCCCGCGGGTACGGACAACCTCCCCGCCAGGGAAGCCCGTGGAGCGACAAGCTCTGGGTGAATCACCAGCAAACGCGGGTCGCCCCAAGGCGCATCGGCAGGTCCTCACTCCTGTCCTCGCCACGCAAGCGAGGAAGAGGACGGGATGTTGCATCGTAGCTGGACAGCAACAGCCCGCCTCCCCCAGCATGACTGGAGGGCGTCTCCTCCGCAGAACTGGAGGATGGTCTCCACCACCAGAAGCTGGAAGAGGAGGCGGTCGGCCGACCCACGCAGGGGGCAGGGCGCCGGTGTGGCCCGGGCCCCGTCCCAGCAGGGATGATGAAGACCAGCTGGGGACGGGCCAAAGACCACAGCCCAGTTTGCTCCTCCCCATCCAGGGGCTGGTGGTCGCCGTCTTGGGTGACCCCCAGCGAGGGGAAGCGGCCGGGCTGTGTGATGAAAATCCTTGAAGCCGAATGATGGCTGAAAGGTACCCACTCCCACGGAGTGGTGTCCTCCGATGATGAGGCACGGAGACGGCGGTTTCCCCCATCCGGGGGCTTGAAAAGTGGAAAGACACGATGCATAAGGGAGGAAGAAGACATGGTCGCCTTACGAAAGGGGTCGCCCTCCTTTTAAAGGCAACTCTCCCTGCTTGCGCCCCCAACCGTCACGGGCTGAGTCTTCTCCAACACGCCTCCAAAGCCCTCCCCTGCGGCGCGGGGGCTGGGACCCACATGTCATGCAGACCGGCTCCGAGCAGAAGAAGCCGAACCGCCGCGCACGGCGCGCGCAACCACCCAGTGGTTACAAGTGACCCTCCACTTTTGCCCAGACCAACGGGCGAAAGGGGCGGGCAGCCATGCGGGCGGCATGCAACCGCGCCAAGTGGACGCGCCTCTCCGACTCCTGACAGGCCAGCACGGAGGCTCAAGCCCACGCGTCGCGCAACCGGCGCGCCGAATGCTGCATGCAAGCCACTATACCACTTGCGCCACCGCCGCACCTCCTCGATTGTGGAACCGATACCGTGACCCGAGGCGACCTAGCGCGCGACCCAGCAGCGCCAGCCGGACGCAGCGGTCAAACGCGGTCAAAAGTGGGCCGGCAGTAATGACGGTGGCAGGCGCACGGGAGCAGCGGTCACGCCGTCAGCCAAGCTCACGTCCCATCCGGAGGCAGCGAGAGAACCCCCTCTCACGGTGTGAAGACGACGCGCCCGTGACCCGTTCCTCGAACAGATCGCGCACGCGCAACGGCAGCCTCGCCAACTACTCGCCCCGGCGCATTAACTCCGCGGCTGGACAGGCGACGCTTCTGGCAGGAGCAGCTGGCGACGCTTCGCCTTCGCCAAAACGACCACACCAAAAATGGTACGCCACGTCGTTCAAATTCGTATCCTTTTTCCCTTTTTCCTCTTTCTCTATCTCTTGCAACAGGGACCGGGAAAGGGGATACCCCCGAAGGGATCCTTCCCCGTGAAGGAACTAGGCTCCGAGCCTCCTTACTGATCAGGGGTTCGAAGGCTGGCCCCCCGAAGGGTTCAACAGCCGCCTCAGATCGCGTGGGCCCGACACCCACTACTGGTCAGGGGTTCGAAGGTCGGCCTCCCGAAAGGTTCCACGACCGCCTCAGGCTACTCGGGCTCCGCGCCCATTACTGATCAGGGGTTCGAAGGCTGGCCCTCCGAAGGGTTCACAGTCGCCTCAGACACCGAGCGAGGGATGACCAGGGGTACGTTCGATACATAACCAAGGCTCGGGCTGCGCTCCCGAGGTACCCTAGCACATTTCCGAGACCAGCGGGAACGATCCTGTAACGGAATCCCATCGGAGGGAGGCAACGAGCCCTCGGACCCCGTCGCCAGGGGACCGGGTCCGGCAGATCACCCGCAGGTACTTTTGGGCGTGCCTCTGGGCCCCTAGCCGACCCCCAACGAACGGGGCACGGACGTCCACTCGGATTACCCGCTTGCAGCTCACCGGAGACACCATGTTCGGTGCCCATCGAGGGTAACATGGCGCTCTCCCCCCCTCCTCCTTGCGGAAAGGCGACGTAGGGGCGTATGTAAAAAAGCCGAGTCTGTCCCTGATCGTCCTCTCACCCTGTGCGGAGGCTCAGGGGCTGCTCTCGCAAACCCGGCTCCGGCCAAACCGTTGACAGCGTCAACATACCAGCCCGAGAACTTGGGCCCCGACAGTGCACCCGGGCTACGGCCTGTTCGCATGAGGGAACCGCCAGACCAGCCGAAGCATTACGCAAGGCATTAAGACCTCGAAGGAGTGAAACCACTCCTCCGAGGCCTCGGGGGCTACACCCGGCGGGTGCGCTCGCGCGCACCCACCGGAACAAAGTGCAACCGAGAAAGGCTGGTCCCCTTGCAAAAAAGTGCGACGAAAGCCTCCAAGCGAGTGCTAACACTCCCTTCGAGGCTCGGGGGCTACTGTCGGGGACCATAATTAGGGGTACCCTCGAGACGCCTAATTCTCAGCTGGTAACCCCCATCAGCATAAAGCTGCAGAGGCCTGATGGGTTTGATTAAGTCAGGGATCAGTCCATACGAGCAACTCGATCACGCCACGCCCGAGCCTAGCCTCGGGCAAGGGCAGCCGACCCTGAGGTGTTTCCGTCTCGCCCGAGGCCCCCTTTTTTTACGGCAGACGCATCTCCGGCTCGCCCGAGGCCTTGCCTTCGTTAAGAAGCAACCCTGACTAAATCACCGCACCGACCGACCAAGTCACTGGGGCATTTAACGCAAAGAGTGAGACTGACGGGCGGCCAGGCTTTGCCAAAGGCGCCATAGGAAGCTCCGCCCGACCCAAGGCTCGGACTCGGGCTAAGGCCCCGGAAGACGGCGAACTCCGCTCCGCCCGACCCAGGGCTCGGACTCGGGCTAAGGCCCTGGAAGACGGCGAACTCCGCTCCGCCCGACCTAGGGCTCGGACTCGGGCTAAGGCCCCGGAAGACGACGAACTCCGCTTCGCCCGACCCAGGGCTCGGACTCCGCCCTGGCCTCTGCCGAACGACCTCCGCCTCGCCCGACCCAGGAGCTCGGGCTCGGCCTCGGCCATGCAGGACAGACTCGACCTCGGCTTCGGAGGAGCCTCCACGTCGCCCGACCTAGGGCACAAGTCCGCCACATCGACAGGAAGCGCCATCATCACCCTACCCCGAGCCGACTCGGGCCGCAGAAAACAGGATCGACGTCCCATCTGGCTAGCTCCGCCAGATAGGCAATGATGGCGCCCCGCTGGACCCATGACGACGGCGGTTCTCAGCTCCCTTACGGAAGTAGGGGGACGTCAGCAAGGGCCCAACCACTCCGACAGTTGTCCCCCCGCCAGGCTCCATTGCTTCTCCGACAGCCACGACGCCACACCAGCTGGGTGCCAAGATCTCTCCGGCTGCCACCTTGGCATGTACTTAGGGCACTAGCTCTCCCCCGCTAGACACGTAGCACCTTGCTACACCCCCATTTGTACACCTGGATCCTCTCCTTACGCCTATAAAAGGAAGGACCAGGGCCTTCTTAGTAAAGGTTGGCCTCGCGGGAACGAGGGCAGGGGCAGGCGCTCTCTTGGGGCCGCTCGCTCCCCTCACCCGCGCGGACGCTTGTAACCCCCTACTGCAAGCGCACCCGACCTGGGCGCGGGACGAACACGAAGGCCGCGGGATCTCCGCCTCCCTCACGACCCGGCTCCGGCCACCTCGCTCTTCCCCCCTTCGCGCTCGCCCACGCGCTCGACCCATCTGGGCTGGGGCACGCGGCACACTCACTCGTCGGCCTAGGGACCCCCCCCGGTCTCGAAACGCCGACAATTATCTATATTATACTCGTTATACATGTGCTCATACATGTGCATCGTGCATCTCATGAGGTACGATAAATAATCACGTGATGCGGAAGACGAACCCAAGTCGACCCCAAGCGCGGGCGAATCCGCAGGATGAAGCTGATGGACCAACCTGAAGATGGTTAAATCAAGCAAGTGCTCAGTCGAGGGATACTCGTCAAGCGCACGTCGTCTAACAAACACTAACCTAGTGTTATTCAGGCAAGCCCCGGTGCATTTGCCACCTCCTTGATGTTTTAAAATCTTTATCACCCTGTTTGCTGCATTAGGTGATAGGAGTTGTGTGCTAAACCGTTGATGCATTTCCTTCCTTGCAAATTGATTTCCCTCCCTTGATACCCTTTTATGAAAAAGATTTTTGATGCTTAGCCTTGCTTTAGAAAACAAAAATGTTTTGTTTTAAAACAAAGGTGATGCTTCAGTGGGTGGGAATGTTTTCAAAAATAAAATTTGATGGTGAATCTGTCAAAGGCCTTGATGGGTTCAACATCAGAAAAGATGTACCTCTGCCAGGTACCAGACTTTGGGTTGAAATACTAAAGCTGAGACCGGGCGGTTGACTTGCACGAGAAAGGAGTCTCGGTGTAGTGTCTCCGTCTGAGTTGATTAAGGACCGTGCCGATGTGGGCCTGCTGACCGAGGACCCTTTAATTGGTCACATGCCTCGTCATGGGTAAGCTTTGCCTCGGGCAGACTAATACCAGAATAAGATACCACGCAATGGGAGTGGAGAGATGGCGAGAGTAGCGTGTACCCTCCGTGGCAAGAGGCTGGACAGTGGTGTATCTGTGCTCTCGGTTGGCGTGAACCTGATCTGGTCTTAAGAACCCCAGTGGCAAGTTGACATATGCAAGGGTTAAGTGCTACATTTGTTGTGTGATTGGAGATCCTCAGCTAAGTATAATCGATTCGGATCGCCGTAACTTCGCGGATATGAAGACTTGGTCACTGACTTACACGTAGAAATCCAGTGAACTAAAGGGATGATGAAAAGACGGCTAGTGTAGGCCAAGTGCTTGAACTAGGATAGAAAGAACTCTAGATGCAGGTAACTTTACTTAACCTGACAAGTAAAAATAGATTTTAAGGATCCACTCATAGTAAGCTTTTCTGCAAAAGAGAGTTTTTGATTCTTGATAAGCCATACCTTGAATCCCTCTAGCCAGCATACCCTTGAGAGTCTTTTCTTTAGTCGGGTAAGTCTTGCTGAGTAATTCCGTACTTAGGGTTTTATTCCCTGTTGTTTTTCAGGTCATTGTTTTGTGCTGTTGATGATGGTGTTAAGTGCCGGTGAGCTCGGCCTTCTTATAAGTCTAAGTACTCCTTCTATACTTCTTATTGAGGATGGTCATTTGAGCTAGCATATATTTCAAACTTATACTTTTGTAATCACTCCGATAAAATAATGTAAAATTTTTGTAACTTGTAAAATTTGGTAATAAGATTTCCGCTGCAAAAATGTTGATGTGTGTGATTTGTATTACTTAATCCTGCGGTTCTGGTTGTAAGTGGTTTATCCGATGTCCTTGGGGCAATCGGACAGATCCTGTTAAGTTATCTGGTGCACATGCATGGCCGTCTGAGGTCTTTGGGACAAGGACAGGTGCATGTGGGCCCAATAACTTGGAGGTTCTGCCACATGCTGGTATCAGAGCTGGATTAAGTATATACGGTCACATACATATTTTCAAAACAAAAGTTTTGGTTTTGAAAAACCTAGTTTCAACTAAACACATTGTTTGATTTTGAAAAACTATAATGCTAGCGACATCCTCTGTTAAGCCCTAAATTAAGGACTATCATGTGGCTTATTTGAAAACCACTAACCCACAACTGGGTGGGTATTGCATACATGTGTATTGTTATTTTAAGGTCATTCAGTCTTGAATGGATCAACGCTCAAGGTAAGGTGAGATGTGAGAGCATGACCGAATAATCGTCGGTCTAGGGGAGTGCTTAATTGTAGCGCTTGATTATATACATGTTCTACATATGTATATATGAAGGCTGCGATGTAGAGTATTTAATTTTCTGGGATTCAGTACCCCATGGATGTGTATGGGTATACAGATATGGGAATACTGAGAAGTGCAATGTACTTGTAACGACTCACCTACGCTTAGGTAAGAAGGTGAGTTACCATAATGAGTTGCCCTATGGTTAAAGTGTGGCAACGGCGCCTATGCGTGGCTCGGCGCTTAATGATGAGCTGGCCTCCATATCGCAATATATGGAGTATAAACTGTGATAAACTGTCATGTGTGAATTGCATCATGGGAATCTGGGCTATAATGGAATTTTCTGCAGGTACACTAACCTCGAAAACGTATGTGTAGCTGACGACTAGCAAAATACCGTGAGAATCGTAAGTATGCCACCGTTATAGAACGATATTGCCATATTATGTTGGCAAAATCAGTGAGGACGCATAGGACGAGCATGCATCCTGATTGTTGCATCCTGTTTTTCACCTATACACCCAAAATGCTTCTCTCGTGTTTATTCCAGTAACCATTGATTGTAGTTATTGTGGTGTAATGCTGTATTATGGCCCCCAAAAAAATAGCTGTCCTCCACTCTTTAGGTAATATGTTTAGGTACTATATGTGTTTGATATGTCGATAGAAGGTTAGAGACTTGTTTGCCTAAACCCAAAATTAGGCCATGTTCTTATTTGGTGAGCCTAGACCCAAATTTAAATTTTTTATTATCCCTCCATTACCAAACTCATACAAATTTAGGTTATGGCCATGCCCTGTTCATTTCATCGGGCCATGATCTATTTGGCTCTCTACTTGTAACCGTCCTTACAGGTGGAGTATCTTTTTGTATATTGTCACCCTTGCCCAATTTATTTATGTCGTGTGAGATTTCTTATTGGTTATGTCTGATAATGGTGTTATGACTAAAACCAGTGGTGTCGTGACGAAACCGAGGGCCTTCTGTGTGTGCGCACATGGTTGCGCTACTCGGCACACGCTAGTATCACAGCTAGTAGTCATAATCCATTACGAGATTATATCAATATGTTATCTTCCGTAGACCTCCTCCTTGAAACAATTTCTATGTTGTTTGTGAAGTGATCAAGCAACATCTATCATTTCTATTGGATCAAAAGGGCATACCACTTTCATGTGTGGTCTTATTTCTTTTGATCTTGGTAGTGACTACTCATACCAGTTCCCTTTACGTCCTTTGTGTAAAGGTGAAGCCTTGGAGCTTTTTAGTGTCGAGAGACAACTGATTAGCTTTCAAAATGGAGATCCGTTTCCCCTGCTACTGAGATGCAGGAGTTTGTTCATTCGCTCCCTTATTTAATCCATGTATTTCCAAACCCAATCAGTTCATCTCGCATGACGAAACGGATGAACAACATGACCAAATGGATTTCTACCCAAATGCATGATCAACTGATAATAAGAGTGAACTCTCAACCCTTGGCTTACCAATGGTACTGAGAGGACCTGTTCAATGTCAAAAGTAGTTCAACAAGTTGGTTTTACTAACTTGTAACTGCTTTGTGAATGAAGGTTGAGTTTAGAGATCGATTTGTCGAGTTGTCTAAACTCACTCTGGTTTAACCCACCCTGAAGAAAGCACTTACAAGAATCAAGATTAAGTCGGCCAGTAACCCCCTAGCCATCGCTCTAGTCGTGTCTCGATCGCCTCACGTGTGCTTTTCCAGCATGTGTGACCAAGTCGAGTCATGTCTAGTACTTGATAAAATGGATTGGTTGCGAAGTCAACATCAACGGATCTCTTCATTGATATTTTCCGAGTCTTTATCATTTTCTTGGACTTGGATTCTCTGGCCAACACGAGTTGACTGTGATGTTGTTCGACATCCGCACTCATCTCGTGTGCTATGAGCTTACCGTAACCACTTGTTGGTAAACCTCTTTCCGTGTGTTTTACCCAAAAGGTTGCATCTGATTCTGTTTGGGTAAAATCGTGTATCTATCGCTCGCTCAACAGACTCAGATAGTACGGTGTCATCAGAAAAAGCAAACTGCACACATGGAATCTTATGTGTTCCTCTGGTAGATATCATCTCTATTGGTGGACATTTTTAAATTAGCCTAAGGCGATACATGTTATGTCCACTAGAGAAACAACATTCTGAAACACTCGTCTTCGCTTAGGACTGCCTTACGATTATCGCTGATATGGACGTGGGTTACATGCTTCTCTACCCTTAGAAGTCTTTCGCTCCGAATCTCGGGACGAGATTCTTTTAAGGGGGAGGGCTGTAACACCCCAGGTGTTTATATTCTGCTCGACAACGAGTACGGATTTAAGCACGCAATATCAGTGGATAAAACGGATTTTAAATTTCAATCATCTTCGCTTATCGTGATTTTAATATCGCATCTGTTTCGCCTGTCGTGAGTTCGACTTCGTTTGTCCGGGCTCGTCCTAAATTTTTGTGCTGTTCGGAACATATTTGTTCTGAAATCGTTGCGTCCGTTGATTATTTAAAATTCATCACTCGCTCAGATACGAATCGGAAGTCCAAACTCACTCGGATGGTTTTATCCCGGATAAATTAATTTGAACTCGACAACTAAAATTGTTCGGGGCAAAATAATTTGTATCGCGCGTCGTCTGAGAGAAATCGTGCGCGCGAATATGATTCAATTTATTCGTCCGCACGCTGTTTGACGACGAAATCACGTATACATTAACGACTCTGGTTTCTGCTAATTTTGGTCGAATCACGCAGAGCAGATTAAAATAGCGAGGCCAAACTCGTGTCGATCTGGTCCGTTTACATCGTGGCCAGAATAGTCACGAAAATTATCTAAACGAATTTTAGTCAGAATCGTAAACCTCGGATATTCCGTTTCGGGATCCGAGAAAATAATGTGCGTAGTCAATTGTCGTATCACACATTAAATGTTCGGGACGAAAGCAGATGAGTTTATCCGACTTTGAAAGATCTGCGATTTCCGTTATCAAAAAAAGAAGAAAAAAAAGAAATATCCTGTCTTATCTATCCTCTCGTCGCTCTCCCCTGCCGATTACCGTTGCCGTGTGCGCCTGTTCTTATCCAGCCGTCGCCTGGGGTTCTTCAAGAAAATCCGGCCGCCGCTGCTGAAGATTTTTCTACGCGCGCGCTCCTATCCTTAGTCGCCGCTCAAGCCGCCGCCCTGGATTCCTACAAATCCCGCAGGAGTTCCGCTCGGTGTTCCCCTCCCCTGTCGTGAGCTCGCGAGGTTCCCTGGCATGCAGGCTTCTTCTCCACCGCGCGACTCTGCTCGTCGTCGAGCTTCTCCTGGCCCCTGCTCCCCACGCGCGCTGTCGGAGCTCGCTCCTACGCAGCCATGGCGCGTCCTCACTCCCTTTCCCCTGCTCGCCAGTCGCGCTCGCCTGCTTCCCTGCCGGTGGCACCCAGCCGGATATCCTCCACCGCGCTCCTCTACTGCATGCTCGCCCTTGACCTCCTATGGATGCGCGCTCTGTTCGCCTAGGTCCCGCGCTGAGCTCGTCCATTTGCTCGCCGGCCGGATCTCCAGCGTCGGTCACCCTCCATGCTCAGCGCCCGGGGTCTTCTCCCTCCCACTCGCCCGGCTTCAAGTTGCCTGCACGCACCCTCTGCTCCACTGTGTTGTCGCCCTGTTCGAGTTAGTTCTGATGGTCGTTGATTGGGCGCATGCTCGACTGTGCCCTGCATCTCCCATGGGCGAGCACCCGAGGTCCATCCATGGTTGAGCGCTCCCTTCTTGCGTCTTCATTCTCTGCTCACCTCCCTCAAGCACGCGCGCTCGGCCATCTTCCCTGTGTCCAGCCGCTTCATCCCACAGCTCCCTTTCCATGGCCAGCTTTCTCTGCTTGGCCTTGCCCTCGATTTCTTCCTCGCGCGACTTGCCGAAGCCCCTTCCCATGGCACGTGCCCATCTCCCTGCTCGCGCCTCTGGCCATCTGCAGCTCGCCGGAGCTCGCCCAGCCCGGCCGAATCCCCTGCAGACTCCATCCATGGCGCGCTACCTGCTCCAGCCCAGTCGTCCCTCGCTACGCGTCTTCGCTGTCGGGCTGGCCGTCCCAGCTCCTCTCGGCGCCCCTCGGCTCGCCGCATTTCCATGCCCCGAGCTCGCCCCGGTTCCTCGCCTCACCCATGGCCGAGCGGTTATTCTCCCCCAACACGTTCCTGCTCGACGCTTGCCTCCCTGTACTCCCTGTTCCAAGTCGCCGTCGTGGCTCCTATGGCGCTCGACCATCTCTGCGCCCGTCCATGGCGGTTCCCTGCGCGCCTGAGTTCTACTCGGTTCCGTTTGCCGCGCCCCTGCGCTCGTGGCGGTGCTCCAGCTCGGATTCAGTCCTGCGCGTAGCCGCTTTTCATCTCCCTGCTCAGCTCGCCGCGCCGAACTGGCCAGCGCCGCGTGCCTGGCTCGGCCGTCTCTAGCTCGCCTTGCTCTCTGATGCTCGCCTGGTCGAGCTCCCTGACCACTGCGCCGTGAATTTTCCTGCGCGCGCGTGTCTCCTTGTGCACGCGTCGCCGTCGAGTTCTCTGGTGTTTGCGTGCCATGAAGTTCCTCTAGCGCCGTGGCTTCCCAATTCCTTCGAGACGCGCGAGCGAATTTTCTTCGTCTGGTCTTAATTCCCATCGTGTCATCGACCTCGCCAAATGTGTTCGTCGTTTGGTCCTGTGTCGTTAGGCTCGTTGACCGTGTTCGCTACCACGTGCGCTTGTTCCTAATGCGCATCGCGCAGTAGTTAGGTCTCGTGTGCGTGGTTTTGAAGTTATGCGCGTTCGTCGTGCCGCATCATGTGCCGATATTCTCTCCCGGCAGACCTCGCCGTCGACCATGTTCAAGTAATTGTTCGGCTCCTCGCATTCCACCTATTCGATAAAACACCCACATCCATAGACTGTCAACGTACTGCTGCCATATGTGTCACACCCGGTTTTGGAAGGCAAACCGAATGCGAACCATGTACGTGCCAGGATCAGAACTCACGTACACAGCAGTTACATAAATGAACATCAACGCACATTGCTCGAATAATAACATAAAGGAGTATTAACTTGTTACATCACAGAGTCATAGACATCCACATAGTCATCAACTTAACAGATAAATCAAAGTGCTAGCGAAACGCAGTAAAGATAAGGCCTTCACAGGCAGCTGACTGGGGGTTGCCGCCAACCCACACCTAGAATTCGTCGTAGTCTTGGAACTCCTGGAAGTCTCCTTCCACGACTTCGCCTTCTCCTGAGCAGCGGTTACAATGCGGACAACCTGGTGTTTTGTGGTAAAGCAAGGATGAGTACACATCAACATACTCAGCAAATGTCCCGTTTGGCTGAAGTGGACTAGCTTTATGTGGGGTTAGGCTCAAGCAGTTGCTTTTAGTTGGTCAGGTATTTATCATTAGTAGCAGCCAGATTTTAGCATTTACCAATCCCATGAACCATTTCCTCATCGAGGAACAACATCATCATATTCGAACCAAAACCATAACATAATCCTTGTATCTCGAACCATCTGTATCTCTAATCAAAGAGGATCCCAAGGCTGCTCTTAACCGTGAGCACGGCTGATATATCAGTTTCACTACCCTCTGCAGAGGTCGCACACTTTACCCATGAGTCGTGATTCCCTTTCTGCCCGGGGAGAGCTAATCCCCATTGACCACTACCTAGGTAGTCCGGCAGGGTATCACTACGTAGCTTTTACAAAGATTCCCTAGAGATCATAGCTGCCCGTTAGGTTTCTCCAGTTTGATAAACACAGTACTCCTCCCCGCAAGAGAGTGACTAACAAAAGCAAAACGAAAGAACCTCGGCACTCAGCCTCGGCAGAGCAAGCACTGTGCCTGGACCCCATTGACGGCACGACGGCGAAGCAACTACACCTCTAGTTCCTCTAATTAATTAGCTAAGGGCGTCCCATTTCACCCTCATGGTTGCACTGTTATCCCGGGTGGTCTCTCAACGAACAGGTCCTTACGGAGAGGTACTCAGGAAACAGCCTGAGCCCCCTAGAGTATCACAAGATCATCAACATCATCAGGATAACAGTATCATAAATATTCACATCATGTTCATTGATTAAGTTAAGGCAATAGCAGAATGCTAACCATAATAGCCCATAAGGTCATCAAGGATAAAGTAGAGTGTAAAGCTAGTCAATCCTTAGGTTTCATGTAAGTAATGCGGGATAGTAAGTTATAAGTGAATAGGACATAATGGGTCAGAGGACACTTGCCTTCACCAAACTGTTGATCAGGAACTTCCTCTGCAACTTCCTCGGGAAACACAGACTGCTCGTTGTCTACGTAAAGTAATCATTCACACTATGCACTTGGGAAATAACAAACAAAAACAATATACCAAACATATGCAGCAGAGAGATCACAAGTTCATAATAGAAAAGGGATAGGCACTCTGGTATTCCCTAGGTCTAGGGTAGAGGACTATACAAAGTGAGTCATTATCCACTAATCAGGTTTAAGTCAGTGGTGGGATTAAATCATTATCTGGTTTTAAGTTCCTAAACTTAGGTGTTTAAGTCCATAAACTTAAGTGCTCCAACTTTTATTAAAGTCTACTATCTTTTATTTATCTCAAATAGGATTCCCATAACATTAATTCTATCCTAATGATTAACCATCAATTGGGACATGGAAACAGCAGGGAAACATTGCATAAACAGATAGATAATAATATTATGAACATTTTGCAATTTGAAGCACCTAATTTGGAGTTCATATGACAAAGTTATGAATTTTACAAGTTTAGGGGTTAAAAATATACCCTAAGGACCTATTTTGAATTAAATAAAAGGTCCGAGGACCTAACTGCGAGAAACCAGGGACGGCGGGCGCAATTTCCGGAAAACAGGGGGGTTCTTTAAGAAAATGCGCGGGCGAAGGGGTATCGGGCCTTCTTAGCCGTTGGATTTCAAACGGACGGCCAGGATTAGATCCTGCGGGCGGGCGCGCGGGCGCGCGGGCGCGCGGCGGTCTGGGCAGCTGACAGGCGGGGCCAGGCGGGCAGCTCGGGCGCGGGCGACTGACAGGCGGGACCGGGCGAGCAGAGCGAGCGCGGGCGACTGACAGGCGGGGTCCAGCGGGCAGAGCAAGCGCGGGCGCGGGCGAAACGGCTCTGGGCCGTTGGATCTTGGGCGGACGGTTAGGATTGGACTTGGCCTAATTAAAACAGGATCGTCCGATCTGAGATGGACGGCGGGGATGGGATGGCTGGCTGCTGTCTTCTTCCCCAGCCAGCTGAGGCAGCGGCGCCCGTCCCTGCGGCGGAGGAGCTCGCCGGAGACGAGAGGAGCGGGGGCCCTGCGGGTTCCCGGGGCGACCTGAGTGGCCGGGGAGGTTGGGGAGGGCACGGGAAACTCTCTGGTGGGGTCTGGGTCGGGGCAGGGGTACCGGAGGGGGACGGTTCACGGTGGAGTGGCTCGGCGGCGGCGCTAATCGACTCCAGCGAGGAATTAAGTGCAGCAGGGAGCAATAGAAGGGGAGGGAGAGGGCAGGGAGGTTCCTTACCTCAAGGCGAACTCCGGGGACTCCTCGGTGGTGACAGAGACGCGGCGACAGCCCGAGTCGACGGCGGCGGCTGCACGGAGGACGGCGGGTGAGCGCGGGCAGGGAGAAATAGGGAGGGGAAGGGGAAATTGGAGCGCGTTCCGGGTTGCGGACGTCGGGGCGAAACTCACCGTGGCAATGGACACGGCGGGGCTCCAACGGCGGCCGGGAAACGAGCTCGGGCGGCGGCGGTTCGCGGCGATGGCGCTTGGGCGTGCGCGCAGCGAGGGGAAGGTGGAAGAGAGGGGCCGGTTGGTGCGCAAATGAGGGAGGGGGAGAGGGCGAGTGAGGTTCGGGGCTCTAGTGGCCGAGGGCGGGGTTGGGGCGAGCCCCCCACGCGCGACGTGGGCGCGGAGAAGGCGGGCGCGCGCAGCTCGGCGGCAGTTACGCGAGGACGAGGGAGCTGACAAGCCGGGCCCGCGGGCAGAGAGAGAGAAGAAAGCGGGCGCGGGGGCGGGGAAAACGGCTGCGCCGACGGGTGGGGCCGGGCGAGCAGAGAGAGCGGGAGGCGGGCGCGCGGAAGGCGGGGCTGACGGGCCGGGCCCGCGGCGCAGGGAGAGAGCGAGGGAGAGGGCGCACGCGCGGGGAAGCGGTAGCGCCGACAGGTGGGCCCGCCAGGGCAGGGAGAGGAGGGGGGGGAAGAGGCGCGCGCGCGCGAGATGGGCCGACTGGGCCGAAAGGCCGAGGGGGGGCGGGGGTTTGGGCTCTTTTCCTTTTTTCTTTTATTCTGATTTTTGTTTTCTCTTTTCTTTTTTTATTTTCTCTATTTGATTCAAATTCAAATGAGCCACAAATTCAAATTAGACTTTTTGAGAATTATGCACCAAACAAAAGTGAAATCTAGGGTTCAACATGATGCAACAATACACACTCCCTTAGGGTTTAACCTATCACACTATTATTACAAATAAAATAAGCACTTTTCTCCTATAGAAATGAGAAAGAAAAGATTGGGGAAGGATGAGAAAAGGGAAGTAACACCTGAATTTGTGAATATGAGCAAAGAAATTTTATACCCCCAAATTCAGGGTGTTACAAACCTATCCCCCTTAAAAGAATCTCGCCCCGAGATTCAAGGTTGGTCAGCAAAGAGTTCAGGGTATTTGGCCTTCAGATCATCTTCTCGTTCCCAGGTTGCTTCTTCCTCGGAGTGGTGACCCCATCTGACTTTGCACATTCTGATGGTATTCCTCCGGGTGACTCTGTCTGCGAACTCCAGAATCTGCGTTGGCTTCTCTATGTATGTCAGATCCTCCTGGACTTCCAAACCCTCCACTGGCAACTGTTCTTCTGGTACTCGCAGACACTTCTTCAATTGCGACACGTGGAACACATTGTGCACTGCTGACAAACTTTCTGGTAGGTCGAGTTGATAAGCCACTTCTCCACGCTTTGCTTGAATCTGATATGGCCCAACGTACCGGGGTGCTAACTTGCCTTTAACTCCGAATCTTCTAACTCCCCTGATAGGTGACACCTTCAGATAGACGAAATCCCCCACTTCGAAACTCAGTTCTCTTCTCCTTCGGTCCGCATAGCTTCGCTGTCTTGACTGGGCTATCTTCAGGTTCTCCCGAACCATTTTGATATTCTCTTCGGCTTCAAGCAAAATGTCGGGGCCAAACACCTGTCTCTCTCCAGGCTGGTCCCAATGCAGCGGAGTCCTACAACTCCGTCCATAGAGTGCCTGAAACGGTGACATCTTCAAGCTAGCCTGATAGCTATTGTTGTAGGAAAATTCTGCATAAGGTAACCTTTTGTCCCATCCTGACTTGTCTTGCAACGCACAGGCTCTCAGCATATCTTCTAGGATCTGGTTAGTTCTTTCAGTCTGACCGTCTGTCTGCGGGTGATAAGCCGGGCTGAAGTTCAAATGGGTGCCCAAGGCTTCTTGTAGCTGCTGCCAAAAATGAGAGGTGAACTGCGTTCCTCGATCTGACACTATCTTCTTCGGCACACCATGAAGGCAAACTATCCGTGACATGTATAACTCAGCTAACGTTGCTCCGGTGTATGTGGTCTTCACAGGTATGAAATGGGCCACCTTTGTTAATCGGTCCACAACCACCCAGATGGAATCATAACCGGCCCGGGTACGGGGTAGGCCAACTATAAAATCCATCCCGATCTCATCCCACTTCCACTGAGGAATCCGCAATGGCTGCAACAATCCGGCAGGCCTCTGATGCTCCGCTTTGGTTCTCTGACAGCTATCACAGATGGCGACGTATTCTGCGATCTCTCTTTTCATGCCATACCACCAAAACCTCCTTTTTAAATCCTGGTACATCTTTTCACTTCCCGGGTGTATGGAGTAGGCTGTCTCATGAGCTTCCTTTAGGATCAGCTCCCGAATAGGTTTGAGGTCGGGGACGCACAATCGGTCCTTGAACCATATTACTCCCTCTTCATCCTCTCGAAAGTCTTTGCCTCTTCCTTCTAAGATCAGCTGCCGGATCTTGTTGATGCCTTCATCCTCCTTCTGCCCTTCTTTGATCTCCCGCTCTAGGGTGGGCTCTAATTCCACTGTTACTCCTTGCGTACTGTTCAGGAAACCGAGACTCAGTCTGTCGAACTCCTTGGCTAACTCATATGGCATTGGGTACGTGGCCATCATATTGACTTGGCTCTTCCTGCTCAGAGCATCTGCAACAACATTGGCTTTGCCTGGATGGTAATGTATCTCCAACTCATAGTCTTTGATCAATTCCAACCATCTTCGCTGTCTCATGTTTAACTCTGACTGGGTGAATATGTATTTCAGACTTTTATGATCTGTGTAGATGTCGCACTTCTGCCCATACAGGTAATGTCTCCAGGTCTTCAAAGCATGAACTACTGCTGCCAACTCCAGGTCATGTGTGGGATAATTTTTCTCATGGATCTTCAGCTGTCGAGATGAATACGCTACAACTCTTCCTTCTTGCATTAGCACACATCCCAATCCGGTGTAAGAAGCATCGCAATACACTGAGAATGGCTTGTGAACATCAGGCAGGACTAACACCGGAGCTGTAGTCAATCTATTTTTCAGTTCTTCAAATGCTTCCTGACACTTTTGGGTCCACTTGAACTCAACTTTCTTCGCTAGTAACGCTGTCATTGGTCTAGCAATCTTTGAGAAGCCTTCGATGAAACGCCTGTAATACCCAGCCATTCCAATGAAGCTCTTGATCCCACGAACATCCTTTGGTGCTTTCCAGTTCAGGATATCTGCTACTTTCTTTGGATCCACTGCCAACCCATCTTGGTTTATGATGTGACCCAGAAACAGGACTTCATGAATCCAGAACTCGCATTTGCTCAGCTTGGCATACAGCTGATGCTCTCGAAGTCTTTGCAATACCATCTTCAAATGCTCTACATGATCTTCCTCACTTTGAGAGTATATGAGAATATCATCGATAAACACTACCACAAACTTGTCCAGATAATCCATGAACAAACTGTTCATCAGGTACATAAAGAAGGCTGGCGCATTTGTCAAACCGAAGGACATAACTGTGAATTCATATAACCCGTACTTGGTGATGAATGCCGTCTTTGGTATGTCCGAGGGTCGGATTCTGAGTTGATGGTAACCTGATCTCAGATCTATCTTCGAGAATACGCTGGCACCTCTGAGCTGGTCGAACAAATCTTCTATCCTTGGCAGGGGGTACTTGTTCTTGACAGTGACTTCATTCAAGGCTCTGTAGTCTATGCACATCCTCTTGGTACCATCTTTCTTCTCTACAAACAACACCGGAGCGGCCCAAGGCGAGGTACTTGGTCTGATGTAACCCTTCTCTAACATCTCATCTATCTGCTTCTTGAGTTCCACCAATTCTGGTCCAGACACTCGGTAGGCTCTTTTGGAAATGGGGGCGGTACCAGGGATAAGCTCTATGGCAAACTCAACTTTTCTCTCGGGTGGCATGCCTGTTAGCTCCTCGGGAAATACGTCCGGAAAGTCCGACACAACCTTGATGGCCTCAAGCGGGTTGGGCTCCTTACCATCAACTGAAATCTGGTGACAGACACCCTCCGCTGATTTAGGCATCCTTAGCTCGGCCACTACCTCTTCTCCTGACGGGGACTTCAATGTTACGGTCCTCTTGTCACAGCTAACATTCGCCTCATACTTCATTAACCAATTCATCCCTAGAATGACATCTATCCCAGGGGTGTCTATTACTATTAAGTCACTGGGGAACCCTATCCCCCTTATTTCCACCCTTATATTTGAGCATATTTTATCTGTTTTCACCTTGCCACCAACCGAATTAATCCTCATGGGCGGCATCATTGCCTCTACTGAGATGTTATGCAATTCTACCCAGGTTGCAGTGACAAAAGAATGAGTTGCACCAGTATCAAATAGCACTTTCGTGGGATGAGATTCGACTGAGAACATACCTACTGCCACATCTGGTGCATCCTGGATCGCTTCGGCCTCCAAGTGGTTCACCTTTCCACGGTTGTACGCTTGGTTACGATTGCCTGCTGTCGGCTGCAGTACACCTTGCCTTGTTGGAGCATTGGGGTTGGTCTGCTGCTGCGCCGCCTTCTTCGGGCACTGCATCGCCCAGTGGCCTTGTTCTCCACAGTGGAAACATCCTCTGCCTCCTCCTTGTGCTGGGGCTGCTTGGTTGCTCTGGTTTGCTGCTGGGGTAGGAAGGCGGGGTGCCTGGTTGTGCTGCTTCTGATACTGATTACCTCCCTGCTGGCTGTGCTGACGATACTGCTGCTGCTGCTGTGGGTACTGCCTCTGAAACTGCTGCTGATGCGGACGCTGATTCTGATTCTGATATCCCTGTGGGTGACCAGGCCTGCCTTGCTGAGATGAACTGCCTGAGAAACGTGGACGGCTGATGCTTCCGGTCTGGGGTCCACTCATCTTGCGCTTCCGATCTTCCATATCCTTACGCTTCTTCTCCGTCATAACTGCCCTATCGATCAGGTGCTGGAAGGTGGGGAAGGTGTGGTTCATCAGCTGGTAATGCAGGGGATCCACCAAACCCCTCATGAACCTGTACTGCCTTTTAGCATCAGTGTTGACATCCTCAGGTGCATACCGAGATAGCTGCAGAAACTTGTCTCTGTATTCACTAACAGACAGGGGTCCCTGCTTCAGAGCCAGAAACTCCTCCTTCTTCACGATCATCAGTCCCTCTGGCACATGGTACCTGCGGAAACTCTCGCTGAATTCTTCCCAGGTGATGGCTTCGGGGTCAGCATGTGTGGCGAGGTAGGACTCCCACCAGGACTGGGCTGCTCCCCTTAGCTGACGGGGACCATACAGAACCTTCTCCCTGTCGTTGCATTGGGCGGTGCGCAGTTCCCTTTCCACTGCACGCAGCCAGTCTTCTGCATCCATGGGGTCGGCAGAATGGGCGAAGGTAGGAGGGTGCCCTCTCATGAACTCACCACGCTTATCCCGTGGCATCTGGGGCATCTGCACTTGCAACTGGGGTTGGGGTTGCTGTTGAGCCTGCTGCATGGCTGCCAGAGTCTGCCCAATGGCCTGCACTGCCTGAGTCTGCATCAAGAACATCTGCTCCACTGACATCGGGGGAGGTGGGGGAGGCTGCCTCTGTTGTTCCTCCTACTGGTCATGCTGCTCTTGCTGAGCACGCCTATTGCATCGGCGCCTGTTGTTCGACATCTGTGGAAGACATTCATACATCAGCGTTGATCTTACAACCCTCCAGCATAAGAAAAGAGAATACAGAATTCTTCATGACACTGAGTGAACAAAGAGCTTCACTGATCCTCATTACGATTCGACACAGCTTCTCAGATAAGAAGGAAAGTAGAAGTAAATGGCTTCCCAACTAAATAACTGACTTTATTAACATTATAGCTAGGCCAAACTGCAGGGGAAACCCACAGGTTGGCAACAGTCATCACAAAGATTCAAATCCAGCACAAGTTCACCATAACAAGCATGCAAGCAACTGATAAGCAAACTAAGCTAATTGGAAGCAACTGATAAGCAAACTAAACTAACTATCTAAGACTGAGACACCTGATTTAAGAATTATTACAAACTTCGACGCTAACGATCTAAGGATCCAGATCTATCCTGGTCTTACAGGCAGGGGAACCATAAGTGTGGTGACCACGTGGCGGCGAGCGGTATGGGTGCTGAGTCCCAACAGGAGCGGGAGAACCACCCTCCTGGTGATGGCGCTCTGCCAGCTCAGCACGCAACTCCGCAATCTCCGTTCGAGCCCTGCTCAGCTCGTCCAGAGAGTGATCCAGCTCAGTGTTAAGCACTGCGACTAGGTTGACTGTGCTGCTCAACCTAGGGTTAGCCTCACCAACAGGTGAGACAACCACACTCTCTGTGCTGCCAGTAGGGCGGCGGGGGTAGTACCGAAGGTTAAGACCGTCGGCCACCCCACCGAACAAAGAACAGTACTGGGAGAGTGCACGTCGTGCTGCATCCTGCATAGCCGCCTCTGCAGTGTCCCTCTCGGAGATGGAATAGTGCTCCGAAACGGCCTCCGCACCCCGGAGGTCATCCTCCGGACGGCGAACTAGGCAGGTAGCCTCCCAGCGGTCCGGGTACCTCCCGCGGCTGTGCTGGTAGACTACACAACGATACTCGATCGACCAGGTGTGCCGGTCAAAAGCCTGGCGCAACAAGGTGTCGAGTGCGTCGTGGAAGTGACAACCGCGAGCGGCGTCACGGGTGATGGGTCGGGCGACCCATCCTTCCGCCTCCTGCGGCTCAGAAGACTCCGTGCTGTGGTCTGAGTCGTCATCGTCGGGGTCTCCTCCAGTAGCTCCTCCAACAGCCGGGGCGTCCCGCGGTGGTGCAGGGGGCGCCTCCAGCTGGGCAACAGAGGAACGGGGCCTCACAGACTCCACCTCTGGCTGGGATGAGGAGGAAGAGCCCTGCTGCTCTCTGTGCTGGCGCCGGCGTTCCTGCTCCTCACGCAGGCGGTGGTGCAGTCTCTCCAGGTGACTCGACTGACCGGACACGGTGCGGTGCAGAGGACGCTCCGCAAGTCGAGACGGCAGGAAAGGAATCACCGACTTACGTGCAGTGTGTCTAAGACGAGCCATCTACAAAAGACACTGTAAGCATAAGAGTAAGAGCAGAACTAATATGACAAGTGAATAAACCATAGACAGAATAAGATAAAAATTTCAACAAGGTATAATATAGTATATATATATATGTGTGTAGTAAAACATAGGGTTGGTCGAGGTGACCGACTTTTGAAGTAACATCAGAGGTCAAGGTGAGAGGGAAGGTCAATAGTCCTTAGTACGACCAGTGCTATTCTAGGTCAGCGGTCCTACAGTCAGCACGGCTTTGATACCACTTATGTCACACCCGGTTTTCGAAGGCAAACCGAATGCGAACCATGTACGTGCCAGGATCAGAACTCACGTACACAGCAGTTACATAAATGAACATCAACGCACATTGCTCGAATAATAACATAAAGGAGTATTAACTTGTTACATCACAGAGTCATAGACATCCACATAGTCATCAACTTAACAGATAAATCAAAGTGCTAGCGAAACGCAGTAAAGATAAGGCCTTCACAGGCAGCTGACTGGGGGTTGCCGCCAACCCACACCTAGAATTCGTCGTAGTCTTGGAACTCCTGGAAGTCTCCTTCCACGACTTCGTCTTCTCCTGAGCAGCGGTTACAATGCGGACAACCTGGTGTTTTGTGGTAAAGCAAGGATGAGTACACATCAACGTACTCAGCAAATGTCCCGTTTGGCTGAAGTGGACTAGCTTTATGTGGGGTTAGGCTCAAGCAGTTGCTTTTAGTTGGTCAGGTATTTATCATTAGTAGCAGCCAGATTTTAGCATTTACCAATCCCATGAACCATTTCCTCATCGAGGAACAACATCATCATATTCGAACCAAAACCATAACATAATCCTTGTATCTCGAACCATCTGTATCTCTAATCAAAGAGGATCCCAAGGCTGCTCTTAACCGTGAGCACGGCTGATATATCAGTTTCACTACCCTCTGCAGAGGTCGCACACTTTACCCATGAGTCGTGATTCCCTTTCTGCCCGGGGAGAGCTAATCCCCATTGACCACTACCTAGGTAGTCCGGCAGGGTATCACTACGTAGCTTTTACAAAGATTCCCTAGAGATCATAGCTGCCCGTTAGGTTTCTCCAGTTTGATAAACACAGTACTCCTCCCCGCAGGAGAGTGACTAACAAAAGCAAAACGAAAGAACCTCGGCACTCAGCCTCGGCAGAGCAAGCACTGTGCCTGGACCCCATTGACGGCACGACGGCGAAGCAACTACACCTCTAGTTCCTCTAATTAATTAGCTAAGGGCGTCCCATTTCACCCTCATGGTTGCACTGTTATCCCGGGTGGTCTCTCAACGAACAGGTCCTTACGGAGAGGTACTCAGGAAACAGCCTGAGCCCCCTAGAGTATCACAAGATCATCAACATCATCAGGATAACAGTATCATAAATATTCACATCATGTTCATTGATTAAGTTAAGGCAATAGCAGAATGCTAACCATAATAGCCCATAAGGTCATCAAGGATAAAGTAGAGTGTAAAGCTAGTCAATCCTTAGGTTTCATGTAAGTAATGCGGGATAGTAAGTTATAAGTGAATAGGACATAATGGGTCAGAGGACACTTGCCTTCACCAAACTGTTGATCAGGAACTTCCTCTGCAACTTCCTCGGGAAACACAGACTGCTCGTTGTCTATGTAAAGTAATCATTCACACTATGCACTTGGGAAATAACAAACAAAAACAATATACCAAACATATGCAGCAGAGAGATCACAAGTTCATAATAGAAAAGGGATAGGCACTCTGGTATTCCCTAGGTCTAGGGTAGAGGACTATACAAAGTGAGTCATTATCCACTAATCAGGTTTAAGTCAGTGGTGGGATTAAATCATTATCTGGTTTTAAGTTCCTAAACTTAGGTGTTTAAGTCCATAAACTTAAGTGCTCCAACTTTTATTAAAGTCTACTATCTTTTATTTATCTCAAATAGGGTTCCCATAACATTAATTCTATCCTAATGATTAACCATCAATTGGGACATGGAAACAGCAGGGAAACATTGCATAAACAGATAGATAATAATATTATGAACATTTTGCAATTTGAAGCACCTAATTTGGAGTTCATATGACAAAGTTATGAATTTTACAAGTTTAGGGGTTAAAAATATACCCTAAGGACCTATTTTGAATTAAATAAAAGGTCCGAGGACCTAACTGCGAGAAACCAGGGACGGCGGGCGCAATTTCCGGAAAACAGGGGGGTTCTTTAAGAAAACGCGCGGGCGAAGGGGTATCGGGCCTTCTTAGCCGTTGGATTTCAAACGGACGGCCAGGATTAGATCCTGCGGGCGGGCGCGCGGGCGCGCGGCGGTCTGGGCGGCTGACAGGCGGGGCCGGGCGAGCAGCGCGGGCGCGGGCGACTGACAGGCAGGACCGGGCGAGCAGAGCGAGCGCGGGCGACTGACAGGCGGGGTCCAGCGGGCAGAGCAAGCGCGGGCGCGGGCGAAACGGCTCTGGGCCGTTGGATCTTGGGCGGACGGTTAGGATTGGACTTGGCCTAATTAAAACGGGATCGTCCGATCTGAGATGGACGGCGGGGATGGGATGGCTGGCTGCTGTCTTCTTCCCCAGCCAGCTGAGGCAGCGGCGCCCGTCCCCGCGGCGGAGGAGCTCGCCGGAGACGAGAGGAGCGGGGGCCCTGCGGGTTCCCGGGGCGACCTGAGTGGCCGGGGAGGTTGGGGAGGGCACGGGAAACTCTCTGGTGGGGTCTGGGTCGGGGCAGGGGTACCGGAGGGGGACGGTTCACGGTGGAGTGGCTCGGCGGCGGCGCTAATCGACTCCGGCGAGGAATTAAGTGCAGCAGGGAGCAATAGAAGGGGAGGGAGAGGGCAGGGGAGGTTCCTTACCTCAAGGCGAACTCCGGGGACTCCTCGGTGGTGACAGAGACGCGGCGACAGCCCGAGTCGACGGCGGCGGCTGCACGGAGGACGGCGGGTGAGCGCGGGCAGGGAGAAATAGGGAGGGGAAGGGGAAATTGGAGCGTGTTCCGGGTTGCGGACGTCGGGGCGAAACTCACCGTGGCAATGGACACGGCGGGGCTCCAACGGCGGCCGAGAAACGAGCTCGGGCGGCGGCGGTTCGCGGCGATGGCGCTTGGGCGTGCGCGCAGCGAGGGGAAGGTGGAAGAGAGGGGCCGGTTGGTGCGCAAATGAGGGAGGGGGAGAGGGCGAGTGAGGTTCGGGGCTCTAGTGGCCGAGGGCGGGGTTGGGGCGAGCCCCCCACGCGCGACGTGGGCGCGGAGAAGGCGGGCGCGCGCAGCTCGGTGGCAGTTACGCGAGGACGAGGGAGCTGACAAGCCGGGCCCGCGGGCAGAGAGAGAGAAGAAAGCGGGCGCGGGGGCGGGGAAAACGGCTGCGCCGACGGGTGGGGCCGGGCGAGCAGAGAGAGCGGGAGGCGGGCGCGCGGAAGGCGGGGCTGACGAGCCGGGCCCGCGACGCAGGGAGAGAGCGAGGGAGAGGGCGCACGCGCGGGGAAGCGGCAGCGCCGACAGGTGGGCCCGCCAAGGCAGAGAGAGGAGGGGGGGAAGAGGCGCGCGCGCGCGAGATGGGCCGACTGGGCCGAAAGGCCGAGGGGGGGCGGGGGTTTGGGCTCTTTTCCTTTTTTCTTTTATTCTGATTTTTGTTTTCTCTTTTCTTTTTTTATTTTCTCTATTTGATTCAAATTCAAATGAGCCACAAATTCAAATTAGACTTTTTGAGAATTATGCACCAAACAAAAGTGAAATCTAGGGTTCAACATGATGCAACAATACACACTCCCTTAGGGTTTAACCTATCACACTATTATTACAAATAAAATAAGCACTTTTCTCCTATAGAAATGAGAAAGAAAAGATTGGGGAAGGATGAGAAAAGGGAAGTAACACCTGAATTTGTGAATATGAGCAAAGAAATTTTATACCCCCAAATTCAGGGTGTTACAATATGCGTCTGTCTCTGTCACTTGCATCAGCTCGTCAGATCTACCGCTCTATATATGTCACCCTCCTATATCGTCGTCGAACCCGTCATCCCCTGCTCGACCCCCACCCCACCAGCTTGCCCCAAGCACGATCTCGTCGTTGTTCCGCATGTCAGCAAGAAATCCCAAGAATCGGGTGAAGACGAAGCCAGCAGCGTGATATTCACCAAGTGCGCGACAAAAAGCTCGGACATCCTGCGCGACTCAAGTTCAATTCATCGAAATTATTCAGTCAAAGAAAAGATCTTCAGCAATTGATTACCGAAGAAAAGAAGATCCCTGGATGACGTCAACCGGAACCCGTAGTCGTGCTTGCGACTATCGCGTCAAATTAGTCAAGGTAAGTTGGTTCGTATTCCCGTTAACTAGGTCTATAAATAGAGTAAATAGAATTATTGGTCTCAATAAATATTATTAATTTAGCATGCCTATATTGTGATGATCGATTTAAATAAATCGGTAAAACAAGTAATTAAGATACATAGTTTAAAGAGTTAATAAAAAGCTAGGAATAAAAATAGATGTTCTAGTGTTATTATGTCAATTTGGTTAATGGATGTAGTCGATGCCCTGCTGTGATATCCATGGTGCTTAATGATTGGTTTTAAGTGTTTCATCCTTTTTAGTGTAGATTATCTATATTATACTCGTTATACATGTGCTCATACATGTGCATCGTGCATCTCATGAGTTACGATAAATAATCACGTGATGCGGAAGACGAACCCAAGTCGACCCCAAGCGCGGGCGAATCCGCAGGATGAAGCTGATGGACCAACCTGAAGATGGTTAAATCAAGCAAGTGCTCAGTCAAGGGATACTCATCAAGCGGACGTCGTCTAACAAACACTAACCTAGTGTTATTCAGGCAAGCCCCGGTGCATTTGCCACCTCCTTGATGTTTTAAAATCTTTATCACCCTGTTTGCTGCATTAGGTGATAGGAGTTGTGTGCTAAACCGTTGATGCATTTCCTTCCTTGCAAATTGATTTCCCTCCCTTGATACCCTTTTATGAAAAAGATTTTTGATGCTTAGCCTTGCTTTAGAAAACAAAAATGTTTTGTTTTAAAACAAAGGTGATGCTTCAGTGGGTGGGAATGTTTTCAAAAATAAAACTTGATGGTGAATCTGTCAAAGGCCTTAATGGGTTCAACATCAGAAAAGATGTACCTCTGCCAGGTACCAGACTTTGGGTTGAAATACTAAAGCTGAGACCGGGCGGTTGACTTGCACGAGAAAGGAGTCTCGGTGTAGTGTCTCCGTCTGAGTCGATTAAGGACCGTGCCGATGTGGGCCTGCTGACCGAGGACCCTTTAATTGGTCACATGCCTCGTCATGGGTAAGCTTTGCCTTGGGCAGACTAATACCAGAATAAGATACCACACAATGGGAGTGGAGAGATGGCAAGAGTAGCGTGTACCCTCCATGGCAAGAGGCTGGACGGTGGTGTATCTGTGCTCTCGGTTGGCGTGAACCTGATCTGGTCTTAAGAACCCCGGTGGCGAGTTGACATATGCAAGGGTTAAGTGCTACATATGTCGTGTGATTGGAGATCCTCAGCTGAGTATAATCGATTCGGATCGCCGTAACTTCGCGGATATGAAGACTTGGTCACTGACTTACACGTAGAAATCCAGTGAACTAAAGGGATGATGAAAAGACGGCTAGTGTAGGCCAAGTGCTTGAACTAGGATAGAAAGAACTCTAGATGCAGGTAACTTTACTTAACCTGACAAGTAAAAATGGATTTTAAGGATCCACTCATAGTAAGCTTTTCTGCAAAAGAGAGTCTTTGATTCTTGATAAGCCATACCTTGAATCCCTCTAGCCAGAGTCTTTTCTTTAGTCGGGTAAGTCTTGCTGAGTAATTCCATACTCAGGGTTTTATTCCCTGTTGTTTTTCAGGTCATTGTTTTGTGTTGCTGATGATGGTGTTAAGTGCCGGTGGCCTCGGCCTTCTTATAAGTCTAAGTACTCCTTCTATACTTCTTATTGAGGATGGTCATTTGAGCTAGCATATATTTCAAACTTATACTTTTGTAATCACTCCGATAAAATAATGCAAAATTTTTGTAACTTGTAAAATTTGGTAATAAGATTTCCGCTGCAAAAATGTTGATGTGTGTGATTTGTATAACTTAATCCCGCGGTTCTGGTTGTAAATGGTTTATCTGATGTCCTTGGGGCAATCGGACAGATCCTGTTAAGTTATCTGGTGCACATGCATGGCCGTCTGAGGTCTTTGGGACAAGGACAGGTGCGTGTGGGCCCAATAACTTGGAGGTTCTGCCACACATAATGTCCAGTCTACTAGCACATAAATAAAGTAATGAACCTATCATGGACCGGTATGCCTTTTGATCAACGGACTTACCTCCTTTGTTGAGATCAACATGCCCGTCAGTTCCCATCAGTGTCTTCGCGGGCTTGGCGTCCTTCATCCCAAATCTCTTGAGAAGATCCTGAGTATACTTCATTTGGGAGATGAAGGTGCCATCCTTGAGTTGCTTCACTTGGAACCCAAGGAAGTAAGTCAACTCGCCCATCATTGACATCTCGAACTTTTGTGTCATCACCCTACTAAACTCCTCACAAGACTTTTGATTAGTAAAACCAAATATTATGTCATCGACATAAATTTGGCACACAAAGAGATCACCATCACAAGTCTTTGTAAAAAGAGTTGGATCAGCTTTCCCAACCTTGAAAGCATTAGCAATTAAGAAATCTCTAAGGCATTCATACCATGCTCTTGGGGCTTGCTTAAGTCCATAGAGCGCTTTAGAGAGCTTATACACATGGTCGGGATACCTGTCATCCTCAAAGTCAGGGGGTTGTTCCACATATACCTCCTCCTTGATTGGCCCGTTGAGGAAAGCGCTCTTTACGTCTATTTGAAACAACCTGAAAGAGTGGTGAGCGGCATAGGCTAACAATATTCGAATAGACTCTAGCCTAGCCACAGGAGCAAAAGTCTCCTCGAAATCCAAACCTGCTTCTTGGGCATAACCTTTTGCCACAAGTCGAGCCTTGTTTCTTGTCACCACTCCATGCTCGTCTTGCTTGTTGCGGAACACCCACTTGGTTCCCACAACATTTTGCTTTGGACATGGCACCAGGCTCTAGACTTCATTTCTCTTGAAGTTGTTGAGCTCTTCCTGCATGGCCAACACCCAGTCCGGATCCAGCAAGGCCTCTTCTACCCTGAAAGGCTCAATAGAAGAAACAAACGAGTAATGCTCACAAAAATTAGCTAAGCGTGAGCGACAAACGAGTAATGCTCACAAAAATTAGCTAAGCGTGAGCGAGTAGTTACTCCCTTGCTGATGTCACCCAGAATCTGATCGACAGGGTGATTTCTTTGGATCGTAGCCTGGACTTGGGTTGGAGGGATCTGTGGTGCTTCTTCCTCCATTGCTTGACCTTCTTGTGCTCCCCCTTGATCATGCCCTTCTTCTTGCTATACCTGTTCATCGTCTTGAGTTGGGGGATGCACCATTATGGAGGAAGATGGATGATCTTGCTCCTATTGTTCCTGTGGTCGCACATCACCCATCGCCATTGTGCGCATTGCGGCCGTCGGAACATCATCTTCATCTATGTCATCAAGATCAACTTGCTCTCTTGGAGAGCCATTAGTCTCATCAAATACAACGTCGCTAGAGACTTCAACCAAACCCGATGATTTGTTGAAAACTTTATACGCCTTTGTATTTGAGTCATACCCTAGTAAAAACCCTTCTACTGCCTTGGGAGCAAATTTAGAATGTCTACCTTTCTTCACCAGAATGTAACATTTGCTCCCAAATACACGAAAGTAAGATACGTTGGGTTTGTTACCTGTAAGGAGTTCGTAGGAGGTCTTCTTGAGAAGGCGATGGAGATAGAGCCGGTTTATGGCGTGACAGGCTGTATTCACAGCTTCCGACCAAAACCGCTCGGGTGTCTTGAACTCGCTAAGCATCATTCTCGCCATGTCGATTAGCGTCCTGTTCTTCCTCTCTACTACACCGTTTTGCTGTGGCGTGTAGGGAGCGGAGAACTCGTGCTTGACGCCTTCCTCCTCAAGATACTCCTCAACTTGCAGATTCTTGAACTCGGACCCGTTGTCGCTCCTTATCTTTTTCACCTTTAGCTCAAATTCGTTTTGAGCCCTCCTTAGAAAGCGCTTTAGGGTCCCTTGGGTTTCTGATTTATCCTGCAAAAAGAACACCCAAGTGAAGCGGGAAAATCATCAACAATTACAAGACTATACTTACTTCCCCCGATGCTAAGGTAGGCAACGGGTCCGAAGAGGTCCATGTGAAGAAGCTCCAGTGGTCTTGATGTTGTCATCACATTCTTGCTGTGATGAGTGCTTCCCAACTGTTTCCCTGCCTGACATGCTGCACAAGGTCTGTCTTTCTCGAAACAAACATTGGTTAGTCCTAACACATGTTCTCCCTTTAGAAGTTTATGAAGGTTCTTCATCCCAACATGTGTTAGACGACGATGCCACAGCCAGGCCATACTAGTCTTAGCTATTAAGCATGCATCTAGATCGGCCTCCTCTTTTGAAAAATCAACTAAGTAGAGTTTGTCGTCTAATACACCCTTAAAAGCTAATGAACCATCACTCCTTCTAAAGACAGATACATCAACGTTTGTAAAGAGACAATTGTAACCCATGTGACACAATTGACTTACAGACAGAAGGTTGTACCCAAGTGACTCTACTAGAAATACATTCGATATGGAGTGTTCGCTTGTGATGGCTATCTTTCCCAAACCTTTGACCTTGCCTTGATTCCCATCTCCAAAGATAATCGTATCCTGGGAATCCGTGTTCTTGACGTAGGAGGTGAACATCTTCTTCTCCCCCGTCATATGGTTTGTGCATCCGCTGTCGATGATCCAGCTTGAGCCCCCGGATGCATAAACCTGCAAAGCAATTTAATCTTGGGTTTAGGTACCCAACTCTTGTTGGGTCCTACAAGGCTAGTCAAAATAGTTTTTGGAACCCATATGCAAGTTTTGTCTCCCTTGCATTTGGATCCCAACTTCCTAGCAACTACTTTTGCATTTTTACATGAAAGAACAAACGAAGTATTGCAATCATGATAAATAGTTGAAGGTTCTTTGCACATTCTCCTAGGAACATGAGACACAACATGATTTTTCCTAGGTCTGCTTCTACCATGAACAAAAGTAGAACTAGAGGCAAACATAGCATGTGAATTATGAGTAGCATGATCATAACTCCTATGAGAACGACTAGCAACTTTCCTATCATAAATGAATGCATGGTTCCTTTGAGGACTACTAGCCATAGGGACCTTCCCTTTCTTCTTGTTAAGAACGGGAGTCCTTTGGCTTGTTAAGTTCTTGGTTTCCTTTCGAAAACCAAGTCCATCCTTAATTGAGGGATGTCTACCAACAGTGTAGGCATCCCTAGCAAATTTTAATTTATCAAAATCAATTTTGCAAGTCTTAAGTTGAGCATTAAGACTTGCCACCTCATCATTTAATTTAGCAATAGAATTAAGATGTTTATCACAGGCATCAGTATCAAAGTCCTTACATCTATTACAAATAATGACATGCTCAACACATGATCTAGTTTCATTTGCTTCCTCTAGCTTAGCATTTAATTCATCATTTAAACTTTTTAATCTAGAGATAGATTCATGGCAAGCAGATAACTCAGAAGATAGCATTTCATTTCTCTTAGTTTCTAAAGCAAGAGATTTTTGCACACTAACAAATTTGTCATGTTCCTCATACAAAATGTCCTCTTGCTTTTCCAGCAGTCTATCTTTTTCATTTAGAGCATCAATTAATTCATTAATTTTTTGTACTTTGGCTCTATCTAAACCTTTAAATAAACTAGAGTAATCTACTTCATCATCGAAGGATTCTTCATCACTAGATGAAGTGTACTTGGGTGTGTCCCGAACACGTACCTTTTTCTCCTTGGCCATAAGACATGTATGGCGTTCGTTGGGGAAGAGTGAGGATTTGTTGAAGGCGAAGGCAGCGAGTGCTTCGTCGTCGGAGTCAGAAGAGGAGCAGTCCGAGTCCCATTCCTTTCCAAGGTGCGCCTCGCCCTTTGCCTTCCTGTAGTTCTTCTTTTTCTCCTTCTTCCCGCTCTTTTCTTGTCCCTGGGCACTATCATTATCGGGGCAATTTGCAATAAAGTGACCAGTCTTACCGCATTTGAAGCAGGAGCGCTTCCCTCTTGTTTTGTTCTTGTTGGAGTACTCCTTGGGTCCTTTGAGTGCGGTCTTGAAGCACTTGATGATAAGCACCATCTCATCTTCATTGAGTCCAGCAGCCTCCACTTGAGCTACCTTGCTTGGTAGCGCCTCCTTGCTGCTTGTTGCTTTGAGAGCAACGGGTTGCGGCTCGTAGATGGGTAGTGGACCGTTCAAGGCGTCATCCACATATCGTGCCTCCTTTACCATCATGCACCCGCTCACGAATTTTCCGAGTATCTCCTCAGGCGTCATCTTGGTGTACCTGGGGTTTTCACGAATAAGATTGACAAGATAGGGGTCAATTATAGTAAATGACCTTAGCATGAGTCAGACGACATCATGATCCGTCCATCTTGTGCTTCCATAGCTTCGAATCTTGTTGACTAGGGTCTTGAGCCTGTTGTAGGTTTGTGTTGGCTCCTCTCCCCTGATCATCGCGAACCTCCCCAGCTCACCTTCCACTAGTTCCATCTTTGTGATCATAGTGGCATCATTTCCCTCATGTGATATCTTGAGGGTATCCCAGATTTGTTTGGCATTGTCCAAGCCACTCACTTTATTATACTCGTCCCTGCAAAGAGAAGCTAGCAAGACAGTAGTAGCTTGTGCATTTTTGTGAATTTGCTCATTTATGAAAATGGGATTGTCAGTGCTATCAAAGTGCATTCCGTTTTCAACAATCTTCCAGATACTAGGATGGAGAGAAAATAAATGACTACGCATTTTATGACTCCAGAAAGAGTAGTCTTCTCCATCAAAGTGTGGAGGTTTCCCCAGTGGAATTGATAACAAATGAGCATTTGAATTGAATGGAATACGGGAATAATCAAATGAATAGTTTTGATTAACCGTTTTCTTCTTTGAAGAGTCGTCGTCGTCGTCGTGTGGTGAAGAAGACGAGGCATCGCTGTCGTAGTAGATGATCTTCTTGATGTGCCTCTTCTTCTTCCCATTTCTTTTCTTTTGACTCGAGCCTGAGTCAGTAGGCTTGTCGTCTCTTGGCTCGTTGAAGATGGACTCCTTTTCCTTGTCGTTGACCACCATCTCCTTTCCCTTAGGATCCATCTCTTCGGGCGGTTAGTCCCTTCGATGAAGAGTATGGCTCCGATACCAATTGAGAGCACCTAGAGGGGGGGTGAATAGGTGATCCTGTAAAAATAAACACTAAATAGCCATAAACTCGATTATCAAGATGTTAGAGAAGTCAAGTAGCTATGACACACGCTCGTGCGAACAAAACAATCACAAGAAGCAACACACGAGACACGTGATTTTTATCCCGTGGTTCGGCCAAGTAACACTTGCCTACTTCCATGTTGTGGCGTCCCAATGGACAAGGGTTGCATTCAACCCCTTTCAAGTGATCCAAAGATCAACTTGAATACCACAGTTTTCTTCCTTATAGTTTTTCTCCCGTTTGCGAGGAATCTCCACAGATTGGAGTCTCTCGCCCTTACAATAGAGATCACAAAGAAAGCACGGAGTAAGGTTGGGGAGAGCAACACACACAAGACTCAAATCCATAGCACAACCACGCACACGAGTCTAGAATTGAGCTCGAAACACAACACACGGAGTTCGCAACTCAAATGGAGCTCAAATCACTAACACAATGAAGCAAATGCGCGGGAGCGGAGTCTAGATGCTTTAGAATACTTAGAGAATGCTTGGTGTGCTCCTCCATGCACCTAGAGTCCCTTTTATAGCCCCAAGGCAGCTAGGAGCCGTTGGAGATCAACATGGAAGGCTATCATTGCCTTCTGTCGAGTGGCGCACCGGACAGTCCGGTGCGCCACCGGACAGGTCCTGTAGACAGTCCGGTGCCCGATCTCCTTCCAAATTTGGCATATCCGACCATTACTCCTCTGGGCTGATTGGCGCACCGGACACTGTCCGGTGCACACCGGACAGTCGGGTGCACCAGCTGACCGTTGGAGCAGTCCACGTGTCGTCCGCAGATTGCGTGGTCAACCGTTGCCGATGGCGACCGTTGGCTCATCCGATAGTCCGGTGAATTTTAGCCACGCCGCCCTGTTGCTTTTTCCGAGAGCGACGAGTTCGCCGCGGATGACTCACCGGACAGTCCGGTGAATTATAGCCGTACACCGCCGTCGATTCCCGTGAGCAGCACTTTCACCGGAGACTAGCCTGGCGCACCGGACACTGTCCGGTGCACCACCGGATAGTCCGGTGTGCCAAACCGAGCTGAAGTTTGGCTGCACAGAGCCAAGTCCTTTCCATTTCTTTTCTCCTTCTTTTGTCACTGTTTCTAGCACTTAGACAAACACATTAGCGTTCAAAAAACAATGTACTAAGTTTAGAAACATACCTCATGTCTTGATTTGTACTTCTCACTTTATTTGGCACATAAGAACTTAATCAAATGTGTTGGACATTTAATCACCAAAACACTATAGAAATGGTCCAAGGGCACATTTCCCTTTCAAAGGGTACTGCTAATGAGATTCTTGCTCATAGAAGGGACATGTTGCATGTTCCTCAGCTACACAATCATCCCTGAACTAAATTTCAGATCCACCGTGCCAGTGCCATGAACAGAAGCATATGACACATTCCAATTTTAGACAGAGTAATCATGGGCGATCTGATAAGAAGAGAACATATTAATGCTAGAACACACATGAATATTAGCATCATTATCAATCCACCAACTAGGTGACTGAAAAACTGAGAAGATGAAAGGTAGATTATCATACCCTTTGTCTCCCGCATTGCTAGCGATCACTGTTGATATTGCCCTTTTTGCCACGACGATCCGCTCGATCATGACCTGAAGCGTCCCGATCCTTTGGGACTTAAATGTGATATAATTACTAGTCCCATGAGGCTAGTAACCACATTCCTTACTTCAAATAGTACAGAGTTCAAATAAATGTTATTACAATACCGGGGTACAAGCTCGAGAGAGCCAAAATACAAAGCGCAGTAGAAGATACACTAGCCCAAGCCACAGGCAGAACTGGGTGCAGACACAGCCCCCCTCAATCAAGCATAGCAGAAAAGAAGTCTTCGGCTGCTGAAAAACATAAATAAATCTGGGTGAATACACTAGGTATTCCGCAAGCCCATCCCGCTCCCGTAAAGAGAAAGGGGCCTATATCATACATGCTTTATATGGTGGAGTTGAAGTCACTCTTCTTTTTCTCAGAGAAAGGCAATACTTTTAGGGTTTTCCCAAGGAAATAGAAATAACACAATACTCAACCACCACTGAGCTTCTCGCTCCCGTGGCATCGTTTTCTTTTCCAAAAACACATTCACACACAGACTTCCCTGTTTACGGAGGTTGTAAAACACTAATTGTCATACCACACCAGACTCGTCCATACCAGTGGACACAGACTATTCGAATAGATTTGAACTCTGTGCAGAGGGGTACACTTTACCCACTAGTCCGGTTTCTGCGATCTCACCGTCGTGAGACCCGAATGCCGGATCTCTTTCCTTCCTCGCACGTCCTAACCTTAACGGTTATACCGGAAGGAGTCAGGCCATCGCCATGTCCAAACCGGACAAAACATTCCCTCTCCTTATCCTCCCGGTGCTCCCCAGCCTTCATAACCCTGGGGTTGGACCGTACGAGTTCAGATTGAGTGACTACCCACACAGTCTCGAGTGGTTGTACTTATCATGAGTACAGGTAGTGAAAGATGACAAACCAGTCCTTATATGAGGGGACAATCCTTCTGCTCACGCCTAAACCAGCTGAGCCTTCGCCTTAGGCCCTCCCCTAAACCAGGGAGTCCTTGATCATCCCACTCACAAGGTGATGAGGGTGAATACCCTTCATCGCACACTTTTTGAAAACCCCGCTTAGTGAAACACACTGCCCTTCTTCCCATTCCACATTTTGTATTCAAAAGATGTTTGTTAATGCGGGCTATCTCTCTGCTCACAATGCAAATATTCCATCCCTTAATCCCGGCTTAGGTAGTGGTAGAAGAAATAGGTAATTTATGCATCAAGGGAAGGATGGACTTGCCTTCGTCGAAGTTTTCCTGGCACAAAAGATTTATCTCCGGGAGGTCGGGCTCCTGCCCTTCTTCCAGGGCTATGGGTTCTGGATCGACGGTCCCCGCTTCTTCTAGTAAAACAGTCAATAAACAATACATCAAACAGTGGTTCACTGAGTGGAGTGTGTCAATTTCCTAACATTATTATTTTATGAGACTTAGAAAGTGTTTGGATAATTTTTGGTACATAAAATATCAAGATATAAATAACTAAAGGGGAAAAGATGGAAAAGAAAAAAGGATTTTCGACTCTGGTGGGCCGGGGAGGTGAATTCCGGCCCAGCCGGGTGCAGGTGCACGTGGGGGCACGAGCGCACCGGCCCAGCACGGCCCACGGGCGAGAAACGGCGCGGGCACGAGAGAAAACAGTGTCGTGGTCACGGGGTCCACGCGCTAGGGAGAGCGGGAGGGGAGACGGCGCTAACGGTCGACGGGGCAGGGGCGAACCGGCCGACCCGCGGGGGAAAACTCGGTCGCCGGCGGGTTCAACGGCGATTCGCCGCTGGTGGCCCGATTCCTAGGCATCGGGCAGGCGCCCTAGCACGAGGAGGGGCTGGCGAGCTTAGGGGTGGCCTCAATTTTGCCAGAGGAGACTCAGAGGGAGCTGACCACGGTGGGGTGGCGGAGCTCCACGGTGGGAGTCATCGCCGGTGAGGTTTGGGTGGTGATCGGGGGCGGGGGAGCGGTGTTCCAAGTCCGCGATGATGTGGCGAAGCGGTAGAGCCTAGTGAATTTGTCACTGAACAACCGGAGCGGAGGGAGGGGCGACGGAGCTGGCGCGGTTGAGCTCGGGAGAGGGGGAGAAGAGTGGTCGAGGCCGGTGCGGGGCATGGAGGAGCTCGGGACGGCCCTTTTATAGGCGCCCAAGGGGAGGGGAGCAGCGGTGTTAGGTGGACGCCGGTGAGGTGCACAGCGATGGAGTAATGGCGCACAGCGGCGGCGACAGGACCGCTCGGCGGGGCGGTGCCGTGCAAGGACGCGACCACAGCGCGCGAGGACGAAGTGGCGTCAACTTCTCTATGCGGCGAGTGCAGGCGGGGAGGGGGAGAGGACGGTGGCCGGCGGCGATCACGCTGAAGCCGTGCGCGACGAGGGAGGAGGGGTGGCTGACAGGCAGGGACGGCTTGTCAGCGATGCGCAGCGCGAGAGAGCGATGGTGAGAGCGGCTGGCGGGTGGGGTCGGCTCGTCAGCGAGAGAGAGAGAGAGAGAGAGAGAGAGAGAGAGAGAGCTCGCAGGGCAGGCTAGCGCGCGTGCGGAAGCAGGCCGGAGATGGGCCGAGAAGGGGGGGAGAGTCGCGAGCGCGGGGAGAGGGAGGCCGCGGGTTTGGGCCGAGAATCAGCCCAGCTAGGGGGAAAGGTTTCTCCTTTTTTATTTTAATTTCTAATTTCCATTTCCATTTTCTATTTCTTTTATCTCCTTTCCTCTTGAACAATTAATTAACTAGGTAATCTTAGGTGCTAAAAATATAATCTATGTGAGGTGCTTCTAATCAAACAGAGTGTATGCATATGATGAGAAGACCTATGGGGAGATTAGGGAGAGATAAATAGGGGGGTTAGATTAGGGTTCCAAACCTCGGTTGGAATTTTGGGATGTTACATGACAGTCCTTAGTAAAATGACCCATCTCACCACACGCAAAATATATCACCTCAGCCTTGTTCTTCTTCTTCTTAGAGTTGGTAGTTTTGTTGGGCTTCTTAGATTTTGTCTTCTCTTTGAACTTTTGTCTTCAAAATGTGCCACCAACTAGGCACTGGAGTGGCCTCGCCTCCTTTAGAACTCATGTCCTTAGCCCGAGCGTTCACCTCAACATCTAGAGACGCTATCAAATTTTCAACTGATATCTCCTATCTCTTATGTTTTAGAGAAGTGGCAAAGTTTCTCCATGAAGAAGGCAACTTTGCAATAATGCACCGCAACCACAATCGGTTAGGAAGGACAATCTTAAGGTGGTCGAGCTCCTTGGCAGTACACTGTATTTTATGAGCTTGCTCTATAATAGATCGATTATCATCCATCATATAATCATGAAAGCTCTCCATGACATACATGCCACTGTCATCAACATCCGATGCACCATACTTAGTAGTAAGTGCATCCCACGACTCTTTCCCGTCTATGTATTGCATATTAGCATCAACAAGGACACTAAGAATTGCTCTCGTAAAGGTAGTATTGGCATCATCGTACTTTTTCTCCTCTTCAGGAGTTAGTACGCCTCTGGTTTTCCTTTACTAACATGGAACACATTCACAGCAGTAAGTTAGAGCATGAACTTGACTTGTCACCTCTTGAAGTACATATCAAAGAATTTTTTCGGCTTCAGTGCATCAACAAAAGCAACAATTGTTAAACCAGGAAATTGTCTACAATATTTTTTTGGATTGTTGAGTAAGTAGACATATTCTAGATTATATTCCGAATATAAATCATGAACAATAATAAATAAACTAGCATGATGTTGCCTAACAGGCTTGTAAGTAGTACGCAGAACACATATATGACAACGGATAAAATAAAGTATAAGATTAGATCAGATGATGCATACTGATTAGACATACTAATTGACGACGTGGGTGTAAGCAGTAGGGTCGACAACGTGGACGCATCAGCGTCGACGATGTCAAAGCAGCAGGGTCGACGACGTCAGCGGCAAGTGTTGACGAGAAGAACGCAAGCAGTCGCGTTAAGACGCTTCTCAAAAATCTTATTTGCCTCCTCTCGGTGCAGGATCTCCCAGGAAACTGGTTTCGGAGACCTGTTCCCCCGATCGCAGATGCACGTTAGCGCTCGGGATGAAGAAGTCTACATCGGCAACACAGAAGAGAGCAGAGGCAAAACCTAACTTACGTTGAGATGGTTTCTGGCGATGGCTATTAGACGCCTTATATAGGACCGTGTACGCGAACCGATAGACTCGCGATCTGATCTCGGACGCAGTCAAATAAGGACTGTTGTCCACTCGCGAACGGATAAGCTGGTTCCACCATTCCCTCGTCACACATAGGTTTTTGTGAGTTTTCTATAATTTAATCGAATTTTTCAATTAAGCCTAGCACATAAATCCGACGCTTACATTACAAGCATTCTCCCATCATGAATTCATGATTGAAGTTTTCTTCCCTGCGGTTTCATTCGAATTCATTGGTCACAAGCTAGCATGAACCCTGAAGTCACGCAGTTAGGTATAGCAACTATCTACCGTGCCTAACTCAAGCATGGGCCCTATGATCCTATCCAAAACAAAAACGCCTCAAATAAAGCCTTCTGCTTTGACTGCTTCGTAGTCCAAGAACCCTTTCTTCTTTTTAGAGAAGGACAACGGACTAGTAGCCGCAGTGTCTCCCTTTCTCTGCACGTACTCGGCCGCTAGGGCCCCACAGGGATGCACGCGAGCGCCGTGGTTGGCTGGCGGGGCCCGATTCCGCGGGGCCCCACTTTTTGCGGCGGTGTCGCTGGGACCTGTGAAAGTGAGAAATATTTTTCTCCTATAATTTTATGATGAGTTGCACATCATATATGTAGCTTTTGCAATATAATACATTTTCACAGTAGTTTTATGATAGATTGGCCAAAAAAGTTATCTTTATAATGCAAGTTATTAAATACGTAGACAGTTCCCTCTATTATTGCACTAATTATAACTCTATGTGCAAGGGCGGAGCTAAAGAGAAATAGATAGGGGTGCAACACTTTATAAAAATAAAAGACATGTCTAAGTTTTAAGAAGATGTGTTCAAATTTTAAGGGTAATAACTGGTTTTTCGATTTTCTTCTAGGCCGACTGCACCTACACTCTATAACCTAGCTCCGCCCCTGACCGTGTGGGTTGTCAAGCTTATCTTAAGTATCTAATGCAACTATTTTAATCTAACCCTTGAATTTTTTGAGGTTTAATTGCAAACAAAGTGTCTTCATAATATTTCGAAACAGCATATCATGCAATTTAAATAGCCTCACGCTTTGATTGTTAGCTTTTGGGATGGAGTGGTGGACATAGCTCACTACACAACAAAAAGAACAACCAACAATGGAAAGAGAACATATGCACACCATTTATATCATAAAAACATATTGGTTTAAATGGGTACATGACTGGTAAGAGGAATAATGAATACACAACTAATTGCAAATGCAATATATGTTGACATCTTTGTGACCAGGTGCATGCTAACATATGGTCGTTCAATAAAACTTATTGTACGTTATGTTCAATCTTGACTTTGTATATATTCATTTATATTATCGCATCATGTGAAAAAGTCAAATTTACTATAAATGAAAGAGCGCGGACAATTAATAAATGAAGTCAAAGTGTCTTCATAATATTTCGAAACACCATATCATGCAATTTAAATAGCCTCACGCTTTGATTGTTAGCTTTTGGGATGGAGTGGTGGACATAGCTCAAAACTACACAACAAAAAGAACAACCAACAATGGAAAGAGAACATACGCACACCATTTATATCATAAAAACATATTGGTTTAAATGGGTACATGACTGGTAACAGGAATAATGAATACGCAACTAATTCGACACCATAAAAATTCATTTTCGGTATTTCATGGGCTGAAACCCTTCTTACTTTCTTAGCATTGAGAGCAAAGGAAATGCTACATAAACATCATGCCACTCTATCCTCAACAACAAATTGTACTTCTGCATCTTCTATTTCTCCCACATCCTTCTTCAGATATACAACCAAGCATGCAATTCGTTGTTGAGTGATACATCTTTTTTTACTCATTTACAATAACATCGTCGATTCAGCAACCCATTTTCAATAAGTTAATTATATAATCTGGATATATCCGAAACAAACGTGCTCTTACTCCCTCTGTCCACACGAGTTTGCCTATTTGGATTTGTTCTAGACCAGTCACTATCAACTTTGATGTTTCTGGCGTGGTGTTGATTGTCCCAACAAAGATTTTGGAGTGATCCACTCAATCAATAATGTAGATGAGAGGCATAGTGTGTATGTTCGTCGAGAATTCACTTTTATCAGTTTTTTTAATTATATATCTTAATTAAATTATTTAATCACTAATGTAATTACGATGTTTCAAAACCGGATTACATTTACTTTATAAATTTAATGTATATTTTTTTTGTTGTTTTTTATTCTCATCTTGTTTTTAACTGGTATAGGCAACCAAACACTATTTACATCCGACATGTATAACTTGATACGAGTAACTAAAGAAAGATCATTTGCATAGGTTTAGCCTAACTCTGATCAGCCAGACTCACTCATACGTACTAGGCTATACTTGTACACCCAATCAAATCAAACCCTTGCATTATATATGTTCAACGTTTGAAGGCTGTAACGTCCATCTACAACATTGATTGAGTGGATCAAGATTGATCACCCTAGCAAACACGCATACTATGCTATGCTTCAATTTTTACGTTATATTTAACAGCTAAGACTATCTCTAACAGCTAAGACTATTCTCTATCTCACCTATTATTTTAATCTACTATTTTAAAATCTACTTTATAAATAGTGTTGTCTACTACACAATCATATACACTATCTGTTGGACAACCTAATGTTTCACTATCAAACACAACACACAGCGTTGTTGGCTAAGTTTGAACGCAATCATTTTGTGGGGAAAATGTGAGACTTCCGACAAAGGGTCTGCTGTGTGGCTGTGTGCTGCACTGCTGCTCTGTTCTACGAAAAAAAGGGCCTCGGTCCCTGCGGGCGCCGGACGGCCCTCTCATAAGACGACTCTGTCCCGTCCCGTTCGGCCGTTCCAGGTCGTGGTCTTTGCCAAATTCCCACGCCCCTGCCCACCCTGCCCGAATCCTCTCGCCCGCGACCCCATTCACACTCCCGCTGCTCCGCTCAGCTCGTCGGGACACGCCCCCCGCCTCCCATCCCATGCCCGCCCCCGCGCTCGTCGGAGGCCGCTCGCGGCGGCCTCCCATCCCGCCGCGCTGACGAGAGGGCCTCTCGGCGGGGGCGCTTCGGGTGTTCATTTTGTCCGTTCGGGGAAGGGGAGTGCGGCGATGGGGAAGCAGCAGGAGGGGAAGCGGCGGCGCGGGGAGAAGGACGGGAAGCGGAAGGGGAGGGGGAAGACAGCTGCAGCGGCGGTGCCGGAGGACGCGGCGCCAGTGACCGGGTGCTGGATCCGCTTCCCGCGCCTCCGCGGCTGCATGCCGTCGCGCGCCAAGGTCGACTCCTCCACCAGCGCGCGTGGCGGCGGCCGGGGTAAGGACTGCTGTCGTATTTGCTAGTATCCTGGTACTTGCTTCTTTAACTGGTCCGCTTAGCGCTTCTCCCGTCGTGGGATTTCCACATGCTCGCTCGCTTGCCTGTCCGTCTGCACGGGCACGGCTGCCAGGGAAATCCGTACGAGCGCTCCAGAGGTCGGAGAGATAGTTGAGTCGATGTTGCTCGGACTATGGGCGGATTGCATGATTGGGATTGGATGCGCGTTGGTGTGCACTAATGTCTCGGGTGGGTGGTACAACTTAACCGTGCGACATGGAGAGCTGGACAGAGTGGGTGGTGTCGGGTGGGATTGGTGTGTCCGGAACTCCGGATGATATGCTTCGTTCCGTTTTACTTTCCAACGCTGGTAGATAAACTGACGTGATGTCTGCTGCCTGCTGCGTGCTCTTGTCTAGTATCTGGACTGCTGCCATTGATGGGCCTGGACCAATAGGCGTGGGGGTTGCTTCAGTGCCGGGCGATTTTAAATGGTTCAAGTACGAACAGCTTGGTTGGAATCCTGCGTGCTGATTTTCATGTTTCTGCAAGATGGATGGATGTTGGCGTGAGCCAGAGAGATGCTCAAATTGAGTTTAAATTTAACATTTAATATTCTTTTCCGGCTCGTTTATTTTTAAATGTGTAGAATTGCTGAATTGGTTGATTTGCAGGCACATGTTTTGGCTTTAAATATAAAATAGTTAGGTTCCCGTTTCCAACAGGATCCAAGGATTTATATTACACGGTAAAAATTGGTTGCGCACACTTGAGAATGTGGACACATGAATTCTTTTGAATGGAGTGTCAAGTGAATGTCGAGTGGGATACCTTAGTTGTGGTTGGGAAACCAAAATAGAAAGTGCACTGATTGGTTTGCTAGACAATATACTTTCTAGTTAGGAATACTACTCAGCCACACCATATAGAGCATTTATGTGATACACACTAAAATTATCAGATGTAACATTGAACTATACTCAGTGCTGATAGTTATGCATATGGAATATCAACTCCAACTGGAGTACAGGAGGACAGTAAACTTAGAACTTGATATGGTGTCTAGTACAGTACTGGGATGTAGAATCTGTCTCATAATCTCATGAATATGCATGGGGTTGGTTGGTTCCAGATTCACTATCTGTTAACAGAAAACATGGATAGTTGTTTTATTAGTACTAGTTACTATTTAGGGTTTGTCTGGATCTGAGGATTTGGATCATATCCTCAGGATTTTGAGATTTGGTTTGAAAAACTAAATGCTAAAAGTTTTCATAGCAACTGTGCTCTTACTCAGCGTTTTCATGTTTGAATCATCCTTAAGTGATTATCACCTAACAGATGATATATCTACATGTGTAGAAACCAAACCATCGACTGATGATGCTTGCCAGGACCAATCAGTACCACCAGCCTCTGGTTCCGCAACAACCAGTAACACTGGAAGTATCTCACCTTCTTCCATAGTTGGAGAGGAGCTAAAACTAGCTTTCCAACTGCGTAGATTTACTTTTAGTGAACTGAAATGTGCCACGAGAAACTTCCGACCTGAGAGTCTTCTTGGTGAGGGAGGTTTTGGCTGTGTCTTTAAAGGATGGATTGAGGAGAATGGAACTGCTCCTGTTAAGCCAGGCACTGGATTAACTGTTGCTGTCAAGACACTCAACCATGATGGGTTGCAGGGGCATAAAGAGTGGGTGGTATGTTTTTATTTTTCGTTGGTATACTTTGTTGAAGAGAGTATTATTCAGCTCTCTGCTAATGCATCACTAAGCAAAGTATCATTGTTTGTTTGCAGGCCGAAGTTGATTTTCTTGGAAACCTTCAGCATCCACATCTAGTGAAATTGGTTGGCTACTGCATTGAAGATGACCAGAGGTTGCTTGTGTATGAATTTATGCCCCGTGGAAGTTTGGAGAATCATCTTTTTAGAAGCAAGTATCTTTTAATCTTACCATTATTAGTTTTATATGTAACATATATGCTATTGTTATCTTATTTTTTCATTTCTATCGGTTAATCCATGTTAGTGTTTCTGTTCTTGTTATGATAGATACAGTGTGATATTCTAACACATGTGGTACAGTCACTTCTATTTTGGTCATCACATGTGCATGAGCATTTTGGTTTTGGTTAACATAAGTGGTATGAACACCTTAACTGACCAGGGCATTGTTTGTCACAAAGTTTCCCACTGTGTGAGGGAATAATTTTTTGGTCAATAGATAGCATTTACTAACATCTTGATCTGGTACTTTGGTATGTAGGAATTCACGAGGAAATGACTAAGGTGCTATGTTGATCCTCGCCTAATTGTTTGTTTTAAGTTTTAACCATTAATATGAGCTGTAGGTGGTTTTACATGTTTCCCTTTTTACATTTTCTCTTGTTAGAGTGTTACTATTTTTCTTAACCGAATGGTTTGAGTGCTATTTATTGAGTTTAGACTTTCTAATAGTTCCGTTACTGAGAATTTTGTTTGCCGCTATTGCGGAGAGGATTTTATGTGCTAAATTTGACCAGTGTTGTTTTGTTTTGTCATAACATCTTGAACCTTCACATACCCATCTAATAACATTTTTTTGTATCAAATAGAGTCATTGCCTCTACCATGGGCCATTAGAATGAAAATTGCTCTTGGTGCTGCGAAAGGCCTCGCTTTTCTTCATGAAGAAGCTGAAAGACCAGTAATCTATCGGGACTTCAAAACCTCCAATATTCTTTTAGATGCGGTAAGCAACTATATTGAAATGTTAACAATATTCATTCATACAAATGTATTTGCTAACATATTTTTTCAGGACTATAACGCAAAACTCTCTGATTTTGGACTTGCTAAAGATGGCCCTGAGGGTGATAAAACACATGTGTCAACTAGGGTCATGGGAACATATGGATATGCTGCACCTGAATATGTAATGACAGGTGAGTTGATAAATTATAATATTGCTTAATCTATGTTCATATTCATAGTGGATATTTCATGTGGTTGTTTATTAGGTGTTCTGTAAACATGTCATCTGGCCCTATACATTTTGTCAAACCAAGTGCTAAATTGCTGTAAACTTCAATGCATGCGTTCTAAGGTCTGGAGTTGTGTATGTAGCCGACAACAGACATGGACATGTGTGCACACACAACTTCAGTAAACCTAAACACTGCGTGTGTGGGCACACATGGCAGACAGAAGAAGTGTATGGTATACATGCAACATGTGTGTTGTAGGTAGGGGTGGTAATAGATCGTGATCCAAATGTTTCTTCACAATTTGTGAGGGCCCTAAATTAATTTTAGTTCAATAATAAATAGAAATAGAGCCTGATCCTAATTCGACCTGATCTTTAAATTGTATAGTGTAAAACTTAGATCCCATTGTCACCCCTAGTTGTAGGTTGAGGTTGTGTGTTTGTGTATGTATGTGTTGTAAGCTTGCTTGCATTCGACTGCACTGAACTTGTGTATGTGACACACATGCACATACGATTTTGGGTAAACTGAAGTTGGGTACGGCACACAAAAAACTTGTGTTATAGCTGTAGGTTGAGGTTGTGTGTCTGTGTATGCATGTGCTCTATGCTTGCTTGCATTCTAGTACACTTGACTTGTTTATGTGACATTCAGGAACTTCGTGTGTGACACATGGAGATACTGTTTGTGGTAAACTGAAGTTTCCTTTTCTTTTTTGGGTGCTAGGTAGGCTAGATACTACTCCCCCGTCCCAAAATATAATTCGTTTTAGACTAAACATACATTCATTAATCAACATATGAATATAGTTTGTATTTGTGTCTGTATTCATTATCATTCATTCGAATGTGGATGGGAAAAAAGAGGATCAGAAAGAACTATATTTTGGGATGGAGGGAGTATTGTTTTAGGATCTTAAATTTCTCTGTGTTTCCTACTACTTATGAGTTCCTTTATCGTCCAGGTCACCTGACATCGAAGAGTGACGTATATAGCTTTGGAGTTGTACTACTAGAGATGATGACTGGTAGAAGGTCAATGGACAAGAACAGGCCAAACGGAGAACACAACCTGGTTGAATGGGCACGGCCTTATCTGGGAGAAAGACGCAGATTCTATAAGCTTGTAGACCCTCGTTTGGATGGGAACTTCTCCATAAAAGGCGCCCAGAAGACGGCTCAGCTGGCCCATGCCTGCCTCAGCCGTGACCCCAAGGTTAGGCCTCTGATGAGCCAGGTGGTGGAGGTGCTGAAGCCTCTCCAGAACCTCAAGGACATGGCCAGCTCTTCCTACTACTTCCAGTCCATGCAACATGAGCGGCGCACAGCACTTGCCAACCCATATGGCAGTCAAAGCATGAAAGCGCAGAGCACCTTTGCGCGGAACGGGCAGCAGACCATGAGGAGCCTCTCGTATGGCCCTCATGCTTCCCCGTATCGCCAGTCGCCAAGGCTTGACAGCAAGCGGCAATGAGTCATGGTGCTTGTCTGTCGACCATAACATATTTTCAAGACTGAAGTTGTAACCAGAACTGGTGTATGAACTCAGCCATCCAACAAGCATCTGAGCTATCTATTATTGTGGATGAAGCAGCAACATTGATTCGAATTTGCATATCATCTGCGAGTGAATTTTTTCTCTTGTTATCGCTTAGATTTTAGCTGTACTGTCTTTACGGCTCTAGATACCTTGACCTTAAAGGTGGAACTAAACAGGGTTTTGATCGGTCTTTGAAACAATGCTCAGGCAGCAAATGCTTGGAATTTGTTCCTTCCTGGAAACCATCAGTAGGCAAGTCTGATATATGTTACATAGTTGTCCTAAGGCTGTTCATAACATATGGTTTCTTGTCACAATATCCAAATTTGCCACGTCGTATATTACTTTAAGGGCTAGTTTGGGAACTCTATTTTTCCATAAGATTTCTATTTTTCCAAGGGAAAATGAACTATTTTTCCTTTGGAAAATTAAAATCTCTTGGAAAAATATGGTTCCCAAACTAGCCCTAAAAGATATATTTATCCCAATACATAGTATTATGTTGTTTTATAGTCCTCATAAGATAATTAAATGCTAGATGGGCTATTTATACGATACAATTTTTTATGCCTATGATCTCGTGTATGAGTGGTATCTGTCTCAAGATAGTGTTTTATTCTTTTTCCTCTTTATTTAAATGCCACGTTAGCTTTCTATTCTGTGACAAGTAGAGTATGATACTGTACACTAGAGATAACCTAATGTATAGTATCATGTGTTTATTATAATCCTCACAAGACAATTAAATGTTAGATGTGAAGAGTATGAATTGTGGACCACTTCGATGGTTGAAGTTTAAATACATATATGATAGCATATGTCTGAGTGGTATATCTTTAAGATATTGTTTTATTCTTTCCATTTACTCACATACTACATTAGTTTTTTATTCTACTTTCTACATTACATATATTAAATGAGTATGACATCATACGCCGAGAATAACATAATGTCCTGTTTGGTTCCAGGGACTAAAGATTGATCCCTATATTTTAGTTTCATTTAGTCTCTAAATTGTCAACAATAGGATTAAAATAGTGACTAAATAGACTAAACCATATTAATTTTATCTTTTGCTTCCATTTATTTTAATTGCACTAATTATAGTCATTATACTTAGTGCAATTAAAACTCCACTCTCTAGCAGATCCTCTATCACATTTCTTATCTTATCCTCTATTTCAAACTTCAATATACAAATAATGTCAAACAGGGTCATCTACAGTTCTACATCTTCTATTCTACACTGTCCGTTGGAGACAGTCTAATGGCTAATGGCGGGAGAATGGTAAGGGACATTTTGGTCTTCTTATAAATCATTTAATACGTTCTTAATACTTTTTAGTCTTTGGAATTAAACATGATAGGGATACAAACATGCACTCTGATCTGTTATTTGAACTGTCGGTTGCTTTGTAATCAATAATATACTAATTGTCATGTGAAGAAAAGCAAAAGGGAACAATGGATGGAAGACCATCGGTGCCGACTGCCGACATCATCGTTCCATAATGCATGCTTGATGGCAGCAGCTCATCTGCTCACGCACAATTTAAGGCCCTTGCATGTGCCATCGATGTTGTGACAGGGCTCGCGTTCAGGTGGTGTACAGATTTGCCAGATATTAATCATGCTTGCCTATGGGCTTATGGCTGTCATTACTTATGGCATTTACGGTTCTTTCGACCTCGATTGATGCTGCTAGTGTTTGCACTGCGGTCACGATGACTGGTCTGTTGGTCAGGGCAGGAGCGGACCGACGGTGGGGGTACGTGCCCCCACTCAATTTTGTTGGTTTAGTGGAAGTTTTACTTTATTTACTATAACTATAAAAGTTTAATTGTAATTAATCCTTTATTGAGGCCCCCACTCAAAATTAGGCCTCCACTCCTATTTTTGTCTAGGTCCATCCCTGGGTCAACGTGGTAATGAATTGAGGGGGTGTTTGTGTCAACAAAGTTGATATGTCGTGTCTTATAATTCAATTTGTGATGAGTAATTGTCAACAAGGGTAGTGACTTGGGTTGAGTCAGTTGAACTAACAGGGATGTGAGCTTGTTGGTGCAACATGTTTTTTGGCTTGTGGTACACATGTGTGGAGTTTGGAGACAATGGTCGACGACAAAAAATGATGAAGGTCATGCAGGTTTGCGTTGATGGATCGAGAGCGGCGAATGACGAGCGCTGAGTCTTGATCGAGGGACTTGAGAAGCCGAGTGACTATTCATGATGGCTAACATCTGAGTACAACCGACAGACACAAAAACATGGTGTAGCAGATCGTGTCGCAGACGCAGTTGTGGACCAACGAGACACATGTACGAGACGTGGGGGATGTGTATGAAGTACGCCACTTATGGGGGTTTCGGGGATTGAGCCTCAAAACCACCTAGTGCGACAGTTCACATATTTCGCGAGGTTTGAGCCTCAAAACCTGGTAGTGCGATTTCGGAGGGAATCAGAGGCGACATGTGGCATCAGGTGAAGCAACTTCATGAAGACCGTGTGACCGTTAGATCAAAATTTTAAGAGTTGGTACATTTTGCCCCTCGAGAATGGATAAGCCCTATGTATCTAAGGGTGGTTTAGGAAAGAGGAATAACCCTCTATTAATAGGAGGGAAGAACTGAACCATTCAGTTATCTCTTTTACCATTTCATTTCCCTTCATGTTTTGTTAGGAGGTCCTTAAATGCTTTGAACCTTAACATCCAAGTTCATACGATTTTGAGGAAGTGTGGCCGTAACCACACTCTGCCCTCGTGGCATTTTATCTTGTGCCAAATCTAATGGTATTTGCTTTTGATTTGTTTATTCTCCTTTCAACTCCTCTAGTTTGAGTTTTGAGTTAGTTCTTGCCTTCACTTGTTTAGAATGTGTTTTAGGGTTAATCTCTGGTTTAGAAAATGTCCTAAATTCATTGCAACCTCTGTTATGAGCTGGTACAATTCATGGACAAGTTTTCTAATAGATTTGTTCTTTTGACAAAACCCCAACTAAATCCCAAGTCAAGTTCAAGTTTTCTGATCTGAGTTTGAAGTTTAAACCCGTTTGAGCTCAAAATTTGTGGACACCTTAGAGGCTCCCTTGTGAAGGTGTTTGTGTAAATTTCATCTCAATCGAAGTCTATTTGTATCAATTTTGTATTCTAAAACTAAAATCCGAGATGTTGAAAATAACCTTAGTTAGTAGCATAATTTTGTGTCGTTTCAAACTTTTTGATGTCTGTTTTGTGATCCTTTTGTTTTGTTGGACTCATGTATGTCCTAGGAACTTTTCCACATATCTTGTGTGTTATTTAACTTTTTGGAGGTTAGGGTGTGACATTGGAAAGCAAGCCAAAGTTGTCTGAGTGCAAAGTTTTTATTGGCTCTCATTCACCCCCTTGGTCGCCTAATTCGATCCTTCAATTGGTATTAGAGCCAGTTAAGGATCATTCCACCTTAGTCGGTTCTTGATCCGCGAAGGCGACAATGGAACATGGTGCTAGCAAACCATCGTTCTTCGATGGGACAAATTACTCGTACTAGAAGATCCGCATGTCGACATATCTTCAGAGCATTGGCTCGTGATTTTGTGAAATTTGCCTCAATCGCACTTATGTGATCCAAGTGGTTTGAGTCACTCCTCATGAAGTAGAGAGCCATGACTCAAACAACAAGGCTCGTAATGCATTGTTTTCATGTCTCTCGCTCTCTGAATTTGAAGGAGTTGGAATTTCGATATGACTCATGAGATCTACACTACCCTGGAGAAATTCCATGATGGTAATGACCATGTGAAACTAGACACTTTGAGACCTACCGTCAAGAGTATGACAATTTTGTACAGTGGACTGGAGAGACCATTGATTCTATGTTTTCTCGGTTCCAGTTAATTATCAATAAGGTGTGCGCAAACAAGACACAACTTCCCTATGACGATCATGAGAGAGTACTCAAGTTATTACATGCTTTAGATCGAAGGGTTTTGGAGGTGAAGGTCTCGGTGATCATAGAATCACCCAAGATGACCCTTTCCCACAAAAAGATCACCTAAGAGAAAGGTGAGGTACCATTATGAGTATTGCGAGAGGGATGATCACTTGGTTGTGTTTTGTTTTAGTAGAAAGAGACATGAGAGGCGGGGTTTTAAGGTGAGTAGTAGGGACATGTATCGCCCTTTTTATAGTGTGCATGTTCTTCCTGTTTAGAGACATGCTGCTAGGCTGAGAGGTGTTTTGTCTTAGGTGGCTAGGCCTCAAACAATGAGACCACATGGTGGTCGTGCCTGACAGGGTGTTGGTCATGTGCCATATGACCAAAGACCCCATGGCAGAGGATTTGGTTTCCACAGCTCTAGCAGACCACAATTTCCTTCTCGTGGTGATCGCTACCCCCTATGAGGTCGAGGATGTTTTGTGTTTTTACTAACAATTTCCTGGGGCAAATGCCACAATACTAGCATTCTTCATAGTTGAAAGTCACCTAGAGGGGGGGGGGTGAATAGGCGGAAACTGAAATTTACAACTTTATACACAACTATAAGCCGGGGTTAGCGTTAGAAATAAATGCAAGTCCGAAAGAGAGGGCGAAAACAAATCAAAGCCAAATGAAGCGGATGACATGATGATTTGTTTTACCGAGGTTCGGTTCCAAAGAACCTAATCCCCGTTGAGGTGGTCACAAAAAGACCGGGTCTCTTTCAACCCTTTCCCTCGCTCAAACGGCCACCTAGACCGAGTGAGCTTTCTCCTTAATCAAACGGGTCACTTAGACCCCTACAAGGACCATCACAACTTGGTGTCTCTTGCTTTGATTACAAGTGGCTTAGGGAACAAGAATGAGGAAGAAGAAAGCGATCCAAGAACAAGAGCTCAAAGAACACGAGCAAAACTCTCTCTCTAGTCACTATTTGTTTGGAGTGGATTTAGGACTTGGAGAGGCTTTGATTCTTTTGAATTGTGTCTTGTATTGATTGCACTAGCTCTTGTATTGAATGAGATGTCTGAAAAACTTGGATGCTTGGAGTGGTGGTGGTTGGGGGGTATTTATAGCCCCAACCACCAATTCAACCGTTGGGGAGGCTGTCTGTCGATGGGCGCACCGGACAGTCCGGTGCGCCACCGGACACTGTCCGGTGCCCCAACCACGTCACCCAACCGTTAGGGTTCTGACGGTTTCGACCGTTAGAGCTCTGACTTCTTGGTGCACCGGACAGTCCGGTGCTGCACCGAACAGGTACTGTTCACTGTTTGGTACGCCTTCTGGCGCCGCTCTAACTCTGCGTGAACTGTTCGCGCACTGTTCACGTTGCAGGCGATCGTTGGAGTCGACCGTTGTGCTCGCCAGCCGTTGCTCCGCTGGCACACCAGACAGTCCGGTGGCACACCGGACAATCCGGTGAATTATAGCGGAGCGCGGTCCCGAAAACCCAAAGGTGAAGAGTTTGAAGTCAATCTCCCCTGGTGCACCGAACACTGTCCGGTGGCACACCGGACAGTCCGGTGTGCCAGACCAGGGTGCTCTTCAATTTCTTTTTGCTCCTTTCTTTTGAACCCTAACTTGTTCTTTTTATTGGTTTGTGTTGAACCTTTGGCACCTGTAGAACATATAATCTAGAGCAAACTAGTTAGTCCAATTATTTGTGTTGGGCATTCAACCACCAAAATTATATTTAGGAAAAGGCTTGACCCTATTTCCCTTTCAATCTCCCCCTTTTTGGTGATTGATGCCAACACAAACCAAAGCAAATATATAAGTGCAGAATTGAACTAGTTTGCATAATGTAAGTGCAAAGGTTGCTTGGAATTAAACCAATTTATAATTCCACTAGATATGTATGGATAGCTTTCTTTTAATTAACATTTTGGACCACGCATGCACCACGGTTTTGTTTTTGCAAATTCTTTTGAAAAGTCTTTTCAAAATCCTTTTTGCAAATAGTCAAAGGCATATGAATAAGATTGCAAGAAGCATTTTCAAGATTTTGAAATTTCTCCCCCTTGTTTCAAATGCTTTTCCTTTGACTAAACAAAACTCCCCCTTAATGAAATTCTCCTCTTAGCTTTCAAGAGGGTTTTGAGATATATATCAATTTGAAATATAGATACCAATTGCGATATAATTTTTAGAGGAATACAATTTGAAAGATACTAATTGAAAACTTTATTTCGAAAATTTTGAAATTGGTGATGGTGCGGTCCTTTTGCTTTGGGCTTAATATCTTCTCCCCCTTTGGCATTAATCGCCAAAAATGGAGATATTGAGAGCCCTTTAAATTCTCTCCCCCTTTGGCAAACAATATATGAGTGAAAGATTAGACCAATGTGGAGAGATGACGGAATACCAGCAAAGAGTAAATGAAATCGATGGAGTTGAGTGGAAGCGTTGTCTTTGCCGAATACTCTATTTCCCTTTCAATCTACGACTTAGCATAAAAATACACTTGGAAACACATTAGTCGTAGCAAATGAAAGAGAGAAGAACAAAGGTATGTAAATGAGCTATGTGTGCAAAGTGTCAATCAAAGTTCCGAGAATCAAGTATATTTAGCTCATTCCTAAGTTTGGTAAAGGTTTTCTCATCTAAAGGCTTGGTGAAGATATCGGCTAATTGATCTTTGGTGTTAATGTAGGCTATCTCGATATCCCCTCTTTCTTGGTGATCCCTCAAAAAGTGATACTGAATGGCTATGTGCTTAGTGCGGCTGTGTTCAACGGGATTCTCTGCCATGCGGATAGCACTCTCATTGTCACATAGGAGAGGGACTTTGCTCAATTTGTAGCCATAGTCCCTGAGGGTTTGCCTCATCCAAAGTAATTGCGCACAACAATGGCCTATGACAATGTACTCGGCTTCGGCGGTAGAAAGAGCTACTGAATTTTGTTTCTTTGAAGCCTAAGACACCAGGGATCTCCCTAGAAACTGACAAGTCCCTGATGTGCTCTTCCTATCAATTTTGCACCCTGCCCAATCAGCATCTGAATATCCTACTAAATCAAAAGTGGATCCCTTGGGGTACCAAAGCCCAAACTTAGGAGTATAAACTAAATATCTCATGATTCTTTTCACGGCCCTAAGGTGAACTTCCTTAGGATTGGCTTGGAACCTTGCATACATCCATACCGAAAGCATAATATCCGATCGAGATGCACATAAATAGAGTTAAGATCCTATCATCTACCGGTATACCTTTTGATACGGATTTACCTCCCGTGTCGAGGTCGAGATGCCCATTAGTTCCCATGGGTGTCTTGATGGGCTTGGCATCCTTCATTCCAAACTTGTTAATAATGTCATGTGTATACTTTGTTTGGCTGATGAAGGTGCCCTCTTGGAGTTGCTTGACTTGAAATCCTAGGAAATACTTCAACTCCCCCATCATAGACATCTTGAATTTTTGAACCATGATCCTACTAAACTCTTCACAAGTAGATTTGTTAGTAGACCCAAATATGATATCATCAACATAAATTTGGCATACAAACAAATCTTTTGCAATAGTCTTAGTTAAGAGTGTAGGATCGGCTTTTTCGACTTTGAAGCCATTAGTGATAAGAAAATCTCGAAGGCATTCATACCATGCTCTTGGGGCTTGCTTGAGCCCATAAAGTGCCTTTGAGAGTTTATACACATGGTTAGGATACTCACTATCTTCAAAGCCGGGAGGTTGCTCAACATAGACCTCTTGATTGGTCCATTGAGGAAGGCACTTTTCACGTCCATTTGATAAAGCTTAAAGCCATGGTAAGTAGCATAGGCAAGTAATATGCGAATTGATTCAAGCCTAGCTACGGGTGCATAGGTTTCACCGAAATCCAAACCTTCGACTTGTGAGTAACCCTCGGCCACAAGTCGGGCTTTGTTCCTTGTCACCACACCATGCTCATCTTGCTTGTTGCGGAATACCCACTTGGTACCTACAACATTTTGATTAGGACATAGAACTAAATGCCATACCTCATTCCTCGTGAAGTTGTTGAGCTCCTCTTGCATTGCCAACACCCAATCCGAGTCTCTTAATGCATCCTCCACCCTGTATGGCTCAATAGAGGACACAAAAGAGTAATGCTCACAAAAATGTGCGACTCGAGATCGAGTAGTTACCCCTTTATGGATATCACCAAGAATAGAGTTCACGGGGTGATCTCTTTGAATTGCCTGGTGGACTCTTGGGTGTGGCGGTCTTTGATCCTGATCATCTTCCTTGTCTTGATTTTCTTCATCTCCCCCTTGATCATTGCCTTCTTCTTGAGGTGGCTCATCTTCTTGATCTTCTTCTTCATCACCTTGAGCCTGTTCCTCATCTTGAGGTGGTGGAGATGCTTGTATGGAAGATGATGGTTAATCTTGTGCTTGTGGAGGTTCTTCAGATTCCTTAGGACACACATCCCCAATGGACATGTTCCTTAGCGCGATGCACGGAGCCTCTTCATCATCTAGCACATCAAGATCAACTTGCTCCACTTGGGAGCCATTAGTCTCATCAAACACAATGTCACAAGAAATCTCAACTAATCCAGTGGATTTGTTGAAGACTCTATATGCCCTTGTGTTTGAGTCATATCCTAGTAAAAAGCCTTCTACAGCCTTAGGAGCAAATTTAGATTTTCTACCTCTTCTAACAAGAATAAAACATTTGCTACCAAAGACACTAAAATATGAAATATTGGGCTTTTTATCGGTAAGGAGTTCATATGATGTCTTCTTGAGGATTCAGTGAAGGTAAAGCCAGTTGATGGAGTAGCAGGCAGTGTTAATCGCCTCGGCCCAAAATCGGTCCGGTGTCTTGTACTCATCAAGCATGGTCCTTGCCATGTCCAATAGAGTTCTATTCTTCCTCTCCACTACACCATTTTGTTGAGGTGTGTAGGGAGAAGAGAACTCATGCTTGATGCCCTCCTCCTCAAGAAAGCCTTCAATTTGAGAGTTCTTGAACTCCGTCCCATTGTTGCTTCTAATCTTTTTGATCCTTAAGCCAAACTCATTTTGAGCTCGTCTCAAGAATCCCTTTAAAGTCTCTTGGGTTTGAGATTTTTCCTGCAAAAAGAATACCCAAGTGAAGCGAGAATAATCATCCACAATCACTAGACAGTACTTACTCCCGTCGATGCTTATGTAAGCTATCGGGCCGAATAGATCCATGTGGAGTAGTTCTAGTGGCCTGTCCGTTGTCATGATGTTTTTGTGTGGATGGTGGGTACCACCTTGCTTCCCTGCTTGACATGCGCTACAAACCCTGTCTTTCTCAAAATGAACATTTGTTAGTCCTAAAATGTGTTCTCCCTTAGAAGCTTGTGAAGATTCTTCATCCCAACATGGGCTAGTCGGCGATGCCAGAGCCAACCCATATTAGTTTTAGCAATTAAGCAAGTGTCAAGTTCAGCTCTATTGAAATCAACTAAGTATAGCTGACCCTCTAACACTCCCTTAAATGCTACTGAATCATCACTTCTTCCAAAGACAGTAACACCAGTATCACTAAAAAGACAGTTATAGCCCATTTTACATAATTGAGATACAGAAAGCAAATTGTAATCTAAAGAATCTACAGGAAAAACCTTGGAAATAGAGTGGTCAGGTGATATAACAATTTTACCAAGTCCTTTGACCAAACCTTGATTTCCATCCCCGAATGTGATAGCTCTTTGGGGATCTTGGTTTTTCTCGTAGGAGGAGAACATTCTTTTCTCCCCTGTCATGTGGTTTGTGCATCCGCTATCAATGATCCAACTTGAGCCCCATATGCATAAACCTGCAAAACAATTTAGGCCTTGTTCTTAGGTATCCAAACGGTCTTGGGTCCTTTCACATTAGAAACAAGCACATTGGGTACCCAAACACAAGTTTTGAGCCCTTGTGTTTGGCTCCAACATATTTGGCAACTACTTTGCCTAATTTGTTAGTCAACACATAAGAAGCATCAAAAGTCTTAAATGAAATAATTGGCTCATTTGATGCAGTAGGAGATTTCTTTTTAGGCAATTTATCATGGGTTGATTGCCTAGAACTAGATGCCTCATTCTTATACATAAATGCATGGTGAGAAACAGAATGAGACTTCTTAGCATGAATTCTCCTAATCTTGTGTTCGGGATAACCAGCAGGATATAAAATATAGCCCTCGTTATCCTGAACCATGGGAGCTTTGCCCTTAATAAAGTTAGACAATTTCTTAGGGGCATTAAGCTTGACATTGCCTCCCTGTTGGAAGCCAATGCCATCCTTAATGCCAGGGCGTCTCCCATTATAGAGCATGCTCCTAGCAAATTTTAAATTTTCATTCTCTAGTTCATGCTCGGCAATTTTAGCATCTAGTTTAGCTATATGATCATTTTGTTGTTTAATCATAGCAATGTGATCATGAATAGCATCAATATTAACATCTCTACATCTAGTGCAAATAGAAACATGCTCAACAGTAGATGTAGAGGGTTTGCAAACATTTAATTCATCAATCTTAGCATGTAAAATAGCATTTTCATTTCTAAGATTGGAAATGGCATCATTGCAAACATTCAAGTCCTTAGCCTTAGAAATTAATCTAGCATTGTCTTCTCTAAGGCTAGAATGTGTAACATTCAATTTATCAATCTTAGTAATCAGACTAGTATTTTCGTTCTTAAGACTGACAATTGAATCTTTACAAGCATTTAACTTCTCAACCTTAGCAATAAAACTAGCATTCTTAGTTCTAAGGTTGAAAATAGTGTCATGGCATATGCTAAGCTCATTAGTCAATTTTTCACATTTTTCTATTTCTTGAGCATAAGCATTCTTTACCTTAACATGCTTTTTGTTTTCCTTAATAAGGAATTCCTCTTGGCTATCCAAGAGTTCATCCTTCTCATGAATGGCTCCTATCAATTCATTCAATTTTTCCTTTTGTTACATGTTAAGATTGGCAAAAAGTGTAAGCAAATCATCCTCATCTTCACTAGAGCTAGCCTCATCACTAGATGTTGTATATTTATTGGAAGCTCTAGATTTTACCTTCTTATTTTTGCCATCCTTTGCCATGAGGCACTTGTGGCCGACATTTGGGAAGAGAAGGCCCTTGTTGACGGCGATATTGGCGGCGTCCTCGTCGGAGGAGGAGTCGATGGAGCTCTCATCAGAGTCCCATTCCCGACACACGTGGGCATCGCCGCCCTTCTTCTTGTAGTACCTCTTTTTCTCCTTCCTCTTTCCCTTCTTGTCGTCGCCCTGTTACTATCACTAGACATAGGACATTTAGCGATAAAATGACCGGGCTTACCACATTTGTAGCACACCCTTTTGGAACAGGGCTTGTAGTCCTTCCCCTTCCTTTATTTGAGGATTTGACGGAAGCTCTTGATGATGAGCGCCATCTCCTCATCGTCAAGCTTGGAGGCGTCGATGGGGATCCTACTTGGTGTAGAATCCTTCTTTTCTTCTTCCGTCGCCTTGAATGCGATGGGTTGCACCTCGGGTGTGGAGGTGGCGCCTTGCTCCAAGTTGATGATTTGTTTGGAGCCTTTGATCATCAATTCAAAGCTCACAAACTTTCCTATCACTTCCTCGGGGACATTAGCTTGTATCTAGGATCACCACGAATTAATTGAACTTGCGTAGGATTACGAAAAATGAGTGATCTTAGAATAACCTTGACCATTTCATGGTCATCCCATTTGGTGCTCCCGAGGTTGCACACTTGGTTCACCAAGGTCTTGAGCCGGTTGTACATTGCTTGTGGCTCCTCTCCTTGGTTGAGGACGAATCGACCGAGCTCCCCCTCGATCGTGTCCCGCTTGGTGATCTTGGTCACCTCATCTCCCTCGTGCGTGGTCTTTAGTACGTCCCAAATCTCCTTAGCACTTTTCAACCCTTACACCTTATTATACTCCTCTCTACATAGAGAGGCAAGGAGTATAGTAGTTGCTTGGGATCAAAGTGCTTGATTTAGGCGACCTCGTCCGAATCATAGCCTTTGTCCCCCGGTGATGGTACCTACGCTCCAAACTCAACAATGTCGCATATGCTAGCGTGGAGTGAGGTTAGGTGTGCCTCATTTTATCACTCCACATACAATAATCTTCACCATAAAAAACCGGTGGTTTGCCTAGTGGGATAGAAAGTAAAGGAGTGCGTCTAGAAATACGAGGATAGCGAAGTGGCATCTTACTATACTTCTTGTGCTCATGGCGCTTAGAAGTGACGAATGGCGCGTCGGAGTCGGAGGTGGATGGCGACGAAGAGTTGGTCTCGTAGTAGACCACCTTCTTCATCTTCTTTTTCTTGTTGCCACTCCGATGCGACTTGAGAGGAGGTGATCCCTCCTTTAGCTTGTTCCGGACTCCTTTGATGGAGCCTTCCCATGGCTTGTGGCCTTCTCGCCGGTCACGATCTCCCTCTTGGCATGATCTCCCAACATCACTTCGAGTGGTTAGACTCTAATGAAGTGCTATGCTCTAATACCAATTGAAAGTCGCCTAGAGGGGGGGGTGAATAGGCGGAAACTGAAATTTACAAATTTAAACACAACTACAAGCCGGGGTTAGCGTTAGAAATAAATGCGAGTCCGAAAGAGAGGGCGAAAACAAATCAAAGCCAAATGAAGCAGATGACACGATGATTTGTTTTACCGAGGTTCGGTTCCAAAGAACCTAATCCCCGTTGAGGTGGTCACAAAGACCGGGTCTCTTTCAACCCTTTCCCTCTCTCAAACGGTCACCTAGATCGAGTGAGCTTTCTCCTTAATCAAACGGGTGACTTAGACCCCTACAAGGACCACCACAACTTGGTGTCTCTTGCTTTATTTACAAGTGGCTTAGGGAACAAGAATGAGGAAGAAGAAAGCGATCCAAGAACAAGAGCTCAAAGAACACAAGCAAAACTCTCTCTCTAGTCACTATTTGTTTGGAGTGGATTTAGGACTTGGAGAGGCTTTGATTCTTTTGAATTGTGTCTTGTATTGATTGCACTAGCTCTTGTATTGAATGAGATGTCTGAAAAACTTGGATGCTTGGAGTGGTGGTGGTTGGGGGTATTTATAGCCCCAACCACCAATTCAACCGTTGGGAGGCTGTCTGTCGATGGGCGCACCGGACAGTCCGGTGCGCCACCGGACACTGTCCAGTGCGCTAGCCATGTCACCCAACCGTTAGGGTTATGATGGTTTCAACCATTGGAGCTCTGACTTCTTGGTGCACCGGACAGTCCAGTGCTACACTGGACATGTACTGTTCACTGTCCAGTGCGCCTTCTGGCGCTGCTCTGACTCTGCACGAACTGTCTGCGCACTATTCACGTTGCAGGCGACCGTTGGAGTCGACCGTTGCGCTCGCCAGCCGTTGCTCCGCTGGCATACTGGACAGTCCGGTGAATTATAGCGGAGCGCGGTCCCGAAAACCCGAAGGTGAAGAGTTTGAAGTCAGTCTCCCCTGGCGCACCGGACAATGTCCGGTGGCGCACCGGACAGTCCGGTGCGCCAGACCAGGGTGCTCTTCGATTTCTTTTTGCTCCTTTCTTTTGAACCCTAACTTGTTCTTTTTATTTGTTTGTGTTGAACCTTTGGCACATGTAGAACATATAATCTAAAGCAAACTAATTAGTCCAATTATTTGTGTTGGGCATTCAACCACCAAAATTATATTTAGGAAAAGGTTTGACCCTATTTCCCTTTCAATTGTTTACTAACCCCAGTATTGTGCCATTTGCTCACCCCATGTCCTTTTATTAATGCAATACATAGGCATGGAGAACACATGGCTCATGGATTCCGGTTGTTTGCGCCACATGACTAAAAACACTAGATTGTTCTCCAGCGTCGACCCTATGATCGATAAGGAGTACATCACTTTTGAGGATAATTCAAGAGGTAAGGTTGTATCTTGTGGCACCATTTTGGCAAACGAGAACTTTGTTCTCAAGGATGTTGTGTTGCTTTCCAATTTGCATTTTAATTTGCTCTTAGTTTTGCAATTCCTTGAGGACAATTTTGAAGTGCGCTTTAAGAATGGTCTTTCACGTGTTTTGGATGGTAAGGGAGATCTTGTTTGTCAGATTTCCCCATTCGGACAAGTTTTTTGTATTGATTTTTTCCATTCTTTTGGCCCTTCTCAATGTCTTGTGGAATAATCTTCCTCTTAGATTTGGAAATGCCATAGAAGGTTAGGTCATTTGAGCTTTGATCTTTTAGTTAGATTAAGCTCGCTTAGCGTCATCCAAGTATTGTCTATGTAAAAGTATGAGAAAGATCTTGTCTATCACCCTTTTTGTCATGGAATGATGGTTGCCGCTTCTCACCCCTCTGGTCACCAAGGTAATGACCAAACAACGTAGTGAGTTGCTACACATGGACACGGTTGGTCTAGATCGAGTTTGCTCCCTTGGGGGGAAATGGTATGTTTTTGTGATTGTTGACGATTTTTCACGCTACTCTTGGGTGTTTTTCATGGAGGCAAAGGACGAGGCTTCTTCTCATGCTTGAGATTTGATTCTTTGATTGCAAAATGAGTTTCCAAAAATATCATAAGAGAAATTCGTATTTATAATGACATAGAATTCAAGAACACTCATTTTGAGATGTTGTGTGCTTCTTTGGATCTTGAGCATAGGTTTTCCCTTCCATATGTACCTCAATAGAATGGCATTGTTGAACGCAAAAATTGGATCCTTATTGAGATAGCTAGGACGATACTTGATGTGCATATGACTCCTAGAAAGTTTTGGGCTAAAGCGATCAACACAACTTGCAATGTGTACAATCACATTTTCTCTGATCTTTCTTGAACAAAACTTCTTATAAGTTTTGATTTTGATGTCCACCCAAGGTAAGCCATTTCGAGGTGTTTGGTTGCAAATCCTTTGTGCTCAAACAAGATAGTTTGGACACATTTGATTCACGATTTTCCAATATAATTTTTATTGGTTATGCTTTACATTCTCGAGCTTATCACATACTTAACCTTAAAACTAACCGTATTTTGGAGACTTGTGAGGTGACTTTCAATGAGACTATGCCTTGTACATCCCTGTTTTTGAGCATGCAGATCACGGATAGATGGGTGAGACCATCTTTATGGAGGAGGAGCAAGATAACGTCGATTGGGGTGATCTTGAGCTATCTCCATTGGTTGCTCTAGTTGAGCCTACTTCCACTACTTCGGCTAACAGGCCCTACATCATTTCTTCCACTACTTGGGGTTCCACTTGAGCTGTAGATTTCTAAGCTTGGAGGCGATCATGCTACTATTGAGGGGGAGGCAACCTCTTCGATAGATGCACCATGGAATATTCAACATCGTCACTCACCTCAATAGATGATTAGTGAGCTTCACGAGCGAGTCACCCAATCTAGGTCACAACATATCTCTCACTTCTAACTTTGCTCATTTTGCATTTATTGTCTCTTTTGAGCCCCGAGATGTTGGACATGCTTTATGTGGTCCTATTTGGGTTAATGCCATGCATGAGGAGCTTGAAAACGTTGAAAGTAACCAAGTTGGCTTTTGGTACCACCTCCACAAAACTGTCACCCATAGGTACCAAATGGGGTTTCAAAAATAAACATGGTGAGGATGGGATGGTAGTTCACAACAAATCTAGGTTGGTAGCCTAAGTTTTTTCCAAAAATAGGGAATAGATTATGAATAAATCTTTGCTCCTATTGGTCGTTTAGAAGCCATTAGAATCATTTTAGCTTTTATAGCTTCAAAGGGTTTTAATATTTTTTTAATTCAATGTCAAAAGTGCTTTCCTAAATGGGTATATAGAAGAAGAGGTTTATGTTAGGCAACCCCTAGTTTCGTGAATACTAAGTTTCCAAACCATGTTTTTGAACTTCAAAAATCTTTGTATGGTTTGAAACACGCTCCTAGAGCCTAGCATGAGTGTTTGGAAACCTTCTTGCTTGCTAAGTGTTTTAAAATGAGATCAGTTGACAAAGCTCTTTTTGTCCTCAATCATGGCAATGACTCTTTGTTGGTTCAGATTTATATGGATGATATCATCTTTGGTGGTTCTTCTTATGCTCTTGTTTCCAAGCTTTCAAATACTATAAGTAGCGAGTTTGAGATGAGCATGATGAGATCTCACCTTCTTCCTTGGGATGGAAATCAAGTAGAGCCAAGATGGAACATTTGTGCAGCAAGACAAATACACCAAGGATGTACTGGAGAAGTATGACATGGGGGCCAAGCTTCTTTTGATGCCCATGTCCACCACATCGGCTTTGGATGCCAATGAGGACAGTGAGCCCGTGGACTAGAAGGAGTACATGAGCATGATCGACTCTCCTATACCTGACGATGATGAGACCAGACATACACTTCACTGTCTGTCTTTGCACTAGGTTTCAGGCTTCCTTGCGCACTTCCCACAAGCATGCGGCAGAATGGATCATACCTTTGTTTCGCTCCTGAGTTTATATTATGGCATTTCTCTTCTACAGTCCTATCTTTGTGTGGGTATTCTATTGTGGATTTTACGGGTTGTTGCTTGGGTCACAAGTCAACTTCTGGGACTTGTCAGTTTTTGGGATCTTCTTTGATTTCTTGGCCATTTTGCAAATAGTCTAGCGTAGCCCAATCCACCATAGAGGCTGAGTATGTTGCTGCCGCTAGCTGTTGTTTGCAATTGCTCTAGATGATGGCCACTTTGAGAGGTTTTGATTTGGTTTTTCAGCATGTGCCTTTGCTTTGTGATAGCACCAGTGCTATTATTGTTGCCAAAGATCTAGTGTTGCATTCTAAGACCCAACACATAAATTCCTACTTTCGTTTTCTAAGAGAACATTATGAGAAAAGAGACATAGACTTATGCTACGTTGACACCCACATACAGCTTGCCGATAACCTCGCCAAACTCCTTGATTGGTCCACTTTTGCACATTTGTGAGGGGAGTTGTGTGCTTGTGTTTTACATTTTAGAGGAGGGACACAATTTTGTTTTTATATAGTTCTCCTTTTCATCTTTCTTTACAATATGTATATATTTTTTATTTTGTAATATATCTACATTGCATCCTATCAGAGAGTAGATCTCCGGCCGGGTGGCGGAGTGCACCCGCCCTGAGTCCTGAGATGAGGAGGGGCTTAGGCGTTTCGCTTGATTGATGGAGGGAAGGAACAATGCGCAAGAACACACGGGGATTTAGAGTGGTTCGGGCCGCCGGAGCGTAATACCCTACTCCACTATGAGATGTATTGTTCGGGGGCTTGTATGAGCTTGTGAGTGTCTGCCTAAGATTGGGTGTGTATGTAACGTCGCATGCCTCCCCTTTTATAGTTGAAGGGGGGCATGCACAAAAGGGACTGGGCCCCGACATGTAGGCCTAGGTACATAAAGAATATAGCGCTTGGAGCTTCTAATGTATGTTGTTGGGACAACCCTCTCTCCCCTGACACCAGAGATCTACGTATCCCTGGCGCACCGAGGAGGCTTCTTGCGGAAGAGAAGATGAGTATAGCACGCCGCTCATCACAGGCGTACTGTTCACCAGCAGACCTAGCAGGCGGGCTGTCTGCTAGATGACCTTGATGCCGCTTGCCAACGGATGGAACGGGACGCATTTAATGCTGAGAGGGCACGTCGCCCGTCTGCGCAGTGGCAGGCGGCGCGTCTTTTCCTCAATAAATGCAGTGGCTGCACGACCTTTTGTCAGGGTCGGCCCAGTAGCTTATGTCATGGGCCACAAGCAGCGGGTCTCCGCCTGAGTGGGAAGCGGAGGCGAGGCTCGCACACGTGTCAACATCGGACCCCTGCACACATCAGGGTCCTCTTTGCTCCGGGACCCTGCTGGGGTTCGGACTTACCCAGAGGCTCCGAACTCGTATATAGGAGTCGGGTGTCCTTTTGCGAGGGTCCAGCCTTACTGGGGCGCGGTGTCTCCTCCTGCCACGTGGCGTCCTTTGGCCTGCCCATCCGGCGGGGTCAGGCGTGGTCCTCCGCGCGGCCGGGGGACGTCGCATGGGTGTGATGCCTTCATGCTGTAGGAGAGGGTACCCCTGATTTGGGGTATCGACAGTGGCCCCCGGTCCCGCCTCAGGGGAGGACACGAGCCTGCAGGTGGGACCAGATTCCGATTGGTGGTTGTACCGCTGCTTCCGTGTGCCTGCTGCTGCAATTACTGTCGGCCCGCCTATGACCACGCTAGCTGCTGTGCCTATTCCCACGGCTGACTGACCCGCGACCATCGTACTTAATGGCACTGTTTGGCCATGCGCGGGGCTGCCTCGAGTCGCTGCACTGGTTCTGAAAAATTTACCTTTTTAGAATCCGCGATAGCCCCGAGGCGGTGGTGCGGCTTCTTTGCACACAATAACCAGTGCGCCGGTTACATGACGTGTGGGCCTGGGCCCCTGAGTTGGACCGCCAGTTGTGGCGGAGCTGAGGGGGCGCCCAGTCGTGGGATGTTTGCACGCTTCTCGCGCGGCGGTTCACCTCTTTGACTGCTGGTTACGACGAAGGTGAAGGGGCGCTTGATCATGGGGCGGTTGCATGCCCCTTGCGTGGCAGTTCGCCTTCCTGACCGCTGGTTGCCACGGAAATGGAGGGGCGCGTTACCGCGGGGCAGTCGCACGCTCCCCCTTTGGGTTGGTTTTCATGACATGCGGGGCCTGGCCCCCGTGTCATAAGGTGAGATCTCTGGTGCACACCGGGGGGAGACTTCACTCGTGACGCTTCAGGGGCGCGAGTGGGGGGATCTACCTTTAAAAAGGGGTCGATCCCCCGGGCAGTAGACATGCCTCGCTCCCCTTGCGACCACCACGCCTTTTCGCCTTCTGGGCCTCCGGATGGGGGATCCGCGTCAAGGTCGTCTCTTCCGACGACTTCACTGTCGGAGAGCGTGCGCTTGTGGCGGTGTCGCCGATCTTGTCTTCTTCCTGCCGCCATTGGAGGAGTGCAACCCCATGGGGGTTGGCATTTTTTCGCCACTACTCGGCTTCAAGGATTTTCATCATGCAGCCTGGCTGCAGTCCCCCGCCAGTGGCCATCCAGAAGGATGACCACCAGCCTCGTGGTGGGGAGAAGCAAGCTGGGCTGCGGCTTCCCCCCAGCCCCAGCTTCAAGGATGTTCATCACCCTTGCTAGGGCGGGGGGTGTGCCAAGCTGAGGCTCCACCTCCGCGTGGGTAGCGACCCGCTTCTTCCCTCAGTGTTTGGGGGAGAAGGGCGTTCGCCGTCTGTGGCGCTGTCAGCTACCGCGTGCCTAGCCTCTCGGCCTGGGTGGCACTGGCATCGCCTCCAGCGCTGCATCCCGCCGCTAGGGCGGAGCGTGGCTAATGTGGTCGCTTCCGCTGGTGAGGCTACCCACAGCAGAGGTGGTCGCCTTCGCTGGTGAGACCGTCAGTGCCACTTGCTGCCGGTCCTTCGGCTCTTTGGCTTTAATGGCCTCGCTGTTCCCCCCCATAGGAGGACGGGGGCGAGGTCCTATTCGCAGCAACGCTTGCCCTGAGGCGATCGCTGCTGCTGTCTAGCCGCCCGGGGCGGAGGTCGTTGTCGCTGCTGGTGCAGAGGTGGTCACTGTCGCCAGTGATTCGTTGATGCAGAGGTTGCTCGGAGCCAACTTCCAGCGTGACTCCTGCTGGTGCAGCGTAGCTCATTCCTGTAGAAATGGAGCTAGGGTCCCGCTTGTAAGGGAATGTAGTAACATATTCTTGCTCAGAAGCAAAATGTAATAACATATGTATACAGGATCTAAGTCTGGGAAGCCAAGTTGTGCGTCCGGACCCCCTGGATGGTGGTTCTAGGTACTAGGACACCTGCCGCAGGGTGGTGGAGTGTGCAGGCCCACGGTACGGGACCAGGCTGAGCGGCTTGAGAGCACCTAGAGGGGGGGGGGTGAATAGGTGATCCTGTAAAACTTGAAACTTAAGCCACAAAAACTTGGTTAAGCGTTAGCACAATAATCGCTAAGTGGCTAGAGAGGAGTCTCAAACAAAACACAATAACCACAAGAGATCAATCACAGAGATGGCACAGTGGTTTATCCCGTGGTTCGGCCAAGACCAACGCTTGCCTACTCCACGTTGTGGCGTCCCAACGGACGAGGGTTGCAATCAACCCCTCTCAAGCGGTCCAAAGACCCACTTGAATACCACGGTGTTTTGCTTGCTTTACTATATCCCGTTTGCGAGGAATCTCCACAACTTGGAGTCTCTCGCCCTTACACTTGAAGTTCACAAAGAAGCACGGAGTAAGGGAGGGATGAGTAACTCACACAAGACACAAAGATCACAACAAATACGCACACACAAGACCCAGACTTGAGCTCAAGAGACTATCACAAGTTTCTCACTAGAACGGAGCTCAAATCACTAGAAATGTCGAACAAGTGCGCAAGAACGAAGTGTGAGTGATCAACTATGCTCAAAGAATGCTTGGATGTCTTCTCCATGCGCCAAGGGGTCCCTTTTATAGCCCCAAGGCAGCTAGGAGCCGTTGAGAGCATCGTTGGAAGGCAAATCTTGCCTTCTGTCGACTGGCGCACCGGACAGTCCGGTGCACCACCGGACACTGTCCGGTGCAGATATCCTTCCTTATTTGGCGAAGACGACCGTTGGAGTCTGAGAGCCGTTGGTGCACCGGACACTGTCCGGTGCACACCGGACAGTCCGGTGCACCAATGTGACCGTTGGCTCGGCCACGCGTCACGCGCGGAATCCTCGGCCGACCGTTGCCCCGGCTGACTGTTGGATCACCGGACAGTCCGGTGCACACCGGACAGTCCAGTGAATTATAGCCGTACGCCGTTGATGGTTTCCTGAGAGCGATGAGTTCGCCTGTGAACGGCTCACCGGACAGTCCGGTGCACCACCGGACAGTCCGGTGAATTATAGCCGTACACTGCCGTCGAAATCCCGAGAGCAACAAGGTCGCCAGAGCCAGCCTGGCGCACCGGACACTGTCCGGTGCACCACCGGACAGTTCGGTGCACCCAGACCGAGCAGACTTTGGTTGAACAAAGCCATCTTATTTCCAATTCAATTTTTCCTGTATCCAGCACTTAGACACACTATATTAGTCCATAAAACAATGTACTAAGTCTAGAAACATACCTTTTTGACATGATTTGCAATTTGTCCACCACTTTGCATAGATTAACACAAAAGCACTTATGTTGGCACTCAATCACCAAAATACTTAGAAATGGCCCAAGGGCACATTTCCCTTTCACGACTACATGGCTCCGGACTACCCCAAGAGACAAGCATCGCTTCTCTAGTTCCGGACCCCGAGCTGTCGGACGCACATGACTCATAGTTCCAAATACTAGGACACCCGTCACGGAGTGGAGTGTGCAGGATTTCGGGTATGGAACCAGGCTGACCGGCCACACAGGCTCCGGATCACCCCATGGAACGGGCATCTGTTCTTTAGAACTGGCCCCCAGGCTCTTTCCTGTTTTTGTAAATAAATAAATATCGTCTTTTGAGTTGTATTTAACACTTATTTGTGCAATGCCTGTTCCTGTTGTGTGCGATGTTGTTTACTCCTCCTTAGTACCTGACCCCCCGCCTAGGATGCAGGCTTGATGTGTTGAGGTTGGATGTCAGCGTTCCTAAAAAGGTCATCAACAATCCTCGGGAGACAGACTCGCCGGGATCTGGATCTGTACACAACTCTTAGCTAGGAAGTATTAGTAGTACACCTCCTAGGGTTCTCCGTCTGACATTAGTCGCCCTTTGATACATGCTCGGGACCTGCAGGTTTTAGTCTAGGTGGCCAAGTTACGTGTCCAGACCCCCTTGGGTCGCAGTTCCAGATACTAGGACACTTGTCGCAGGGCGGTGGAGCGTGCAGGCCCATGGTACAGGACTAGGCTAAGCGGCTGCACGGGCTCCGGACCACCCCAGGAGACTAGTGTCCGTTCTCTAGCTCCAGACCTGAGGTTGTCGAACCCACATGACTTATAACTCTAGATACTAAGTCCCTGTCACGGGGTGGCGGAGCATGTAGGCCCACAGTACAAGACCTGGCTGAGCGGCTACACGGGCTCTGGACCACCCTATGGAACGGGGTCCCGTCTCCTAGAGCCGGCCCCCAGGCTGTCGGACCTCCCTACTTTCGCATCAGGGGTCCTAAACTGCAAGCCTGGCTGTTCAATTCAGGCGCCGCCATGTCAGACAGATGAAAACCGCACAGGTGGGTTAGCTAAAAAGTATTATCTGAAAAACTGCGGGGTAGGACCCTGGAGCAGCAAGGTGGAACTATCATAAGAGTGCAGCTGAGGGGGGGTAGTTTCTCTTTATAACTTGTCGTGCATGTGTGCAGACTAATAGTCTGGGTTTATGGGGGGCTGACCCCACCGGTTTGTCGTACACGTATGCGTTATCTAGTTACAAGAAAAGGAAACAGACTCGACCCCTTAGTCTTGCTCTATGGATAGAACTTACAGAGATATTTTGGCTTCGGGGGAGGCACTCCTTCAGTCGTAGCTAGATAGTTGTCCTCGGGTCAAGGGATTCCCATTACCATGAAGGGTCCTTCCCGGCTGGGGGAGTGTTACGGAGCCCTAATTTGACCTGGTACTTCCGTAAGATTAGGTCCCAACCCTGGGTCCCCATCTGCGTTCGACGAAGGAGGCCCTGCCTTTGGCTGTGGTCATTCCTGGATGGACTTGTCAAAAACCTGGACCCGTGGGGAGTCTAGATGGGTTTTCGGAGGAAGGCAGGCTTCAGCTCCGTAGGTCAGGGGACATGGGGTCCCGTCGGCGGTCCGTTTAGTCGTCGCCATCAGAGTGGGAGTCTTTTGCGAAGACGTCCTTTAGGTCCCCCTCGGGCGACTGGTATCCAAGGTCTCGTTCAGCCGCAGCTAGCTTGTCGTCGTCGACCTTTTCCTTGCCAGGACAGTGACAAGGCGGGGAGCCGTCCTTGGAAGACTGCTCACGCCGCTCGCTGACGCGCTCGCTGATGCGCCTCGCGAGATCAATGATCTCGCGACACTCCGTGGCACTGTGGCGACCGTTGGTGTCGGGGACCATAATTAGGGGTACCCTCAAGACGCCTAATTCTCAGCTGGTAACCCCCATCAGCATAAAGCTGCAGAGGCCTGATGGGTTTGATTAAGTCAGGGAACAGTCCATACGAGCGACTCGATCACGCCACGCCCGAGCCTAGCCTCGGGCAAGGGCAGCCGACCCTGAGATGTTTCCGTCTCGCCCGAGGCCTCCTCTTTCACGGCAGACGCATCTCCGGCTCGCCCGAGGCCTTGCCTTCGATAAGAAGTAACCCTGACTAAATCACCGCGCCGACCGACCAAGTCACTGGGGCCTTTAACGCAAAGAGTAAAGACTGACGGGCAGCCAGGCTTGGCCAAAAGCGCCAGAGGAAACTCCGCTCCGCCCGACCCAGGGCTCGGACTCGGGCTAAGGCCCCGGAAGATGGCGAACTCCGCTCCGCCCGACCCAGGGCTCGGACTCGGGCTAAGGCCCCGGAAGACGGCGAACTCCGCTCCGCCCGACCCAGGGCTCGGACTCGGGCTAAGGCCCCGGAAGACGGCGAACTCCGCTCCGCCCGACCCAGGGCTCGGACTCGGGCTAAGGCCCCGGAAGACGGCGAACTCCGCTCCGCCTGACCCAGGGCTCGGACTCGGGCTAAGGCCCCAGAAGACGATGAACTCCGCTTCGCCCGACCCAGGGCTCGGACTCCACCCCGACCTCTGCCGAGCGACCTCCGCCTCGCCCGACCCAGGGGCTCGGGCTCGGCCTCGGCCTCGGCCATGCAGGACAGACTCGACCTCGGCTTCGGAGGAGCCCCCACGTCGCCCGACCTAGGGCACGAGTCCGCCACGTCGACAGGAAGCGCCATCATCACCCTACCCCGAGACGACTCGGGCCGCAGAGAACAGGACCGACGTCCCATCTGGCTAGCTCCGCTAGATAATGATGGCGCCCCACTGGACCCATGACGACAGCGGTCCTCAGCTCCCTTACGAAAGCAGGGGGACGTCAGCAAGGGCCCAACCACTCCGACAGCTGTCCCTCCGCCCGGCTCCATTGCTTCTCCGACAGCCACGACGCCGCACTAGCTAGGTGCCAAGATCTCTCCGGCTGCCACCTTGGCATGTACTTAGGGCACTAGCTCTCCCCCGCTAGACACGTAGCACCTTGCTACACCCCCATTTGTACACCTGGATCCTCTCCTTACGCCTATAAAAGGAAGGACCAGGGCCTTCTTAGAGGAGGTTGGCCTCGCGGGAACGAGGGTAGGGGCAGGCGCTCTCTCGGGGCCGCTCGCTCCCCTCACCCGCGCGGACGCTTGTAACCCCCTACTGCAAGCGCACCCGACCTGGGCGCGGGACGAACACGAAGGCCGCGGGAACCTCCGACTCCCTCACGACCCGGCTCCGGCCACCTCGCTCTCGCTCTCTCTCCCCCCTTCGCGCTCGCCCACGCGCTCGACCCATCTGGGCTGGGGCACGCGGCACACTCACTCGTCGGCTCGGGGACCCCCCGGTCTCGGAATGCCGACAGTTGGCGCGCCAGGTAGGGGCCTGCTGCGTGTTGACGAGTAGTTTCCCGTCAAGCTCCAGATGGGCAGTCTCCAACGACCTCTTCAACCCGGGACGGTGCTCCGTTTCGGGAGTCTCGGGTTCATGTCTTTCGACGGCAGCTACGACATGATACTCCTTCCACCGCCGCGCGACAGCGACAACGGTGGCGGACAGCCCGCCCGCCGGCGGCGGAATCGACGACGTCTTTCCCGCGTGGGGGAAGGACAACTTTCGAGCTCACCCCATCCTCTCCCTCGCCATCGGAGGAGGAGGCGGGGCAACCAAGGCGAGCGCCGTCCCCCTGCGACACGCCGATCCCGAGCAAGTGGACGACGCCAGCACGCTCACGGAGGGCCTGCAGGACGTCGCCCTAGCACCCAGGACGACAGCACGATCAGCCCTCGATGCGACTTCGTCGATCCTCGTCGACCAAAAGGTACGGGCTGATTCCCATCCTTCGTCATTTCGACTCGGCCTCAACCCGCCTGGCGGCCTCGCTTTGGCGGGCGCTCACGTTGAGGCGAGTGCAACCTCTCTGGGGTTTCGTGTGCGGTCACCTTGGGACCGATTGACGGGTGTCTCGACCTACGGACCCTCTGGGTCCGAGGAAGATGACGACCCCAGCATCTGCTGGGATTTCTCTGGATCTGGCAACCCCAGTGCCATGCGGGACTTCATGACCGCATACAACTACTGCCTCTCCGACTGTTCCGACGGCAGCCGCAGCCTTGACGACAAGGACTGCGGCCCGAGCCACGAATGTTTCCACATCGAGCTAGGGGATCCCTCCGGAGGCAGCTGTCTCGGCATGCCGGAGGATGGCGATCCCCCTAGGCCAGCGCCTCGCGCCGACATCCCGCGGGAGCTAGCTGTGGTCCCCGTTCTGGCGGGGGTCACGACCCACAGCTCGAGCAAGTCCGCGGGGCGCAGGCCGGGCTCGATGAGGGAGCAGGAGCGCTCGAGGCGATCCGCCGGGATGTCGGGCAGGTATGGGCGGGCCAGCCCCCGGCCGGAGAAATACGTCACCTGCCCCAAGGTCTCCAGCACCGCATCGCCAACGATGCCAGGGACAGACCGCCTCCCGCATCCGGCGGAACCGGTCAGGACCTGGCAGCCGCGGCGATGCTCCTCCGCGCGATGCCGGAGTCATCAACCACCGAGGGTCGGCGAATCCAGGGAGAGCTCAAGCATCTCCTGGACGGCGCTGCGGCCCGGCGGGCCGAGAGCTCTGCCTCCCGAAGGCAGGGGTACCCCTCGGAACCCCGTGCCGCGACTTCCCGACTCACGCGGGAAGCCTCGGTCTACACCGGGCGCACGCGCAATACCGCGCCTGCGGCCCCGGGCCACCTCGGTGACGAGCACCCTCATCGCGACCGTCGGGCCCGCCTCGACGAAAGGGTGCGCCGAGGTTATCACCCCAGGCGTGGGGGACGCTACGACAGCGGGGAGGATCGGAGTCCCTCGCCCGAACCACCCGGTCCGCAGGTCTTCAGCCGAGCCATTCGGTGGGCGCCGTTTCCGCCCCGATTCCGACCCCCGACTACCATCACAAAGTACTCGGGGGAAACGAGACCGGAATTGTGGCTTGCGGACTACCGCCTGGCCTGCCAACTGGGTGGGACGGACGACGACAACCTCATCATCCGCAACCTCCCCCTGTTCCTCTCCGACACCGCTCGCGCTTGGTTGGAGCACCTGCCTCCGGGGCAGATTTCCAACTGGGAGGATCTGGTCCAGGCTTTCGCCGGCAACTTCCAGGGCACGTACGTGCGCCCCGGGAATTCCTGGGACCTCCGAAGCTGCCGGCAACAGCCGGGAGAGTCTCTTCGGGACTACATCCGGCGATTCTCGAAGCAGCGCACCGAGCTGCCCAACATCACCGACTCCGATGTCATCGGCGCGTTCCTTGCCGGCACCACTTGCCGTGACCTGGTGAGCAAGTTGGGTCGCAAGACCCCCACCGGGGCGAGCAAGCTGATGGACATCGCCACCAAGTTCGCCTCTGGTCAGGAGGCGGTCGAGGCCATCTTCCGAAAGGACAAGCAGCCCCAGGGCCGCCCGTCGGAAGATGCTCCCGAGGCGTCTACTCCGCTCGGCGCCAAGAAGAAAGGCAGGAGGAAGTCGCAAGCGAAACGCGACGCCGCCAGCACGGACCTTGTCGCCGCCGCCGAGTACAAGAACCCTCGGAAGCCCCCGGAGGCGCCAACCTCTTCGACAAGGCACTCAAGGAGACGTGCCCCTACCATCAGGGGCCCGTCAAGCACACCCTCGAGGAGTGCGTCATGCTTCGGCGCCACTTCCACCGGGCCGGGCCACCCGCAGAGGGTGACAGGGCCCACGACGACGGCAAAAAGGAAGATCACCAAGCAGGAGAGTTCCCCGAGGTCCGTGACTGCTTCATGATCTACGGAGGGCATGCGGCGAATGCCTCGGCTCGGCATCGTAAGCAGGAGCGTCGGGAGGTCTGCTCGGTGAAGGTGGCGGCGCCAGTCTACCTAGACTGGTCCGACAAGCCCATCACCTTCGACCAGGATGACCACCCCGACCACGTGCCGAGCCCAGGGAAGTACCCGCTCGTCGTCGATCCCGTCATCGGCGATGTCAGGCTCACCAAGGTCCTGATGGATGGGGGCAGCTGCCTCAACATCATCTACGCTGAGACCCTCAGGCTCCTGCGCGTCGATCTGTCATCCGTCCGAGCAGGCGCTGCGCCCTTCCACGGGATCGTTCCCGGGAAGTGCGTCCAGCCCCTCGGACAGCTCAACCTTCCTGTCTGCTTCGGAACACCCTCTAACTTCCGAAGGGAGACTTTGACATTCGAGGTGGTCGGGTTCCGCGGAACCTACCACGCAGTGTTGGGAAGGCCATGCTACGCGAAGTTCATGGCCATCCCCAACTACACCTACCTGAAGCTCAAGATGCCAGGCCCCAACGGGGTCATCACCATCGGCCCCACGTACAAACACGCATTCGAATGCGATGTGGAGTGCGTGGAGTACGCCGAGGCCCTCGCCGAGTCCGAGGCCCTCATTGTCGACCTGGAAAGCCTCCCCCGAGAGGTGCCGGACGTGAAGCGACATGCCGGCAACTTCGAGCCAGCGGAGACGGTTAAGGCCGTCCCTCTCGACCCCAGTGGCGACACCTCCAAGCAGATTCGGATCGGATCCGGGCTCGACCCCAAATAGGAAGCAGTGCTCGTCGACTTTCTCCGCGCAAACGCCGACGTCTTTGCGTGGAGTCCCTCGGACATGCCCGGCATACCGAGGGATGTCGCCGAGCACTCGCTGGATATTCGGGCCGGAGCCCGACCGGTCAGACAGCCTCTGCGCCGATTCGACGAGGAAAGGCGCAGGGTGATAGGCGAGGAGATCCACAAGCTGATGGCAGCAGGGTTCATCAAAGAGGTATTCCACCCCGAATGGCTTGCCAACCCTGTGCTTGTGAGGAAGAAAGGGGGGAAATGGCGGATGTGTGTAGATTACACTGGTCTCAACAAAGCATGTCCGAAAGTCCCCTACCCTCTACCTCGCATCGATCAAATCGTGGACTCCACTGCAGGGTGCGAAACCCTGTCTTTCCTCGATGCCTACTCAGGGTATCATCAAATCAAGATGAAAGAGTCCGACCAGCTCGCGACCTCTTTCATCACGCCCTTCGGCATGTACTGTTATGTCACAATGCCTTTTGGTCTGAGGAACGCGGGTGCGACGTACCTGCGGTGCATGAACCATGTGTTCGGCGAACATATCGGTCGCACGGTCGAGGCCTACGTCGATGACATCGTAGTCAAGACGAGGAAAGCCTCCGACCTTCTCTCCGACCTTGAGCTGACATTCCGGTGTCTCAAGGCGAAGGGCGTCAAGCTCAATCCCGAGAAGTGCGTCTTCGGGGTGCCCCGAGGCATGCTCTTGGGATTCATCGTCTCCGAGCGGGGCATCGAAGCCAACCCGGAGAAGATCGCAGCCATCACAAACATGGGGCCCATCAAGGACTTAAAAGGCGTACAAAGGGTCATGGGATGCCTCGCGGCCTTGAGTCGTTTCATCTCGCGCCTCGGCGAAAGAGGCCTGCCCCTGTACCGTCTCTTAAGGAAGGCCGAGTGCTTCACTTGGACTCCCGAGGCCGAGGAAGCTCTTGGGAACCTGAAGGCGCTCCTCACCCAGGCGCCCGTCTTGGTACCCCCCGCTGATGGAGAAACCCTCCTGGTCTACGTCGCCGCTACCACTCAAGTGGTCAGCGCCGCGATCGTGGTCGAAAGGCGGGAAGAGGGGCATGCCTTGCCCATTCAGAGGCCAGTTTACTTCGTCAGTGAGGTGCTGTCCGAGACCAAGATCCGCTACCCACAAGTCCAGAAGCTGCTGTATGCAGTGATCCTGACGAGGCGAAAGCTGCGACATTACTTCGAGTCTCATCCGGTGACTGTGGTGTCATCCTTCCCCCTGGGGGAGATCATCCAGTGCCGAGAAGCCTCGGGACGGATCGCAAAGTGGGCGGTGGAAATCATGGGCGAGACAATCTCGTTCGCCCCTCGGAAGGCCATCAAGTCCCAGATACTGGCGGACTTCGTAGCCGAATGGGTCGACACCCAGTTGCCAACGGCTCCGATCCAACCGGAGCTCTGGACCATGTTTTTCGATGGGTCACTGATGAAGACGGGAGCCGGCGCGGGCCTGCTCTTCGTCTCGCCCCTCGGGAAACACCTGCGCTACGTGCTCCGCCTCCATTTCCCGGCGTCCAACAATGTGGCTGAGTACGAGGCTCTGATCAACGGATTGCGAATCGCCATCGAGCTAGGGGTCCGACGCCTCGATGCACGCGGTGACTCGCAGCTCGTCATCGACCAAGTCATGAAGAACTCCCACTGCCGCGACCCGAAGATGGAGGCCTACTGTGACGAGGTTCGACGCCTGGAAGACAAGTTCTACGGGCTCGAGCTTAACCACATCGCCCGGCGCTACAACGAGACTGCGGATGAGCTGGCGAAGATAGCCTCGGGGCGAACGACGGTTCCCCCGGACGTCTTCTCCCGGGATCTGCACCAACCCTCCGTCAAGATAGGCGACACGCCCGAGCCCGAGGTGCCCTCGGCCCCGTCCGAAGTGACCTCGGCCCAGCCCGAGCCATCCTCGGTTCAACCCGAGGAGCCCTCGGCCCCTGAGGGCGAAGCACTGCACATCGAGGAGGAGCAGGGCGGGGTCATGCCAGATCAAGATTGGCAGACCCCGTACCTACAATATCTCCGCCAAGGAGAGCTGCCCCTCGGCCGAGCCGAGGCTCGGCGGGTAGCGCGACGCGCCAAGTCATTCGTCTTGCTGGGCGATGAGCAGGAGCTCTACCACCGTAGCCCCTCGGGCATCCTCCAGCGATGCATCTCCATCGCCGAGGGTCAGGAACTCCTGCAGGAAATACACTCGGGGGCTTGCGGCCATCATGCAGCACCTCGAACCCTCGTCGGGAACGCTTTCCGCCAAGGCTTCTACTAGCCGACGGCGGTGGCTGACGCCACTAGAATTGTCCGCGCCTGCGAAGGGTGCCAATTCTATGCGAAGCAGACCCACCTGCCCGCTCAGGCTCTGCAGACGATACCCATCACCTGGCCCTTCGCTGTGTGGGGTCTGGACCTCGTCGGCCCTCTACAGAAGGCGCCCGGGGGCTACACGCACCTGCTGGTCGCCGTCGACAAATTCTCCAAGTGGATCGAGGTCCGACCCCTGAACAGCATCAGATCCGAGCAGGCGGTGGCGTTCTTCACCAACATCATCCATCGCTTCGGGGTCCCGAACTCCATCATCACCGACAACGGCACCCAGTTCACCGGCAAAAAATTCTTGGATTTTTGCGAGGATCACAACATCCGGGTAGACTGGGCCGCCGTAGCTCATCCCATGTCGAATGGGCAAGTGGAACGTGCCAACGGCATGATTCTACAAGGGCTCAAGCCCCGGATTTACAATGATCTCAACAAGTTCGGCAAGCGATGGATGAAAGAACTCCCCTCGGTGGTCTGGAGCCTGAGGACGACGCCAAGCCGAGCCACAGGTTTCACGCCGTTCTTCCTGGTCTACGGGGCCGAGGCCGTCTTGCCCACTGACCTGGAATACGGCTCCCCGAGGACGAGGGCCTACAACGAAGAAAGCAACCGAGCTAGCCGAGAAGACTCGCTGGACCAGCTGGATGAGGCTCGGGACAGGGCCTTACTACACTCGGCACGGTATCAGCAGTCCCTGCGACGCTACCACGCCCGAGGGGTCCGACCCCGAGATCTCCAGGTGGGCGATCTGGTGCTTCGGCTGCGGCAAGACACCCGAGGGAGGCACAAGCTCACGCCCCCCTGGGAGGGGCCGTTCGTCATCGCCAAAGTTCTGAAGCCCGGAACGTACAAGCTGGCCAACAGTCAAGGCGAGGTCTACGGCAACGCTTGGAACATCCAACAGCTACGTCGTTTCTACCCTTGAGATGTTTCCAAATTGTTCATATACCTCGCACCCACGCAAAGTTTAGTCAACAAGGAAGGGTCGGCCTCGCCTCGGCAAAGCCCGACCCTCCCTCGGGGGCTAAAAGGGGGGAAACTCCCTCTGCGTCAAAATTTTCCTCGAACAGAAAATCTCTTTTACCAGAATATCTTTCGTGCTTTTTGACTACTTCGAAAAGTGGGTCATGGAAACGACAGGGTACACGTAAGCAGTCAAGGCTGACCGAGCCGAGGGACTCCTACGCCTCCGGGATACGGATACCTCACTCATCACCTTCTGCGATAAGTAACTCGCGTTCGGATAAGGTGACTCCGCGGATCGAACAAGTCTCTACGTTCGGAAGCTCTTCTGTCGAAGCGATTCTTCAAGTTTTCTCGACTGAGTCGGTGATAGGGCCTCATGGACGAGTAAAAGTGCACGTAAGCGGCAAGGCCGACCGAGCCGAGGGACTCCCACGCCTCCGGGATACGGATACCTCACTCCTCACCTTCCGCGAGAAGCAACTTTCGCTCGCACAAACATCCCTGTTACCGACAAAAAGTCCAGATGCTTGGAACAAGAGGAAAAGGGACGCAGCTTTGCAACACAGCAAGGGTGTGTGTTCTGGCCTCGACGGCCGCACAAAGCACACGCTACAAGACGGGCTGATCCTGCAGGCTCAGGTCTTGGCGCTGGAAGGGGGCGGCGACACCCTCGGCATCGACAGCACCTTCGGCAAGGCCCGAACTAGCCTCGGACGGCGACGCGGTCCGAGGGCCTCCGCTCCAAAGGACGGCGTCATCACCACGCCCGGGCGATCGTTGTCAGGGACTTCTCCGGGAATCCGGCCCGAGCAGGCGGCTCGGCCAGCCACCTCCGGGGCCTCGGCCAACCACCTTCCGAGGGCACGAGCCCGGTCCGAAGCCTCGGCTGACCGACTCCGGTGTCGATCCTTCCAACGGACAACCCGGCTAGGCTCCGGCCAACCAGGTTTCATTTCCGAGCCAACTCTGCCTCTGCTCATGCTGATATCGCTACCCCCGGCCTCGGCTCGTCGAAGAGCGGCCGAGGGGTCTCTTTAACTAAGCTAGAGGAGCCTCGGACAACAGGGCCGACCGAGCCGAGGGACTCCTACGCCTCCGGGATACGAATACCTCACTCGTCACCTTGGCACGGGGCGACTCATGCTTAGTGAAGCGGTTCAGACAATCAGCAGACGAGTCTTAGTGCTCGGGAATGAGGAAAAAACACGGCTCCGTGCCGTAGTTACATACATGTTCAGGCCCCGAAAGCCGAAAATGAACAAAAAACCCGGCACTCGAAGTGCCATTACAAATGGAACTCCGGTTTCCCCCCCGCAGGTACGAACAACCCCACTCGATAGGGGCGGGCCTGCGGGGCGGCGGAAAAACTCTCACCCCCCGAGGACGAGAGCCAGCCATTCAGGCCAGGAGACGGAGACCCAGGGCTACTGACGGAGTTGGCAATCTCACCGGTAGAGAAGCCACTTCCGTCCGCCGACGCCTCGGAACGCGCCGGCAGGTCTTCGCCCATGCCGGGGCCATCCAGGGCGTGGGCACTGCCCTCGCGGTGCGCGGCGCAATCGTCGTCCGGACGGAGGACGCGGCATGGCGCCCTGGCTGTGCGACGACGACCCGCCTCTCCCGGCATGGCTGGAGGAAGTCTCCGTGAAGCTGGAGGATGCCGTTCTCCCCCAGACGAACGGGGAAGAAGAGGGCAACTGACCCACGCGGAGGCAGCCCCCTGACTCGCCTCGTCCTCCCTCTTGGCCTGGTGATGAAAGTCCTTAAGGCCGAGGAAGGGGCAGAGGCCGCAGCCCGGCTCGCTTTCCCCCACCGTCAAGCCGGAGGTCACCATCTTGGGTGATCACCGGTGGAGGGGTGCAGCCGGGCTGCATGATGAAAATCCTTGAAGCCGAACGATGGCCGAAAGGTACCCGCTCCCACGGAGTGGTGTCCCCCGACGATGAGGCACGGAGACGGCGGTTTCCCCCATCCGGGGGCTTGAAAGGCGGAAAGACACGATGCATAAGGGAGGAAGAAGACATGGTCGCCTTACGAAAGGGGTCGCCCTCCTTTTAAAGGCAACTCTCCGTGCTTGCGCCCCCAACCGTCACGGGCTGAGTCTTCTCCAACACGCCTCCAAAGCCCTCCCCTGCGGCGCGGGGGCTGGGGCCCACCTGTCATGTAGACCGGCTCCGAGCAGAAGAAGCCGAACCGCCGCGCGCGGCGCGCGCGCAACCACCCAGCAGTTACAAGCGACCCTCCACTTTTGCCCAGACCAACGGGCGAAGGGGGTGGGCAGCCATGCGGGCGGCATGCAGCCGCGCCAAGTGGACGCGCCTCTCCGACTCCTGATAGGCCAGCGCGGAGGCTCAAGCCCACGCGTCGCGCAACCGGCGCGCCGGATGCTGCATGTAAGCCACTATGCCACTTGCGCCACCACCGCACCTCCTCGGTTGCGGAACCAATACCACGACCCGAGGCGGCCCAACGCGCGGCCCAGCTGCGCCAGCCTGACGCAGCGGTCAAACGCGGTCAAAAGTGGGCCGGCAGTAATGACAGTGGCAGGCGCGCAAGAGCAGCGATCACGCCATCAGCCAGGCTCACGTCCCATCCGGAGGCAGCAAGAGAACCCCCTCTCTCACGGTGTGAAGACGACACGCCCGTGACCCGTTCCTCGAACGGCTCGCGCACGCGCAACGGCAGCCTCGCCAACTACTCGCCCCGGCGCATTAACTCCGCGGCTCGACGGGCAGCGCTACTGGCGGGAGCAGCTGGCGACGTTTCGACTTCACCAAAACGACCACACCAAAAAAGGTACGCCACGTCGTTCAATTTCGTATCCTTTTTCCCTTTTTCCCTTTCTCTATCTCTTGCAACAGGGACCGGGAAGGGGGATACCCCCAAAGGGATCCTTCCCCGTGAAGGAACTAGGCTCCGAGCCTCCTTACTGATCAGGGGTTCGAAGGCTGGCCCCCCGAGGGGTTCAACAGCCGCCTCAGATCGCGTGGGCCCGACACCCACTACTGGTCAGAGGTTCGAAGGTCGGCCCCCCGAAAGGTTCCACGATCGCCTCAGGCTACTCGGGCTCCGCGCCCATTACTGATCAGGGGTTCGAAGGCTGGCCCCCCGAAGGGTTCACAGTCGCCTCAGACACCGAGTGAGGGATGACCAGGGGTACGTTCGATACATAACCAAGGCTCGGGCTGCGCTCCCGAGGTACCCTAGGACATTTCCGAGACCAGCGGGAACGACTCTGTAATGGAATCCCATCGGAGGGAGGCAACGAGCCCTCGGACCCCGTCGCCAGGGGACCGGGTCCGGCAGATCACCCGCAGGTACTTTTGGGCGTGCCTCCGGGCCCCTAGCCGACCCCCAACGAACGGGGCACGGACGTCCACTCGGATTACCCGATTGCAGCTCACCGGAGACACCATGTTCGGTGCCCATCGAGGGTAACATGGCGCTCTCCCCCCTCCTCCTTGCGGAAAGGCGACGTAGGGGCGTATGTAAAAAAGCTGAGTCTGTCCCTGATCGTCCTCTCGCTCTGTGCGGAGGCTCGGGGGCTGCTCTTGCAAACCCGGCTCCGGCCGAACCGTTGACAGCGTCAACATACCAGCCCGAGAACTTGGGCCCCGACAGTGCACCCGGGCTACGACCTGTTCGCATGAGGGAACCGCCAGACCAGCCGAAGCATTACGCAAGGCATTAAGACCTCGAAGGAGTGAAACCACTCCTCCGAGGCCTCGGGGGCTACACCCGGCGGGTGCGCTCGCGCGCACCCACCGGAACAAAGTACAACCGAGAAAGGCTGGTCCCCTTGCAAAAAAGTGCGACAAAAGCCTCCAAGTGAGTGTTAACACTCCCTTCGAGGCTCGGGGGCTACTGTCGGGGACCATAATTAGGGGTACCCTCAAGACGCCTAATTCTCAGCTGGTAACCCCCATCAGCATAAAGCTGCAGAGGCCTGATGGGTTTGATTAAGTCAGGGAACAGTCCATACGAGCGACTCGATCACGCCACGCCCGAGCCTAGCCTCGGGCAAGGGCAGCCGACCCTGAGATGTTTCCGTCTCGCCCGAGGCCTCCTCTTTCACGGCAGACGCATCTCCGGCTCGCCCGAGGCCTTGCCTTCGATAAGAAGTAACCCTGACTAAATCACCGCGCCGACCGACCAAGTCACTGGGGCCTTTAACGCAAAGAGTAAAGACTGACGGGCAGCCAGGCTTGGCCAAAAGCGCCAGAGGAAACTCCGCTCCGCCCGACCCAGGGCTCGGACTCGGGCTAAGGCCCCGGAAGACGGCGAACTCCGCTCCGCCCGACCCAGGGCTCGGACTCGGGCTAAGGCCCCGGAAGACGGCGAACTCCACTCCGCCCGACCCAGGGCTCGGACTCGGGCTAAGGCCCCGGAAGACGGCGAACTCCGCTCCGCCCGACCCAGGGCTCGGACTCGGGCTAAGGCCCCGGAAGACGGCGAACTCCGCTCCGCCCGACCCAGGGCTCGGACTCGGGCTAAGGCCCCGGAAGACGGCGAACTCCGCTCCGCCCGACCCAGGGCTCGGACTCGGGCTAAGGCCCCAGAAGACGATGAACTCCGCTTCGCCCGACCCAGGGCTCGGACTCCACCCCGACCTCTGCCGAGCGACCTCCGCCTCGCCCGACCCAGGGGCTCGGGCTCGGCCTCGGCCTCGGCCATGCAGGACAGACTCGACCTCGGCTTCGGAGGAGCCCCCACGTCGCCCGACCTAGGGCACGAGTCCGCCACGTCGACAGGAAGCGCCATCATCACCCTACCCCGAGACGACTCGGGCCGCAGAGAACAGGACCGACGTCCCATCTGGCTAGCTCCGCCAGATAATGATGGCGCCCCACTGGACCCATGACGACAGCGGTCCTCAGCTCCCTTACGAAAGCAGGGGGACGTCAGCAAGGGCCCAACCACTCCGACAGCTGTCCCTCCGCCCGGCTCCATTGCTTCTCCGACAGCCACGACGCCGCACTAGCTGGGTGCCAAGATCTCTCCGGCTGCCACCTTGGCATGTACTTAGGGCACTAGCTCTCCCCCGCTAGACACGTAGCACCTTGCTACACCCCCATTTGTACACCTGGATCCTCTCCTTACGCCTATAAAAGGAAGGACCAGGGCCTTCTTAGAGGAGGTTGGCCTCGCGGGAACGAGGGCAGGGGCAGGCGCTCTCTCGGGGCCGCTCGCTCCCCTCACCCGCGCGGACGCTTGTAACCCCCTACTGCAAGCGCACCCGACCTGGGCACGGGACGAACACGAAGGCCGCGGGAACCTCCGACTCCCTCACGACCCGGCTCCGGCCACCTCGCTCTCGCTCTCTCTCCCCCCTTCGCGCTCGCCCACACGCTCGACCCATCTGGGCTGCGGCACGCGGCACACTCACTCGTCGGCTCGGGGACCCCCCGGTCTCGCAACGCCGACAGTTGGGGTGTATAGGGCATGAGCCGCTGCTACCCTTCTGTGGCCGTGGGCACTTGTTACGGTCGCCTCGGCCCCCGGTCGCAGCTGCAACGACCAGCGCGGTTGACTGCGGCCTTTCGTAGCCGCGACCCTTCTTTTTCTTTTTGCCGTCCCGGGGGACGGCGCCCGAGCCACCTGTCTAGGTAACTCCGGTCTGTGGGGCCGAGTGTCATGCACGGCCCTCGGCGGCTCTGGCGCACTTGTCAGCCAGAGCGAAGAGCGTGGGGACAGTCTCCACGTCATGTGTGGCCAGCTTCTCCAACATTTTCTTATCACGTACCCCCTGACGGAAGGCTGTGATGATGGAGGCATCGGAAATATGAGGAATAGTACCTCATACCTTGGTGAAGCGGGAGATAAATGTCCGGAGGGTCTCTCCGGGCTCCTGCCTCACTGCGTGTAGGTGGGCCTCCACGCCATGCTGCTGGTAAGCACTGGCGAAGTTCGCAATGAACCGTGCACAGAGCTCTTCCCAGGTGTAGATTGACCCTGGGCGAGGTTCATGAGCCAAGTCCGGGCAGGCCTAGACAGGGCAACATGAAAATAGGTCGCCATCACCGCTGTGTTTCCCCCTGCTGCCGTGATGGCGGTGACGTACACCTGCAGGAACTCCGACGGGTTTGATGTTCCATCGTATTTTTTCGGCAGGTGCGGCCGGAACTTGGGCAGCCATGACGCCGCGCGTAGATGGTCCACGAGGGCGGCGCAACCCACGCCTGCCAAGGGGACTCCCGTTTGGGACCGGGCGCCCATTGGTGCCTGAGGTGCTTCCGCAGCGAAATCTCGGTCGAGATTGTGTCCCTCGATGTTTTGTCGGTGCCCCCGCGCCCTTTCCAAAGAGATTCGGGCGTCCTCTCCCGTACGCCTACGGTTGAGTTCTGCCCAGAGGTCGTCGGTCTGTGCACCCCTTACGCAGGGCGAGCGCACAGACGCTGTCGCCTCGCGTTGGCGCTGGGATGACCGAGGCCTCGATCTGGTCGAAGTAGAACGCGCCATGCCGAGTAGTCGGTCGACGTCGTCACGCCACTGCTTCTTGGCCCCCGGTGAGGCTGTGGAGCTTGGGGGGTGGCGCAGCAACTCCCTGGCTACCGACAACGCCGTAGGCGCTGCCCTTGACGGGGTCCGGGACGCTTGTGCAGGCATGTGCTGCTGCACGGCGTGTACAACAGCAGTCCCAGTGTCAGGGCGGTTGGGTGCTTGCGGCGCAGAGGATGCAACTTCTTGCTCCATCGCAAAATCTTCCGAAGTTTCGGCACGATGCTCGACAATCCACACCATCATGTTTGGGCAAGGAAACAAGCAAAAACCTAATGACTAGGCCCCTACCTAGCGCGCCAAATGTCGGAGAGTAGATCTCCGACCAGGTGGTGGAGTGCACCCGCCCTGAGTCCTGAGATGCGGAGGGGCTTAGGCGTTTCGCTTGATTGATGGAGGGAAGGAACAATGCGCAAGAACACACGGGAATTTAGAGTGGTTCGGGCCACCTGAGCGTAATACCCTACTCCACTGTGAGATGTATTGCTCGGAGGCTTGTATGAGCTTGTGAGTGTCTGCCTAAGATTGGGTGTGTATGTAACGTCGCATGCCTCCCCTTTTATAGTTGAAGGGGGGCATGCACAAAGGGGACTGGGCCCCGACATGTGGGCCAAGGTACAGAAAGAATATAGCGCTTGGAGCTTCTAATGTCTGTTGTTAGGACAACCCTCTCTCCCCTGACACCAGAGATCTGCATATCCCTAGCGCACCGAGGAGGCTTCTTGCGAAAGAGAAGATGAGTATAGCACGCCGCTCATCACAGGCGTACTGTTCACCAGCAGACCCAGCAGGCGGGCTGTCTGCTGGATGACCTTGACGCCGCCTGCCAACGGATGGGACGGGACGCATTTAATGCTGAGAGGGCACGTCGCCCATCTGCGCAGTGGCAGGCAGCGCGTCTTTTCCTCAATAAATGCAGTGGCTGCATGGCCTTTTATCAGGGTCGGCCCGGTAGCTTATGTCATGGGCCACAAGTAACGGGTCTCCGCCTGAGCGGGAAGCGGAGGCGAGGCTCGCACACATGTCAACACCGGACCCCTACACACATCAGGGTCCTCTTTGCTCCGGGACCCTGCTGGGGTTCGGACTTACCCAGAGGCTCCAGACTCGTATATAGGGGTTTGGTGTCCTTTTGCGGGGGTCCGACCTTACTGGGGCGCGGTGTCTCCTCCTACCACGTGGCGTCCTTTGGCCTGCCCATCCGGCGGGGTCAGGCGTGGTCCTCCGCGCGGCCGAGGGACGCCGCATGGGTGCGATGCCTTCATGCTGTAGGTGAGGGTACCCCTGATTTGGGGTACCAACACATCCCATCATGTATCATAGAGCCTTTTGAGCTTCATGTGTATATCAGTTAGAATATGACTATGCTCTTTGTAGTATGTTCCATGTGTACATGATGATGCTATGGAAAGCTTAGGCTCTTTTTGCTCATATTGACACAATGTTGTTGAGATAAGCCTGCTTTCAAATTGTGAACATGATTAATACTTGCTCAATCTAAAAGTTGTTCACCACTAAGGTTGGGTAGCTAGTGTGTGTATGATGTGTTGAGATTCTTTTTGCTATCACTAGTATGCTAGGTTGCTATGTCTCATGCTTTGAGTCATCCACTATCTGGTTATATTAATACTATACCGAAATTTGAATCAAAATAAGTGAAATACATAAAGATCGAGATGGGTTTGCATTTGTCACCACATCACTATATCAAGACTGATTCTACTTGCACATTTAGAAGAATTTGAGTAGTGTAATGGATGATCGAAAAATGTGCCTTTAGCTTCTGATTGCATTTATGCATAGGTTATCCCCAATTGGAAAGTTAGACTAGCTTGACAATGTTTACAACCTCTCACACTTACATGCTTTTGAATGAAACTTGTGTCCCGCTGCAAACTCCGATAAATTGATCAAATACAATTTTAATTCTACATTTGGCATGATGAGTGACCATTGTATGGGGAGGTTCATCACCTTGTATACCTTTAACTAGTACTTAGTTGATTTCCTGCTTACATATGTTCAATGTTGTTTTAGTGGTGAACCTCTATTTTTGACATGCTTAAAACTGATTCAAATGCTTATACTTTATATATCTTATGCATATGATCAGTTTGATAATATGCAAACACATGCATATATTGCTGCACACATCGTGTAGAACCACTTAGATCGTTTTTACATTCTGATTGCAATATTTCTGAAGCTCTTGCATTTTCTACATCTCTTTCTGCTTTCATGCATATACTAAGGGGGAGTTGCTATTTTTGTGCATTTGTGTGGTGCTTGTTGAGTGCATTTATCAAGAGGGAGAACTAATACGTACACATAAGTCTTGTTTAGGATGCAATTCTTTATGAGGCCCAGAGCACCCCTTCAGGGGATTTGTTTCTGTTAGGGGAATTTTTGGGAGAGGTCTTGTTAGTTGTGTTGATCCATTTTCCTATTTCTAGAGGGACTAGCTTTGCTTTCAGCTTTATTATTGTCTTTTACTCTGATTTGGCTTTGTTCTCTGGCTAGTGGTGTTGAGCCCATTTTCTGTCTCTTCTTGAGGGCTAGCTAAACTTTGCTTGGTTGTGACGACACCATGGCATGGTGGATGATGTAGTTCATTTCTTGACAGAGGGCAACAATACGTTCCTCTAACCACGTGGATAAGTCAACCTGCTCCAACAATGTCTCCAATTTTCTGGTAGGTTTGACATCGTTCGAGTGAGTCCACGTGAAGCAAGCGAGGAGGTTGTCGTAGCATTCCTGCATCTCTTGATTGAAGTCTTTGAGATGCAACGACCTAGTATTGCCCACTGGCCAGTTCTCTGTGCCATCATTGGTTGTGGGGATTTCCTTTCCTGTCCCTGTCATGGGGGCGACGATGGGCCAATGTGGATGAGTCGATGCACATGAGTCAATGTCGATGCACCAACGTAGATCGACTGATGCAGAACTCGACATTGGCAGTTGAATGGGAAATGTGCCCTTGGGCCATTTCTATAAATGTTTTGGTGATTAGATGCCCAACACATATTATTTTGGTTCATATGTGCTAAGTACTAAGGGAGATGCAAATCAAGAATCAAGGTATGACTCTAGCCTTAGTGAATTGTTTTTGGTACTAATATATTCATCTAAGTGCTAGGAACCTTGTGAAGACAAGCGAGATTGGGTTAAAGAAGATTGGCCAAGTCTAGCTAGAATTGCACCAGCCTGCGGTGTACCAGACTGTCCGGTGTGCACCGGACAGTGTCCAGTGCCCAGGCTGGCCCCACGATGAACTCGTCGCTCTCGAGAAAAAGCCAAAGGCACTGCGGCTAAAATTCACTAGACTATGCGGTGAGCCAACAGCGCCCGTGCTAACGGTCATCAGTACGATCAGTGGACGACACGTGGCCAGGACCAATGGTCACTTGGTCGCTCCAAACTGTCTGGTGTGCCAAGTGGACCAAGGGCTCAACGGTCAACTTTGCTAGAAAAGGAAAGAGATCGGGCAGTGTTCATGTTCGGTGGTGCACCAGACTGTCCGGTGCGCCAACCGGCAGAAGGCAAGAATTTCCTACCAAATGGAGATCCAACGGCTCCTAGCTGCCTTGGGGCTACAAAAGGGACCCCTAGGCACATGGAGTAGTACACCAAGCCTCCATTGAACATTCTAAGACGAAAAGACTCCGCAAGCACGCATCCTAATCTTCGTGTTTGAGATTTGAGCACTTTATGAGCTGTAAACTTGTTGCGCTGTTTTTGTGTGCTCTCTTCTTGACTTGTGTGCGTGGAATTGCTGCGACTCTAGCTCTTGCGTGTGTTTCTTTCCCTCCCTTACTCTTGTGCTTTATTGTGATCAACATTGTAAGGGTGAGAGGCTCCAACTTGTGGAGATTCCTCACAAAAGGGAAACATCTACTAAGGAAGAAAACTGTGGTACTCAAGGTTGATCATTGGATCACTTGAGAGGGATTGAGTGAAATCCTTGACCGAAGGAGGTCACCACAACGTGGAGTAGGCATTGGCCGAACCACGGGATAAAATCACCGTGTCCCTTATGTCATTTCTCATTGTGATTGGTTTCTCTTCTTGAGTTCTCACTTAATCATTTGTGCTATTGTTCCTAAGTTCAATACTCATTCTAAAGGAACAATCAGGTGAAGAGATCTCTCTATAGCACCTTGGTTTTAATCTTGCTAACATTTCATAACCAAGTTTGGGCTATTTAGTGTTGTTTTTTACAGGATCACCTATTCACCCCCCTCTAGGTGCTCTCAATTGGTATCGGAGCCGTACTCTTCATTCAGGGACTAACCACCCGAAGAGATGGATCCTAAGGGTAAGGGGATGGTGATCAACGACAAGGAGAAGGAGACCCTCTTCGTCAATGAGCCAAGAGATGAGAAGCCCACTGACTCAAGCTCGAGTCACAAGAAGAGGGATGGAAAGAAGAAGAGGCACATAAAGAAGATCATCTACTACGACAGCGACGCCTCCTCTTCTTCACCAAGGGATGACGATGACGGAGACTCTTCGTTGAAAAAGAAAACGGTTAATCAAAACTATTCTTTTGATTATTCTCGCATCCCTTACAATTCGAATGCCCATTTACTCTCCATTCCACTTGGAAAACCCCCACACTTTGATGGAGAGGACTATTCATTTTGGAGTCGTAAAATGTGTAGTCACTTATTTTCCCTCCATCCTAGAATTTGGGAAATTGTAGAAAATTGTAATACCCAAGTCTCTAAATCATATTAAAGAAAGTAATCCTCTTATGTGATATGTCTCTATATCTTAAAACATGTGAACAACCATCTTTAAAATGATTGATTAGCCAACCACCTATAAAATATATCATGCATCATGCTGGAGTTAATTGTTTGTGCATTTAATAATAATGATAATATTAATAGGGTTACTTTAAGAATGGGAATTAGGGATTAAAACCTAATTCAAATCTTAGAAAATTGGAAATTGTATAAAGGAAGGAAAAAAAATACTAAACGATGCAAAAAAAATAATAAATTTATAAACAATGGACTCATGCCATACTCGAATATTCAAAATTTCATATTTGATCTGAGAACAAACTTGCCACAAAAATTTGAATGTGAAATTGGAATTCAAAAATAAAAAAAAGAAAACAAAACAGAAAATGTAAAAGAAAAAGGAAAGGGAATAAGACCTATTGGGCTGAATCTATCTTGGCCCATTTACCCCAACTCCACTGCGGCGGCAAACCCTAGCCGCCAGACTCCACCGCGCGCACCCAGCATCTCAGCCTGCCGCGCTCACTGATGGTGTGGGACCCTGATGTCGGGTTCATCCACTTCTCCAGAACCGCGGCTCGCTGCAACAGACCGCCCACGTGAATCACTGGCGTTCCACTGCCAGGCGGGCCCCGCTCTGCAGACCGTTATTCTGCTCTGGCCGCTGCGGGTCGTCGGGCTGATTTCGCGCCAGGCCCGGGTAGCGCGTCGTCAACAGCCTTCAACCACCCGAGCTAAACGCGCGTGATTAGTTGGGGTTGCGTAGAATTCGATCCAGGCCACGCGTAACAACCGGGTAGTCGGCCTCATAAACTCATGTGCGGCATCCTCGGGCCGAATCGTGGCTATGGCGCCCCCACCGTGGGGAGGTACCGCCTCCACCGTGAAGGGTAGCGGACCACCATCACCGTGAGAATCCAGCCGAAGTGGAGAGAGAGAGAGGGTCGAGGATAGAGTCGGCGTGTGGGTCACCGTGGTGACGGGAGGTCACTGCCGAAGCTGCTTGGTGAAGCACCTTCGATCCCTTGGCGTTAGCACCGTATCCTCCGTTCCCTGGGCCGGTCGGTGGGTACTACCTCAAGGTATCGACGCAAGCACTATCAACTCGATCAATCTGGTATTCTTGTAACCTTCCACGCTCACCGGTGTAGCAACCATGGCCGCCGGGTCTCTGCGATGGGGCGCAGCACACCTGCCGGGTTCATCCAAACTACCCCCCTGCACTTGCCTCCCATGCACGTCATTCTAGCCCTAGGGTCAGGGTAGTTTTTTCGTTTTGTTGACTAGCTGGTAAAGACTGGAAGGTATGCGCTGGGCCAACCATGGCACGGCCGTGGGAATCGGTGAAGCCGCCGGCGTCCGGTCGGCCTTGGTAAAGACTGGGAGGTAGGTGAGGGCCTCCTGGCCGTTGGATCGCTTGGGGAGCGTAACGCTTAGGTCAAAAGCGATGGTAACCGTAGGATACTAGGTGAATGGACCGGATGGGTTGATCGGGTACTTTAATGGGGGCCATAGATCTCCAATCGGACGGCCATAATAGCATACCGCTTCATTTTAAGTATGATCTAATCCTAGCCCTTGGTTTTCAATCCAGCGGCCAATGCACACTCTTACCCTTTCGGCTCTGGCAGTCTTTCAAAAGAATCCTCAACCTTTCAAGGATTTAACCCGCCGTCCGTATGGATGTGGTTCTGAGTCTTAGGATGTTTTTCACAGAAGTCCCTGTGTTTTCTGTAAATATTGCGCCCAGTCCAGGGAAATGGGAAATCAGAGAAAATGAGTTATAAAATGAATTTCTTATATAAAAACAATTCCAAGATCTTGTTAAATCCATAGAAAATTCATATTAAGTCCAAATGAGCCTGTTCCAATTTATATAATTCTATAAAATTATTGTTTATCACATAGTACCTCTGATTTTACATGAAAGCCACTTTAAAATCTATTTTTTAATCTAATCTTATACAAAACACATAAAATCATTAGAAATTCATAACTTCTCCGTTTTAACTCCGATTTGATCCGTTCAAGTTGCGTTAGTCTCGTAGCAACGTGTAGATCATTATAATGCAGTATATTATTATGTTTGGTGTGATGTTAATTTTATCTATACCATGTTTGCTTGTATTGCTACGACTAGCGCGAGGACACGTGTCATCTGAGCAAATTGGTACCTGGAATCTCAAGTGCCAGGCAAGTTGTGCCCTTGATTCACTTTTGTTACCCAATAATGTTCTTTATAATCATTTACCATGCATAGGTTTAACTTTGATGGGACCCGGTAGGTCACCCTAGATTGTTTATCTCATTACCTTGTTTACCCCTGAATCACCTGGGTAGTTTATGCTATTGCTTTACGTGGTTTTTGGGTTAATATTTCATTATATCCATGTTCCAGTTATTTTGTTATTCTATTTATGTTCATGTCAAGATCATTATGTTATTGTTAATTGGAACATGGAGCTTAACTTGAGAACCACGTGCCACCACAAGGGAGGAATGGGACCCCTTGGCTGACTAATTAGGAAAGCTAGTGGAAGACTACCTTACCCGAAAGGGGCAAGGGCAGTAGGGGAGTGGTCAGTGTAGGGAGGTCCCTGGTTGATTTTGCTGCGATGGCGGTCAGCCAGGAACCCTGCATTGGAACTTCCTATAGACTGTAGCGGGTTTTCGGAAGCTAGTGGAACTTTGTAAAGGCCTCGTAGTGGATCCCTAGCCATTCACCTTGGTAGTGTCTAAGGGCCTAGCTAACCCTGGCGACATGGGAAACATGACTTGTGGGTAAAGGGTACAACCTCTGCAGAGTGTAAAACTGGTATACTAGCCGAGCTCACGGTCATGAGCGGTGTTGGGGCCATGCTTCGTTGCGCCGAAGGTCTTACACGAAGAAGCAGCTTCGGTCGAAGTTGTCCCCAGGGGATGGCCGAAGGTTCCTTTTTATGGAGCTTCGGCGTTACAAACCGACATAGAGATAGAATGACCTTTTTATCCATAGAGGTCTAAGTTAATGTTGTAAGCTTTTGTAAGGGGCATAATTGTAATTCGTCACAGGCTGCGTCCTGTGTCTATAAATAGATGAACAGTACCCCTGTACTGTTCACGCGAACCTGCCATTTGCTTTCGCATCACACCTGTACCTTTGTTCTCCTCAGGACCGAAGGTACATTTGTAACTTGAAGTCATTTATATTCATTCATTCATGATAATAAAAATGGAAATGATTCCATGATCATATTTAAATGTTTATTTCATACTTCATGATTTATATGATATGAATGCTTCGTTCCCTGCCATTATGCTTACGAAGGTACATCCTTCACAACCTTCGTCCGAAATTCTTTATATCCTGAAGGGATATAATGTTTTGGAGGACGAAGGACTTTAACACCTAACATTTTCTATGTTGCCTTGTTCTTAATTCTTAGCATTTGAGAACAAGCCCCCAACAAGCGGCTCAGGACTCTCCGATGATTAAATTATGGAACCTAAACTCAATTTGTCATTTGCATTTGCATGGGATTTGTTATTAATTTTGTTCTATTATTTTATTATGGTTTGGTATTCACTTACACTTAGTAACTGCTAATAAAATTTTGACCAACTTATAAAAGCAATGCTCAGCTTTAACCCCTATTGTTGATAAGCCTTACACTTCATGAACTCCCACCTTTGGTGAGTTCATGCCACATTATTCCCCACAACTTGTTGAGCTATGATCATGTGAGAGCTCACCCTTGCTGTCTCACACCCCCCCACAGGAGAAGAACAGGTGGTTTCAAGTGGAGTCAAGTATCGAGGAGTTTGATCTGATCTAGGTGGCGTTTCTCAGTTGACATTGGCGCCGACGATCCTTAGTTCGTGTTATATTACCTTTTATTTTGTAAGTCTTCCGCTATGTAATATGTACTCTGATTATATTGTGACATTTATCTCGATACATTCTGTTATTATATATGTTGTCTTCTTGGCGCATGTATGAGATGCACCTGGCTTTGTTCCTTAAAGCCGGGCGTGACAGAAGTGGTATCAGAGGAAATGTTGACTGTAGGACGAAACCTAGATAGAAATGGACAAATTCTTACCTACTTACCTTACTCTGACTCATTCTATACTTATCTTATCTTGATCATGTCTCACCTTTTGCTATCATACTCTGATTACTCTTATCTTTTCAACTCTAAGACAAGATGGATTTCACACCTTGGAATCCTACATTTATGAACTTTTTAAGAGATAGGAGACCTAAGACAAAAAAATTAAAATTATTTTATCTATTAAAAGTGTTGGTTGATTGTGCTGATGATCAATGTCGGATTTGCTTCTTTGATTGATTGCAACGTTATAGTTGGGCATCTTAGCATGTACCATCATAAGGTATTAGCTTTAGTGGATAACACACTAATCTACTTAGCTAATAAATCAACCGCAGTAACATTTCTCGTAATTACTCGCCTTGTCTGCAATTCTTCCTTTCTTACCCTGTATTTCTAACCTAGATGGGCTACCCCTATAGTGTTAGAAGAGAGCACTATAGACGTAACCCTTGGTATGTCATGGTTAAGAAAGGCAAAGGTAGTATATACACTGTGCTAAAGGAACCGTAGAACTCACCAGTTCTAAAGGACAAAGTTTTGAAGTTGAAGTTGCAGTAACTACCACCATCAGACTAGCGGCATTCTTAGTAGATGAGAAGTTTTTGGGTGACAACATCCGTGCAGTTAGGGATTTTCCGGATGTCTTTCCAGAGGAGTTACCAGGGATGCCACCTGATAGAGAAGTTGAGTTTGTTATTGATCTTTTACCTGGAACTGCCCCTATTTCTAAACGGCCATACAGGATGTCCGTAGAAGAACTAAAGGAACTTAAGAAACAATTAACGGAATTACAAGAGGTTGGATACATTCGTCCGAATTCTTCACCTTGTGGAGCACCGGTGTTATTCGTACAGAAGAAGGATGGATCGCAACGGATGTGTGTGGACTATAGATCACTCAAGGATGTCACTGTGAAGAACAAGTGTCTATTACCTTGCATTAAGGATATATTTGATCAGATGAGAGGTTCTAGAGTATTCTCGAAGATTGATCTCCGATCGGGTTACCATCAAATGAAGATTAGGCCATCGGATATTCCCAAGACGGATTTCTCGACTCGATATGGATTATATGAGTTCACCGTTATGACATTTGGACTAACTAATGCACTAGCTTATTTTATGAATTTGATGAATAAGGTGTTTATGGAGTATCTAGACAGATTTGTCGTAATATTCATCGACGATACTCTTATTTATTCCAAGAGTGATAGTGATCATGAGAAATATCTGAGATTGGTGCTACAGAAGCGACGAGATAATCAACTCTATGCCAAGTACAGTAAATGCAAGTTTTGGATTGACGAGGTGCCATTCCTTGGACATATCATTTCTAATGGACGAATATTAGTGGATCCTGCTAAAGTCAAAGAGATAGTGGTGTGGAGCATACCCACTATAGATACTGAAGTCCAAAGTTTCTTGGGACTTGCAGGATATTATCGAAGATTTATTGAAGGATTTTCTAAGATTGCTAAGCCTATGACCTCGCTTCTGGAGAAGGGAAGAGAGTTCAAGTGGGATGAGAAGTGCCAAGATAGCTTTGATCAATTAAAAAGAGATTGATGTCACCACAAGTGTTGGTTATGCCAGATCTATAGAAAGGATTTGACATTTATTGTGATGCATGTGGCCAAGGCTTAGGATGTGTGCTCATGCAAGAAGGACAGGTGATCGCCTACGTGTCTCGTCAGTTGCGGAAACACGAGTTGAACTACCCCACTCATGACTTAGAACTAGCGGCCGTTGTGCACACACTTAAGATATGGAGATATTATATCATGGGAACCAAGTGCCAAGTGTACATGGATCATAAGAGTTTGAAGTATATATTCACTTAGAAGGATCTCAACCTTAGGTAACGCCGTTGGTTGGAGCTTATTAAGGATTATGATTTGGAGATTCACTATCACCCGGGCAAGGCAAATTTGGTTGCAGATGCCTTGAGTCGAAAGGAGCATGTTCATTTAGCTGTTGTTGCCCAGCTACCCGATGAGGTTGTTGAGGATTTCAGGAGACTTAACCTGGGGATAGTTACTCACACAGAAGGAGTTACTATTGATGTGGAACCTACTTTGGAACAAGAAATCCGCAAAGGTCAAATTGGTGATGCGAAAATAAAAGAGATTAAGGATCTGATTACTGAAGGTCGAGTTCCGGAATGTACGGAAGATGAGCAAGGCACTGTATGGTTCAAGGACAAGATATGTGTTCCTGATATTGAAAGCCTTTGTGAGACTATACTGAAGGAAGCCCATGACTCGGATTATTCCATTCATCCTGGGAGTACGAAGATGTATCAGGATTTGAAGTAGAAGTTATGGTGGTATGGTTTGAAGAGAGATGTGGCTACACATGTGGCTATGTGCGAGGTGTGTCAAAGAGTTAAGGCTGAACACTAGAGACCAGCTGGACTACTGCATCCACTGAAGATACCCGAATGGAAGTGGGAAGAGATTAGTAAGGACTTCATTACTGGATTGCCTCGCACCTTGAAAGGATATGATTCTATATGGGTTATTGTGGATGGACTGACCAAAGTGGCTCATTTCATTCCGGCCAAGACTACGTATAAGGGATCTTAATTGGCAGAGTTATATATGACTCGAATTGTGTGTTTGCATGGAGTACCAAAGAAGATCGTTTCGGATAGAGGATCACAATTTACCTCCAGATTTTGGAAAAGTTTTCAAGAGAATGTAAATATGAAGTTGAATTCTAGTTTGGCCTACCTCATACTGATGGACAGACTGAATGGACTAATCAAGTATTGGAATACATGTTGAGAGCTTGTACCCTCCAGCATGGTAGTAGTTGGGACAAGAGTCTACCTTATGCTGAGTTCTCATATAATAATAGTTACCAGGCCAGTATAAAGATGTCACCGTTCGAGACTCTGTATGGCAGGAAATGCAAGATTCCTCTACATTGGATCAGACTAGAGGAAAACAATTCTTTGGACCTAAACTTATTTAAGAGGCAGAAGAACAAGTCTGTATAATTCGGGAGAAATTGAGGGTAGCTCAGACCAGACAAAAGAGCTATGCTGCTAATAGAAGAAGACCACTGGAATTTGAGGAAGGTGATCATGTGTACCACAAGGTGTCACCACTTTGTGGAATGAGGAGATTTAAAGTTATGGGCAAATTGTCCCCTCGCTATATTGGACCATTCTGAGTTTTTAGGCAAGTTGGAGAGATGACTTATCAACTTGAGCTACCTGATAATCTATCTTATGTGCATAAGGTATTCCATGTGTCTCAACTTAAGAAGTGTCTCCGTGTCCCTGAGGAACAGTTACCAATGGAAGAACTCAGTGTTCAGGGTGATTTGACTTACACGGAGTACCCTATCAAGATCCTTGACACTTTGGCTCAAGTTACAAGAAATAGGGTTATAAAGATGTGCAAAGTACAATGGAGCCATCATGGAGAAGATGAAGCAACTTGGGAAAGAGAAGAAGAACTCCACATATATTTTTCCCCATCTTTTCACTAGACCTTCCTAAATCTCGAGGACGAGATTCTTTTTAAGGGGGGTAGGATTTGTAATACCCAAGTCTCTAAATCATATTAAAGAAAGTAATCCTCTTATGTGATATGTCTCTATATCTTAAAACATGTGAACAACCATCTTTAAAATGATTGATTAGCCAACCACCTATAAAATATATCATGCATCATGCTGGAGTTAATTGTTTGTGCATTTAATAATAATGATAATATTAATAGGGTTACTTTAAGAATGGGAATTAGGGATTAAAACCTAATTCAAATCTTAGAAAATTGGAAATTGTATAAAGGAAGGAAAAAAAATACTAAACGATGCAAAAAAATAATAAATTTATAAACAATGGATTCATCCCATACTCGAATATTCAAAATTTCATATTTGATCTGAGAACAAACTTGCCACAAAAATTTGAATGTGAAATTGGAATTCAAAAATAAAAAAAAAGAAAACAAAACAGAAAATGTAAAAGAAAAAGGAAAGGGAATAAGACCTATTGGGCTGAATCTATCTTGGCCCATTTACCCCAACTCCACTGCGGCGGCAAACCCTAGCCGCCAGACTCCACCGCGCGCACCCAGCATCTCAGCCTGCCGCGCTCACTGATGTTGTGGGACCCTGATGTCGGGTTCATCCACTTCTCCAGAACCGCGGCTCGCTGCAACAGACCGCCCACGTGAATCACTGGCGTTCCACTGCCAGGCGGGCCCCGCTCTGCAGACCGTTCTTCTGCTCTGGCCGCTGCGGGTCGTCGGGCTGATTTCGCGCCAGGCCCGGGTAGCGCGTCATCAACAGCCTTCAACCACCCGAGCTAAACGCGCGTGATTAGTTGGGGTTGCGTAGAATTCGATCCAGGCCACGCGTAACAACCGGGTAGTCGGCCTCATAAACTCATGTGCGGCATCCTCAGGCCGAATCGTGGCTATGGCGCCCCCACCGTGGGGAGGTACCGCCTCCACCGTGAAGGGTAGCGGACCGCCATCACCGTGAGAATCTAGCCGAAGTGGAGAGAGAGAGAGAGGGTCGAGGATAGAGTCGGCGTGTGGGTCACCGTGGTGACGGGAGGTCACTGCCGAAGCTGCTTGGTGAAGCACCTTCGATCCCTTGGCGTTAGCACCGTATCCTCCGTTCCCTGGGCCGGTCGGCGGGTACTACCTCAAGGTATCGACGCAAGCACTATCAACTCGATCAATCTGGTATTCTTGTAACCTTCCACGCTCACCGGTGTAGCAACCATGGCCGCCGGGTCTCTGCGATGGGGCGCAGCACACCTGCCGGGTTCATCCAAACTACCCCCCTGCACTTGCCTCCCATGCACGTCATTCTAGCCCTAGGGTCAGGGTAGTTTTTTCGTTTTGTTGACTAGCTGGTAAAGACTGGAAGGTATGCGCTGGGCCAACCATGGCGCGGCCGTGGGAATCGGTGAAGCCGCCGGCGTCCGGTCGGCCTTGGTAAAGACTGGGAGGTAGGTGAGGGCCTCCTGGCCGTTGGATCGCTTGGGGAGCGTAACGCTTAGGTCAAAAGCGATGGTAACCGTAGGATACTAGGTGAATGGACCGGATGGGTTGATCGGGTACTTTAATGGGGGCCATAGATCTCCAATCGGACGGCCATAATAGCATACCGCTTCATTTTAAGTATGATCTAATCCTAGCCCTTGGTTTTCAATCCAGCGGCCAATGCACACTCTTACCCTTTCGGCTCTGGCAGTCTTTCAAAAGAATCCTCAACCTTTCAAGGATTTAACCCGCCGTCCGTATGGATGTGGTTCTGAGTCTTAGGATGTTTTTCACAGAAGTCCCTGTGTTTTCTGTAAATATTGCGCCCAGTCCAGGGAAATGGGAAATCAGAGAAAATGAGTTATAAAATGAATTTCTTATATAAAAACAATTCCAAGATCTTGTTAAATCCATAGAAAATTCATATTAAGTCCAAATGAGCCTGTTCCAATTTCTATAATTCTATAAAATTATTGTTTATCACATAGTACCTCTGATTTTACATGAAAGCCACTTTAAAATCTATTTTTTAATCTAATCTTATACAAAACACATAAAATCATTAGAAATTCATAACTTCTCCGTTTTAACTCCGATTTGATCCGTTCAAGTTGCGTTAGTCTCGTAGCAACGTGTAGATCATTATAATGCAGTATATTATTATGTTTGGTGTGATGTTAATTTTATCTATACCATGTTTGCTTGTATTGCTACGACTAGCGCGAGGACACGTGTCATCTGAGCAAATTGGTACCTGGAATCTCAAGTGCCAGGCAAGTTGTGCCCTTGATTCACTTTTGTTACCCAATAATGTTCTTTATAATCATTTACCATGCATAGGTTTAACTTTGATGGGACCCGATAGGTCACCCTAGATTGTTTATCTCATTACCTTGTTTACCCCTGAATCACCTGGGTAGTTTATGCTATTGCTTTACGTGGTTTTTGGGTTAATATTTCATTATATCCATGTTCCAGTTATTTTGTTATTCTATTTATGTTCATGTCAAGATCATTATGTTATTGTTAATTGGAACATGGAGCTTAACATGAGAACCACGTGCCACCACAAGGGAGGAATGGGACCCCTTGGCTGACTAATTAGGAAAGCTAGTGGAAGACTACCTTACCCGAAAGGGGCAAGGGCAGTAGGGGAGTGGTCAGTGTAGGGAGGTCCCTGGTTGATTTTGCTGCGATGGCGGTCAGCCAGGAACCCTGCATTGGAACTTCCTATAGACTGTAGCGGGTTTTCGGAAGCTAGTGGAACTTTGTAAAGGCCTCGTAGTGGATCCCTAGCCATTCACCTTGGTAGTGTCTAAGGGCCTAGCTAACCCTGGCGACATGGGAAACACGACTTGTGGGTAAAGGGTACAACCTCTGCAGAGTGTAAAACTGGTATACTAGCCGAGCTCACGGTCATGAGCGGCTCAGGACTCTCCGATGATTAAATTATGGAACCTAAACTCAATTTGTCATTTGCATTTGCATGGGATTTGTTATTAATTTTGTTCTATTATTTTATTATGGTTTGGTATTCACTTACACTTAGTAACTGCTAATAAAATTTTGACCAACTTATAAAAGCAATGCTCAGCTTTAACCCCTATTGTTGATAAGCCTTACACTTCATGAACTCCCACCTTTTGTGAGTTCATGCCACATTATTCCCCACAACTTGTTGAGCTATGATCATGTGAGAGCTCACCCTTGCTGTCTCACACCCCCCCCCCCACAGGAGAAGAACAGGTGGTTTCAAGTGGAGTCAAGTATCGAGGAGTTTGATCTGATCTAGGTGGCGTTTCTCAGTTGACATTGGCGCCGACGATCCTTAGTTCGTGTTATATTACCTTTTATTTTGTAAGTCTTCCGCTATGTAATAATTACTCTGATGTTTTATGACATTTATCTCTATACACTCTGTTATTATATGTGTTGTCTTCTTGGCGCATGTATGAGATGCACCTGGCTTTGTTCCTTAAAGCCGGGTGTTACAAAAATGGAATGCATTTCGATAGCACTGATAATCTTGTATTTATCAATGAGCAAATACATAAAAGTGCCCAAGTCACTACTGTTTTGCTAGCATCTCTATGCGGGGTGAATATAACAAGGTTAGCGGCTTGGACAATGCCAAGCAAATATGGGATACCCTCAAGATCTCTCACGAGGGTAATGATGCCACCATGATCACCAAGATGGAACTGGTGGAAGGCAAGCTGGGGAGGTTCGCCATGATAAGGGGAGAGGAGCCAACACAAACGTACAACAGGTTCAAGACCCTTATCAACAAAATTCGAAGCTATGGGAGCACAAGATGGACAGATCATGACGTCGTCTGACTCATGCTAAGATCATTTACTATTATTAAGCCTCATCTTGTAAATCTTATTTGTGAGAACCCCAGGTACACCAAGATGATGCCCGAGAAAATTCTTGAAAAATTTGTGAGCGAGCGCATGATGGTGAAAGAAGCAAGGTATGTGGACGATGCCTTAAACGGACCACTTCCGGTCTAGAGCCGTAGCCCGTTGCTCTCAAAGCAACCAACGGCAAGGAGGCGCTACCTAGCAAGGTAGCACAAGTGGAGGCTGTTGGGCTCAACAAGGACGAAATGGCGCTCATCATAAAGCGCTTCAAGACTGCCTTGAAGGGACGCAAGGAGTATCCCAACAAGAACAAATCAAGGGGAAAGTGAAAGGGAAATGTGCCCTTGGGCCATTTCTATAATTGTTTTGGTGATTAGATGCCCAACACATTGTTCTAAGTTTAAATTGCCAAGATGCAAATCAAGGAACAAGGCATGTCTCTGGACTTAGTAAATTGTTTTTGGGTACTAACATGTTTATCTAAGTGCTAGAGACATGGCCAAGAAAAGAGAAAAAGGGTTGAAAAAGAAGTGGTTGTGATCAGCCAAACCAGCATTAGTCTAGCACACCGGAATGTCCAGTGGTGCACCGGACAGTGTCCGGTGCCCAGGCTAGCTCAGCGTCAAACTGGCTGCTCTCGGGAATCGGTGGGGCGATGTGGCTAAAATTCACCGGACTGTCCGGTGGTGCACCGGACTGTCCGATGCGTCATCAGCGCCCGCGCCCAAGCACTTCGGTGACAAACTCATTGCTCTCGAGAAAAGGAGAAGGCGCTGCAGCTAAAATTCACCGGACTATCCGGTGGTGCATCAGACTGTCCGTTGAGCCAACGGCACCCACGGCCAGCAGTCGTCTGCGCGATCAGCGGGTGACACGTGGCCGAGCCAACGGTCAAATAGTCGCACCGGACAGTGTCTGGTGCGCCAACGGGCCCGGAGGACCAACGGTCGGCTGCACCCGATATGGAAGGAAATCACGCACTGGACAGGAACAGTTCATGTCCGGTGGTGCACCGGACTATCCGGTGTGCCACTCGACAGAAGGCAAGATTTGCCTTCCAAGTTGATCTCCTAGCTGCCTTGGGGCTATAAAAGGGACCCCTAGGCCATGGAGCAGTACACCAAGCATTCTCTAAGCATCTTAAGACATCTAGACTCCGCCTCCACGCATTTGGATTATTGTGTTAGTGATTTGAGCTCCGCCTGAGTTGTGAACTCCCTGCGTCGTGTTTTTGAGCTCAAGTCTTGGCCTGTGTGCGTGTGTGTGCTGCGGATTGAATCTTGCGTGTGTTGCTTTCCCTCCCTTATTCTTGTGCTTTTCTTGTGATCAAACTTTGTAAGGGCGAGAGGCTCCAACTTGTGGAGATTCCTCGCAAATGGGAAAAGATTACTGAAGAAGATAACCGTGGTACTCAAAGTTGATCATTGGATCACTTGAGAGGGATTGAGTGCAATCCTTGACCGAAGGAGGTCACTACAACATGGAGTAGGCTTTGGCCGAACCACGGGATAAATCACTGTGTCTTGTGTCCATCTTCTTTGTGATCGGTTTTCTTCTAAAGTTCACACTTTAGCAACTTGGTTTTAATTGCATTAACATTTCATAACCAAGTGTTGGCTATTTAGTGTTGAATTTTGCAGGATCACCTATTCACCCCTCTCTAGGTGCTTTCAATTGGTATCAGAGCCATACTATTCATCTAAGGGACTAACCGCCCGAAGAGATGGATCCCAAGGGTAAGGGGATGGTGGTCAACGACAAGGAGAAGGAGTCCCTCTTCAACGAGCCAAGAGACGACAAGCCCACTGACTCAGGCTCGAGTCACAAGAAGAGGGACGGGAAGAAGAAGAGGCGCATCAAGAAGATCATCTTCTATGACAGCGACGCCTCCTCTTCTTCACCAAGGGATGACGACGACTACTCCTCGTCGAAAAAGAAAACGGTCAATCAGAATTACTCTTTTGACTACTCTCGCATTCCTTACAAATCAAATGCGCATTTACTATCAATTACCTTGGAAAACCCCCACACTTTTATGGAGAGGATTATTCCTTTTGGAGTCATAAAATGCAAAGTCATTTATTCTCCCTCCATCCTAGCATATGAGAAATTGTAGAAAATGGGATGCATTTTGATAGTACTGATAATCCTGTGTTTATAAATGAACAAATTCATAAAAATGCCCAAGCCACTACTGTTTTGCTAACATCTCTGTGCAGGGATGAATATAACAAGGTTAACGGCTTGGACAACGCCAAACAAATCTGGGACACCCTCAAAATCTCTCATGAGGGAAACGATGCCACCATGATCACGAAAATAGAATTGGTGGAAGGGGAACATGGGAGGTTCGCAATGATCAGGGGAGAGGTGCCAACATAGACCTACAATAGGCTCAAGACCCTGGTCAACAAAATCCGAAGCTATGGGAGTCTGACTCATGCTCAGGTCATTTACAGTTATTGACCCCCATCTTGTGAATCTTATTCGTGAGAACCCCAGGTACACCAAGATGACGCCCGAGGAAATCCTTGGAAAATTTGTGAGCAGGCGCATGATGGTGGAGGAGGCACGTTATGTGGATGATGCCTTAAACGGTCCACTCCCCGTCTACGAGCCACAACCTGTTGCTGTAACACCCCAGGTGTTTATATTCCGCTCGACAACGAGTACGGATTTAAGCACGTAATCAGTGGATAAAACGGATGTTAAATTTTAAACATCGTCGCCTATTGCGATTTTAATATCGCATCTGTTTCATCTGTCGCGAGTGCGACATCATTTTTATTTTTATCTATTCGGGTTCTTCCTAAAATTTTCGTGATGTTCGGAACATAATTGTTCCGAAAATCGGTGCGTCCGATGATTATTAAAAATACATCACTCGCGCGCATACGAGTTCGGTAATTCAGCCCAATTCTCCGATTTCATCTCAAGCAGAATAATTAGAACTCAACGACAACGGTTTTTAGTCTGAAACAAACCCGACCGAGTGCGCTGTCCTCAGCAAAGAAATTAATGGTGTTCGGAGGACAGATACATTTTCGTCTGATTTCAACTAAATAAACCCCCATCTCCATATCCAAAGCCGATGTTCTTTGGCTTGGTCCAATTGTTTTACACCCTGATCCAACTGCCCGGATAGCGAACGTATTTTTGTTTGGTTTCAGATTAAATTAATATGATCTGAACTATCACGATAACGTTCAAATCTGAGCCGTTAAAGATTTATCAGGTTTAAATCAAATTAAACCGTGTCAAAATTACTGTCTACATCGTATACATCGCTAAGATAATTGGGATCCAAAATATCTGTGATTTTTCGGTTAAATAAATTAAAAAGAAAAAGAAAAATATCTCCTACTCCTTCACGCTCATCACAATCTTATCTCCTCCACGTATCTACTTCAGCTTCCATCGCGTAGCTCCCAGTGCCTGGCTTCCTCACGCACGCAGTGCACGTCTCCCGCGGCGCGTGGACAGGTGGTGGGACACGCAGTCCGCGGCCGCTGTGCGGGATGATATGCTCGAGTGTTCTTATCTTCCAAAGAACGGATGACTTTATTTCCTCCCCAGCGCATCACGTTCTTCCCTGTCTCCCATGGCTGCCGAGCTTCTCCCTGAGCTCCCTGCCCTGGCCGCCGTGCCCTATGTTCCTCCAGCTCTGCGTCGCGCAGCTTCTTCCCAGTCCGCCCATCTCCCTCGGCTCTCTCAAGTTCGCCGTGCCTCTGTTATTTACGGCCGTCGCTCTCCTAGCCCGGCCGGATCTCCCAGCGTCGCGCCCTGCTGTCCTCCCATTCCCATGGCCGGCGATCCGTTTTCCTCTGCCGGCTGAGTCTCCTCGACATGGAGCATCTCCCTGCGCGCGTTGAACTTCTGCTCGGCGTCCTGCTGGCCGAAGCTTCGGATTGCCGCGCCGATGGCCGAGCCCGGCCCGCGCCTTCCCTGTCCTCTGTACGCGCGCAGCTCGCCCCCTCAGCTCGTCGCGCGCCTAGGATGCTTGCCGGCGCTCAGCTCCACCGCGCCGTGAAGTCCCTGCTCGCAAGCTATCTATTGGCCGCGCGCGAACTCCTCTGCTTGGCCCGTCGTCGTTCTCCAGCTCCTTATCGCACTCGATTGTTTCGTCGTCTCGTCTTGATGCCAGTCCCTACGTGACATCTCTGACGTATGTTCACGCCGACAAAAGAATCCCAAGAAGATGTAGAGAAGCAAGCCTTTGATCGATATTCAAGTGGTCGGCGAAAGGCCAGAACAAGAATCATCAGCGTTTATGTGGAGTTCTACTTAATATGAAAAGATTCCAAGAATTGTGGATGGAAGAGAAAGTGAAGCTTCGTGCTATACTCGTCAGCTGCTCGATCGAAGACTTCAATCGAAGACTATCGTTGTTCCCGCCAACACTGAATCAAGTTGATAACGGTGAGCCAAATCACTATTTTTACTATGGATTTTATGATCGTGAAATAAGACGCTTAGTTTGCGTAGGAAGTTAAAATTAGAAATACCCATGAGGCGAGGTGTGCTTCGAGGGGTTTAGTGGCCGAATATATTCGAACTAGTTCTATTTTGTAGAATATAGTATTTTGGTGACGCGTAGGTTAAATTCAGGATTTTATGCTTTTGTCGATAGCTCTATCAATGCTAATGGTGTTCAATGCACGTAGGCTGAAGTCGATGTCCTGCGCTAGTAGTTAGTATCGTCTAGGTTTGTGAACGATAATGTTGAAGTAGGAGATGATCGACGGTTTTCTTATCCAGTGATTGGTGTGATGATATGTTGTTTAAAATATGCTTGGTAAAAATATATGTAGTAATATGATTCTGTTAATAAATCATAAAAGAAAGTAGAGCGTGAATAAATATATATACTATTGTTTTGTGGTATATAAAATACCTTTAAATAGGCTAGAGAAGCGTAATTATTGCGCTTAGTTGTACATCGATAATTAGTGCCTCCGTATGAAATTGTTCAACGCCTCGCCGCTAGGTATTTAATTCGCTATCGCGTAGCACTGTTTAGGCTTGTGGTATTCCTGTCGATATGCATTCATGTGCATAATGCATTCCATTCAGGTACGTTAAATAATCGCGTGATGCGGAAGACGACCCAAGTTGACCCCAAGCGCGGGCTACTCCGCAGGATGGTGTTGATGGACGAATCGGAAGATGGATAATCTGAATGAGTGCCAAGCCAAAGGATGCTCGTCAAGTGGACGTCGTCTAACAACACTAACCTAGTGTTACTCAGGCAAGCCCCGGTGCATTCGCCACCTCCTTGATGTTTTAAAAATCTTTATCACCTTGTTTGATGCATTAGGTGATAGGAGTTGTGTGCTAAACCGTTGATGCATTTCCTTCCTTGAAATTGATTACCCTTCCTTGATACCCTTTTTGAAAAGAACTTTATGATGCTTAGCTTTGCTTTAGCAAACAAAAATGTTTTGTTTTAAAACAAAGGTGATGCTTCAGTGGGTGGGAATGTTTTCAAAAATAAAACTTGATGTTGGATTCATCATGGCCGTGATGGGTTCAACATCGGAAAAGATGTACCTCTGCCAGGTACCAAACTTTGGGTTTAAATTATAAAGCTGAGACCGGGTGGGTGACTTGCACGAGAAAGGAGTCTCGATGTAGTGTCTCCGTCTGAGTCGTTTAAGGACCGTACCGATTGTTGGCCTGCTGATCTAGGACCCTTTATCTGGCCACATACCTCATCATGGGTAAGCCTGAACCCGGCTATTCCATACATGAAAAGACAATCACGCACTGGGAGTGGAGAGATGGCGAGAGTGGCACGTACCCTCCTGGCAAAGGACCGCCTAAAAGGGGTGGTGTGCTCTCGGGTGGCGCGGACCTGTTCATGTGGTGGAGGATCCGTGGGAATGGTAGACATGTGCAAAAGAGTTAAGAGAAGCATATGTCGTGTGGATGGAGATCCCCAGCTGGGTATTAATCGATTCGGATCGCCGAACTTCTCGGATATGAAGACTGGATCTTCGACCCTCATCGTAGATAACAAGCGAAACAAAAGTTGGATTTAAAAAGAAAGCTAGTATAGGACAAGTGAATGCTCTAGATTAGGCAAATCTAGATTCAGGAAAAGTACTTAACTTGTGATGTAAAATTTTGGCTTAAGGATCCACTCATAGTAAGCTTTTCTGCAAAACAGAGTCTTTGATTCTTGATAAGCCATACCTTGAATCCCTCTAGCCAGCATATCCTTGAGAGTCTTTTCTTTAGTCGGGTAAGCCTTGCTGAGTAATTCCATACTCAGGGTTTTATTCCCTGTTGTTTTTCAGGTTTTAACTTTGTGCTGCTGTTGATGGTGTTAAGTGCCGGTGGGCTCGGCCTTCTTATAAGTCTAAGTAACTCTTCTATACTTCTTATTGAGGATGTTCACTTGAGCTAGCATATATTTCAAAACTATAAATAATTTATAATAGTTTAAAGTTATTTCTTTGAACTACTTCTGTAACCACTCCGATAAATCTAATGTAAAACTTGATGTAACTTGTAAAATTTGGTAAAAAGATTTCCGCTGCAAAATGTTGGTGTGTGATTTGTGTTTACTTAATCTTGTGATCCTGGTTGTTCATGGTTTATCTGGGGTCCCTAGGACACTCGGACAGATCCTGTTAAGTTATCTAGTGCACATGCTGACATGCATAGCCGTCTGAGGTCTTTGAGACAAGGGCAGGTGCATGTGGGCCTAATAACTTGGGAGGTTCTGCCACAGCTGGTATCGGAGCAGGATTAAGTATATACGGTCACATACATATTTTCAAAACAAAAGTTTTGGTTTTAGAAAACCTATTTTCAACCAAACACATTGTTTGGCTTTGAAAAATAGCTTTGAAAAACTATAATGCTAGCGACATCCTCTATTAAGCCCTAAGTTAAGGACTATCAGGTGGCTTAGTTTAAAACCATAACCCACAATCGGGTGGATATTGCATACATGTGTATTGTTATTTTTGAGGCCATTCAGTTTTGAATGGATCGACGCTCAGGTAAGGTGAGATATGAGAGCATGACCGAACAATCGTCGGTCTAGGGAAGAGTGTAAAAAGCGCTTGACTATATACATATTCCATATATGTATATATGAAGGCTACGAGGTGGAGTAATTACTTTTCTGGGAATTCGGTACCCCATGGATGTGTATGGGTATACAGACATGGGAATACTGAGAAGTGTAATGTACTGGTAACGACACACCTACGCTCAGGTAAGAAGGTAAGTTACCATAATGAGTTGCCCTATGGTTAAAGTGTGGCAACGACGCCTATGCGTGGCTCGGCGCTTAATGATGAGCTGGCCTCCATATAGCAATATATGGAGTATAAACTGTGATAAACTGTCATGTGTGAACTGCATCATTGGAAAAAATGGGCTGTGATGGATTTTTCTGCAGGTACACTAACCTCGAAAACGTATGTGTAGTTGGCGACTAGCGAAATATCGTGAGAGTCATAAGTATGCCACCGAGATAGAACGCTATTGCCACATTTGGTTGGCAAAATCAGTGAGGACGTGTAGGACGAGCATGCATCCTGATTGTTGCATCATGTTTGTCACCTATACACCCAAGATGCTTCTCTCATCTTTATTCCAGTAACCATTGATTGTAGATAATGTGGTGTAATGTTGTATTATGAACTTCAATGAAATAGCTGTCCTCTGTTCTTTAGGGAATATATTTAGGTGTTATATGTCTTTGCTCTTATGCTTGATGTGCTGATAGAACGTTGGTAGTTTGTTTGCTTAAACCGAAAACTAGGCCATGTTCTTAATTAGTGAACCATGACCCAAATTTGAATTTTCTGTTATCCCTCCACGACCAAACCCATGCAACTAAATGCTTAGATAATTTATTTGTTGGACATAAAGTGTACTCGGGCTTAAAACGAGAATCTTAGTCATGTCTCCATCCTAAACCATGTCCTTGTTCGGTTGGTGCAAGCTGATGTACCTTATCCAGTTTGCCTATTTTTAAGGACCGCCATGTTACTTTATCAACCTAACCTAGGAAAGACATGTCCGACCATTTTCTTGTATTTGATGCCTTTGGTTTCCCCATACCTATCGAAGGCATACCAATTTAATCCTTGACCTTGAGATCTTTATGATGGGCATAGAAATATGCTTGGGGCTGAATTAACAGTCTCCCATCGTACTCCCTCCTCAATTTATTTTTGGTTATGGCCATGCCTTGTTCATTTCATCGGGCCATGATCTATTGGCTCTCTACTTGTAGCCATTTTGACAGGTAGAGTCTCTTTGTACATTGTCACCCTTGCCCAATTCAATTGTGTCGCGTGAGATTTCTTATTGGTTATGTCTGATAATGGTGTTATGACTAAAACCTGTGGTGCCGTGACGAAACCGAGGGCCTTCTGTGTGTGCGCACATGGTTGCGCTACTCGGCACACGCTAGTATCACAGTTAGTAGTCATAATCCATTATGAGATTATATCAATATGTTATCTTTCGTAGACCTCCTCCTTGAAACAATTTCTTTGTTGTTTGTGAAGTGGTCAAGCAACATCTGTTATCTCCGGTGGATCAAAAGGGCATACCACTTTCATGTGTGGTCTTATTTCTTTTGATCTTGGTAGTGATTACTCATGCAAGTTCCCTTTACGTCCTTTGTGTAAAGGTGAAGCCTTGGAGCCTTTTAGTGTCGTGAGACAACTGATTAGCTCTCAAAATGGAGATTGGATTTTCCCTGCTGTTGAGATGCAGGAGTTTGTTCATTCGCTCTCCTATTTAATCCATGTGTTCCCTAACCAAGTGGATGATTCATCTCGCATGAAGAAATGGATGAACAACATGACCAAATGGATTTCTACCCAAATGTATGACCTTTTGCTAGCAAATGTGAACTCTCAACCCTTGGCTTACCGATGGTACTGAGAGGACTTGCTCAATGTCAAAAGTAGTTCAACAAGTTGGTTATACTAACTTGTAACTGCCCAATGAACAAAGATTGAGTTTAGATATCGTTTTATCGATTTGCCTGGGCTCATCTTGGTTCAATCCATCTTAAGGAAGTACTTTCAAAAATGAAGATTAAGTCGGTCGATAACCACCTAATCATCGCTCTAGTCATGCCTCGATCGTCTCACGTGTGCTTTTCCAGCAAGTGTGATCAAATAGATCCATGATTAGTGCTCGATAAAATGGAATGGTTGCGAAGGCAGCATTTACAGATCCCTCTGCTGGTGATTTTTCAAGTCTTTATCATTTTTCTTGGACTTGGATTCTCCGGCTAATACAAGTTAACTGTGATGTTGTTCGACATCCACACTCGCCTTATGTGCTATGAGCTTACCGTAACCACTTGTTGGTAAACCTCTTTCTCTTTCTATGTGTTTTACCCAAGATGGTGCATCTGATTCTGTTTGGGTAAAATCGCGTATTTGCCGCTCGCCCAACAGACTCAGATAGTACAGTGTTATCAGAAAAAGCAAACTGCATTCATGGAACCTTAAATGTTCTTCTGGCAGACATTGTCTCTACTAATGGACATCTCTAAATTAGCCTAAGGCGATACATGATATGTCCACTAGAGAAACCATATTCTGAGACACTCGCCTTTGCTTGGAACTGCCTTTGCTATCGCTGATATGGACAGGGTTACATACTTCTCTACTCTTAAAAGTCTTTCGCTCCGAATCTCGGGACAAGATTCTTTTTAGGGGGGAGGGCTGTAACACCCCAGGTGTTTATATTCCGCTCGACAACGAGTACGGATTTAAGCACGTAATCAGTGGATAAAATGGATGTTAAATTTTAAACATCGTCGCCTATCGCGATTTTAATATCGCATCTGTTTCATCTGTCGCGAGTGCGACATCATTTTTATTTTTATCTATTCGGGCTCTTCCTAAAATTTTCGTGATGTTCGGAACATAATTGTTCCGAAAATCGGTGCGTCCGGTGATTATTAAAAATACATCACTCGCGCGCATACGAGTTCGGTAATTCAGCCCAATTCTCCGATTTCATCTCAAGCTCATCTCAAGCAGAATAATTAGAACTCAACGACAACGGTTTTTAGTCTGAAACAAACCCGACCGAGTGCGCTGTCCTCAGCAAAGAAATTAATGGTGTTCGGAGGACAGATACATTTTCGTCTGATTTCAACTAAATAAACCCCCATCTCCATATCCAAAGCCGATGTTCTTTGGCTTGGTCCAATTGTTTTACACCCTGATCCAACTGCCCGGATAGCGAACGTATTTTTGTTTGGTTTCAGATTAAATTAATACGATCTGAACTATCACGATAACGTTCAAATCTGAGCCGTTAAAGATTTATCAGGTTTAAATCAAATTAAACCGTGTCAAAATTACTGTCTACATCGTATACATCGCTAAGATAATTGGGATCCAAAATATCTGTGATTTTTCGGTTAAATAAATTAAAAAGAAAAAGAAAAATATCTCCTACTCCTTCACGCTCATCATAATCTTATCTCCTCCACGTATCTACTTCAGCTTCCATCGCGTAGCACCCAGTGCCTGGCTTCCTCACGCATGCAGTGCACGTCTCCCGCGGCGCGTGGACAGGTGGTGGGACACGCAGTCCGCGGCCGCCGTGCGGGATGATATGCTCGAGTGTTCTTATCTTCCAGAGAACGGATGACTTTATTTCCTCCCCAGCGCATCGCGTTCTTCCCTGTCTCCCATGGCTGCCGAGCTTCTCCCTGAGCTCCCTGCGCTGGCCGCCGTGCCCTATGTTCCTCCAGCTCTGCGTCGCGCAGCTTCTTCCCAGTCCGCCCATCTCCCTCGGCTCTCTCAAGTTCGCCGTGCCTCTGTTATTTACGGCCGTCGCTCTCCCAGCCCGGCCGGATCTCCCAGCGTCGCGCCCTGCTGTCCTCCCATTCCCATGGCCGGCGATCCGTTTTCCTCTGCCGGCTGAGTCTCCTCGACATGGAGCATCTCCCTGCGCGCGTTGAACTTCTGCTCGGCGTCCTGCTGGCCGAAGCTTCGGATTGCCGCGCCGATGGCCGAGCCCGGCCCGCGCCTTCCCTGTCCTCTGTACGCGCGCAGCTCGCCCCCTCAGCTCGTCGCGCGCCTGGGATGCTTGCCGGCGCTCAGCTCCACCGCGCCGTGAAGTCCCTACTCGCAAGCTATCTGTTGGCCATGCACGAACTCCTCTGCTTGGCCCGTCGTCGTTCTCCAGCTCCTTATCGCACTCGATTGTTTCGTCGTCTCGTCTTGATGCCAGTCTCTACGTGACATCTCTGACGTATGTTCACGCCGACAAAAGAATCCCAAGAAGATGTAGAGAAGCAAGCCTTTGATCGATATTCAAGTGGTCGGCGAAAGGCCAGAACAAGAATCATCAGCGTTTATGTGGAGTTCTACTTAATATGAAAAGATTCCAAGAATTGTGGATGGAAGAGAAAGTGAAGCTTCGTGCTATACTCGTCAGCTGCTCGATCGAAGACTTCAATCGAAGACTATCGTCGTTCCCGCCAACACTGAATCAAGTTGATAACGGTGAGCCAAATCAATATTTTTACTATGGATTTTATGATCGTGAAATAAGACGCTTAGTTTGCGTAGGAAGTTAAAATTAGAAATACCCATGAGGCGAGGTGTGCTTCGAGGGGTTTAGTGGCCGAATATATTCGAACTAGTTCTATTTTGTAGAATATAGTATTTTGGTGACGCGTAGGTTAAATTCAGGATTTTATGCTTTTGTTGATAGCTCTATCAATGCTAATGGTGTTCAATGCACGTAGGCTGAAGTCGATGTCCTGCGCTAGTAGTTAGTATCGTCTAGGTTTGTGAACGATAATGTTGAAGTAGGAGATGATCGACGGTTTTCTTATCCAGTGATTGGTGTGATGATATGTTGTTTAAAATATGCTTGGTAAAAATATATGTAGTAATATGATTCTGTTAATAAATCATAAAAGAAAGTAGAGCGTGAATAAATATATATACTATTGTTTTGTGGTATATAAAATACCTTTAAATAGGCTAGAGAAGCGTAATTATTGCGCTTAGTTGTACATCGATAATTAGTGCCTCCGTATGAAATTGTTCAATGCCTCGCCGCTAGGTATTTAATTCGCTATCGCATAGCACTATTTAGGCTTGTGGTATTCCTGTCGATATGCATTCATGTGCATAATGCATTCCATTCAGGTACGTTAAATAATCGTGTGATGCGGAAGACGACCCAAGTTGACCCCAAGCGCGGGCTACTCCGCAGGATGGTGTTGATGGACGAATCGGAAAATGGATAATCTGAATGAGTGCCAAGCCAAAGGATGCTCGTCAAGTGGACGTCGTCTAACAACACTAACCTAGTGTTACTCAGGCAAGCCCCGGTGCATTCGCCACCTCCTTGATGTTTTAAAAATCTTTATCACCTTGTTTGATGCATTAGGTGATAGGAGTTGTGTGTTAAACCGTTGATGCATTTCCTTCCTTGAAATTGATTACCCTTCCTTGATACCCTTTTTGAAAAGAATTTTATGATGCTTAGCTTTGCTTTAGCAAACAAAAATGTTTTGTTTTAAAACAAAGGTGATGCTTCAGTGGGTGGGAATGTTTTCAAAAATAAAACTTGATGTTGGATTCATCATGGCCGTGATGGGTTCAACATCGGAAAAGATGTACCTCTGCCAGGTACCAAACTTTGGGTTTAAATTATAAAGCTGAGACCGGGCGGGTGACTTGCACGAGAAAGGAGTCTCGATGTAGTGTCTCCGTCTGAGTCGTTTAAGGACCGTACCGATTGTTGGCCTGCTGATCTAGGACCCTTTATCTGGCCACATACCTCATCATGGGTAAGCCTGAACCCGGCTATTCCATACATGAAAAGACAATCGCGCACTGGGAGTGGAGAGATGGCGAGAGTGGCACGTACCCTCCTAGCAAAGGACCGCCTAAAAGGGGTGGTGTGCTCTCGGGTGGCGCGGACCTGTTCATGTGGTGGAGGATCCGTGGGAATGGTAGACATGTGCAAAAGAGTTAAGAGAAGCATATGTCGTGTGGTTGGAGATCCCCAGCTGGGTATTAATCGATTCGGATCGCCGAACTTCTTGGATATGAAGACTGGATCTTCGACCCTCATCGTAGATAACAAGCGAAACAAAAGTTGGATTTAAAAAGAAAGCTAGTATAGGACAAGTGAATGCTCTAGATTAGGCAAATCTAGATTCAGGAAAAGTACTTAACTTGTGATGTAAAATTTTGGCTTAAGGATCCACTCATAGTAAGCTTTTCTGCAAAACAGAGTCTTTGATTCTTGATAAGCCATACCTTGAATCCCTCTAGCCAGCATATCCTTGAGAGTCTTTTCTTTAGTCGGGTAAGCCTTGCTGAGTAATTCCATACTCAGGGTTTTATTCCCTGTTGTTTTTCAGGTTTTAACTTTGTGCTGCTGTTGATGGTGTTAAGTGCCGGTGGGCTCGGCCTTCTTATAAGTCTAAGTAACTCTTCTATACTTCTTATTGAGGATGTTCACTTGAGCTAGCATATATTTCAAAACTATAAATAATTTATAATAGTTTAAAGTTATTTGTTTGAACCACTTCTGTAACCACTCCGATAAATCTAATGTAAAACTTGATGTAACTTGTAAAATTTGGTAAAAAGATTTCCGCTGCAAAATGTTGGTGTGTGATTTGTGTTTACTTAATCTTGTGATCCTGGTTGTTTGTGGTTTATCTGGGGTCCCTGGGACACTCGGACAGATCCTGTTAAGTTATCTAGTGCACATGCATAGCCGTCTGAGGTCTTTGAGACAAGGGCAGGTGCATGTGGGCCTAATAACTTGGGAGGTTCTGCCACAGCTGCTCTCAGAGCATCCAGCAGCAGGGAGGCGCTACCGAGCAAGGTAGCACAAGTGGAGGCTACCGGACTCAACGAGGATGAGATGGCACTCATAATAAAGCGTTTCAAGACCACACTAAAAGGACGCAAGGAATAACCCAACAAGAATAAAACAAGGGGAAAGCACTCCTACTTCAAATGTGGTAAGACTGGTCACTTTATAGCTCAATGTCCTAATGATGAAAATGACCAGGCACAAGAAAAGCATGGGAAGGATAAAAAGAAGAACTATAGGAAAGCGAAGGGCGAGGCGCACCTTGGAAAGGAATGGGACTCCGACTGTTCTTCATCTGACTCCGACGATGAAGGACTAGCTGTCTCGGCTTTTGACAAATCTTCGCTCTTCCCCAACGAATGCCATATGTGCCTTATTGCTAAGGAGAAGAAGGTATGTAATCGGGACACTCCCAAGTATACTTCTTCTAGTGATGAAGAGTCATCTGATGATGAGGTAGACTACACTGATTTGTTTAAGGGATTAGATAGAACTAAAGTAGACAAAATAAATGAATTAATTGATGCCCTTAATGAAAAGGATAGATTGCTAGAGAAGCAAGAAGATATCTTGTATGAGGAACATGATAAATTTATTAGTGTTCAAAAATCTCTTGCTCTAGAAATTAAGAGAAATGAAATGCTATCCTCTGAGTTGTCTACTTGTCATGAATCTATCTCTGGCTTAAAGAATTTAAATGATGATTTGAATGCTAAGCTAGAGAAAGTAGATACAACTAGTTCATGTGTAGAACATTTAGTTATTTGCAATAGGTGTAAAGATGTTGATTTTGATGAACATGCTGCCACTATTGCCAAATTAAAAAATGATGTTGCAAATCTTAATGATCAACTTAAGACTTGCAAAACTGACTATGAGAAACTAAAATTTGCTAGGGATGCCTACACCGTTGGTAGACACCCCTCAATTAAGGATGGACTTGGTTTTCGAAAGGAAACAAAAAACTTAACAAGCCAAAGGACTTCCGTTCTCAACAAGGAGAAAGGGAAGGCCCCTATGGCTAGTAGCTCTCAAAAGAACCATGCCTATATTTATGATAGGAAATTCACTAGTCATGCTTATAATGATAGATGCTATGATCGTAGTATTTCTCATGATTCTCATGCTATGTTCGCATCTAGTTCTGCTTTTGTTCATGGTAGAAGCAGGCCTAGGCAAAATTATGCTACTTCTCATGCACCTAGGAAAGTTCACAATGGTCCTACTACTGTTTATCATGCTTGCAATGCTTCGTTTGTGCTTTCATGTAAAAATGCAAAAGTGGTAGCTAGAAAATTGGGATCTAAATGCAAGGGAGACAAGACCTGCATTTGGGTTCCAAAAAGTGTTGTGACTAACCTTATAGGACGCAACAAGAGTTGGGTACCTAAAACCTAAGCTTAAATTCCTTGCAGGTTTATGCATCCGGGGCTCAAGCTAGATTATCGACAGCGGATGCACAAACCACATGACGTGGCAGAAGATGTTCACCTCCTACGTCAAGGATAGGGATCCCCAGGATACTATTATCTTTGGAGATGGGAACCAAGGCAAGGTTAAAGGCTTGGGCAAGATGGCCATCACAAACGAGCACTCAATATCAAATGTATTTTTAGTAGAGTCGCTTGGGCACAATCTACTGTCAGTAAGTCAATTGTGTCACATGGGCTACAACTGTTTATTTACAAATGTTGATGTATCTGTCTTTAGAAGGAGTGATGGTTCATTAGCTTTTAAGGGTGTATTAGACGGCAAGCTCTATTTAGTTGATTTTTCGAAAGAGAATGCCGATCTAGATGCATGCTTAATCGCTAAGACTAATATGGCTGGCTGTGGCATCGCCGTCTAGCACATGTTGGAATGAAGAACCTTCATAAACTTCTAAAGGGAGAACATGTGTTAGGACTAACTGATATCTGTGTTGAAAAAGACAGACCTTGTGCAGCATGCCAAGCAGGGAAACAGGTGGGAAGCACTCATCACAACAAGAATGTGATGACGACATCAAGACCACTGGAACTTCTTCACATGGATCTCTTCGGTCCCGTTGCCTATCTCAGCATCGGGGGAAGTAAGTATGGTCTTATGATAGTTGATGATTTTTCCCGCTTCACTTGGGTATTCTTTTTGCAGGACAAATCTGAAACCCAAGGAACCCTAAAGCGCTTCTTAAGGAGAGCTCAAAATGAGTTTGAGCTAAAGGTGAAGAAGATAAGAAGCGACAACGAGTCCGAGTTCAAGAATGTAACGCCCTAAATTTGGGGGTAGAATTTTTTTCTTCTTTTCATTCACCAAATTCGGGCGTTACTCTCTTTTCTCTTCTCGTTTCGCTCCTTCTTCCTAATTTCAAACCAGTATAATGACGGGTGTCCGTGTCATGTATAAACAAAACCTAAGTGTCATGGGTGTTGCATCATGCCGAAGCACATTTCTTTGTCTAACGTCGCGTGTTCGTCTCTTCCCGTTTCGGATTTCCGTTCGCGATTGGATTCCATTTAGTGGTCGTGCGTGTCGTGGGTTTCGACCCGCGGAGTGACCTAGCCCGGCCTAGTCCGACCCGGTCTGGCCCAGTCCGGCCCGCGTGCCCCTGGCGCCCCTTGCCCTACCCATGCATGCGCCCCCTCCCCCTAATCCCATTGTCTCATTTGATTTTCTCCCGCGCAGTAACTTCCCTCTCCCACCTCTCTCTCTCCCCGTGGTTCCCTAGGGTTTGGAGATGAGATCGCCGGAGTTTGGATCCCCGGAGGTGAGTTTTCCCCTCCCCTTCCCTTTCTCTCTCCCTCCTCCCCCTCCCTTCTTCCCCTGGTCGCGCGCCCTCCCCCGCGCGCCCTCCCCTGCCCCGTCGCGCACCGTGTCGGTGGCTCAGCCGCACCGCATCCCACGCCCGGCCCTGAGCCCCCCCGGTGAGTTTCGCCCTGGCCGCGCACCCTCCCCGCGTCACGCCCCCGGCGAGTCCCACCCCGGCCGAGCCCCTCCCCGCGTCGCACCCCCGGCGAGCCCCACCCCGGCCGAGCCCCTCCCCGCGTCGCCCCCCCCGGCGAGCCCCGCCCCGGCCGAGCCCCTCCCCGAGCCCCCCTCGGTGAACCCCTCCCCAGCCGCGCCCCTCCCACGCGCTGCTCCCCCCAGCCGCGCCCTGGCTGCGCCCTGGCCGCGCCCTCGGTTGCACCCTGGCCCGCGCATCGGTCGTGCCCTCGGCCGCGTGCCCCGGTCGTGCCCCCGGCTGCACCCTCGTGCGCCCCTGCCCGAGCCCATGCCCCGACAGCCTCGCGCCCCGCGCGGCTTGCACGGTTCGTGTGCCCTCGGCACGCGCAGCGTGCTCTCGCGCGTGCGACCGCAGTCGCATTTCGTTTAACCCTCGTTTAATCCATTTTAATTTTGTTTAGTCAATATGCTGTGTCACGCGCTTCGCCGCGCGACGGTTCATTCTAATTTCATCTTTATAAATGTGCTGCGTCGCGCGCTTCGTCGCGCGACGGTCCTTTTAAATTTATATTTATTAATGTGTTGTGTCGCGCGCTTCGTCGTGCGATGATTCGTTTAATTTATATTTATCGCAGCGCTGCGCCGCGCGCTTTGTCGCGCGACAATTCGTTTTAAATGCAGTTTTGTTGACGTAAGTTGTCGTGCGTTTCGTCGCGCAACGCTTAACGTTTGTCTTTAACTAATTCAAGAATCTTGTTGCGCGCTCTGTCGCACGGCAAGTCATTTATTTCTTAATTCAATTTAAATGTTGTGTCGTACGTCTCGCCGTATGACCAATCCCTTTCGTTCATCTTTACCTATTTATAGTGACTAAATATGGAACATGACTTTATTTTATGCTAAACGCGGTGTCTAATTTGATGCCCTTCTGTTAAGCGAATGGTTTAATTTATAATTATGTAACGTGATTGCCTCTCGACCGTAGACCCGACTGTCATTTCCTCTTTCTCTCTTAACCGTAATTGCGAGCCCCGCGTTGAATGTCTGTTTATTTATTGCATCCATTGTATGGTGTACTGTTCTTTTGGTATTAAATGTGTGGAATGTATGTTTGAACTCGTATAGAGAACGATCTGGTTGAAGAGCCCGAGGAACTCGCAGGAGAAGCCCCTGAGCAGCAGCTGGTTGGTGGAGGCAAGTGTCCTTTGACCCATCTATGTCCTACTCATTCTTATAATTCACTCCCCGCATTTACACACTTTATACCTAAGGATTGACTAGCTTTTATTTATCTTTTCCTTGTCTACCTATTTTGGTTGGGTTATTATAGTTTGGCTTTATGCTAGTGCTTCACATTAATCAATGAACATGATGAGATTATCTATGATACGCTGTTTTCCTTTTTGATTATGATGATGGTACTATGACATTTAAGGGGGCTCGAGCTGTTTCTCGAGTGCCTCTCCGTAAGGACCTGTTCGTTGGATGACCGCCTGGGAAAACAGTGCAACCATGAGGGTGGAGTGGAACGTCCTTAGCTGAATAATTAGAGGAACTGAGGTGTAGTTCGCTTCGCCGTCGTGCCATCAATGGGGCTCGGTGTATGCGGCTTGCTCTGCCAAGGTTGGTTTGCCTCTTGGGGAGGAGTGCGGTACATTTAGGAAACCTAACGGGTGACTACAGCCTTAGGGAATCTTTGTAAAGGCTACGTAGTGAAACTGTCGGCGTTTCGACCCGGGGGGGGTCCCTGGACCGACGAGTAAATTGTCGCCGCGTGTCCCAGCCCAGATGGGTCAGCGCGAGACGGAGCACGAAGGGGGGGAGAAGAGAGGAAAAAGGGGAAACCCGCGGCCTCCGTGTTGTCCAGCGCCCAGGTCGGGTGCGCTTGCAGTAGGGGGTTACAAGCGTCCGCGTGGGGGGAGAGCGAGGGACTCTACGCGCCGTCCCGTCCTCCCGCGCGGCCAACCTCTTCGTAAGAGAGCCCTGATCCTTCCTTTTATAGGCGTAAGGAGAGGGCCTAGGTGTACAGTAGGGGGGTGTAGCAATGTGCTAATGTGTCTAGCAGAGAGGAGCTAGCACCCTAAGTACATGCCTTCGTGGCAGCCGGAGAGGTCTTGACACCCTGTTCATGTAATGTTGTGGCCGTCGGAGGAGCGCTGGAGCCTTGAGGGAGGACAGCTGTCGGGGCTGTCGAGTCCTCGCTGACGTCTCCTTGCTTCCGTAAGGGGCTGAGAGCCGCCGTCGTCACGGAGCACGCGGGGCGCCATCATTACTATTTGTTTATCGGGGCGAGCCTGATGGGACGCCGGTCTTGTTCCCCGTAGCCTAAGCTAGCTAGGGGTAGGGTAATGATGGCCCCTCTTGCGATGTGGTCAGTCCGAGTCCTAGGTCGGGCGAGGTGGATGCTCCTCCAAGGTCGAGGTCGAGTCTGTCTTCCGAGGTCGAGGTCGAGTCCGAGCCTCGGGTCGGGCGAGGCAGAGACTGTCGTCCGAGGCCAAGGCCGAGTTCGAGCCCTAGGGTCGGGCGAGGCAGAGTTCGTCGTCTTCCGGGGCCGAGCCCGGGTCCGAGCCCTAGGGTCCGGTGAGGCAGAGTTCGTCGTCTTCCAGGGCCGAGCCCGAGTCCGAGCCCTAGGGTCGGGCGAGGCGGAGTTCGTCGTCTTCTGGGGCCGAGCCCGAGTCCGAGCCCTAGGGTCGGGCGAGGCGGAGTTCGTCGTCTTCCGGGGCCGAGCCCGAGTTCGAGCCCTGGGATCGGGCGAGGCGGAGTTCGTCGTCTTCCGGGGCCGAGCCCGAGTCCGAGCCCTGAGGTCGGGCGAGGCGGAGTTCGTCGTCTTCCGGGGCCGAGCCCGAGTCCGAGCCCTGGGGTCGGGCGAGGCGGAGTTTCCTATGGCGCCCGAGGCCGGACTTAGCTGCTGTCAGCCTCACTCTATCAAGTGGCACAGCAGTCGGAGCGACGCAGGCGGCGCTGTCTTCTTGTCAGGCCGGTCAGTGGAGCAGCGAAGTGACTGCGGTCAATTTGGCTCTATCGACTGATGAGCGCGCGTCAGGATAAGGTGTCAGGCCATCCTTGCATTAAATGCTCCTGCGATACGGTCGGTTGGCGTGGCGATCTGGCCAACGTTGCTTCTTGGCGAAGACTAGGCCTCGGGCGAGCCGAAGGTGTGTTCGTTGCCTGAGGGGGTCCTCGGGCGAGACGTGAATCCTCCAGGGTCGGCTGCCCTTGCGCGAGGCTGGGCTCGGGCGAGGCGAGGTCGTGTCCCTTGAGTGGACCGAGCCTTGACTTAATCGCACCCATCAGGCCTTTGCAGCTTTGTGCTGATGGGGGTTACCAGCTGAGATTAGGAGTCTTGGGGGTACCCCTAATTATGGTCCCCGACAGTAGCCCCCGAGCTTCGAAGGGAGTGTTGATACTCGCTTGGAGGCTTTTGCCGCATTTTTTTGCAAGGGGACCGGCCTTCCTCGGTTGCATTTTGTTCCTGTGGGTGCGCGCGAGCGCACCCGCCGGGTGTAGCCCCCGAGGCCTCGGAGGAGTAGTTTGACTCCTTCGAGGTCTTAGTACGTTTCGTAATGCTTCGACCGGTCTGGTTGTTCCCTCATGCGAACTGGCCGTAGCCCGGGTGCACAGTCGAGTCCCAAGTTCTTGGGCTGGTATGTTGACGCTGTCAACGGTTTGGCTGGAGCCGGGTTTGCGAGAGCAGCCCCCGAGCCTCCGCACAGAGCGAGAGGTCGGTCAGGGACAGACTCGGCTTTTTACATACGCCCCTGCGTCGCCTTTCCGCAAGGAGGAGGGGGGAAAGCGCCATGTTGCCCTCGGAGGGCGCCGAACATGGTGTCTCCAGTGAGTTGCTAACGGGTAATCCGAGTGGACGCCCGTGCCCCATTTGTTAGGGATCAGCTAGTGGCCCGGAGGCGCGCTCCAAAAGTACCTGCGGGTGATTTGCCGGACCCGGTCCCCTTTTGACGGGGTCCGAGGGCTCGATGCCTCCCTCTGGTGGGATTCCGTTACAAAATCGTTCCCGTTGGTCTCGGAAATGTCCTAGGGTACCTCGGGAGCGTAGCCCGAGCCTTGGTTATGTATCAAACGTACCCAGGGTCATCCCTCGCTCTGTGTCTGAGGCGGCTGTCGAACCCTTCGGGGGCCAGCCTACGAACCCCTGATCAGTAGTGGGCGCGGAGCCCAAGTGGACTGAGGCGGCCGTTGAACCCTTCCGAGGGGCCGGCCTTTGAACCTCTGACCAGTAGTGGGCACGGAGCCCGAGTGCTCTGAGGCGGCTGTTGAACCCTTCCGAGGGGCCAGCCTTCGAACCTCTGATCAGTAGGGGGCTCGGGGCCCGCTTCCTTCACGGAGAAGGATCCCTTTCGGAGTATCCCCTTTCCCGATCCCTGAGGCAAGAGAGAGAAAGAGGAAGTGAAAAGGATACGAAATCGAATGACGTGGCGCACCTTTTTTGACGCGGTCATTATGGCGGAGGTGAAGCGTTGCCTGCTTCGCCTGCCAAAGGTGCCGCCCGTCCTGCCGCAGAGTTAATGCGACGGGACGAGTGGTTCATGGGGCGGCCGTTGCGCGTGCGCGAGCCGTACGAGGAACGGAACGCGGACGCGTCATCTTCATGCCATGGGAGAAGGTCCTTTCGCTATCCCAGGAGGGGACGTGAGCTTGCTGACGACTTGACTGCCGCTTCCGCCCGCCTGCCACCGCCATTACTGCCGGCCCATTTCTGGCCGTATCGACCGCCGTGCCCTCTCCCGCGGCTGACTGACCCGTGACCGATGTGCTCGGTTGGCACTGTCGGGTCATGTGCAGGGTCGCCTCGAGTCGCAGCACTGGTTCCACAGTTGAGAAGGCGCGGTACTGGCGCGAGTGGCGGTGCAGTTTCTTGCACGTAGTAACCGGGTGCCAGTTACATGACGTGTGGGCCTGGGCCTCCATGCTGGACGCGTCGAAGTTGAAAGGGTGCGCCCCCTGGGTGCGGTTGCATGCCACCTGCATGGCGGTCCGCCCTTTCACCCACTGGCCTACGCGAAAGTGGAGGAATGCTCGTAACCGCTGGGCCGTTGTGCGCTCCGCGCGTGGCGGTTTGGCTCCTTCTGTCCTGGGGCAGCTTGCATGACGCGTGGGACCCAACCCCTGTGTCGTAGGGGGAGGACCTTGGAGCGTGTTGGAGAAGATTCAGCCCACGACGGCTAAGGACGCAAGTGGGGAGAGTTGCCTTTTAAAAGGAGGGTGACCCCCTTGAAAGGCAACCATGTCTTCGCGCTCCCCTCATGCATCGCGTCTTTCCACCTTCCGAGCCCCCAGATGGGGGGCGCCCGCGGTTCTTCCGCCTTGTCGTCGTTGGGGGAACGCAACTTCGCGGAAGTTGGTACCTTTCAGCCATCGTTCGGCTTCAAGGATTTTCATCAGGCAGCCCGGCTGCATCCCCTCGCCGGTGGTCACCCAAGACGGTGACCACCAGTTCGATGGTGGGGAGAAGCAAACCGGGCTGCGGCCTCTGCCCCTCCCTCAGCTTCAAGGATTTTCATCATCCTTGCTGGGGCGGAGAGCGAGGCGAGCCGGGGCTCTACCTCCTGCACGGGTCGGCCGGCCACCTCTTCTTCCAGCTTCTGGCGGTGGAAACCATCCTCCAGCTCTGCGGAGGAGGCGTCCTCCAGCCATGCCGGGGAAGGCGAACTGTTGCTGCCTAGCTAGGATGCAACATTCCGTCCTCTGTCCTCGCTTTCGTGGTGAGGACGGAAGTGAGGGCCTACCGGTGCGCTTTGGAGCGGCCTGCGATTGCTGGAGCGGCGTTGGTGGACAGGCGGACGCCGCCGTTGGTGTTGACGTGGTGGCAGCTGGAGAAAGCTTCTCCGCCGTCGAGGCCGTCAGCGCCGCCTACGGACCGACCTCCGGCTCTTTTGGCTTTAATGTCTGGTTCGCGTCCCTTGAGTGGGGACGCGAGCGAGAGCCTTCCGGTGGCTGCGTCCGTCCTGGGACCATGGCTGCTGCTGCAGCGGTCGCTGGCGAGTCGCCCGGAGCTTGTCGCCCCGCAGGCTCTCCGGTGTGGAGGTTGTTCATACCCGTGGGGGCGGAACCGGAGTTCCGTTTGTAATGGCACCTTGAGTGTCGGTGTTTGTTCATTGTGGCTGTCGGGGCCTGAACATGTATGTATCTTTTGGCGTGAAGCCGTGTTTTTCCCTCATTCCGAGCACTAGGACTCGCCTGTCAGCTAACTGAACCGCTTCATCAAGCGTGAGTTGCCTCGTGCGAAGGTGACGAGTGAGGTATCCGTATCCCGGAGGCGTAGGAGTCCATCGGCTCGGTCGGCCTTGCCGCCCGAGGCTTCTCTTGCTTAGTTAAAGGAAACCCTCGGCCGCTCTTCGATGAGCCAGAGCCAGAGGCAGCGGTATTAGCGTGGACAGAGGCAGAGTTGGCTCGAAAAGAAGACTTCGTCGGCCGGAGCCTGACCGGGCCGTCCACTGGCGGGACCGGCGCCGGAGTCGAGTTGCCGAGGCCATGGGCCGGGCTGATGTCCTCGGGGGACAGCTGGCTGAGGCTTCGGGGCGACCGGCCGAGCCGTCTGCTCGAGCCGGACTCCTAGAGGAGACCCTGGCGGCGACGGCCCGGGCGTGGTGCTGACGTCGTCCTTCAGAGCGGAGATCCCCTGACTATGTTGTCGTTCGAGGCTCGGTCAGACTTCACCGAAGGTGGTGTTGACGCCAAGGGTGCTGCTGCTCTCCCTCCATCGAGGCCCGAACCTGCAGGATCGGTTTACCTTGTAGTGTGTGTATGTTTTCTGTGGCCGCCGAGGCCCAAACATACTGTCATCGTGTGGTAAAGCTGCGTTTCTTTTTCCCTTTGTTTCGAGTATCAAGACTTATTTGTCGGTAACAGAATTGTTTGTCCGAGCGAGAGTTACTTTTCACGGAAGGTGATGAGTGAGGTATCCGTATCCCAGAGGCGTAGGAGTCCCTCGGCTCGATCGGCCTTGCCGCTTACGTGTACTCTTACTCGTCCGTAGGATTCTGCTAACGATGTAGTTGAGAATGCCCGAAAAATCGTTTGGGCAGAAAGGTCTCCGAGCCTTAAGACTTGTTCGGTCAGCGGAATCGCTTATCTGAGCGTGAGTTACTTATCGCAGAAGGTGATGAGTGAGGTATCTGTATCCCGGAGGCGTAGGAGTCCCTCGGCTCGGTCGGCCTTGGCTGCTTACGTGTACTCCGTCGTTTTCAGGATCCCACTTTTGAAGTAGTCAAAAAGCACGAAAGACGTTCTGGCAGAAAGACTTTTTTCGAGGAAAATTTTGACGCAGAGGGGGTTCCCCCCTTCTAGCCCCCGAGGGAGGGTCGGGCTTTGCCGAGGCAAGGCTGACCCTTCCTTGATGGTTAGACTTTGTGCGTGAACGAGGTGCACGAACAACTTGAAAACATCTTAAGGGTAGAAGCGACGTAGCTGTCGGATGTTCCAAGCGTTGCTGTAGACCTCGCCTTGGCTGTTGGCCAGCTTGTATGTCCCGGGCTTTAGAACCTTGGCGATGACGAACGGCCCTTCCCATGGAGGCGTGAGCTTGTGCCGCCCTCGGGCGTCTTGTCGCAGCCAAAGCACCAAGTCGCCCACTTGGAGGTCTCGGGACCGAACCCCTCGAGCGTGGTAGCATCGCAGGGACTGCTGGTACCGCGCTGAGTGTAGTAAGGCCATGTCCCGAGCCTCTTCGAGCTGGTCCAGTGAGTCTTCTCGGTCAGTCTGGTTTCTTCGGTCGTCGTACGCCCTCGTCCTTGGGGAACCGTATTCTAAGTCCGTGGGCAAGATGGCCTCGGCCCCATAGACTAGGAAGAACGGTGTGAAGCCTGTGGCTCGGCTCGACGTTGTCCTCAGACTCCAGACCACCGAGAGGAGTTCCTTCATCCATCGCCTACCGAACTTGTGGAGGTCGTTGTAGATCCTCGGCTTGAGTCCTTGCAGAATCATGCCGTTGGCACGCTCTACTTGCCCATTTGTCATGGGGTGAGCCACGGCAGCCCAGTCCACCCGGATGTGCTGATCCTCGCAGAAGTGAAGGAACTTTCTGCCAGTGAACTGGATGCCGTTGTCGGTGAGGATGGAGTTCGGGACCCCAAAGCGATGGATGATGTTGGTGAAGAATGCCACCGCCTGTTCGGACCTGATGTTGTTCAGGGGTCGGACCTCGATCCACTTGGAGAATTTGTCGATGGCGACCAGCAGGTGCGTGTAGCCCCCGGGTGCCTTCTGCAAGGGACCGACGAGGTCCAGTCCCCACACAACAAATAGCCAGGTGATGGGTATTGTCTGCAGAGCCTGAGCGGGCAGGTGGGTCTGCCTTGCGTAGAATTGACACCCTTGGCAGACGCGGACGATTCTAGTGGCGTCGGCCACCACGGTCGGCCAGTAGAAACCTTGTCGGAAGGCGTTTCCAGCAAGGGCTCGGGGCGCTGCGTGATGACCGCAAGCCCATGAGTGTATTTCTTGTAAGAGCTCCTAGCCTTCGGCGATGGATATGCACCGCTGGAGGATGCCGGAGGGGCTGTGGTGGTAGAGCTCCTTCCCGTCACCCAGTAAGACGAACGACTTGGCGCGCCGCGCCAGTCGCCGAGCCTCGGCTCGGTCAAGGGGCAGCTCTCCTTGGTGGAGATATTGCAGGTATGGGGTCTGCCAGTTTCGATTAGGCTGGACCCTATTCCGCTCTTCCTCGACACGCAGTGCCTCACCCTCGGGGGCCGAGGGTGCCTCGGGCCGAGCCGAGGGCGCCTCGGGCTGAACCGAGGGTGCCTCGGGCTGGGCCGAGGCCTTCTCGGGCTCGGGCGTGTCGTTGGTCTTGACTGAGGGTTGCTGTAGGTCTCGGGAGAAGATGTCCGGGGGAACCGTTGTCCGCCCCGAGGCTATCTTAGCCAGCTCGTCCGCAGTCTTGTTGTATTGTCGGGCGATGTGGTTGAGCTCGAGCTTGTAGAACTTGTCCTCCAGGCGCCGAACCTCATCGCAGCAGGCTTCCATCTTCAGGTCGTGGCAGTGGGAGTTCTTCATAACTTGGTCGATGACGAGCTGCGAGTCGCCGCGAGCGTCGGACCCCTAGCTCAATGGCGATGCACAACCCGTTGACCAGAGCTTCATACTCAGCCACGTTGTTGGACGCCGGGAAATGGAGGCGCAGCACGTAGCGTAGGTGTTTCCCGAGGGGCGAGATGAAGAGCAGGCCCGCGCCTGCCCCTGTTTTCATCAGCAACCCATCGAAAAACATGGTCCAGAGTTCCGGCTGGATCGGAGCCGCCGGGAGCTGGGTGTCGACCCATTCAGCCACAAAGTCCGCCAAGACTTGGGACTTGATGGCCTTCCGAGGGGTGAACGAGATCGTCTCGCCCATGATTTCCACCGCCCACTTTGCAATCCTACCCGAGGCCTCTCGGCACTGGATGATCTTCCCCAGGGGGAAGGATGACACCATAGTCACCAGATGAGACTCGAAGTAGTGTCGCAACTTCCACCGCGTTAGGATCACTGCGTACAGCAGCTTCTGAATTTGCGGGTAGCGGATCTTGGTCTCGGACAGTACCTCACTAATGAAGTAAACCGGCCTCTGGACTGGCAATGCATGCCCTTCTTCTCGTCTCTCAACCACGATCGTGGCGCTGACCACCTGAGTGGTAGCGGCGACGTAGATCAAGAGGGCTTCTCCGGCGGCGGGGGGCACCAAGATGGGCGCGTTCGTAAGGAGCGCCTTCAGGTTCCTGAGGGCTTCCTCGGCCTCGGAGGTCCAAGTGAAGCACTCGGTCTTTCTTAAGAGGCGGTACAGAGGTAGGCCTCTTTTGCCGAGGCGCGAGATGAAACGGCTCAGAGCCGCAAGGCATCCCATGACCCTCTGTACGCCTTTCAAGTCCTTGATGGGCCCCATGTTGGTGATGGCCGCAATTTTCTCCGGGTTGGCCTCGATGCCCCGCTCGAAGACGATGAACCCCAAGAGCATGCCTCGGGGGACTCCGAAGACACACTTCTCGGGATTGAGTTTTACGCCTTTCGCCTTGAGACACCAGAATGTCGTTTCAAGGTCGGAAAGGAGGTCGGAGGCTTTCCTCGTCTTGACTACGATGTCATTGACATAAGCCTCGACCGTTCGACCAATGTGTTTTCGCCGAACACGTGGTTCATGCACCTTTGGTATGTCGCACGCGCATTCCTCAAACCAAATGGCATAGTAACGTAGCAATACATGCCAAAAGGTGTGATGAAAGAAGTCGCGAGCTGGTCGGACTCTTTCATCCTGATTTGGTGATACCCTGAGTAGGCATCGAGGAAAGACAGGGTTTCACATCCAGCAGTGGAATCCACGATTTGATCGATGCGAGGCAGAGGATAGGGAACTTTTGGACATGCTTTGTTTAGACCAGTGTAGTCTACACACATCCGCCATTTCCCTCCTTTCTTTCTCACAAGCACGGGGTTGGCAAGCCATTCGGGATGGAATACCTCTTTGATGAACCCTGCGGCCATTAGCTTGTGGATCTCCTCGCCTATGGCTTTGCGCTTTTCTTCGTCGAATCGGCGCAGAGGTTGCTTCACAGGTCGGGCTCCAGCTCGGATATCCAGCGAGTGCTCGGCGACATCCATCGGTATGCCAGGCATGTCCGAGGGACTCCACGCGAAAACTTCGGCGTTTGCGCGGAGAAAGTCGACGAGCACTGCTTCCTATTTGGGGTCGAGCTCGGAGCCAATCCGGATCTGCTTGGAGACGTCGTTGCTGGGGTCGAGAGGGACGGACTTAACCGTCTCCGCTGGCTCGAAGTTGCCGGCATGGCGCTTCACGCCTGGCGCCTCCTTGGAGAGGCTCTCCAGGTCGGCGATGAGGGCCTCGGATTCGGCGAGGGCCTCGGCGTACTCCACGCACTCCATGTCGCATTCGTACACGTGTCGGTACATGGGGCCGACGGTGATGACCCCGTTGGGGCCCGACATCTTGAGCTTGAGGTAGGTGTAGTTGGGGACGGCCATGAACTTGGCATAGCATGGCCTCCCCAGCACTGCGTGGTAGGTTCCTCGAAACCCGACCACTTCGAACGTGAGGGTCTCCCTTCGAAAGTTGGAGGGCGTCCCGAAGCAGACGGGTAGATCGAGTTGTCCGAGGGGTTGGACGCGTTTCCCGGGGATGATCCCATGAAAAGGCGCCACACCGGCCCGGACAGAGGACAGATCGATCTGCAGGAGCTCGAGGGTCTCGGTGTAGATGATGTTGAGGCTGCTGCCTCCATTCATGAGGACCTTGGTGAGCCTGACGTTGCCGATGACGGGGTCGACAACGAGTGGATATTTCCCCGGGCTCGGCACGCGGTCGGGGTGATCGCCCTGGTCAAAGGTGATGGGCTTGTCGGACCAGTCTAGGTAGACTGGCGCCGCCACCTTCACCGAGCAGACCTCCCGACGCTCTTGCTTGTGGTGCCGAGCTGAGGCGTTCGCCACTTGCCCACCGTAGATCAAGAAGCAGTCGCGGACCTCGGGGAACTCCTCTGCCTTGTGATCCTCCTTCTTGTCATCGCGGTGGGCCCTGCCACCCTCCGCAGGTGGCCCGGCCCTGTGAAAGTGGCGCCGGAGCATGGCGCACTCCTCAAGGTTGTGCTTGACGGGTCCCTGATGATAGGGGCACGGCTCCTTGAGCATCTTGTCGAAGAGATTGGCGCCTCCAGGAGGTTTCCGAGGGTTCTTGTACTCAGCGGCGGCGACAAGGTCCGCGTCGGCGGCGTCGCGTTTCGCTTGCGACTTCTTCTTGCCTTTCTTCTTGGTGCCGCGCTGAGTGGACACCTCGGGAACATCTTCCGGCTGGCGGCCCTGGGACTGCTTGTCCTTCCAGAAGATGGCCTCAACCGCCTCCTGGCCAGTGGCGAACTTGGTGGCGATGTCCATCAGCTCGCTCGCCCTAGTGGGGGTCTTGCGACCCAGCTTGCTCACCAGGTCGCGGCAGGTGGTGCCGGCGAGGAACGCGCCGATGACATCCGAATCGGTGACGTCGGGCAGCTTGGTGCGCTGTTTTGAGAATCGCCGGATGTAGTCCCGGAGAGACTCTCCCGGCTGCTGGCGGCAGCTTCGGAGATCCCAGGAGTTCCCAGGGTGCACGTACGTGCCCTGGAAGTTACCGGCGAAGGCTTGGACCAGGTCGTCCCAGTTGGAGATCTGCCCCGGAGGCAGATGCTCCAGCCAGGCTCGAGTGGAGTCGGAGAGGAACAGGGGGAGGTTGCGGATGACGAGGTTGTCATCGTCCGTTCCACCCAGTTGGCAGGCCAGCCGGTAGTCCACGAGCCACAGTTCCGGCCTTGTCTCCCCCGAGTACTTTGTGATGGTAGTCGGGGTTCGGAACCGAGTCGGGAACGGCGCCCGTCGTATGGCTCGGCTGAAAGCCTGCAGACCGGGTGGTTCGGGCGAGGGACTCCGATCCTCCCCGCCGTCGTAGCGTCCCCCACACCTAGGGTGGTAGCCTCGGCGCACCCTCTCGTCAAGGTGGGCTCGATGGTTGCGGTGGTGGTGCTCGTTGCCGAGGCGACCCGGGGCCACAGGCGCTGTGTTGCGCGTGCGCCCGGTGTGGACCGAGGCTTCCCGCACGAATCGGGAAGTCGCGGTGCGATGCTCCGAGGGGTATCCCTGCCTTTGGGAGGCAGAGCTTTCGACCCGTCGGACCGCGGCATCCTCCAGGAGATTCTTGAGCTCTCCCCGGATACGCCGCCCTTCAGTGGTTGATGGTTCCGGCATTGCGCGGAGAAGTATCGCTGCTGCAGCCAGGTTCTGGCCGACCCCACTGGAAGCCGGTGGTGGACTTGCCCTGACGTCGTCGGTGATGCGGAGCTGGATGCCCTGGGGTAGATGACGCGCTTCTCCGGCCGGAGCTTGGTCTACCCATTCATGCCCGATGTTCCGGTGGAGCGGCTCAAGTGTTCCTGCTCCCTCGTCGAGCCTGGCCTGCATCTCGCGGATTTGCTCGAGCTGTGCGTCCTGACCCCCCGCAGGGACTGGGACCACAGCTAGCTCCCGAAGGATGTCAACGCGAGGTGCAGGCCTAGGGGGATCACCGTTTTCCGGTATACCAAGATGGTTGCCTTCGTCGGGACCCCCTAGATCGACGTGGAAACATTCACGACTTGGGCCGCAGTCTTCGTCGCCGAAGCTGCTGCTACCGTCGGAACAATCGGAAAGGCAGTAGTCTCATGCGGTCATGAACTCCCGCATGGCACTGGGGTTACTGAGCTCGGAGAAATCCCAACCAAAGTCGGGCTCGTCATCTTCCTCGGAACCTGAGGGTTCGTAGGTCGAGACGGCCATCAGCCGGTCCCAGGGTGACCGCATATGATACCCCGGAGGGTTGGTGCATGCCTCTATGAAGGCTTCCACCAAAGTGGGGTCGCTTGGTGGGTCGAGACTGAATCCAAAAGGCACGAGACAGGAATCGGTCGGTACCTCTTGGTCGACAGGCGGTGACGAAGTCACGTCAGGGGCGGACTGCACCGTCGTCTCAAGTATGAGGGTGACGCCCAGCAAGTCCTTCGCGAGCGTGCTGGCGTCGTCCGTCCACTTGGAGTTGGTGTGTTGCGGGGAAACGACGCTCGTCTTCGTCTCAGACGCGAGGTTGACGCCCGACGTGTCCCCCATCAGGGCGCCGGCGCCGTCGACTCGCTCGACAGCCGACGAGGTGCCGCCTCCTGCTTGGCCACGGTTGCCTCGCCTCCTCCTCCATCGGCGGGGGAGGTGACGGGACAAACTCGGATGTTGTTCTTCCGCCTCGTGGGGAAGACGTCGTCGATTCCGCCGCCGGCGGGCAGGTTGTCGACCGCCATTGCCGCTGTCGCGCGACGGAGGAAGGAGTATCATGTCGTAGCTACCGTCGAGGGACATGAACTCAAGACTCCCGAAATGGAGCACCGTCCCGGGTTGGAAAGGTTGCTGGAGACTACCCATCTGGAGCTTGACGGGAAGCTGTTCGTCAACACGCAGCAGGCCCCTACCTGGCGCGTCAACTATCGGCGTTTCGACCCCGGGGGGTCCATGGACCGACGAGTAAATTGTCGCCGCGTGTCCCAGCCCAGATGGGTCGGCGCGAGACGGAGCACGAAGGGGGAGAAGAGAGGAAAAAGGGGAAACCTGCGGCCTCCGTGTTGTCCTGCACCCAGGTCGGGTGCGCTTGCAGTAGGGGGTTACAAGCGTCCATGTGGGGGGAGAGCGAGGGACTCTACGCGCCGTCCCGTCCTCCCGCGCGGCCAACCTCTTCGTAAGAGAGCCCTGATCCTTCCTTTTATAGGCGTAAGGAGAGGGCCCAGGTGTACAGTAGGGGGGTGTAGCAATGTGCTAACGTGTCTAGCAGAGAGGAGCTAGCGCCCTAAGTACATGCCTTCGTGGCAGCCGGAGAGGTCTTGACACCCTGTTCATGTAATGTTGTGGCCGTCGGAGGAGCGCTGGAGCCTTGAGGGAGGACAGCTGTCAGGGCTGTCGAGTCCTCGCTGACGTCTCCTTGCTTCCGTAAGGGGCTGAGAGCCGCCGTCGTCACGGAGCACGTGGGGCACCATCATTACTATTTGTTTACCGGGGCGAGCCTGATGGGACACCGGTCTTGTTCCCCGTAGCCTGAGCTAGCTAGGGGTAGGGTAATGATGGCCCCTCTTGCGACGTGGTTGGTCCGAGTCCTAGGTCGGGCGAGGTGGATGCTCCTCCGAGGTCGAGGTCGAGTCTGTCTTCCGAGGTCGAGGTCAAGTCCGAGCCCTGGGTCGGGCGAGGCGGAGACTGTCGTCCGAGGCCAAGGCCGAGTCCGAGCCCTGGGGTCGGGCGAGGCGGAGTTCGTCGTCTTCCGGGGCCGAGCCCGGGTCCGAGCCCTAGGGTCGGGCGAGGCAGAGTTCGTCATCTTCCAGGGCCGAGCCCGAGTCCGAGCCCTGGGGTCGGGCGAGGCGGAGTTCGTCGTCTTCCGGGGCCGAGCCCGAGTCCGAGCCCTGGGGTCGGGCGAGGTGGAGTTCGTCGTCTTCCGGGGCCGAGCCCGAGTCCGAGCCCTGGGGTCGGGCGAGGCGGAGTTTGTCGTCTTCCGGGGCCGAGCCTGAGTCCGAGCCCTGGGGTCGGGCGAGGCGGAGTTCGTCGTCTTCCAGGGCCGAGCCCGAGTCCGAGCCCTGGGGTTGGGCGAGGCGGAGTTTCCTATGGCGCCCGAGGCCGTACTTGGCTGCTTTCAGCCTCACTCTATCGAGTGGCACAGCAGTCGGAGCGACGCAGGCGGCGCTGTCTTCTTGTCAGGCCGGTCAGTGGAGCGGCGAAGTGACTGCTGTCACTTCGGCTCTGTCGACTGATGAGCGCGCGTCAGGATAAGGTGTCAGGCCATCCTTGCATTAAATGCTCCTGCGATACGGTCAATTTGGCGTGGCGATCTGGCCAAGGTTGCTTCTTGGCGAAGACTGGGCCTCGGGCGAGCCGAAGGTGTGTTCGTTGCCTGAGGGGGTCCTCGGGCGAGACGTGAATCCTTCGGGGTCGGCTGCCCTTGCCCGAGGTTGTGCTCGGGCAAGGCGAGGTCGTGTCCCTTGAGTGGACCGAGCCTTGACTTAATCGCACCCATCAGGCCTTTGCAGCTTTGTGCTGATGGGGGTTACCAGCTGAGATTAGGAGTCTTGGGGGTACCCCTAATTATGGTCCCCGACAGAAACCTTGCCTATTCACCTTGGTAGTGTTTAAGGTTTGATCGGCCCGAGGCAAGAGGGAATCACGGCTTGTGGGTAAAGTGCGCAACCTCTGCAGAGTGTTTGAAAACTGATATATCAGCCGTGCTTGTGGTTATGAGCGGCCAAGGGAGCTCCATTGATTAGTGGTACTTGATCAGAGATGGTTGGTTTATAGGTGGCAATGAGATTGATGGATTTGGTTATGACTATGGTACTGGTAAGTGGTATTCTTTCCGTTTGGAAAGAGTACGTTTGGGTTAATAACATGGGTTAATTCTAAAACTTGGCTTTCTCTACTAGTAATAATAACCTGACCAACTAAAAGCAACTGCTTGACTTACCCCCAGATAAAGCTAGTCCACTACAGCCAAACAGGACACTTGCTGAGTATGTTGATGTGTACTCACCCTTGCTCTACACACCAAACCCCCCCAGGTTGTCCGCATTGCAACCACTGCTCAGGAGAAGATGAAGCCGTGGAAGGAGACTTCCAGGAGTTCCAAGATTACGATGAGTTCTAGGCGTGGGTTAGCGGCAACCCCCAGTCGGCTGCCTGTGAAGGCCGCGTGTATCTACGTTTCTTTTCCGCACTTTGATTATTGTAAAGACTATGTGGATGTCTCAGACATATGATGTAATCGACTATTATTACCCTTTTATGTTATTATTTGAGCACTATGTGATGATGTCCAGTTATGTAACTGCTGTGTACGTGAATTGCTGATCCTGGCACGTACATGGTTCGCATTCGGTTTGCCTTCTAAACCGGGTGTGACAAAGAATCTTCAAGTTGAAGAGTTTCTGGAGGAGGAAGGCATCAAGCATGAGTTCTCCGCTCCCTACACACCACAACAAAATGGTGTGGTAGAGAGGAAGAATAGGACGCTAATCGACATGGCGAGAACGATGCTTGGAGAGTATAAGACGCCTGAGCGGTTTTGGTCGGAAGCTATGAACACAGCCTGCCATGCCATAAACTAACTCTATCTGCACCGCCTCCTCAAGAATACTTCCTATGAACTCCTTACTGGTAACAAACCCAATGTTTCTTATTTCCGTGTATTTGGGAGCAAATGCTACATTCTGGTGAAGAAAGGTAGACATTCAAAATTTGCTCCCAAGGCAGTAGAAGGGTTTTTACTAGGATATGACTCAAATACAAAGGCGTATAGGGTCTTCAACAAATCATCAGGATTAGTTGAAGTATCTAGCGACGTTCTATTTGATGAGACCAATGGCTCTCCAAGAGAGCAAGTTGATCTTGATGATATAGATGAGGATGAAGTTCCGACGGCCGCAATGAGAACTATGGTGATAGGTGATGTGCGACCGCAGGAACTACAACAACAAGATCAACCCTCCTCCTCTACAATGGTGCATCCCCCAACTCAAGACAACGTGCAGGTACCTCAAGAAGAGGGGCAAGATCAAGGGGGAGCACAGGAAGAACAGGTTATGGAGGAAGAAGCATCACGACTCCCTCCAACCCAAGTCTGAACGACGATCCAAAGACATCACCCCGTCGATCAGATTCTGGGTGTCATCAGCAAGGGAATAACTACTCGCTCATGATTAGCTAATTTCTGTGAGCATTACTCGTTTGTCTCTTCTATTGAGCCTTTTAGGGTAGAAGAGGCCTTGTAGGATCCGGACTGGGTGTTGGCCATGTAGGAAGAGCTCAACAACTTCAAAAGGAATGAAGTCTGGAGCCTGGTGCCACGTCCAAAGCAAAACGTTGTGGGAACCAAGTGGGTGTTTCGCAACAAGCAAGACAAGCATGGAGTGGTGACAAGAAACAAGGCTCGACTTGTGGCAAAAGGTTATGCCCAAGTCGCAGGTTTGGATTTTGAGGAGACTTTTGCTCCTGTGGCTAGGTTAGAATCAATTTGGATTTTATTAGCCTATGCTGCTCACCATTCCTTTAAGCTGTTCCAAATGGACGTGAAGAGCGCTTTCCTCAATGGGCCAATCAAGGAGGAGGTATACGTGGAACAACCCTCTGGCTTTGAGGATGACAGGTGTCCCGACCATGTATATAAGCTCTCTAAGGCGCTCTATGGACTTAAGCAAGACCCAAGATCATGGTGTGAATGCCTTAGAGATTTTCTTATTTCTAATGCTTTCAAGGTTGGGAAAGCCGATCCCACTCTTTTCAAAAATACTTGTGATGGTGATCTGTTTATTTGCCAAATATATGTCGATGACATTATATTTGGTTTTACTAACCAAAAGTATTGTGAGGAGTTTAGCAGGGTGATGATGCAAAAGTTTGAGATATCGATGATGGGCGAGTTGACCTACTTCCTTGGATTCCAAGTGAAGCAACTCAAGGACGGCACCTTTATCCCCCAAACAAAGTACACTCAAGATCTTCTCAAGAGGTTTGGGATGAAGGATGCTAAGCCCACAAAGACACTGATGGGAACTGACGGACATCTCAACCTCAACAAAGGAGGTAAGTCCGCTGATCAAAAGGCATACCGGTCAATGATAGGTTCATTACTTTATCTTTGTGCTAGTAGACCGGACATTATGCTTAGTGTATGCATGTGTGCTAGATTTCAATCCGACCCCAAGGAGTGTCACCTTATGGTCGTTAAGCAAATTCTTAGGTATTTAGTTTCTACGCCTTGCTTCGGGATCTGGTATCCAAAGGGGTCTACCTTTGACCTAATCGGATACTCAGATTCCGACTATGTCGGGTGCAAGGTTGATAGGAAGAGCACATCAGGGATGTGCCAATTTCTAGGAAGGTCCCTGGTGCCCTAGAGTTCCAAGAAACAAACATCTGTTGCCCTATCCACCGCTAAGGCCGAGTACGTTGCCGCAGGACAGTGTTGCGCGCAACTGCTTTAGATGAGGCAAACCCTCCGGGACTTTGGCTACAATCTAAGCAAAGTCCCACTCCTATGTGACAATGAGAGTGCAATCTGCTTGGTGGATAATCCTGTTGAACATAGCCACACTAAGCACATAGACATTCGGCATCACTTACTAAGAGACCACCAGCAAAGGGGAGATATCGACATTTACCATATTAGCACCAAGAACCAGCTAGCCGATATCTTCACCAAGCCTTTAGATGAGAAAAGGTTTTGCAGGTTGCGTAGTGAGCTAAATGCCTTAGATTCGCGTAACTTGGATTGATCTATAGCATACATGTGTTCTATGCCTTTGATCATGTTACTTTGAGCATTTACATCATTTATTGTTTATTTGTGGTGCTCAAGCTGTACAAGTCATCCCTGGACCTCACAAGTCTGTATGCAAATGATGCACATGTTTATGGGGAGATGTGCTACAACTTGACTCCTTTGAGACTAAATTGTTTGTTGAGTACACTTTAAGTAGTCTCGAAGGACCATTGAAAGGGAAAATGAACTTGGACGACGAAAAGACTTCCACTGCACTCCGGTATACGTGTATTTAATTACAAGTTCATACTAATGCTCTCATTGCCTTTTTGCTCTTATTTGACATTTTTGGTAAGGCAATGGGGTTAAAGGGCCAAAAGTTTTTCAGTTTTGGTGCTTAATGCCAAAGGGGGAGAAATTAAGGCCAAAGCAAATGGATCAGCCAACCACTTGTGAACTTTGAAAATAGTAGAGTTAGAATTTGTATTCTGTCCAAAATCCTCTTATTGCAAAATTTGGTCTCTTATGTGGGAGAATTTTGATTATGAGAAAAAGGGGGAGTTTTTGGCACTTGATCAATTTTGCTCTTGGAATATCTCTCTATTTGCCCAAACAAGTGTGTTTGACTTAGAGATAGGAAAAAGAATTTGATTTGCAAAAACAAACCAAGTGGTGCCAAAAGTGATCCAAATATGCCAAATACTAAGTGAAGAAAAATTTGGTCTTAAATTTGCACTTCTTAGTTGCTTTTTAATGTGTTGGCATAAATCACCAAAAAGGGGGAGATTGAAAGGGAAATGTGCCCTTGGGCCATTTCTATAATTGTTTTGGTGATTAGATGCCCAACACATTATTCTAAGTTTAAATTGCTAAGATGCAAATCAAGGAACAAGGTATGTCTCCAGACTTAGTAAATTGTTTTTGGGTACTAAAATGTTTATCTAAGTGCTAGAGACATGGCCAAGAAAAGAGAAAAATGGTTGAAGAAGAAGTGGTTGTGATCAGCCAAACCAGCACCAGTCTGGCACACCAGACTATCCGGTGGTGCACTGGACAGTGTCTGGTGCCCAGGCTGGCCCTGCAGCGAACTGGCTGCTCTCGAGAATCGGTGGGGCGACATGGCTAAAATTCACCGGACTGTCTGGTGGTGCACCGGACTGTCCGGTGCGTCATCAGCGCCCGTGCCCAAGCACTTCGGCGATGAACTCATCGCTCTCAGGAAAAGGAGAAGGCGCTGCGGCTAAAATTCACTGGACTGTCCGGTGAGCCAACGGCGCCCGCGGCCAACAGTCGTCTGCGCGATCAGCGGGTGACACGTGGCCGAGCCAACGGTCAGATAGTCACACCGAACTGTCCGTTGTGCACCGGACAGTGCCCGGTGCGCCAACAGGCCTGGAGGACCAATGGTCGGCTGCGCCCGATATGGAAGGAAATCGCGCACCGGACAGGAACAGTTCATGTCCGGTGGTGCACCGGACTGTCCGTTGCGGCACTCGACAGAAGGCAAGATTTGCCTTCCAAGTTGATCTCCAACGGCTCCTAGCTGCCTTGGGGCTATAAAAGGGACCCCTAGGCGCATGGAGCAGTACACCAAGCATTCTCTAAGCATCTTAAGACATCTAGACTCCGCCTCCACACATTTGGATTGTTGTGTTAGTAATTTGAGCTCCGTCTGAGTTGTGAACTCCCTGCGCCGTGTTTTTTAGCTCAAGTCTTGGCCTGTGTGTGTGTTGCGGATTGAATCTTGCGTGTGTTGCTTTCCCTCCCTTATTCTTTTGCTTCTCTTGTGATCTAACTTTGTAAGGGCGAGAGGCTCCAACTTGTGGAGATTCCTCGCAAACGAGAAAAGACTACTGAAGAAGATAACTGTGGTACTCAAAGTTGATCATTGGATCACTTGAGAGGGATTGAGTGCAATCCTTAACCGAAGGAGGTCACCACAACGTGGAGTAGGCATTGGCCGAACCACGAGATAAATCATTGTGTCTTGTGTCCATCTTCTTTGTGATTGGTTTTCTTCTAAAGTTCACACTTTAGCAACTTGGTTTTAATTGCACTAACATTTCGTAACCAAGTGTTTGCTATTTAGTGTTGAATTTTGCAGGATCACCTATTCACCCCCTCTAGGTGCTTTCAGAAAGTGCTCCTGCTTCAAGTGCGGTAAGTCTGGTCATTTTATAGAACAATGTCCCGATAATGAAAATGACTAGGCACAAGAGAAGAAAGGGAAGAAGGAAAGAAAGAAGAACTACAGGAAGGCAAAGGGCGAGGTGCACATTGGAAAGGAATAGGACTCCGACTGCTCTTCATCCGACTCCAATGATGAAGGACTAGCTGCCTCGGCCTTCGACAAGTCTTCCATCTTCCCCAATGAATGCCACACATGCCTTATGGCTAAGGAGAAAAAGGTACGTATTCGAGATACCCCTAAGTATTCTTCTTCTAGCGATGAGGAATCTTCTGACGATAAAATAGATTTTAGTGATTTATTTAAAGGATTAGATAGATCTAAGGTAGACAAAATAAATGAATTGATTGATGCACTTAATGAAAAAGACAAGCTACTAGAAAAACAAGAAGACGTTCTCTATGAAGAACATGATAAGTTTATTAGTGTTCAAAAATCTCTTGCACTAGAAGTTAAGAAAAATGAACTGTTGTCTTCTGAGTTGTCTACCTGTCATGATTCTATTTCTAGTCTAAAAAAATTGAATGCTGATTTAAATACTAAGCTAGAAAAGTTAATGTGGCTAGTTCATGTGTAGAGCATGTTGTTATCTGCAATAGGTGTAAAGATTTTAATATTGATGCTTGTAATGAACATGCCTCTACTATTCTTAAATTAAACAATGATGTTGCAAGTCTTAATGCTCAACTTAAGACTTGCAAGGATAACTATGAGAAACTAAAATTTGCTAGGGATGCCTACACCATTGGTAGACACCCCTTAATTAAGGATGGACTTGGTTTCCAAAAGGGGACCAAGAACTTGACAAGCCATATGACTTCCAATCTCAACAAGGAGAAAGGGAAGGCTCCTATGGCTAGTAGTTCTCAAAAGAACCATGCCTATCTTTATAAGAAAGTTACTAAGGTTACTCATCATGATAAGTATCATAATCATTCTATTTTTCCTGTATGTCATGATGATGTATTTAGTTCTCATTCCATGTTTGCAACTAGCTCCTCTTATGCTCATGGTAGAAATAGGCCTAGGCATAATCATGTTGTTTCTCATGCGCCTATGAAAGTATCCACTGGTCCAACTACTATTTATCAAACATGTGATGCTTCATTTGTACTGTCATGTAGAAATGCTTAAGTAGTTGCTAGAAAGTTGGGATCTAAATGCAAGAGAGACAAAACTTGCATTTGGGTTCCAAAATCTGTTGTAACTAACCTTGTAGGACCTAACAAGAGTTGGGTACCTAAAACCCAAGCTTAATTACCTTGCAGGTTTACACATCCGGGGGCTCAAGCTAGATTATTAATAGTTGATGCACAAACCACATGACGGGGGAAAAGAAAATGTTTACCTCCTACCTCAAGAACAGGGATTCCCAAGACACCATCATCTTTGGATATGGGAACCAAGGCAAGGTTAAAGGCTTAGGCAAAATAGCCATCACAACCGAGCATTCGATCTCTAATGTGTTTCTAGTAGAATTGCTCGGGTACAATTTGTTGTCTGTAAGTCAATTATGTCCTATGGGCTATAATTGTTTATGTACAAATATTGATGTATCTGTCTTTAGAAGAAGTGATGGTTCATTAGCTTTTAAGGGTGTATTAGACGGCAAGCTCTATTAGTTGATTTCTCAAAAGAGAATGCCGATCTAAATGCATTCTTAATCGCTAAGACTAATATGGGCTGGCTCTAACACCGCCGTCTAGCACATGTTGGAATGAAGAACCTTCATAAACTTTTGAAGGGAGAACATGTGTTAGGACTAACCGATGTCTGTTTTGAGAAAGACAGACCTTGTGTAGCATGCCAGGCAGGAAAACAGGTGGGAAGTACTCATCAAAGCAAGAATGTAATGACAACATCAAGACCACTGGAACTCCTACACATGGATCTCTTCAGGCCCATTGCCTATCTCAGCATCGGGGGAAGCAAGTATGGTCTTGTTATAGTTGATGATATTTCCTGCTTCACTTGGGTGTTCTTTTTGCAGGATAAATCTGAAACCCAAGGAACCCTAAAGCGCTTCTTAAGGAGAGCTCAAAACGAATTTGAGCTAAAGGTGAAAAAGATAAGAAGCGATAATGGATCTGAGTTCAAGAATCTTCAAGTCGAAGAATATCTTGAGGAGGAAGGCATCAAGCACGAGTTCTTCGCTCCCTACACACCACAACAAAATGTTGTAGTAGAGAGGAAGAACAGGACTCAAATTGACATGGCGAGGACTATGCGGTTTTGGTCGGAAGTTGGTCGGAAGTTGTAAATACAGCTTGCCATGCCATAAACTGCCTCTATCTATATCGCCTCCTCAAGAAGACATCTTATAAACTCCTAACCAGTAACAAACCCGATGTTTCGTATTTTCATGAATTTGGGAGCAAATGTTACATTTTGGTAAATAAAGGTAGGCATTCAAAGTTTGCTCCCAAAGCTGTAGAAGGTTTTTACTAGGGTATGACTCAAATACAAAGGCGTATAGGGTCTTCAACAAATCATCAGGATTGGTTGAAGTCTCTAGCGACGTTGTATTTGATGAAACTAATGGCTCTCCAAGAGAGCAATTTGATCTTGATGATGTAGATGAGATGAGGTTCCGACGTCCGCAATGCGAACAATGGCGATAGGTGATGTGCGACCACAGGAACCACAAGAGCAAGATCAAACTTCTTCCTCTATGGTGGTGCATCCCCCAACTCAAGACGATGAACAGGTACCTCAAGAAGAAGGGCATGATCAAGGGGGAGCACATGAAGAACATAATAAAGAGGAAGAAGCATCACGAGTTCCTCCAACTCAAGTCCAGACAACGATCCAAAGAAATCATCCAGTGGATCAGATTCTGGGAGATATCAGCAAGGGAGTAACAACTCGCACACAATTAGCTAATTTTTGTGAGCATCTCATTTGTTTCTTCTATTGAGCCTTTCAGGGAAGAAGAAGCCTTGCAGGATCCAAACTAGGTGTTGGCCATGCAGGAAGAGCTCAACAACTTTAAGAGAAATGAAGTTTGGAGCCTTTTGCCACGTCCAAAGCAAAATATTATGGGAACCAAGTGGGTGTTCCGCAACAAGCAAGACAAACATGGTTTGGTGACAAGAAACAATGCTCGACTTATGGCAAAAGGTTATGCCCAAGTTGCAGGTTTGGATTTTGAGGAGACTTTTGCTCCTGTGGCTAGGCTAGAATCAATTCGAATATTATTAGCCTATGCTGCTCACCATTCTTTTAAGTTGTTCCAAATGGACGTGAAGAGCGCCTTCCTTAATGGACTAATCAAGGAGGAAGTGTACGTGGAACAACCCCCTGGCTTTGAGGATGACAGGTATCCCGACCACATCTATAAGCTCTCTAAGGCGCTGGACTTAAGCAAGCCCCAAGAGCATGGTATGAATGCCTTAGAGATTTTCTCATTTCTAATGCTTTCAAGGTTGGGAAAGCTGATCCTACTCTTTTTACTAAGACTTGCGATGGTGATCTTTTTGTTTGCCAAATATATGTCGATGACATTATATTTGGTTCTACTAATCAAAAGTCTTGTGAGGAGTTTAGCAGGGTGATGATGCAAAAGTTCAAAATGTCAATGATGGGCGAGTTGAACTACTTCCTTGGATTTCAAGTGAAGCAACTCAAGGAAGGAACCTTCATCTCCCAAATGAAGTACACTCAAGACTTGCTCAAGAAGTTTGGGATAAAGGATGCAAAGCCTGCAAAGACACCAATGGGAACAGACGGACATCTGGACCTCAACAAAGGAGGTAAGCCCGTTGATCAAAAGGCATACCGGTCTATGATAGGATCTTTGCTTTATCTTTATGCTAGTAGACTAGATATTATGCTAAGTGTATGCATGTGTGCTAGATTTCAATCCGACCCTAAGGAGTGTCACCTTGTGGCTGTTAAGCGAATTCTTAGATATTTAGTTTTGTTGGAACTTGCTCTCCTGGGCAAGTGGATCCAACAGCGAAGAGGAAAGAGTGCAAGCAAGGTTTAACATGGGATGACAATCGCTCTGTTAATCTAGCCTCTCAAGGGCACTGTACGGGGTATTTATAGGTACCCAAGTGTCCAACGTCCCAAGGCAAGGACGTTTATGCCCTCGGGTACTCGGACTATCCCTAGAATATTCCCATAAAGGGAGGTTACAGACTGTCATTACAGAAAAGCTATTACAGATGAGGCCCGTAACATGCTTGTCCACGCGGGGCCCATTACAGTGGGCCGAATTCCACGTGGGCCTCCGGGCGAGATGAAAACACAGGACAGCCAGACTTTGTCGGAGTCTGGCCTTTGTCTTGCAATGGAGAATACGAAGGGCAACCACGCCGATCATCTCGCCTTCGTTGGTGTAGCGAGGCGACGAAGGCTTCACGCAAAGGATAGCGTCTTCGCCTTCGCCCCAACATTTGCCCTCCGAGGGACCAGTTCGACTGAGTCATCTAGTGCCGAAGACGTTGCTAGATGGTGGAGACACTGCCCTCGCTCGAAGTGGTCCTGCGGGGGTTTTTGAGGTGACCTTTGATGGACGTGGCACTGTTGGACTGCGGGTTTCCTGAAGCGCCGCGCCGTGTGTATAAAAAAGGGCGGCGCGGCTCGGTCTGACTCTTACCTTTGCGTGCACTGAAAAACCCTAAGCTTTTGAAACCGCTCGCCCGCTCGCCTGCTCTCTCTGTTCCTCTACATCGGAGATCTGGCCCGCGTCAAGCAAACCGTGCACCGCCGCCGATGGTACGTAGCGATGTTGTCTTCTTCCTCATCTGCTGCGAATGCAACGCCGGCCGATTTGTCGTCCGAAGATACCTCGAGCAATTTGGCGGCGGTGGAGTTACAGCCGGGCCACCCAGTGGAGTTTGGCGTTTCGAGGATTTCCTTGGTTCACGTGCAGGATATGCAGCAGTTGGGGTATTTTGGGGATGGTGTTGGGCGCGTCCTAGGGGCGGAAGAGATTCCTAAGCCTGAGGGCGAGTTAGTGAAAGCTCTCTTGTGAGTTTTGGTGTTTGGATGACAACTCAATTAAAGGACTAACAAGTGTACTAAGTGTTGAACAGGTGCTTAAGGTAAAGCCTATAGGGTTCAACACAAGTGAACAAGTGTGATGGTCCAAGGACTAGATGATGATAGATAATGGGCATCACAAGTAAGATGGACATTGCAAAAGTGATACTCGGGTGCATAGCTCGGAGACAACTGATCAAGCCAAGGACGGAGGCAAGAAGAGCTTCGAGGTACCAAGTGCATGGGAGAAGGTCAAGAAGGCTGAGGAACCCAAAGCCAAGGGTGAAGAAGAAGGCTTGCAAAGTCAAGGGTGATCGAGTTGAGAACAGCTACGGCACATCAAGGATCACTACATAAGGACGTGACTTACAACCAATGAGGCAACAGCTACAGTTATGTGGTGTAAGTCATAAGGCTCAAGATCAAGCTCTAAGAAGGAGATCAAGGTCACTAGAAGGAGAACAAGTGTCAAAACCAGAACTGGAAGCAGCCCAAAAGAGCTAAGTTCACCTTGATCTTTAGTTTGGGTTGTTCCTATGTTTGGAGATGTTCTATGTGACCTTTGCAGGATGTTGGAGCCAAGAAATGTCAATCTAGATCAAGTCAAGCCAACTTGATGATTTATGAGTCCAACATCAAAGCTCAAGCATGTGAAATGCTATAGATGTAATAATTAAGAGAAGGTATGTTTCTAGACTTAGTACATTGGTTTTAGTGTACTAATATACTTGTCTAAGTGTTAGAAACAGAAGGAAGAAGAAAAGGAAAGAGGTGCAAAAGGCTTGGCCGTGTACAGCCATGACTCAGCTCAGTCTGGCACACCGGACTGTCCGGTGGTGCACCGGACAGTGTCCGGTGCGCCAGGCTGATCTCTGGTGAACAGGCCACTCTCGGGAAAAGCCGGCGGCGTACGGCTATAATTCACCGGACTGTCCGGTGGTGCACCGGACTGTCCGGTGAGCCAACGGTCGGCTTGGGCAACGGTCGGCCGCGCGATCCGCGCGTGACGCGTGGCCGAGCCAACGGTCATAAGGGGGCACCGGACTGTCCGGTGTGCACAGGACAGTGTCCGGTGCGCCAACGGCTCCAGGACTGCAACGGTCGACTGCTCCATTTATGGAAGGAAATCGGGCATCGGACAGTGTCCGGTGGTGCACCGGACTGTCCGGTGCACCACCCGACAGAAGGCACGATTTGCCTTCCTGGATTGCTTCCAACGGCTCCTAGGTCCCTTGTGCCTATAAAAGGGACCCCTAGGCGCCTCAAGCAATGTACAAGTGCAGCCAACAAGTGTAGACATCACTCGAATCCATTCTCACTCTCCCTCTTGTGTGTAACTCTATAGTTTGTGTAGAAGGCACAGCTATAAGCCTTTAGAGAGAGGAGAAGTGCTGCTAAGAGCTAGAGCAAGGTCTTGAGCGTATCGTTACTCTGCCGGGGTGCTGCCAAGAAGTTTGTAAGCAGCCGCGGTTCTGTTGTAACCCAACTCAATAGTGAAAGGCTCTATCTGTCATACTGACAGATCTGAGCAAACGGAGGAAGGAGTTGAAATAGACTCCAAGCCCAGGTGTGGCTAACTCCAACGAGGACTAGGCAAGCATTTCAGGCTTGGCCGAACCTCGGGATAAATCCTTGCGTCTGTGTGCTCTGTTCTGTATTGTATCCTAACTCTCTGTCTTACTCGCCTTTATATCTGCACTTCAATACGTATCTGTGGTATAAGCTCTATTTGAAGTGCAGGACATTTTGAGACAGGATCTCCGATTCCGCTGCAACCTACTCGAAGGATCTTCTCATTCCACTGCGTTCTAGTCTTCGAGTAGAGTAAGAATTTAAGTTTTAAATTGAAAAGTTTTATTCGCCTATTCACCCCCCCCCCTCTAGGCGACATCCAGATCTTGTTCCCTGGTCAAAGGGAACTTTCAATTGGTATCAGAGCTAGGCCTCTCCAGTGTGGGCTTAGCCGTCCGGAGATAACGATGTCGTCACAAGAGGTAACTGTAGAACTTCTTTTAGGCGATGGTTCTAATTACAAATCTTGGTCTGTCTCTATTTACAAAGCTTTCATGAATGGTGATTCTGATTTGAGACAGATCTTTAGTAGAAGTATTTTTCCCTCTGATTTTAGTAAAAATCCTTCTAATGAAGAACTAAGATGTTTATCTCTCAATCACCATGCTTGCAACATCTTAGTTGACTCTCTTTCTAGAAATGCTTATTTTGCCATCATGAGCAGTGATAGTGATCTATTTGTTGATGCTCATGATGTATGGAATAGAATTAAAGAAAAATATTCTGTGACAAACTGTGATGCTCCTACTCCCTATATTACTTGTGTTACTAACCATTCAGAGGGAGAAGAACAAGAACGATGGCACCCAAACGATGAATCCACCTCGTCGACAGGTTTGTTCTCCACTAGTGATAAATGTTTTATTGCTAACAATGACGGTGGAGACGAAAGCCATGATGAGAAGGAATATGAGGATAATAGCGAGGATGAATCTTCATCATCACAAGGTACATTTTCCTATATTGCTGTGGAGTTGTGGGGTTGGGGCTCTCTGATCGTTTTGCTGTGGAGTTGATGGGGACTTGCGCGGCCCTCGGGGGAAGGATGTCTTCGCCCGAGCTCCGGGAGTCTTCGGCGCGAATGCTGAAGGTTACCGGGGGTCGATAGCCAAGGAACGTTCCGATTCCCCGGGCGGTCGGTGAGGACATATTTACGTCTCGTTTGGCCCATGAGATGAAGGTTTTTCCTTATGAACGGAATATTGCTGCTGTTGTATCGGCAGTGATGGACAAGGATCGTCAAGATGCAGCACGGAAGCAGCGGGCATTCACTAGGGTCGGGGACCCTAGTCGCGAGGTGAAGAGGGCACGGGGAGGCGTGAAGTCCACCGCCCCTGGCAGCGCCAAACCACCGCCGGCAGCGAAGCCGACCGTCCTCGGGCCCAGCAAGTCTTTGGTGGGTTCAAGGGCTGCCGCTTCTGGCGTGGGCAAGCCGCCCTCGGCTGAGCCCACGAAGGAGCGAAGGCCGCCTTCGCCGGTGCACCCCGACGAAGCGGTGGCGGGTGGTGCCGACTTCGACACGGACATCTGCCTGGAGGATTACCTTGTTGGTGAGTTTTTTTAGACTGGGTCTTGAACAAGGTTATGGTGCAGGGTTGGATGTGGGGCAGCTGGCTGTTGTCCTGGCTCCAGTGGCGGCCACTTCGCCTACGGCGGCGGTTGGAGCGAAGGGTACTTCGCAGGACCCATGGTCCAAATTCTGCGCCAGCGGCGACATTTCGTCGGTCGCCACCTCTAAAGACGTGGCATGCTCTATGTCCCAGCAGCTGAGGCATACGTCGCAGCAGCTGAAGCATGTAAGTCGTCTTGGACTTCATTAGCTCGTTGTTTTTATGTGGTTGCGAATCTGATGGATTTCTCATGGCAGGCGGCCGCCTTCGCCGACCATGTTGCGTCGGGCGCCCTGACTTCGGAGTTCACTGCCGAGAGGCAATGACTCGAGGGTAGGATCGAGCGCCTCCGAGCGTAGCATCCGGATAATGTTCGGGACAAGTCAGCTGCGGAGAACAAGAGCCACAGGCTGGCGGAGAGGTTGGCGGCTGCTGAGGCCGAGAAGGAGGATCTCAGGCATCAGTTGGCGGAGGAGAGGAGGGACGCAAACAGAGCCTGTGCTGAGGCGCAGGCTACGCAAGCCGAGGCCAAGCTTGCGCCGGCGGAGGCCAGTCTCGCCCGCCAACACGCCGAGGAGATGGAGACGAGGCTCGGTAGCCTGCGCAACTGCATGGACAAAATGGAGGCCTCGACGCGCGGGAGGTCGAGCAGACGCATACGTAGCTTGTTGACGCGTACCGAGAACTGGGTGCCCGGACCGCTCCCTTCGAAGCGCCCGGTCAGGAGGTGGGCCTCCGCTTCCTTCGGTGGCTACAGGAGGAGCTAGAGGTTCTCCTGACAATTATGACGGGCCTCATGTCCTTCGCCTCCCTCATCACCTGCGAGGGGGCCGTGAATGCCTTGTCCCACGAGGGATGTGGGCACTTCGAGGTCTTTGACCAGTCGGACGAAGGCTTCAAACACGGAATCTTCCAGGTCGAGGACCTGGTGCTGAAGCGGTCGGCTGGGGCGCTTTTTGATAGGATGTGGGGCCCTTACGGCCAAGAGACTGTCCGGGAGAGGTTCGACCGGGCAATGGATCAGGTAAAGGTGCATCTGTGTGTTTATATGTGTGGTTGTTGAATAAATGTGCTATTGCTATAGATGGCGCATGATGAAGAGGTCGAGGACCTCGGTGAACTGGACAGCTCGCTGCCCAAGACATCGAGGGTGTCGCTGGCGCCATCATCCGATGCTGGCGAGGGCCCCTCGGCGACCCCCGCGCCGACTGGAGCTAGCGAAGACCTCGTGCCAGCCACTGCGCCGATGGGTGAGGACGCTTCGAAGGTGGTGGGCGAACCAACTACCGAAGACCCAGAGGCGTCGATCGGGCCTTCGCGGGTGGCGGAATAGGAGCTAGGGCTTTCGGTGTAAACTTTTGTTTTTGTGATACTGAACCTCGGTTGCTACGTAGGTTCTGACGTTTGGGCCTGCGCAAGCAACCGTTGCTGGCACTATTGATTTTGTGGCAGCCTCAACCGTTGTGCCTGCCGATGATAATTTATCTGGCTCTGGATCTGAGTGTTTTGAGTCTAATGGTGAGTCTAGGAGTTCGTTTTCCTGGACGGAGGAGTCCTCGGATGAAGGCTTGGATTATTTTGCTGCGTTAGATGTGGCCGCAACGGAGTCTTCGCCGCGTGTCGAGGTTGGCGAGGCTGCTGATCTACCTAGTGCGAGTACGGAGTATGGGCGGTGAAGGGTGGTGTCAAAACACAGTGTGGGTGAGTTTTCGCGAAGTGGTAGGCGCCATCGTATGGGGATGGAGCATGGCCGTCTTCGAGTAGACCAGATTGGTAAACGAGAATTGTTGTCCTCGCCGATTGGCGCGAGCATAGATGAGGGGGATCTGCGAAATCTTTTTGAGGGTGAGGAGTTGAGGATGATGTTGTTCAATTATAGGGAGATGGGTATCATCCCGAAGGTTGAGCCGATGTAGTATATGGTGCCCTCGCTGTGTGTATGTAACTATAACTTGTATTGTGATGTGGCTTGTTGGCCGTTTTCGCACGCCTGTGCCGATCCGGCTGCACCCGTAGGTGACTTTTGCGTGGAGTGTGGATTGACGTACTTGCTACACCTGTCCGTCGGCACCCTTAGGTGATTTTGGCACGTAGTGTTTTTCGGAAAAAGACTTCGATGGCGTATTTTTTGTGCCTGTCCGGCTGCACCCTTGGGCATCTTTTGCTCGGAGCGTCTTTAACAAAAGACTTCGATTGATGCACTTGTTGTGCTGCTCCGACTGCATCCTTAGGCGACTTTTGCACGGAGTGTCTTTTTGATAAAAGACTTCGATTAACGCACTTGTTGTGCTATTCCGGCTGTACCCTTGGGCGACTTTTGCATGGAGTGTCTTTAATAAAAGACTTCGATTGACGCACTTGTTGTGCTATTCCGGCTGCACCCTTAGGCGACTTTTGCATGGAGTGTCTTTAATAAAAGACTTCGATTGACGCACTTATTGTGCTATTCCGGCTGCACCCTTAGGTGACTTTTGCGTGGAGTATCACACACGAGGGTAGTCTACGCTACCTGTCGCGGTGACTTCGGAGTGGTCGAATGCCGAAGACCATCGATGCGGTCTTTTTCGACACGTTGCATCTGAGTTTTTGTTTTTGCAAGGGCTTTTGCTGGTATATTACATGGCTTCGCCTCGTTAAAAACCTCACCCCCCTAGGAGGAAAAGAGTGCGGGCTGGAATAGTGTTTGGTGGATTACAAGGGCGCGTGGGCCCTGAGGGTTAGACAAAAAATTTGCGGAGATTGTCAATGTTCCAGGAGTGCTCTAAGTCTTCGCCGGAGGGCGTTGTTAGCCTGTACGCGCTGGGGGATGCCTTCGTCTTGACGATGAATGGACCCTCCCATTTCGGCTCCAGCTTGCCCGTGATTCTGTCCGGGTGGTCCGGACGAGTACGAGGTCTCCTTTGTTGAACTCTCTTGGGATGACCGCGTTGTCGCGCCAGGCCTTGGTTTGAGCTTGGTATTTGTTGAGGGCCTGCAGGCCGAGTACGCGGTCTCCGTCGATGAGGTCTTTAGACGTTGGTTCGTCGACATCGGGGACCGCTGATGTGCTTGTTCGGGGCGACCCATACTTTATCTCTTGCAACGTCATGGCCTCTGATCCATATAATAGATGAAAAGGTGTGAATCCGGTTGCCCGGCATTCGGTCGTGTTTAGGGCCCAGACCACTTTAGGTAGTTGGTTTGCCCATTTACCCTTCTTGTCGTTGAGGAGTCTTTTCTTGATGGTAGTGAAAATCTTGTCATTGGCGCGCTCGACGACGCCGTTGGATTGTGGGTGGTATACCGAGGTGAAGGCAGGCTTGGTGCCGATGGAATGGCAGAAATCCCTGAAGTCCTGGCTGTCGAACTGTTTGCCGTTGTCGACTGTGAGCTCAGACGGGACTCCGAATTGGCAAACAATGTTTTGCCAGAAGAACTTTTGGGCGGTCTTCGATGTTATTGTGGATACTGCCCTAGCCTCGATCCACTTGGTGAAGTACTCGATGGCGACAAAGGCAAATTTGAGGTTCCCTTGAGCCGTAGGTAGTGGTCCGACAAAATCTAGCCCCCAGCATTGAAGTGGCCATGTGTGGGCGATCAGCTTGGTGAACTGCGAAGGGGTGCTCGAGCGGGGATAAAACTTCTGGCATGCTTCGCAAGACCTCGTGACTCGATTCGCGGTACAGATTATCGCAGGCCAGTAAAATCCTTGACAGATTACCTTAGCAGCGAGGGCCCTGGGCCCTGAGTGGGACCCGCAAGTTCCGCTGTGGACTTCGCGAAGGATTTGAATGCCTTCGGTTTCGGTCACACATTTTAGCATGGGCTGACTGATCCCCTTTTTGTATAGCTAGCCCCCGACTAGTACGAAGTCCCGGCTTTGGTGCTTGAGGCGTTTGGCCTCATTGACGTCACTTGTGTGGTAATATCCTTGCAGAAATAGGGTTATTGGGGCCCACCAATCTTCAGTCATAATGAGGTTGACGATGCGAAGGCCTTCGACGTCGTTGGTTACTTGTAAGCCTTCTGGGTTGCGGACAGCTGATGTGCCAATGACGTGGTAGAACACGTCGGAGGGCAAGGTCTCGCATCTGGCCACTGCCTTAGCCAACGCATCGGCCTCTTCGTTCCTAGCGTGGTCCACATGCTGCAGGGTGAAGCCCTTGAACTGCCTCTCGAGACTACGAACAGCCGTCAGATACTGCATGAGTGCGGGGTCTTTTGCTGAGTATTCTTTTTCGACCTGGCCGGCAACTACTTTGGAATCTGTCTTGACTATACAGGTGGTGACACCGAGCGCTCTTAGCTTGTGAAGGCCCAGGATGACGGCTTCGTATTCTGCTATGTTGTTGGTGCATCTGTCGGACTCCAAAGCGAAGCTAAGGCGTGCTGTGTATCTGTGCTTGATGCCTGTTGGTGATGTGATAATTGCAGCTGCGCCTGCCCCCGCATGGCACCATGCGCCATTGTAATGGATGGTCCATACCTTCTCTGGAGACTCTTCTTGCTGCCGTGTCGGCCCTGTCCAGTCGATGATGAAGTCTGCCAGGACCTGCGACTTGATTGTTGTCCTGGGTTCGAAGGTGATGTGGTACCCGGAAAGTTCGGCTACCCATTTGGTGATTCGGACGGACGCCTCTGGGTTTCTGAACAGTTCTCTCAGTCCCCTATCTGAGGTGACCCGCACCTTGAACGCCTCAAAGTAGTGGTGCAGCTTGCGTGATGCCATGATGACTGCGTAAGAGATTTTTTCCAGTTCGGTCATGTTGCACTTGGAGGTCGTTAGGACTTCGGAGACGTAGTAGACTGGACACTGCCGGGTCGTGCCCTCTCTGTCTTGTTCTTGGACTAGCGCTACGCTGACTGCATATGGCGTGGCTGCAATGTAGAGCAGCAGAGGTAGCAAGGGGTCGGGACTGGTGAGAATTGCTAAGTCTGACAGGTGTTGCTTGAGTGATGCGAAAGCTGCCACCTATTCTGGTCCCCAAGCGAAGTCCTTCGCACCATGCAGTGTCTTGAGGAAGGGTAGACTCCGCTCTGCGGACCTAGAAATGAATCTGTTAAGAGCGGCTAATCTGCCTGTCAGACGCTGGACATCCCTGGTTGACTGCGGGGGTGTTATGTTGATGATTGCTTGAATCTTGGTCGGGTTGGCCTCGATCCCGCGTGTGACACCAGGTAGCCCAGTATCTTCCCCTGGTGAACTCCGAAGACGCACTTCTCGAGGTTGAGGCGAAGTCGTGCGTTGCACATGTTTGTGAATGTTTCTGCGAGGTCAGCCAGGTGATCTTCTTTATTTTTGCTTGCGACGACAATGTCGTCCACGTATGTGAAAATGTTGCGGCCCATTTGGCTCTCGAGCACCATCTTGGTGAGGCGAGAGAAGGTTGACCCAGCGTTCTTGAGTCCCTCTGGCATCCTGATGAAGCAGTACATGCCGAAGGGTGTGATGAAGCTGGTGCTGGCCTTATCTTCCTCTTTCATGTATATCTGGTGGTAGCCGGAGAAGCAGTCAAGAAGGGACATGACTTCGCAACCAGTTGCGCTATCGACTATTTTGTCGATCCGTGGCAGCGGGAAATTGTCCTTGGGGTAGGCCTTGTTGAGGCTGGTGAAGTCTATGCACATGCGCCACTTGTCGCTTTTCTTATGTACCATGACTACGTTGGCAAGCCACGTAGAGTAGGCGATTGGTTCGATGAAGTTGGCCTCCAGCAAGCGGTGCACTTTGGCTTTGGCAGCTTCTATCTTCTCGTCAGACATTTTGCGCAGCCGCTGCTTTCTTGGGCGCACTGAAGGGTCGATGCCCAGACCGTACTCGATGATGGTGCGGCTGACTCCGACCAGGTCGAGGGCGGACTAGGCAAAGACGTCCTTGTTTCTGGAGAGACAGGAGATGAGTTTCAACTCGTCTTGCGAAGTCAGGTCTTCGCTTATTACAACCGTTTGCTTGGGCGTCGCCGAATCGAGGGGAACTGTCTTTGTTCTGTCGTTGCTCTGAAGTTGTGCCTTAACTTTCTCGGCGGTGGCTGGGCGGGTCACTTCGGAGACTTCACGTTGTGTTGTAAGGCAGTGCACGTTCTATTGGCCTGGAACGAAGTCTCTCTCAATGTTGCATGCAGTCTGTTGGTTACCATAAACTGTTATCACCCCTTATGGTCCTGGAATTTTCATGCATAGGTACAGTCCATGAATGGTCGCTTCAAATTTATTGATGGAGCCTCGACCCATTATAGCGTTGTAGGGATAAACCATGTTGACAATGTCGAAGGTAACCTGCTCACTTTGCGCATTGGGTGCTACGCCGAATGACAGGGGTAGTTCAATCTTGCCCACAGGGAAAGTGCCCTTGCCGCCGAAACCGTATAGGGGGTTGTCCGAAGGCTTGAGTAAGCTGTGGCTGATACCCATGCGGTCGAAGGCATGCAGGAAGATGATGTCCGCCTAGCTGCCATTGTCAACTAGGACTTTGTGCAGGTCCCAGCCAGCCACGCTGCAGTTGATTACCATGGCGTCGACGTGAGGTGCGCTACGTAGATCAACATCTCTGGCATCAAAGGTTAGTGGCACATGTGACCACCTCGTTTGTACCACCGGGCCGGTGAGGGCGACATGGTTGACACTCCGATAGTGATCCCTCTTTTGCCGCTTCATCTCAAAGTCTACGCTGCACCCTCCGGTGATCATGTGGATGACTCCGCGATATGGCTGATCGGCGAAGTCTTCCTGCTTTGGTGCTGGGGTGATTTTGGTGGTGTGGGTTCGGGTGATGCGGAGGCAGAGGCGGGGGTGGAAGGACTTGTACTTCCTGGTGATGCTGATATGCATGGTTGGGTGGGTGCTGGATATGGACGTTGTTGTATGGTTGCTGGTGGTGATATATGTGCGTGACAACTCTTTGATTGTCGGCTGGTTGTGCCGAGACATTCTGTCCTTGGTGGCTTTTGTTTCTGGGCAATCCCTTGTTGGATGTGCGCAGTCTTCACCGTGAAACAAACAGTAAAATTTGCGTGGTTGTTGCGCCCGTCCCTGGCCCCGGCCTCGCGTGACATTATCGTGGCCCTAGGGGGGATATTCCTGACGGCGAACGGCTTCGCCGGCCGGATGCTTGTTAACTATGTTGTGCACCTGCTGCTGGTTGCGGCTGTCCCATTCGGAGTCTGACTGTGAAGGCCTGGTCCAGGTTCGACTGGACTATGGAGGGTCCTTGGGCTTTCTCTGGGACTCGACCTTTCACTGGTGTAGCTCTTCGGATCTGGCGTACTTCTCGAATAGCTGATATAGCTCCTGGAGATTTTTGGGTGGGTCCCTGATGCAGTGACTGTATAGGACGCCAGCCCGAAGGCCGTTGATGGCGTAATGTATCGCGATGTGGTCGTCGACCGAAGGTAGTTGTGACTTGAGAGTCAGGAACTTGCGGTAGTACTCCCGTAGGGTTTCCTTCTCTTGCTACTTGCAGTGTGATAGTTCGTCCAAGGCATCGATATCGAGTCGGTACCCTTGGAAATTGAGCAGAAACTTATCCCGGAGTCCTTTCCAGGAGTCGATGGACAACGACAGCAACCTGGTGTACCAGGTCAAGGCTGGACCCTCGAGGGCGATGATGAACGACTTGGCCATTGTGGTGTCGTCCCCTCCGGCCGATGCGACGGCGACTTGGTAGCTCATAATGTATTGTGCTGGGTCGGTGCTGCCATTGTACTTTGGGTATGTCCCTGCTCTAAAGTTGGTGGGCCACAGTGATGCTTGGAGTTGCGGGCTAGGGGGCTTCGCTCATCAAGGTAATTGATGCCTTGGAAAGCTGCGGCATGCAGGACGAAGGGCCCGCGTTGGGGTATGAATAAGTCTCTAGCTGGCGCGCGCTGTTGGAGGGGCGGGCCATGCTGCAGATCATGCTGGCCTTCACTCTGCATGAGCGTGATCTCTTGCTCGAGCTCCTAGGCTCTTTGTTCCTCATCCCGTATCATCTGGCGCACTTTGGCTTGCGCGGTGACACGTTGGCGCTTGGCCTCGAGGATGTCTCTCTGTTTTTGGAGGTTGCGGTTCTTGATGCATAGGGCCCTTAGCTGTAGTTATTCTTCGGCTGAGATGCCGATGATTTCGTCGTCCTCTGCTGCGTCTTCGCCCTCTGGTGGAGCGAAGCCTAGTGGTGGTGCTAGTGGTTGCCCTCCAGAGCTGCAGGTGAGTACAATGCCTTCGGGAGTGGGGTGTTCTTGGCGCTGTCTCTTGCTGAGAGCTTCGTCTTTGGAGGCTTCTTGGTGGGTGTTGTCTGCGAGGGCCTTGCCTTTTTTTCTCAGCCAGGAGCGCCGCCTTCACCGCCTCGTCGACGGATGGGGCTGCCTTCGAACTAGCTCTCTTGGGGGGCATCGCGAGTGGTTTGTTCGTAGCACGAACGGTGGGCGCCAAATGTTGGAACTTGCTCTCCTGGGCAAGTGGATCCAACAGGGAAGTGGAAAGAGTGCAAGCAAGGTTTAACATGGGATGACAATCGCTCTGTTAATCTGGCCTCTCAAGGGCACTGTATAGGGGTATTTATAGGTACCCGAGTGTCCAACGTCCCAAGGCAAGGACATTTATGCCCTCGGGTACCCGGACTATCCCCAGAATATTCCCATAAAGGGAGGTTACAGACCGTCATTACAGAAAAGCTATTACAGATGAGGCCTGTAACATGCTTGTCCATGCGGGGCCCGTTACAGTGGGCCGAAATCCACGTGGGCCTTCAAGCGAGATGAGGACACAGGACGGCCAGACTTCGTCGGAGTCTGGCCTTCGTCTTGCAATGGAGAAAACGAAGGGCAACCATGCCGATCATCTTGCCTTCGTTGGTGTAGCGAGGCGATGAAGGCTTCATGCGAAGGGTAGCGTCTTCGCCTTCGCCCCAACAAGTTTCTACGCCCTGCTTCAGGATCTAGTATCCAAAGGGGTCTACCTTTGACTTAATCGGATACTCGAATTCCGACTATGCCGGGTGCAAGGTTGATAGGAAGAGCACATCAGGGACTTGTTAGTTTCTGGGAAGGTCCCTGGTGTCTTGGAGCTCTAAGAAACAAACTTTCGTTGCTCTATCCATCGTTGAGGTCGAATATGTTGCCGCAGGACAGTGTTGCGCGCAACTACTTTGGATGAGGCAAACCCTCCGGGACTTTGGCTATAATCTGAGCAAAGTCCCACTCCTATGTGATAATGAGAGTGCAATCCGCTTGGCGGATAATCCTGTTGAACACAGCCACACTAAGCACATAGACATCCGGCATCACTTCTTGAGAGACCACCAGCAAAGGGGAGATATCGATATTTATCATATTAGCACCGAGAACGAGCTAGCCGATATCTTCACCAAGCCTTTAGATGAGAAAAGGTTTTGCAGGTTGCGTAGGGAGCTAAATGTCTTAGATTCGCATAACTTGGATTGATCTATAGCATACATGTGTTCTATGCCTTTGTTCATGTTACTTTAAGCGTTAATGTCTTTAATTGCTTATTTCTGCTGTTCAAGTTGTACAAGTCATCCCCGGACCTCACAAGTCCCTATGCAAATGATGCACATGTTTAGGTGGAGATGTGCTACAACTTGACTCCCTTGAGACTAACTTGTTTGTTGAGTACTCTTGAAATAGTCTCAAAGGGATATTGAAAGAGAAAAGTGAACTTGGACAAAGAAAGAGCTTCCACTGCATTCCGGTATAAATGTATCTTGTCCTAAGTTCTTTGTTGTGCTCTCATTGCCTTTTTGCTCTTATTTGACATTTTTGGTGAGGCAATGGGTTAAAGGGCCAAAAGTTCTCCCGTTTTGGTGCTTAATGCCAAAGGGGGAGAAATTAAGGCCAAAGCAAATGGATCAGCCAACCACTTGAGATTTCAAAAATTGTATAGTTAGAAGTTTTGTATTTGATCAAAACCTTCTTGTTGCAAAAATTGTTCTCTTACAGGGGAGAATTTTGATTACGGGAAAAATGGGGAGTTTTTGACATCTTACTCATGATAGATCTCTTAATTTGATAAAACAAGTGTGTTTGATATAGAGATAGGAAAAAGAACTTGTTTTGTGAAAATAAACCAAGTGGTGGCAAAAGTGATCCAAATATGCCAAATCCGATGTGAGTAAATTGGTCTTCAATTTGCACTCTTTGAGAATGACATTGCACTTGTAGTTGCTTTTTTAATGTGTTGGCATAAATCACCAAAAAGGGGGAGATTGAAAGGGAAATGTGCCCTTGGGCCATTTCTATAAATGTTTAGGTGATTAGATGCCCAACACATATTATTTTGGTTCATATGTGCTAAGTACTAAGGGAGATGCAAATCAAGAATCAAGGTATGACTCTAGCCTTAGTGAATTGTTTTTGGTACTAATATATTCATCTAAGTGCTAGCAACCTTGTGAAGACAAGTGAGATTGGGTTGAAGAAGATTGGCCAAGTCTAGCTAGAATTGCACCAGCCTGCGGTGCACCGGACTGTTCGGTGTGCAACGGACAGTGTCCGGTGCCCAGGCTGGCCCGACGACGAACTCATCGCTCTCGGGAAAAAGCCGAAGGCGCTACGGCTAAAATTCACCGGACTATCCGGTGAGCCAACAACGCCCGCGCCAACGGCCGGCAGCGCGATCAGCGGACGACACGTGGTCAGGGCCAACAATCACTTGGTCGCACCGGACTGTCCGGTGTGCTAAGTGGACCAAGGGCTCAACGGTCGGCTTTGCCAGAAAAGGAAAGAGATCGTGCACTGTTCATGTCCAGTGGTGCACCAGACTGTCCGGTGCGCCAATCGGCAGAAGGCAAGAATTGTCTACCAAATGGAGATCCAACGTCTCCTAGCTGCCTTAGGGCTAGAAAAGGGACCCCTAGGCGCATGGAGTAGTACACCAAGCCTCCATTGAACATTCTAAGACGACTAGACTCTGCAAGCACGTATCTGGATCTTTGTGTTTGAGATTTGAGCACTTTGTGAGCTGTAAACTTGTTGCGCTGTTTTTGTGTGCTCTCTTCTTGACTTGTGTGTGTGAGATTGCTGTGACTCTAGCTCTTGCGTGTGTTTCTTTCCCTCCCTTACTCTTGTGCTTTATTGTGATCAACATTGTAAGGGTGAGAGGCTCCAACTTATGGAAATTCCTCACAAAAGGGAAACATCTACTAAGGAAGAAAATTGTGGTACTCAAGGTTGATCATTGGATCACTTGAGAGGGATTGAGTGCAATCATTGACCGAAGGAGGTCACCACAACGTGGAGTAGGCATTGGCCGAACCACGAGATATAATCACCGTGTCTCTTGTGTCATTTCTCATTGTGATTTGTTTTCTTCTTGAGTTCTCGCTTAATCACTTGTGCTATTGTTACTAAGTTCAATACTCATTCTAAAGGAACAATCAAGTGAAGAGATCTCTCTATAGCACCTTGGTTTTAATCTTGCTAACATTTCATAACCAAGTTTGACTATTTAGTGTTGTTTTTTACAGGATCACCTATTCACCCCATCTAGATGCTCTCAGCAGTCCCATTGGACATTGCCAAAAATGTGTTGTCATGGGAAACCTACGGTTGATCGTTCGGGCAGCTGACACACAAGGAGTGCGGATGTGTGCTTTTGCTACAATCATACCTCCTAATTGTGACTCCAGTTTGGAGGTTCTAAACATTCCACCTAGCTTGACCTGTAAGTAGCTAGGGAGGGTGTGCTGCTGGTGGTGAATCGCTCCATAAACCTATGTTGATTGCACTGATCGGCTATCTTGAGCCGATTGCCATCTTTTCCACGTTGGTAATAGTCAAATAAATAAAAGTAATCGTGCATTGAAAGTGATCGGTGAAGAAAATAAACCTAAGTAAATTATATTTGAGCCGATTATTTATTCTAGAGCAACATGCTGCGAGCATATAGCCAAAAGCACAGAAACAAGTAAAAGTCACCATTATTACCCACACCATCTAATGTATGATATGTATCATGACGGCGACTTCAGCGTCTATTCACGGACCAGGATCTCAAAAAAAATCCATCTAAAATAAATAATGTGATTAAACATCTAAGACATGATGCTCGATGCGTATCGGTCTGTTAAGCTGCCACATGCACATGTTGCAGGTTGTATGTCGTTGATAGATACACATCTAGCCTGCAAAATTAATTTAATAACATGAAACTCAACAACAAGAGTCGATTGAAGCTACACATGATAACTAGCAAATCTTGTCAACGATTACGGTTAATATAAGATCTACCATGGTTAACGAGGACATTGCAACTTGCAAGTGATACCGGTAGGTAGAGATTAATTAACGGAGTAAATAAAAGTCAATATTGCCGTGTTCTTACTTGTCACCATCAGTGGACGAATGAAACGCGGTCGCCAGCCGACGAGTGCACGCCCCCACATGACACTGTCTCCATCATATCCTCTCGATCCATCACTTGGTCATCAGGAACGCCGATTCATCGGTTGATTCCGTCTCATCGATCGAGCAATAATCGAGATGGGCGCGGCGTCGTCGACGATCCACTCGGCGGACTTGCCGCGGCTGCTGTGCTGCGCGTGCGTGGAGCAGTCGACGGTGGCCATGGAGGAGACGTGCGGGCGGTACGACACGGTGCTGCAGCCGGGCTGCCACTTCATGCCCTGGTGCGTCGGCCGGAGGGTCGCCGGCTACCTCTCCCTCCGTGTGCAGCAGCTCAACGTCCGCTGCGAGACCAAGAGCAAAGACAACGTCTTCGTCACCGTGGTGGCGTCCGTGCAGTACCGCGCCATCGAGGACAAGGCCTACGACGCCTTCTACCGACTCAGCAACGCCCGGGAGCAGATTCAGTCCTACGTCTTCGACGGTATTTAACCATCGTTTCTTTTCTTTTCCAATCTTTATTTCATGCATGTGTTCTTGTGATGGATGATGGTTGGTTGTTGATCGAGATGCAGTCATCCGTGCCAGCGTGCCCAACATGAACCTGGACCAGGTGTTCGAGCAGAAGAACGAGGTGGCGCGGGCCGTGGAGGAGGAGCTGGCCAAGGCCATGACCATGTACGGCTACGAGATCGTGCAGACGCTCATCATCGACATCGAGCCCGACGAGGTGGTCAAGCGCGCCATGAACGACATCAACGCGGCGGCGCGGCTGCGCGTGGCGGCGGCGGAGCGCGCGGAGGCCGAGAAGATACAGCAGGTCAAGCGCGCCGAGGGGGAGGCCGAGTCCAGGCACCTGGCCGGCGTCGGCGTCGCGCGCCAGCGCCAGGCCATCGTGGACGGCCTGCGCCGGTTCGTGCCCGACGAGAAGTCCGTCATGGACATGGTCCTCGCCACGCAGTACTTCGACACCATCAGGGATATCGGCGCCACGTCGCGCGCCGCCACCGTGTTCATCCCGCACGGCCCCGCCGCGGTGCACGATGTGGCTGCGCAGGTCCGCGACGGCGTGCTCCAGGCCGCGGCGTACAACCCCTACGCCGGAACCAAGTGACCGGCCGCCGCACGGCCACGGTGCCTTTCCGCCCTGTTTTTTCTTGCTTCTTGGACATGTTCATGTGTGAATTCGAAACCTGACCATCAGTGTGTGTACCTTGTGTTGAAATTGAACCTTTACTTCAGTAGGCGAAATACCCAAATTTATACTTCGAGGTGTGTATATACGTACAAAACATAGGAATATTTTATACATGAAAAAAACAATTTTAGTAGCTTAGAAGCAGATGCTTATCCACCAGCGTTGTTAGCCTATCCCCTGCAGGTTCGATGTCCTATTTTTCATCTCATTTTCTATTTCAAACTTCATTCTACTATAAATAGTATTATATACAATGTAAAACAGTGTTTTGCACAAGCATGAATAAAGCATGAATGAGTAAACTTAAGTGATATCCAATTTGCTTGTTCCATCTTGCAACTGGTGAATATCCAATTTCGACCTATATTAAATCTCTACTAATATGAAGCGGCATGTTCCTGTTCGTGCATCCTCCCACCTTTCTCTCTCAGAACTTTTACAAAAAAAAAAACAATTACGTTTATTTGTAATTAACCCACGGTCCAATAATCCCTTGTAGCAAGCGGATGTGCACGAAGCACGCAGAGGCCCGATAAGAGGTTTGACGTGCTCAATGCATCACAACCGTACGGTCCTGCTTGACGGCGTATGAGGGCCTCAACGACTGAGGAGCCTAGGAGTACCTAGACGCGGGGATTTGTAATGGTGCCCCGCGAAACCTCGTGGTCGCATTCCCCACACCAACTTCACGGAAGCTACTGGCCATCGTCAGTGGGTCGACAAGGTGAAGCTCTGCACCATGCTGCTCTTGTCGCTGCCACCACTGGTGTTGGTGGACAAGTCGTCCTCCGAGTTTAACGCTGTCACGACGCCCCTATCCTACTGCGACTGCTTCTTTTTGACGAATGACGACAACCTGCTTCTTTCGGATGCAGGACTCGTTGCGCGTCGCCGCGCTCCGCACCACCAACCACAACTAGCCATGGAGTTGAGCCACGTGGCGGCCACACGCGCGAGAGAACACATAGCTCAGAACAAAAGCATGTGTCCTACGGGAGAGACTAGAGATTGTTGAGACTACAACGACAAGGGTCTCCAGCTTGGGATGATAGCGAAGAACACACCACATGTGCTCTAGCTCGAAGTCTATTTCATCATGCCGGTTGCATAAGGCTTCCTTTGTCGTTTCAAGGAGCATAACATTATCTGGTTTGCTCGGCCAGACCGTGGACAATTGGTTGTATATGTTGTTGAAGAGGGGTGACCTTGTGGTTTCTTGCGGACCACCGATCCTTCATCTGCTTGGGGGTACGGTGCTGAGGTGGTTTTGTGGTGGAGGTGTACGTAGTCGCTATCCCCCCCCAAAAAAGGTTGGTCACTTTTTGTTGTTGCTCTCAACAGGGTTAACGAAGTGCAATAGGATCACATGGATTTATAAATTTATGAACTCAAAAAAATATAGTTGAGCTAAAAACCATGTCCAGTTCATAAAAATATATGTGTACTTATCACTCTTTAATCCTCCATCGTCTTAGTCACAATGAAGTACATGGACTAGTTGGGGATGCATTGATGTGGCTGTTTCAGAGCACTACCATGCCCAGGGACGACGACAGGGGGGCACAGGGGGGCAATGTCCCCCCTAATGCTCTCCTAATTCTATAGAACATGTTAGTTTTTAGCTAATTTTCATGTAAATAGTGCAAAAATGCTTCTAACAGCCCTTCTAATATAATCTGGTCCCCCCCCTAATTTTGGATCCTGGCTTCGCCCCTCCGTGCCTGCGAAAGAACAAAAAAGAGCATGAATACCTTACGAGGGAGGAACACCATACGAGGAAGTAAAAAGGAGAAGCACAATACAAAGCACCATATGATCCATAAAGAGGAGCACCACATGGATATCCATATGGATATGGAGGTACGAAGAAGAGAAACGTTGGAAGAGGAGCATCAATGGTAGAAGGAGGTTTAGTGGTAGAGGGAGGAGTATCAGCAAATGGTCGTTATGGATATGGAGGAGGAGGATACGAACATGAAAACATCGGTTGCGGTCTCAAGAAATGGAGATGGGCATGAACATCCTTCCATTGATGATGGATGAGACAAAGACCATCAAAGAATACTTACCCCACATAGGTGGAGTAATCATGATGTTGTGGAGATTGGTGGTTGAGAAAGTCGGTGAACATTTCAAAGTTTGAACTCTACCTTGTATTCATAACGAAATAAAGTTAAAGGCTACATATGGAGATGAAGGCCTATGACATAGAAAGTGATGGGTGTGAATAAATCCAAATACCCTCCTCCACTTATAGAGTGAATGCATGATTTTTATTTTTTATTTTTGAAATCCAAATGGTTAAAATGACATTAATCAATCAGAAGTCATCACAACAACACGATCAGTATCAATCGGGCCTAGTCGGTATCAACCTAGACTCCAACATGACATTTGGTACCGATGAACATGGTCCCAACACAGTCAACATCAACTCCGCCAATCAATTGTTAGACTCACCGACCGACCAGTCCCCTATAATATCCCAATCTGAAAAAGGGTTTTGGGAGACTATTGTAGCTTAGTACAGTAGAGCTTGAATGCAGACCCATAAAAAGGGTGTTGGCTCCTCCTGCCCCCATTTTCATTGCTTCTCTCTCCTTTTGTATCCATGTTTGCATTCTATTATGGGCGTTCACATCCACGTTCTGCTGGATCGGGTAGCTTCCTTTTGCATATGCATCCTCGTGCAAGTCATCTAATTTTCACATGCGTTTAGGAGCCGCTAGACATAGCCTAAGGCTATTCTCAATAGGAATTTCGTAACACTCTTTTTAACACTGCCACATCATCAAGAGTGTCATGAAACTAAGAATGAAACAATATCTCTCAATGCAAAATTTCACTTCGCTATTTCATAGACTAACATACAGTTAAATGCTACAACTAAATAACCAATGGAAGATAATAAAATATGTGAAGGTGAAACAAATCACTTTCAATGGAGGTTTCACAAGGTTTTCAAGATCTTGGAAACGAGTTAACATGGTTTCATCCTCATGAAACTAATTTCATCCCATAAAACTCATTCCTTTTAAATGTTATGCCATGTCATCTAAATTGCTTATGTGACACACTATTAAATGGTATGAAACCACCTTGAAACTACTATTGAGAATATCCTAAGGACAATAAATGAGCGCATGAGGGCTAGGTAGCGCACGAGGGTTGGATGTTTTGTTGTAGGGACTAAAGTTTACTAGTATTAAATATAGTCTAATTATAAAACTAATTACACAACTAAAGACTAAATGGTGAGACAAAAGTTTAAGCCTAATTAATCCACGATTAACAAATATTCATTGTAGTGTCACATGGGTGAAGCATGAACTAATTAGACTTAATAAGTTCGTCTTGTCATTTATTCCTCATCTATGTAATTAGTTTTGTAATTAGGCTATATTTAATATTTCTAACTAGCATCTAAATATCTGATGTGACAAGGACTAAAGTTTAGCCCCGGAGAAGAATTTATTTTAAAACTTCACTGTAAACAGTGTAGCAAAAACACACACGTCGTATGCAAGACATTATCAAACATAACACTCTGATCGCCACCGCTTTCATATTTAGAACCACATATTGCCATGTTTAAAAATGGGACTGAGATAATCGTTCGTGTGCCTCGACCGTTTGTTTATAGGTAACATGAGGCCTATGACTAATATGCCCTTGCCTCCCTTTCCCCTTCTATCCACCATTGGTCCCCTTTTTCTTTCCTGAGCTCCCTTGTCCTTGAATCCCTAACCCTAGCGATGGTGATGCCCTTCTCCCGTTTATCAATCGGCAATTCGACTGGAGAGAAGTGTCACTGGTGTTCCGTGTTTGATCCAGCGAAGCTCGCCTTGGCAGCGTTCACCCAAATAGACCTTGACGACAGTGGTTCACCCAAGTCCGCGTCCGAGCGCGCGTCGACAACCTTAGGCACATAGTCAACGACGTCAATGCTTCCAAGTCTCGCCTCCTTGCCTGTCGGTTGCACCGTGGAGGTAAGAAACGATTTGCCTTGTCGCCCTGTGTAAGACCTTAAATGTATCAATTAAAATAATACATTTAAAACTTAGTAGAGAGTAAAGTAAAAATAAATAAATCAAATGTTTGATCTTATTTTTCTTTACAGAATGATTTTTGTTAGCTCATAATTGATTGGTGCTTGTATTCATAAAATTTCTTTTGTAAGAAAACCCAATTGATTAATATAAAAACATTAGTCCAAAAATACATATTTTAATTATAAATAATTTTGGTAAAATTATTATGTTTTTGAAGTATTTAAAAATATATTTATCTATATTCTTATTGGATATATAAAAAATTGGAAACCCTAGCCGAACCGGCCCATTAAGGCAGCCCAACCGGCCCAGCCGCCACCCCCACTTCCTCTCTCTCACCTACAGGCGGGACCCACCCGGCCCCTTTCACCTACCTCTAGCCACGCCCGCACCTGGCAAACCGTCCGCGCGCGCCCGACCCCGGGCTCCGGCCGAGCTGCCCAATGCGCCCAGCTCCTCACCTCCTTTCGCGTCTGAAACAGCCGACCCTTCCTCTCCCTTCTCCCCCACCTTTCCTTTCTCCATCACTCGAGAAACCGACGCCATTAATGGCCGCCACCACTCCCTCTCTCGGGCTCTCCCTCTCCCTCCTCCACTCTATAAAAACCAGCGTCGAGCCCCTTGCTCCTCCCCTCACCCAAGCTCTCTCCCTCTCTCAATCTCTCTCGTGCCCGCTAACCGGATCGCACCCTCCCTGGCCGCGCCCCACCTCGCTGTGACCGAACTCCCTCCGTTCATCGCAAGGTTGAAGTCAACCTAGATTTTTATTAAAATTTCAAAATCATGTTTTGAATTAGTTCATGAATTCTGTAATTATTTGTTTTAAATTGGAAATATTGTGATTTGGAAGTCATGTGTATGTAAACGGTGGATTTTGAGTATATGCGCGATGAATTAGCATATTATTATCTATCATATGGTATATGTTTACAGTTATTTTGGAATTTGTGTTTAGGAAGAAAAATGACAAGATTTGGTGGACCACGTGTTAGTGACGAAAACACTAGATGAGTAATTTCACAATTAACTTTGTTTTTAATGAATTTTAGAATTTAACGAGAATTTTATACTCATAGGTTCATATACTTAATTTAGACCTACTAAATAAATAATAGAAACTTTATTAACATAGGAGTAATATAAGTAGTACCGGTGTTCATAATAATTCAAATATTGTAGTCCAATCAGTGGTTTAATTTATTATTAAAATTATTCGACTTCTGGTTATTAAGATAACATTTTCTTTTAGAAAGAAAAGATAAAACTAAAAGTAGACATATGTTTATGGTAGAGATAATTAATTAATTTATTTCCGTGGAATTGGTTAAATCATTTCATCTAAGTTATGTTATGTAAAACACTTTTGTAGTCGAAATTCCATATAACTTTCACTAGTGACAATCCAAAGTAGTGTTTATATTTTATGTCGTAGCAAATGGATGTCAATACGAGTAGACTAATAATATGATTACGAATTAAGTTTTATTCTAGATATTTTTATAAGTATGGTTTGTTCGGTATATGTCTATTCATGTATGGTATATGCTTGTTCATTAATGGTGAATGTTATTCATTTAATGGTGTATGTATATTTATTTGGTGAATGTTTTCTTTTGTATGTATTGTATGTGAATCTATATTAGAAGATGATTTCGTGGTAGAAGACCAAAATATGTTTTTGGACGATCCACAGGACACCTTTGAGCAAGGCAAGTGGATTCTCCCTCTGCATTCCTGTCTGTACACAAATATTGCATACAATAATGTTTACTTTTGGATGTTTGCATAAATTTGATGGGATTTGCCTAAATAGGATTGCCTACAAATACCTACCATATTCCTTGATTACCCTGGAATAAACACTATGCTTAGTAAATGTGCTACTGCTCAACTTGATCATTATGATGTCACTCTTTAATGATATTATTGTTCCGGAAATGAAATTTGAATTATGATGTTAACCCGATGGTTAAACAAGAACATGTTGTATTAAATGGAACATGGAGTGACCACCCAGGAAAACGGTGCAACCACGAGTGCTATCATGGCTCTGGCTTTGGTAAATAGCTTTATAGACTTAGTGCTTAGCAACCCTACCTAAAAAGATGGCAAGAGGGGGCAACAGTGGTTTGGTGGCAGCTCATGTTAACATGGGGTGGTAGTCTTGGCTAAGTTATCTCGCCCAGAGGGTCACCAATACTGACATGGAAACCTTAGCGGGTGGTTTTGTACTAAGGATGTTTTGTGAAAGTCTCATAATGGATGCCTAGCCATTCACCTCGGCAGTGTTCATGGGTCCATACAACCCAGACTAGATGGGATACATGGCTTATGGGTAAAGTTGTACCACAGCTGCAGAGTATAAATCTGATATGTCAGTCGTGCTCATGGTTAATAGCAACCTGGACCCTCACATGATAATTGAACTTAAAGATGGAGAATAAATCGTGATCCGATGATTTATAAATGATTTTCTTAAGTGGTTTCACTTAAGTGTTTTTGAGATATAATCATATCCTTATGATTAAGTGGGATATTTTGGGATACACTTACAATTAGTAAGTTAGGCGTTGTTAATAAAATATTGACCAATTAAAATGCTTACCGCTTAACCATAGCCTACCTTATTAACCCTGCATTACTCCTCCCACTTGTTGAGCCCCCACAATAAGTGAGCTCACCCCTTGCTAATATTTTGATCAGAAGCTGATGAGGAAGACTGTGGCGACGATGGTGATGCGCCAGTCATCTTCTTGTGGAAGATTGCCCATGTTATACTCGTTGTACTTTGATGATGATACTACTTGAGACTTATAAGTTCGGATGATGTAATAAAGTTATTATACTCTCTTTTATGTATTTATTGCATTGTCTTTTGATATACTACACTTGTGACGTCAATATATGTGTGGAAAATGGATCCTAGCACACATATGTTATGCATTCGGTTTTGCCCCTAAAATCGAGTGTGACACCCTGCCTTTCCTTCCGCGGATTCCCCTTTTAGTTTGTACTGTAATTGTACTTTGTGTTTTTAGCATACTTATGATTACCAGAATATGTTTTCTATAGTGGAGTCGTGTGTAGGAGCTAAAGGATGCTCTTGAAGCGGCTATAATTTAATTTAGGACACGTCTAAGCAGTTGAATTGAATTGCAGATGGTAATGGTTCTCTGCATAGCCTCAAGTGTATTGCAAAAAAATTGTATGAAACCAAATCTAGGTGCATGGACGCGTACATAGTACCACATATTACTGCTACAGAGATTATGGAGGTCAATCCAAACTACTAGAACGAAGATGATGATGAACAAAGGACAGAACAATGTTATGTTGATTAGGAGGATGACCATGTGATGAACTAGGAAGAGAACTATGATCGTCGCATTAATCGTGGACTAATATGATCATTGTGTTAGTATTTGTATGTAAGTTGTCTGTATGACAAGTCTAGGCAGACTGTATAACCAGTCTGTATGTCTCTAAGTTGTATGGGTAGCTTAAACTGGTATAACCAACAAGCACATTATGAACCTAGTATGAGTACTCATTTGGTTGACCTTAATTGGAAACGTGTTTGAACATATGAGTTCTTAAACTTGTGCAACCATGTTCTGAAAATCTGTAACTTCAAATACGGCTTGTAATTGTTCTGAAACTTTGGAAACTACTTGTAATTGCTTGTAACAGTTTCAGAAGTTACACAGTTTATATCACATTATCGACATACCATTCTAAAACTGCTAAAACTTACATAGAAAATGGTTTGACATAACACAACATGGTTTGACTTAACATAACATGGTTTGACATAACATAATAGTCACATTCGTGTAGTCTTATGCATAAAAAGGTGTGATTTGGTTTATTGAAGACTTTTGCAATGTTGTTGGTGATGTAATTGCACTTAATGGATGGGTTGAATCCACTGCGATACCATAGAAGCAAATGCAACTATGTCATGAATCATGTCCAACTGTCCAAGATCTCAGACTAAAAAACCAAAAGCCACTAGATACATCCAATTATGCCCATCAAAACATGTTGTTGAAGGTAGATTACCATTCCATTGACCATTAAGTGCAGTGGAGTCCAAATTCAAGTATGGTCTACAACCCTCGAGGAATCCCTTAATGCATGGCTCGAAAGCACAAAACCCCGATTGAAATAGGCCTTACCATCCTCCACACGAACATCTATCTCCACAACACTACCTGACATCTTCTCCATTACTGCTTCCTTCCATGAGAAAAGGAGTTGGAAGCTCTCCTCCCAACTTCCATACAAATGTATCAATGCCTTCTCCCTACCCCTCCAAAGTGTCAAATATGCAATTTGCACATTTAAGTATCTTGTAAGGTAGTCTGCAATTCCTTGGCTCCCATTATAGGCTTCTTCAATAATAGAAGAGCTTGAGCAGCAACCCAAACACTTGTGGGAGTTTTGGTCTTCCTCCTACCATAAGATGTACAAGTTTGCAAATTTGTAATCGTAATAACATGGGCATAAAAATATAAAGATCAAGTTAGTGTGGTGACAAATTGAAGAGTATGTAATAATAGGAATATTGACATACAATGATGGTGGGTGATTCTTCTACTTCTTTTCTCGCATGTATACTCCAAGGACTATCACTTCCTTTCCAATAGCCTCTATATCTTTGAGTACTAGTAGCCTGGATGATAAGTTCAAATTCTTGCATAATAGCATATTGTATCATTGAAAGTCTAAACCCATTCATACTTCTGTATATGCTACCAAGTCTCATAATAGGGTTATTTATATCAATCATGACCACACCATCGTCATTATCAACACATTGCGTTGCGTCACATGCATCTCCATAATCATCTTGACCATGGCTAGTTCCATCTCTATCCCTTTCAACATCCTCTTTCAAGCCTAAAGTATCATACATCCTTTCTTCTGCCACAATTTCCTATGGTCCTTCTTCATCCCATATAGGCTCCATTTATATTGAATCCCAATCAATTTATGGCAATTCATGTTATTCTAAAGCTACTGTGTTAGGCTGCAGGAAATTCAATTAAATACTAAGTAAGCATCTGAGCTATAAAGGCCTAAAAGTAACCCAACTATACAACTAATACATGTGCATCAACCAAGGGAGGCGACAACGGTTCTTGAGCCAAGGTAGGAGGAGCATTCGAACCTTGTAGCACCATGGTTACAGGCATCGACACAATGGGCGTAGCAGGCCTCACCTCTGACCTCGTCGCCGGAGATGCCTCCACCACTGGAGGTCGCATTAGGGAATCAGGGATACTAGACGCCGACATTTGGAGAGGAGATAAGGAGATGGCGGAGCCGACATTTGCAAAGGAGGCACAATCAACATTTGGAGCGAGGTGGGAGGAGACGACGCCATCCATGGAGACGAGTCCATTTGGGAGGGTGCAGAGAGGGAAAGAGGGTACCGAGGGTGGATAAAAGGGAGGCGAGGGCATATTAGTCAGAGATCTAATGTTACCTATGGACAAACGACCGAGGCGCGTGGACAACTACCTCGGTCCCAATTTTTGAAACATGGCAAGGCATGGTTCTAAATACAAAAGCGACGATGATCGGAGTGTTTATGGGACTGTTTGGTTTAGCTTTTTTCTGACCGTCTTTTCTGAGAATATGACTGTGTAGATTATCTGAGTATCGTTGGGATTACGTACGAAGGAAGATAAAAGTTTCCATAAGGTTCAAGACCTACAAAGTGATGGATTTCTAATATTACGACTCGACCGATTATGCATTTATGTTGATTTAGGTTTTTTATGGTTTTTACTAAATTGATTTTTATAGAAGCTAACTGAAAAACTGAGCGTTTGACAGTCCGAAATAGTTTTTCGTGACCAGATTCTAAAAAAGGCTAAAACAAAGAGGGTTATATATGTTTGATAGTGTCTCCATTGTAGCTGGCGGCTCGCCTGTTTTTTCAGTTTTCTTAGCATGTAAGCAATGAATCGTAATGTGGCTTTAGCTTCAATTAGGTAGGGATGAAAACGGTCGGGAACGGTCGGAAAAATACCTCTACCGTTTTCATTTTCATATTTAACTTGCGGGACGAAAACGAAAACGGGATATATCGGTAACGAAAACGAACGGGATAAATACGGGAATCGAAAAACGATAGGGTCCGATCGGGTAAACGCCGAAATCGGATGGGAACCGGTATTTTTGTTCGGTAAAATCACACCATGAAACCATATATTCAAAACTTAACAAAAAAATAAAAAAAATTGCAAACACAAGTCTTAATTAAACATAGATAAAAGCCATGTAAATCCAGAGCACACATAGTTTAATGTAGCACATAAGTCTTGGGCTCTTGGCTAACATAAGAAGCCATATAAGTCTACTAGCACACATGACACAATATAAAGTTTAGAACATATATTCATAATCACTTGCTCACATCAGGATCACTTATCACGCATAGACTATTACATCCAATGCTCATTTGCTCACATCTCTCAACAAACATAAGACACGTTGCTCATGGAGAGGAGCCACTTGCTACATCTTCATTATTCTTAAAAAATTCTAGTGCGTCTGCATCCTATTAATGCACAAAAATAAGCCAGTTTTGGATAACTAAATACATATACAACATGAATTAGTATGCAAGTAGTATCTAACAACAACAGCTAAGTGATTTGTAATATCTGGTGCAGTGGTGCAGCATGAATTGGTGCGTCTTCGTTGTTGAAGCTTTGATAGCAGTGGTGCAGCCGTAGCAGCTTTGATATGCACAACAGCTATGTGATCTGCAACATCTGGTGCAGTGGTGCAGCAAGGAGCCGTGGACAGCAGAGCAGACCCTGCACGGCGGAGGGCAGAGGGAAAGGTCAGAGGTCAGAGGGAGAGGGACGGCGGAGGGCCGGACCGCCGGAGGCTGGGACCTGGGACTGGGAGAGGGATGTGCTACCAACCTGCCGTGCTGGGCGACGGGCATTTGGACTTTGGAGAGAGGGCGACGGCGTGTGGAGAGCAGGAGGGACAGCGTGTGGAGGACTGGAGGCTGCCAGGCGCTAGATTAGCTGGTTAGGTTTGGGCTTAGATGGGCTGGGCCTAGTGTTTCCGAATTACAAAATACGGTAATAAAATGAGATCATCCCGATTAAAAACGGGATTCCGGTTAAACGGTCCGGAAAACAGCTCTACCGTTTCCGTTTCCGTTTACCGTTTTGTATATCTCGTTTTCGTTCCGTTTTTGTTTTTTTACATCGGGATCGAAATCGACCGGGACAAAACTAACAAAATTGGTTATACGATAACGGTCGGTTCGGGATTTTCCCATCCTACTTTCATCACTACACGCCCTGTTCGCTGCGGCTTTAATCCGGCTGCGGCTGCGACTTCTACAGTATTTTTCTCTCTATGGATTGCAGCTGCAGCAGTCCAAACGGCTTTAATCCAGCCGCAGCGAACAGCCTAACAATTAGGGGTGGGCATTTTAAAACTGAAAACCGAACCCAAACCCGAACCGAACCCGAATAGACCAAATTATTGGTCTATTCGGGGTTTCAGGTTCGGGTTCGGTTCCTAAATATGCTATATTTCAGGGTATGGGTTCGGGTTCGGTTCCTAACCTTTAAAACCCGAATAGACCGAATAATCCGAAATATAAAAAAGCTCTTAATACGTGATGATATTATTATATGATTTATGAACTTATTAACCAAAAATAATGATATCATCTTAACAATAGTATATATATCTATGTATGCTATTTTTTATAGTCACTTGTTGTAATAATAGTACTTCTAATTAATTAATCAGTGTATATATTTTAACAAAAGATATTAGCCTCTCTACTATTTGGACCGAATAGACCGAACCGAAATTATAAGTCTATTCGGATTCGGTTCCTAAAATTATTTTAAAAATTTCGGTTCTCTTATTTCAGAACCCGAAATTTCACAAAACCGAATGCCGAGGCCCAACTTCAATACTGTCCTCCTCCTCCTCCACCACCGCCGCCGACTGTCCTGACAGCTGCCGCCCTTTGCCTAGCTCGCCGTGCCTGCCGTCGAATCCATCGTTCTCGGCGTGCTCAAGCTACTGGTGGGCTCTGTGCGACTGTACCTGAACTTGTGGTGCGTGGGCGCGTGGCTTCTAGAGTGTTCTGTTGGTGCTCCTGCGGGTGGTGTGCACTGTGTTGGGTTGCTGCGTGCAGCTCGCTGCTTGCTTCTCGGCAACTGAGGGCAGCCAAGGACAGAATAGAATATGGACAACAGAGCAAGGAGCCAAGGAGAGGAAGAGCGAAGGGGGACCATTTCATATCCTCCGTAATTTCGTGACCACACTCAAATGGTAACCTCTAATTAATCCTAGGTTCACGAGTTTCATATGAGAGCCATCAGTAATTATGCTAATTTATTAAACGAATTTCTGGAAGCATTTGGTGCATACTTTCAGATTTTCCCTAAAACAGAAGTTGCGGATCTGGCTGATATCTTTCCAGTAGAGCTGGTTTCGCTCAGATTCAAATAGCAGTTTAGAAATAATGGTCAAAAACTCAAAATAATGCTGCTGTCCGGCTAGGTTTAGTTTGTACTAAAATCTAGTTGTCTTGTTTTGGCGTAGTCAGAGGCAGAAATCGTCCTGGCCACCCAAGGAAAAGTTGTAAGAAAGTTTCCATAGATACCCAAGATATATTAGTTGCTACATTTAGTTAAAGCAGATTAAGATAAGGGTAGAACAGTGAACAACACAGTGGTTTAGCGTTTTTTCGATAATGTCTGAATTTACTTAGTGTTTCATGAAGAGATTAATTCAAGGAATTCTGAAACAGACGCGATTGTTGTCGACTAGTTCTTAAGTGTAGTTTTTTGTCCACGGGTTTCGGAGCTGTCGAAGGCATGATGCTGTGTTCTCGTCAAGGTTAAGACTAGTGCATTGTGAACTTGGGTTACGACATTGCATGCTGGTTGTGGTTTGATTATGTTCTTCCATCGTTCCGATAGGAAATAGGAATTTTTGGTGTGTATGCTTTTCTACATTGTGTTTGCTTTGGTTCCTATTTCCTATCTAATGGATGCGTGTATGCTTTTCTAGTTCCATATTGTGTTTGCTGAATATTTTTGCTCACCCTTGTTTTTTTTCTTGGTGTTTTTCTTGTTTTTATGTAGGAAATGTAGATGACACACATAGGAATTGGGAGAAGCATCTTTTATTTGAGCACATTTACTATCTAACACTTAATTAGATTTTAGTTTGGTTATTAGACTTATTAATGATAGTTGAACTGGTTGTTTGGTTCTTAAAATTGAGGCAATCTTGTGGAGGTGTTTCTACTTTCATTATGTTTCAGTGATGGTCATTTTTTATTACTATGCTACTCCGATGCTTACTATGTCAGATTGCTCAAGGATGTTCCAGTTACAAAACAGACTTCCAAAAAATTCAATAATTCTCAGTCTTTGTTTTGTGTTTTATGTACATTCCATGTTTATGGAAACCTGGGGTGTACACCATGATACAAGTTGGCATGAGCACTGGTTTCTGATATTCTGATAATCATTTTGCACACAAAATGTTTTATGTAATTATGTTTGTATGCAATAATAGATTATATAAAGATGTAATCATGTAGCATAAATCTATTGCACTGGTGCCCTTCCGTAAAGCTAATGCAGTCAGTATTTGCATATACACAGTGTTGAGGAAACTATATGCACTGCTTGAAACCTACAAAGATGGCAACATTGTTGCAACTATGGAATGATTGGGAACTACAGGCCTTGGTGCTTCTAAGTTTCATATTGCAAGTCTTCCTCTTCTTCTCTGGTGGTCTCCGACGGCATAGCACCAATGGAGGCCTGCGGCTTCTTATTTGGTTGGCGTATTTGATGGCTGACTTTGTTGCAGTTTACACCCTTGGCCAGTTATCCCGTCAAAAGACAGATGCGACTGGACTTGGAGAACCTCACCAGCTCACGTTCTTGTGGACGCCTTTCCTTCTCATTCATCTTGGTGGGCAGGACACGGTAACTGCGTTTTCTGTCGAAGATAATGAGCTGTGGCTCAGACACCTGCTCAATTTACTGACCCAAGTTGGTCTGGCCTTGTATGTGTTCTGGAAGTCAGCAGCACACAGTTGGTTTCTAGCCTCAGCCATCTTTGCCTTTGTTGCTGGAATTATCAAGTATGGAGAGAGGATATGGGCACTCAAGTCTGCGAGCCAGAAATCCCTCAGGAGCTCCACCAAGTCAGTAATAGATCAATTTCCTGAGCTGGAAGAAGATGAACAAGAGTTAGGATACTTTACCATGGTCAAGTTTGCTCTTTCTACCTCACCGGGGTGTCAGAAACGTATTCGTTGGACGCAAACTCGAACAGATGGAGGTAGACATACAAGCCGCATTTACTGGCAGCCAAATGGGGAAAAACATACAAGGTGCATTTATCTGCTTAAGCATCTATAACGAAAACCAAAATGGTGAGCTTGTTTTCAAGGTTATAGAGATTGAGCAGGGAATCATGTACGAGAACCTCTACACTAAGGCAATGGTGCTCCGTACATGGGCTGGCGCCATGCTTCGGTTTGTCACGCTCGTCTCCCTTGTGGTTGCTTTTGCACTCTTTGTCGCAGATAACAAGCGGTGGCATCGTCACAGCAGAATCGATGTAGCGGTAACTCTTACACTAGTCACAGGAGCATTCTGCCTGGAAATCTGTGCCGTCGTTGTTATGGTTTTGGCGTCACCGTGGACATGGGCTATCCTCAGGTCCTGCAAGTGCCACAAGCTCTCCCGTGCTGCATGGTGTATTTTCAAGAGTGTAAGGCCGGAGTCTAGGCCGTTATGGTCGAACTCGATGGGGCAGTACAATTTCATCAGCTCCTGCTTCTCTGACAGTGTGGTTGGAAAGGTGATGAGTCTCGTTGGTGCCAAGCAGCTCTGGAGGAACTTCCTGCACACCAAGTACGTGGATGTCAAACCAGAGATGAAGAAGCTCCTGTTTGAAGACCAGTGCTTCCAAGCGGTTTTTGGTACAAGCATATCGCCAGGCCTTTGCGCGAATCCAACATCAGGAGTCGGTTCAGCATTGGATATTATGCTGCGTAAACCGTTCGAGGAGGCCATCCTGTCTCTACACATCTACACAGACATATTCCTTCACCGTTGCATGAACCCCACGGGTGCTACCAGCTGTGACTACACAGATGAGAAGCGGCTACTGATGCACAGGTGCAGGACGCTATCCGAGTACGTTTGCTACCTGTTGGTCGTCCATCCTGAGATGCTGCCAGTGAGTGGCAGTGTCACTGACGTACTCCAGAAAGCTTCAGATACCGTGGCCACAGCCAGGTCTACGGCTCCAACCAAGAATAAACTTCTGGAGAAGCTGGCAGCGCACGGTGACCGTAATCGCCTAGACGATCCTGTGCTTGCAGCTGCGTCTCTTTTCCGAGGGCTTGCGGAAGAAGCCGTGCACTCTCACGAATCGCTGCAGGTTCTTGTGCGTGCATGGATGGGGATCCTCCTCTACGCCGCCGGCAAATCTCGTGGAGAGGTGCATGCGCGGCAGCTCAATAATGGCGGTGAGTTGCTCACCTTTCTCTGGTTGCATTTGGCGCATAACGGCCATGGAGATCTGGGTAGCTTCCAGATTGAACTCGTTCGACTGAGTGCCGTGAATGAGGGAGGACGTAAAATTTTTGTTTGGGGTTATCAGCGTCCTCGGTGAAGAAGGATAACCTTGTCTATCCTTACTCATCCCATTGTTCTTTCTCGACAAGGTATTTGTATTGTCCGATGCATGTTGTGCTATGCTAGAAAACATGATATTATGGCTCCTGAGATGATTTTCATTTTCGGGTTCTTCACATATTTAAACAGAAGCAGTATCAAACACTGTAGCAGCTTATTAGTTCTGCCGATTTTCAGAATGAGTCAAGAAGCAGATGCAGTTTTTTCTACTACCAGTAGTTGTGCCACACTGTCTAGGTTGGGCTCATATAAACTAGATAATATAGTGGTCTATACGTCTTTATAATTTTTATTTGAATTAGTGGCTTATTTCTTACCCCCTCCATCCCAAAATTATAATTCCTTTGACTTTTTAAGCCACATTCAACTTTTTCCAAAAAAATAAAAAAAAATTAAAGCCATATTTAAAGTACATTAAATGCTAAACAATATCACAGAAAAATTAACAATAAATATGATTTTTAATCAAACAAGCCAGGTTAAACTTGGATAAAAAAGTTAAATAAAATATAAATGGAAACGGAGAGAGTAAGATCCTGTCTGGGCTAGGTTCAACTCCAGAAAATTTTGTAGATTTAGTGGAGCAAGTCATTAGGTACTCCAAAAATAATGAAGCTAGAGCTATCAATGTTTAGAAGACATTTAGGTAAATTATTTTATTTATTATTTATATTAAAAAAAATTTAAAACTATTTAAACAACTCCACACTAGAAGTAGAACATGTAGCCATCCAAAACACGCGGCAAACGCGAACGTCCACGAGTGACGTGGATGTGGGTCCCGAACTGTCTGGCCCAGCTGTCAGCCTCCGCGTGTTGCATCCCACGTCCCGCGAAGTACGAGGAGACACGATGATGTGATATTCCTGAAAAGAAAAAGAAAAGACAGGAGAATAACGAAGCAAGATCTGCCGCGGCTCCGTTTTAACTGGTCGGCGACTCCGCCGCTGCCATCTTCCCCCTCTCCCCCTCCGTACCACTCGTCTTCGTCTAGCCTCCCGCCCGTAGCCACCATGGCACCCGGCCTCTACACCGACATCGGCAAGAAGACCAGAGGTCGAGTCTAGCACGCCATCTCTACCCTCCTCTCACCTCCTGATTTCAGTTTTGTTCATGTTCTCCGGTGCCCGGGAACCGAATGATCCTGACGTGTGTTATCTCGTTTCCCTTTGTTCGCAGATTTGCTGTACAAGGACTACAACACGCACCAGAAGTTCTCCCTCACCACCTGCTCGCCCCATGGCGTCGTGAGTGCTTCCGCCCTCCTAATCCATCACCATCTTCTCACCTGAGCGCGCATCCGGGGATACCGCAATTTCGCCGCGTAGTCCTTAGTGGAGTTAATCACTGGGAGTCCGATTCCTTTCGGACTTACCAAACAGATGGGAGCCACCAAGCCCATTTCCAACGATCGAATCGGCCGTCCTTGTTGATTCTGTGCAGAGAACAGCGACCACTGTTTTAGTATTGCGTACAATGTGTGCCGGATCTCATGCTTGGGGTCCTGTCTTCTCTGGATTACATTGTGCATGCGCAGGATCTCCTCTCTCTTAATTACGATGGTTCCGGTCTCCCCTCCTTTTCCTGAAATTGCATCGTCCTCGTGCATCCCCCCTCCCTCCTTGGTAACACAACAAAGCTTCAGTCAATGCACGTGAGTTGGTGACGTTTTACTAAATAGACGAGTAGGGGTCAGAATGCAGTATTGGTTGACTGTATCTCAAATTCTATATGTGGTTTGTGCTCTGTGGGCTCTGGCATTGATCTTGGATTTTTCATACAGGCAATCACAGCTGCAGGAACAAGGAAAAATGAGTCCACCTTTGGCGATCTTCACACTCAAATTAAGAACAATAAATTGACGGTCGATGTTAAAGCGAACTCAGAATCAGATGTAAGCATGTTCCACTTCCCTCTATCAAATTAACCAAGGTTATGAGAATCTAGTTTCTGCTTTGTTTCTCATTATTCTATTTTGGTTTGCACATCTAACTATTTTCTATGCATCATATTCTCAACTTGTGAGGATACCTTCTTTTTTTTGTTGAGGCTTATGAATTTCTTTTGAATTTCATATCTTCCAGCTTTTGACAACAATCACTGTTGATGAGATTGGTACTCCAGGGCTCAAATCAATTCTCACTTTGGTTGTTCCGGACCAGAGGTCAGGGAAGGTATGTTTCTTTTAACTATATGGATTTACTCAACTGTTTCGATCAACATGGTAACCAGTGAGGAAACCACTTATCCTCCTTTTCTCTGTCTTATCAGCTTGAACTCCAGTACCTACATGAATATACTGGTGTGAATGCAAGCATCGGGCTTAATTCCAACCCTATGGTTAACCTTTCTGGTGCCTTTGGAAGCAAAGCACTCTCAGTTGGCGTTGATGTTTCATTTGATACGGCGACTAGCAATTTCACTAAGTACAATGCTGCCCTGAGCCTCGCCAATCCAGATCTTATTGCTTCCCTTCATTTGTGAGTATCACGGACATTGGTCTTGCAACCGCTTCTATGTTACTATGGTGAATAACCATGAAAAACTTAATCAGGAATAACCACGGTGATACCCTGGTTGCGTCTTACTACCACCTGGTACAGCATCATTCAGGCACTGCTGTTGGAGCTGAGCTGTCTCACAGCATCTCAATAAATGAGAGCACACTAATATTTGGGTCTCAACACTCACTGGATCCCCACACGACTGTCAAGGCACGTTTCAACAACTATGGCATGGCCAGTGCCCTTGTCCAGCATGAATGGCGTCCCAAGTCATTCATCACCGTCTCCGGTGAGGTGGACACCAGGGCAATTGAGAAGAGTACGAAAGTTGGCCTGTCCTTGGTGCTCAAGCACTGAAATGCTGAGTGTTTGGGGCTCTAGGATTTTATTTTCGATTCAGATGGATTGGAATAAGCATGGCCTGGTGTCATCTTTGCGGCACCATTTGGATCTTGAATTACATATTCCTCTCCATGATCAATTTCATAGGAAAATATTAGGATTGATTTTATGCTTTGATTCCCAGCGCCCTGTTAATAATTCTGGTGATTGAGACCTATTGTTAAGCTTGCCAAATATGATGGTGGTTATTTTGTGTTCACTTCTATGTCCATTCCTTAGTCTGTCATGCGTTTGGATGTCTGGATAATAGTGGGATTGTTTATTGTGGAATACATATATTATGTAATTATATATTCCAGCTTTTATTGGGGGTAATGACAAGAAAAACCAACGTTGAGTCCTTGGTTTCAGAACTACAGTTAGTCACTTTTTTTCTTCTTAAAAGACTACCTTTGCGATACTTCCAAGCTTGCCACCTGGTTTTAGCTCAGACTACATTATGCTTCCATTGCCATCAGTACCTGCTGTTAATAGTTTAAGTTGTCTCCAGCAAATTATGTATATGATGATGTAAAACATTGTTCAATACTATAGACTGTAATGTTCAAAGAGTTAGGTTTGAAATATGAGATGAGAGAAGTGATATGATGGATGAGCTATAGCCTTATAATGATTGAGGCGTATTACCAATCCTGTGATCTTGTCAGATATGGCGGCGCACTGGCAATTAATTTGTGTTCAATTGTGTATTGATGCCTTGAGAGCCGGTGTTGGACACCAAAATAGCCCAGCGGACGGTCCGGCCCTGAGGCCGGACGGTCCGCGGTCCGGACAGTCCGCGGTGGTGGCGCGGACGGTCCACGCGTGCGCAGAGTTAGTTAGGGTTCCTAGTTTCTCGCGGGATTTTGTCGGGGACCATAATTAGGGGTACCCTCAAGACTCCTAAATCTCAGCTGGTAACCCCCATCAGCACAAAGCTGCAAAGGCCTGATGGGTGCGATTAAGTCAAGGATCGGTCCATTCGAGGGACGCGATCGCGCCTCGCCCGAGCCCAGCCTCGGGCAAGGGCAGCCAACCCCGGAGGATCTACGTCTCGCCCGAGGACCCCCTCCAGCAACGGACACATCTTCGGCTCGCCCGAGGCCCAGTCTTCACCAAGAAGCGACCTTGACCAAATCGCCACGCCAACCGACCAAATCGCAGGGGCATTTAATGCAAAGGTGGCCTGACACCTTTATCCTGACGCACGCCCTCCAGTCGACAGAGCCGAAGTGACCGCAGTCACTTCGCCGCTCCACCGACCGGTCTGACAAGAGGACAGCGCCGCCTGCGTCGCCCCGACTGTTGCACCACTCGACAGAGTGAGGCTGACAACAGCTAAGTCCGGCCTCAGGCGTCATAGGAAACTCCGCCTCGCCCGACCCCAGGGCTCGGACACGGGCTCAGCCCCGGAAGACGACGAACTCCGCTCCGCCCGACCCCAGGGCTCGGACTCGGGCTCAGCCCCGGAAGACGATGAACTCCGCTCCGCCCGACCCCAGGGCTCGGACTCGGGCTCGGCCCCGGAAGACGACGAACTCCGCCCGACCCCAGGGCTCGGACTCCGCCCTGGCCTCAGCCGACGGTCTCCGCCTCGTCCGACCCGGGGGCTCGGACTCGACCTCGACCTTGGAAGACAGACTCGACCTCGACCTCGGAGGAGCCTCCACCTCGCCCAATGTCACACCCGGTTTTAGAAGGTAAACCGAATGCGAACCATGTACGTGCCAGGATCAGTTATTCACGTACACAGCGATTACATAAATGACTCATCATAGCACAATGCTTCGAATTACAATAAAGAGTAAGTAATAATATTACAGACTAGAGCCATTTACATAATATAAATCAAAGTACACAGAATCGAAACGTAGCCAACGTAAACAACCCACCACAGGCAGCTGACTGGGGGAGGTCGCTAGCCTAATCCTCGAACTCATCAACGTCCTGGAACTCCTGGAGGTCCACCTCGACACCTTCTTCTTTACCTGAGCATAGATTGCACCAAAGGCAACCTGGTGTTTTGTGAAAGCAAGGGTGAGTACACATCAACGTACTCAGCAAATGTCCCGTTTGGCTGAGGTGGACTAGCTTTATGTGGGGTTAAGCTCAAGCAGTTGCTTTTAGTTGGTCAGATATTTATTATTAGTGGAAGCCAAGTTTTATCATATAACCAACCCGTGAATCATTTCCTCATCGAGGAACATCATTATCATCATCGAACCAAAATAATAAATAGAACCATTGTATCTCGAACCATCTGTATCTCAGATCGTCTGCATCTCTAATCAAAGAGGATCCCAAGGCCGCTCATAACCGTGAGCACGGCTGATATATCAGTTTCATTACCCTCTGCAGAGGTCGCACACTTTACCCATGAGCCGTGATTCCCGTTTTGCCCGGGGATCATGACTCCCCATTGATCACTTCCTAGGTGGTCCGGCAGGGTATCACTACGTAGCCTTTACAAAGATTTCCTAGAGGTCATAGCCGCCCGTTAGGTTTCTCCAGTTTGATAAACACAGTACCTCTCCCCGCAGGAAGGCGACTAAAAAGCAAAACGAAAGAACCTCGGCACCCAGCCTCGGCAGAGCAAGCACTGTGCCTGGACCCCATTGACGGCACGACGGCGAAGCAACTACACCTCTAGTTCCTCTAATTAATTAGCTAAGGGCGCCCCATTTCACCCTCATGGTTGCACTGTTATCCCGGGTTGTCACTCCCCAAACAGGTCCTTACGGAGAGGCACTCAGGAAACAGCCTGAGCCCCCTAAAGTATCACAGGAACATCATCGGGATAACATCATAGTATCATAAGTATTCCCATCATGTTCATTGATTCAAGTAAAGCAATAGCATAATGCTAACCATGATAACCCAAAAGGTAAACAAGGATAAGGTAAATGGAAAGCTAGTCAATCCTTAGGTTTCAATTAAGTAATGCGGGACAGTGCATTAAAAGTGAATGGGACATAATGGGTCAGAGGACACTTGCCTTCACCAAACAGATGCTCAGAGTCTTCAACTTCGTGGAACCCAAAGAGCTAGATCACTTGGTCGCCGAAGCTTGATCGTCGATTCCTCAAAGCGCGGAAACAAATCGCGATCTAATCGCAAGGCGGAGCGAAGATAAACAAGCACAGACAAACAAACATATACTTGCATAAGAACATTACACCATACAAGATAAAATATCATAATAGCAAGCAATATAAAATAGAGAGCGCTTATACGGTTACGCGAGGATAAGAAACGCGACAGTCGGAGTTACGGTCAAGGAGTCAATGGGTTTACACTAAACAAATATTAACTATAACACCTAATTCGACATTATCAAATATAAATATTCTACATCAGCCAGTTCGATTAATTCGCTACACTAACAAATGTTAGTTAATAAAATGATTTAGTTAAACGAGAGATTCTAAGCGAGATGAATTTATGACGCGTGAAACAGCACCACCTCGTGCCAACGACGCGCGGACACGCGCGACGTAGCATGCTGACGACACACGAAACAGCGCGCGCGACGAGCGCGGACGCACACGAAACGACACCCGCGACAGACGAGAATAATTAAACAGGTGACTCGTTTATACTAAAAATAGGTTAAATAAATAGAAAGCAGTTAAATTAATATTATCCATGTTAATATTTATTATAAAAGCCCAAGGTAGACACTACGCCCTTTAATCTGATTAGAATATTAATCTAGTAAATATTAGTCGAGCAATCCTTAAGTTAGTTATCTAAAATATGAAACCTGACAAATTAACGTTATTAACGTGAGTGTTCATAAGCGAAAACAATTTATCATCACAAGAAGACGTCGTGCGAACGACGCGAACGCGCGCACGCACAGGGGGTAGACGAGGTAGACGGGGGGGTAGACGGGCGTCGTCTAGGGGTAGACAAACGTCGTCAGGACCCCAACGGCACGCTACGCATACGCGAAACAATGCGCACAACAGCGCGCGACACGCGCGAGCCAACGCGACCACGCGCGCAAACAAGAACTGCTACATAGATGTCGCCTCTATACTAGACAAGTATTAAACTTAAAACATTTGTGTAGTCATTAATCACACTATCATATATTTATAAAGCGTAAGTTAAAATGATAAATTAGTTATTTTAAATAACTAACAGGTAAATAGTTAATTCATTAATTAAATAAACAAGTGTCGCGACAAACAATGCTCCTAATATGAAATTGACGCCGTTAGAGTGGACGTGACCGAACGAGTTACGCCGCAAGTGACTTAATACATTTAACCCTCTAGTGAACTTATAAACAACACGATACATGGGTACTGCTAAATTATGCCGTATTCATACTAACTAAGCGTTAAACACGACATTTAAGTTGGCGTACACACACTAACAGGTAACTACAAATGTATCCGTAAAATCATTAATTGGGTTCGATTTAATTGTTATTTTAATAATACACAACTAAACAAGTAATCAATTATTTAATGTGAACGATATAACGAAATGATTTTACTAAAGCGCGCAAACAGTGATTTACGCGAACGACGACGCGCACGGACAACATGCAAACGACGCATGACGACACGTGCGACATCCCGTGAATTGCACGTAAATCAGACGTGTTGCGCGCGACGTGAATCATGCGACAGCGATGGAGTTTTGCATATGGTTCGGACGAGGGGCCTTACCATGGGCGAACGGTGATGAACGACAGTGACATGGGCGGTGGAGCGCGAACGAGGCAGGCATCACACACGCAGGGATGGTCTGACGCGGCCAGGGACAGGAGCCACGCATGTCGCACGGACTGCGCCGAAGACCCTGCCAGGCGCACGCCGAGCGCTAGCAGCACCACGGGCCGAGCGGGTCGCGCCAACCGTACCGTGAGCCGAGCTGGCCACGCTGGCCACACCGTGCAGGCCGCGCTACCGTGCCGAGCGCCAACCACGCCGGGGAAGAAGGAGAAAGGAAAAGGGGGAGAAGGGAGGATGGATGCGAGCTCACCACGGTGACGAACGACGACTCCGGCAAGGCGAGCTTGGACGCCGACGAGGATGGGGGCGCTAGGCAGCGCTGTCACGCGGGCTGGGAGGGGCGGTTCGGCTAGAGGTTAGCGGCTCCGTGGGTGCGCGACAGCGAGACGAGCGAGAGGGCTGCTGGGCGAGCAGTTCTGCGTGCGTACAAAGCGGAGGGAGCGGTTGGAGAAGATGAACAGGGCTCCTGGCGGCGCCTGGGGCACTGCATGCACGCGGCTGGGCGAGCGCCCCTTGCGCGTGCGAGCTGGGCTTGCTGGGAGCGCTGGCGAGCAGGCCTGGCGGCCTGGGCGTGGGCAAGCGCCCCCCTGCGCGCGAGCTGGGCCACTGCGTGCGAGCGGGCCAGGTGGGGGGGGCGCGGCTGCTGGGCTGGGCGCGCTGCTGCGCTGCGGGTGGGCCGCGGAGAGGGAGGCGCGGAGCTGGGCCGGGATGGCTGCGGCTGAGGCTGGGCCGGCCAGGGGAAAGGGAGGGCGCGAGGTGGGCCGGCTCAGAGCTGGGCTGCGAGGTGAGATGAGTGGAGGGGGCCGGCTAAGGCCCAAGGAGGGCGTCCAGAGTGGGTTTTTTCCCTTTTTTTTATTTCTTCCTATTTTCTCTTCTTCCTACTACTTAAATTTAAACTCCTAATTGAATGAATGCTCCATGAAATCACTCCACAAACGAAATAATACATGCTTCGACATGTATGCAACAACCAAAAGATCTCTAGGGTTTTATTGACACCTATATTTGAAGTAACACCTAATTATTTGGGAAGAAATGAATAAAGGAGCGAAAAGAAAGAGGAATAAGGAGGTAACACCCGAATTTGATAGATATTTAGAAAAGAAATTTTATACCCCAAATTCAGGGTGTTACAAATCTAACCCCCTTAACAGAATCTCGCCCTCGAGATTCAAGAAGAGGCTAGCAAGATAATGAGATTGGTTCATCGGTTGATCACGACTTTCTTGAGTTGACTTTCACTCTGCAACCTTAACTTGCGGACTTGTTGCTTTGACTTTCAGATGCTCGAGACCGATTGATGCAATTCTTGAGGATCTCCTGGACCTGTGGGTTAGGACCCACACACGCTTTCGCTGCGCCAATCTGATTCTTGTTGGTTGATGTTGATCGCATTGTCTTCATTGGGGTTAGCGGCTAACCCCCTTAACAGGAGCGTTGATATGCACTTGGTGAAGATGTTGCCAACTCTGATCTTGACCGATTAAGAGAGGTTGGAGGTTGCCAAATGGACAGGTGTGAGAGGAAAGAATAGCGAGAAAACGTAAGTATAGACAGATTAGAGAGAGCAGGGGGAGAACCCAACTACTTAACTCTATGGCACTCAACTAGTAAACTGATGTCATTGCGGACCAAGGGCCACAACACATCAACACTCATCACAAAGAAGCAAATCAGTCATCACACAAAGACAAACAGCACAAGCATACAACATCAAACATCTCGTTGCTATACGTAACTTTTAATTAAATGGTGGTCTTTCCTTACCAAGGGGAAACTATTCTAAGACCATTGAAAGGCAAGGGGAATAATAAGACATACATAATAGGGGCATGAGCATTATAAAGGATGGAGCTAAAGCAAGGATTGTAATCTACAAGGGAGAAAATACAACCAAGGGCAGGGTAGGTAAACACCATTCTTAAGTCGAGATGGGAAAGATGATAATTCAAAAGGTAGGCATAGGATAAGCATCATGGAAAGATCTAGATGTTGGGAAGGTGAGGGTGATATCGAGCAAAAGTTAAGACTTGCAACGCGACAGAGGAAAAGGGAACGACCAAGAGCGGGATGAATAAGACAACACTATTCAACTGAGATGGGAGAGGAGGCTTTAAAATGCAAGTGTGGGATAAGCATTAAGGTAAAGATTGAGTGATGACAAGGGTTAAGGTTATAACAGACAAACACACAACAAAGGAAGTATTTTTAGACGAAACTTGCAAGGCATTGAAAAAGGGGGAGCAGTCAACGATGAAGTAGGTGAGGCATTATCCTTGAACAGGGATGGAAAAGAGGAGGCTTCAAAGGGTAGGTTCAAAGTAAGCAGGAAGGCAAGGGCATAGATATTACGAGGGTTTTAAAGGTATTAACGGACAAGGATGTATGAGAGAAGATAACTAGGTCATAAGACAAAGGATATAAGTACCACAAAGGATGAAGTTAAGACCAGACCCTCAAATGGGAAAGGAGATGGTACATCCAAGGCCAGATAGGTAAACTGCTACTCTCAAATTGAGGTGGAAGAGAGGGGATTTTTAAAGAGTAGGAATAAAGATGAGCATCAAGGCAAGATCGATGGACGACAAGGTGAGGGTAATAGCAAATCAAAACACATCAAAAGGTGGTATTAAGCCAAAACTTGTAAGGCGACAAGGAGTGAAAAAGAAATCAAGGGAGCGATGGGGGTAACTCACAGCTCTCAACTGGGTTGAAAGAAAGGGGAGGCTTCTAAAGGATAAGTTCAAAGTAAACATTTAGGTAGAAGGCCTCAATATCACAAGGGTCAAAGGCGATAATGGACATGGGCATAAGGGAAAAGACGAAAGCACAGAAGAGTCAGCGGTATAAGTACAACGAAGAATGGAGGTATGTCAAGGCTTACGCGGTAAAGAAGAGGATATAGCCAAGGGTGAGATAAGTAAAACATAACTCTCGAATTGAGATCGAAAAGAGGGGATTTCAACAAGCAGACCTAAGATAAGTATCAAGGCAAGATCTACAGATTACAAAGGTAAGGATGATATCAAATAAAAGCTCAACCAAGGATGAAGTTAAGGTGAGGCAAAACTGCAAGGCGACAAAGGGAAAGGAAACGAACAAGAGCGGGATAGGGAAAACAACACTCTTGGATTGAAATGGAATAAGTGAGGCTAAGAAAAATAGGTAAACATCATGGTAAATATGAAGAGAGGTCAAGGGTCAAAGGTGATAATAGACAAGGATATAAAGGGAGAGGTAAATGTGCATAAAAACCCAGGAATCTAGGTACAACCAAGAATAGAGTTAAGATAAGTCTTGCAAGTGGTAAAGTATAGGATATATCCACGGTTGAGATAAATAAGAGACCACGCTTGAACTAAGGTGGGAGATTGGAGGTTTTAGATAACGATCATAGCGTAATCGCCAAGGTAAGATTGAGAGATGAGAAGGGTAAAGGCAATAAGAAAACAAAAGCATAACAAAGGATGAGGTTACAAACCCGCGAGCCAAAGAAGATGATACGACCAAGAGAAAGAAGGTATGAGGCGAAAGAGGGGCGATTTTAAATGGCAGGTATGAGATGAACATCAATGCAATATATAAAAGTGTCAAGGGTAAAGGTGATAATAACAAAGAGCATAGGAAAGGATGGAGCTAAGGCAAGACTCACGGAATGGTGAGATGGAGAAAACAATCACGGGTAAGGTGGGAAGTTATAAGGAATTAATGAGATCACCAAGGATGTGCAAAATAAAATGACCGCTCATGGATCATTAAGAAACAAGGGCAATCAAGGGCATGTTAACTGAAATGTCCTAAATAGACATTGGGGTATGAAGATAAGCATCCATAAAAAATATGAGAATATGCAAGACTCCAAGGACATGAGTACAACAAAACCAAGGAAATCAAAATTGCCGAAGGATAACGACCTAACAACAGAATAGGAAAGGGTCTCAAAAGACACGAAGATCATGGATATATAAACTGAAATGTTTAAGTAGGCAGTAGAAATTCTGATGTAAGCATTTGAAACAAGTGTATTGAAGAATCTAGGGGTATGAGCATGTCAATACCAAGGAATAGAGATAGTCAAATGGTAGTAATTTAATGATGGAAGAGAAATGAATCCCAAAAGACAAGAAGGTTATGGTCAGGGGGCATCTACAAAGATGTCGCAAGCACAAGGTGAGATCAGATCTAATAGATTGAGAGAAGTATAGACCATACTAGAATAAAATACTTTTTGGCAAGGGGGCATATAGGAGCACAACATAGAATTAGTCGAGGTGACTAATATTTTGAAACAACATCAAGGATGAGGTGAAGTAAAAATCAATAAGTCCTTAAAACGGCCAATGCTACTCTAGGATAGCGGTCCTACAGTCAGCAAGGCTTTGATACCACTTATGTCACACCCGGTTTTAGAAGGTAAACCGAATGCGAACCATGTACGTGCCAGGATCAGTTATTCACGTACACAGCGATTACATAAATGACTCATCATAGCACAATGCTTCGAATTACAATAAAGAGTAAGTAATAATATTACAGACTAGAGCCATTTACATAATATAAATCAAAGTACACAGAATCGAAACGTAGCCAACGTAAACAACCCACCACAGGCAGCTGACTGGGGGAGGTCGCTAGCCTAATCCTCGAACTCATCAACGTCCTGGAACTCCTGGAGGTCCACCTCGACACCTTCTTCTTTACCTGAGCATAGATTGCACCAAAGGCAACCTGGTGTTTTGTGAAAGCAAGGGTGAGTACACATCAACGTACTCAGCAAATGTCCCGTTTGGCTGAGGTGGACTAGCTTTATGTGGGGTTAAGCTCAAGCAGTTGCTTTTAGTTGGTCAGATATTTATTATTAGTGGAAGCCAAGTTTTATCATATAACCAACCCGTGAATCATTTCCTCATCGAGGAACATCATTATCATCATCGAACCAAAATAATAAATAGAACCATTGTATCTCGAACCATCTGTATCTCAGATCGTCTGCATCTCTAATCAAAGAGGATCCCAAGGCCGCTCATAACCGTGAGCACGGCTGATATATCAGTTTCATTACCCTCTGCAGAGGTCGCACACTTTACCCATGAGCCGTGATTCCCGTTTTGCCCGGGGATCATGACTCCCCATTGATCACTTCCTAGGTGGTCCGGCAGGGTATCACTACGTAGCCTTTACAAAGATTTCCTAGAGGTCATAGCCGCCCGTTAGGTTTCTCCAGTTTGATAAACACAGTACCTCTCCCCGCAGGAAGGCGACTAAAAAGCAAAACGAAAGAACCTCGGCACCCAGCCTCGGCAGAGCAAGCACTGTGCCTGGACCCCATTGACGGCACGACGGCGAAGCAACTACACCTCTAGTTCCTCTAATTAATTAGCTAAGGGCGCCCCATTTCACCCTCATGGTTGCACTGTTATCCCGGGTTGTCACTCCCCAAACAGGTCCTTACGGAGAGGCACTCAGGAAACAGCCTGAGCCCCCTAAAGTATCACAGGAACATCATCGGGATAACATCATAGTATCATAAGTATTCCCATCATGTTCATTGATTCAAGTAAAGCAATAGCATAATGCTAACCATGATAACCCAAAAGGTAAACAAGGATAAGGTAAATGGAAAGCTAGTCAATCCTTAGGTTTCAATTAAGTAATGCGGGACAGTGCATTAAAAGTGAATGGGACATAATGGGTCAGAGGACACTTGCCTTCACCAAACAGATGCTCAGAGTCTTCAACTTCGTGGAACCCAAAGAGCTAGATCACTTGGTCGCCGAAGCTTGATCGTCGATTCCTCAAAGCGCGGAAACAAATCGCGATCTAATCGCAAGGCGGAGCGAAGATAAACAAGCACAGACAAACAAACATATACTTGCATAAGAACATTACACCATACAAGATAAAATATCATAATAGCAAGCAATATAAAATAGAGAGCGCTTATACGGTTACGCGAGGATAAGAAACGCGACAGTCGGAGTTACGGTCAAGGAGTCAATGGGTTTACACTAAACAAATATTAACTATAACACCTAATTCGACATTATCAAATATAAATATTCTACATCAGCCAGTTCGATTAATTCGCTACACTAACAAATGTTAGTTAATAAAATGATTTAGTTAAACGAGAGATTCTAAGCGAGATGAATTTATGACGCGTGAAACAGCACCACCTCGTGCCAACGACGCGCGGACACGCGCGACGTAGCATGCTGACGACACACGAAACAGCGCGCGCGACGAGCGCGGACGCACACGAAACGACACCCGCGACAGACGAGAATAATTAAACAGGTGACTCGTTTATACTAAAAATAGGTTAAATAAATAGAAAGCAGTTAAATTAATATTATCCATGTTAATATTTATTATAAAAGCCCAAGGTAGACACTACGCCCTTTAATCTGATTAGAATATTAATCTAGTAAATATTAGTCGAGCAATCCTTAAGTTAGTTATCTAAAATATGAAACCTGACAAATTAACGTTATTAACGTGAGTGTTCATAAGCGAAAACAATTTATCATCACAAGAAGACGTCGTGCGAACGACGCGAACGCGCGCACGCACAGGGGGTAGACGAGGTAGACGGGGGGGTAGACGGGCGTCGTCTAGGGGTAGACAAACGTCGTCAGGACCCCAACGGCACGCTACGCATACGCGAAACAATGCGCACAACAGCGCGCGACACGCGCGAGCCAACGCGACCACGCGCGCAAACAAGAACTGCTACATAGATGTCGCCTCTATACTAGACAAGTATTAAACTTAAAACATTTGTGTAGTCATTAATCACACTATCATATATTTATAAAGCGTAAGTTAAAATGATAAATTAGTTATTTTAAATAACTAACAGGTAAATAGTTAATTCATTAATTAAATAAACAAGTGTCGCGACAAACAATGCTCCTAATATGAAATTGACGCCGTTAGAGTGGACGTGACCGAACGAGTTACGCCGCAAGTGACTTAATACATTTAACCCTCTAGTGAACTTATAAACAACACGATACATGGGTACTGCTAAATTATGCCGTATTCATACTAACTAAGCGTTAAACACGACATTTAAGTTGGCGTACACACACTAACAGGTAACTACAAATGTATCCGTAAAATCATTAATTGGGTTCGATTTAATTGTTATTTTAATAATACACAACTAAACAAGTAATCAATTATTTAATGTGAACGATATAACGAAATGATTTTACTAAAGCGCGCAAACAGTGATTTACGCGAACGACGACGCGCACGGACAACATGCAAACGACGCATGACGACACGTGCGACATCCCGTGAATTGCACGTAAATCAGACGTGTTGCGCGCGACGTGAATCATGCGACAGCGATGGAGTTTTGCATATGGTTCGGACGAGGGGCCTTACCATGGGCGAACGGTGATGAACGACAGTGACATGGGCGGTGGAGCGCGAACGAGGCAGGCATCACACACGCAGGGATGGTCTGACGCGGCCAGGGACAGGAGCCACGCATGTCGCACGGACTGCGCCGAAGACCCTGCCAGGCGCACGCCGAGCGCTAGCAGCACCACGGGCCGAGCGGGTCGCGCCAACCGTACCGTGAGCCGAGCTGGCCACGCTGGCCACACCGTGCAGGCCGCGCTACCGTGCCGAGCGCCAACCACGCCGGGGAAGAAGGAGAAAGGAAAAGGGGGAGAAGGGAGGATGGATGCGAGCTCACCACGGTGACGAACGACGACTCCGGCAAGGCGAGCTTGGACGCCGACGAGGATGGGGGCGCTAGGCAGCGCTGTCACGCGGGCTGGGAGGGGCGGTTCGGCTAGAGGTTAGCGGCTCCGTGGGTGCGCGACAGCGAGACGAGCGAGAGGGCTGCTGGGCGAGCAGTTCTGCGTGCGTACAAAGCGGAGGGAGCGGTTGGAGAAGATGAACAGGGCTCCTGGCGGCGCCTGGGGCACTGCATGCACGCGGCTGGGCGAGCGCCCCTTGCGCGCGCGAGCTGGGCTTGCTGGGAGCGCTGGCGAGCAGGCCTGGCGGCCTGGGCGTGGGCGAGCGCCCCCCTGCGCGCGAGCTGGGCCACTGCGTGCGAGCGGGCCAGGTGGGGGGGGGGCGCGGCTGCTGGGCTGGGCGCGCTGCTGCGCTGCGGGTGGGCCGCGGAGAGGGAGGCGCGGAGCTGGGCCGGGATGGCTGCGGCTGAGGCTGGGCCGGCCAGGGGAAAGGGAGGGCGCGAGGTGGGCCGGCTCAGAGCTGGGCTGCGAGGTGAGATGAGTGGAGGGGGCCGGCTAAGGCCCAAGGAGGGCGTCCAGAGTGGGTTTTTTCCCTTTTTTTTATTTCTTCCTACTACTTAAATTTAAACTCCTAATTGAATGAATGCTCCATGAAATCACTCCACAAACGAAATAATACATGCTTCGACATGTATGCAACAACCAAAAGATCTCTAGGGTTTTATTGACACCTATATTTGAAGTAACACCTAATTATTTGGGAAGAAATGAATAAAGGAGCGAAAAGAAAGAGGAATAAGGAGGTAACACCCGAATTTGATAGATATTTAGAAAAGAAATTTTATACCCCAAATTCAGGGTGTTACACCCAACCTAGGGCGCGGACCGACCACGTCGACAGGAGGCGCCATCATTACCCTACCCCGAGCTGACTCAGGCTACGGGGAACAAGACCGGCGTCCCATCTGGCTCGCTCCACCATACGAGTAATGATGGCGCCCCGCATGCCCTGTGACGACGGCGGCTCTCAGCCCCCCTTACGGAAGCAAGAGGACGTCAGCAAGGACTTGACAGCCCCGACAGCTGTCCTTCCGCCAGGCCCCAGCGCTCCTCCGACGGCCACGACATCACGCGAACTGGGTGCCAAAACCTCTCCGGCTGCCACGATGGCATGTACTTAGGGCGCTAGCTCTCCTCCGCTAGACACGTTAGCACACTGCTACACCCCCATTGTACACCTAGATCCTCTCCTTACGCCTATAAAAGGGAGGTCCAGGGCCCTCTTACAGAGGGTTGGCCGCGCGGGGAAGGACGGGACGGCGCTCGCGCAAGGCCGCTCGCTCCCTCCCGCGTGGACGCTTGTAACCCCCTACTGCAAGCGCACCCGACCTCGGCGCGGGGATAACACGAAGGCCGCGGGTTCCACCTCCCACGCCTGTCTCCCTCCGGCTGCTCTCTCCCCCCTTCGCGTTCCGCCTCGCGCCGACCCATCTGGGCTGGGGCACGCGGCGACGATTCACTCGTCGGTCCAGGGACCCCCCTGGGTTTCGAAACACCGACAGTTGGCGCGCCAGGTAGGGGCCTGCTGCGTGTTGACGAACAGCTTCCCGTCAAGCTCCAGATGGGCAGTCTCCAGCAACCTCTCCAACCCGGGACGGTGCTCCGTTTCGGGAGTCTTGAGTTCATGTCCCTCGACGGCAGCTACGACATGATATTCCTTCCCCCGCCGCGCGACAGCGACAATGGCGGTCGACAACCCGCCCGCCGGCGAGGAAATCGACGACGCCTTCCCCACGCGGTGGAAGGACGACACTCGGGCTTGTCCCGTCCCCTCCCCCGCCGATGGAGGAGGAGGCGGGGCAACCAAGGCCAAGCGGGAGGCGGCACCTCGTTGGCTGTCGAGCGAGTCGACGGCGCCGGCGCCCCAACGGAGAGCGCGTCGGGCATCGGCCTCGCGTCTGAGACGAAGACGAGCGCCATCTCCCCGCAACACACCAACCTCAAGCAAACGGACGACGCCAGCACGCTCGTGAAGGACTTGCTGGGCGTCACCCTAGTACCTGAGACGACGGTGCAGTCAGTCCCTGACGTGACTTCGTCACCGCCCGTCGACCGAAAGGTACCGACCGATTCCCATCTCGCGCCTTTTGGATTCGGCCTCGACCCGCCAAGCAACTCCGCTTCGGTGGACACTCTCATAGAGGCGAGTCCAAACCCTTTGGGGTATCGTGTGCGGTCACCCTGGGACCGGCTGACGGCCGTCTCGACCTACGGGCCTCGGGGTCCGAGGAAGATGGCGAGCCCGACCTCTGTTGGGATTTCTCCGGACTTGGTAACCCCAGTGCCATGCGGGGCTTCATGACCGCATGCGACTACTGCCTTTCCGACTGTTTCGACGGTAGCCGCAACCTCGACGACGAGGACTGCGGCCCAAGTCGCGAATGTTTCCACGTCGATCTAGGGGGTCCCGGCGAAGGCAACCATCTTGGTATGCCGGAGAACGGTGATCCCCCCAGGCCCGTGCCTCGCGTTGACATCCTTCGGGAGCTAGCTGTGGTCCCCGTCCCGGCGGGGGTCCTGACCCACAGCTCGAGCAAATCCGCGAGAGGCAGGCCAGGCTCGACGAGGGAGCAGGAACGCTTGTGCCGATCCGCCGGGACATCGGGCAGGAATGGGTGGGCCAACCTCCGGCCGGAGAAGCACGTCATCTCCCCCAGGGCATCCAGCACCGCATCGCCGACGACGTCAGGGTAAGGCCGCCACCAGACTCCAGTGGAGTCGGCCAGAACCTGGCTGCAGCGGCAATACTTTTCCGCGCGATGCCGGAGCCATCAACCACCGAGGGGCGGCGTATCCAGGGAGAGCTCAAGAATCTCCTGGAGGACGCCGCGGTCCGACGGGCCGAAAGCTCCGCCTACCGAAGGCAGGAGTACCCCTCGGAACATCGCGCCGCGACTTCCTGATTCATGCGGGAAGCCTCGGTCCACACCGGGCGCACGCGCAACACAGCGCCTGCGGCCCCGGGTCGCCTCGGCAACGAGCACCATCACCACAGCCGTCGGGCCCACCTCGACGAGAGGGTGCGCCGAGGCTACCACCCCAGGCGTGGGGGACGCTACGACAGCGGGGAGGATCGAAGTCCTTCGCCCGAACCACTCGGTCCGCAGGCTTTCAGCCGCGCCATACGACGGGCGCCGTTCCCGACCTGGTTCCGAACCTCGACTACTATCACAAAGTACTCGGGGGAGACGAGGCCGGAACTGTGGCTCGCGGACTATCGGCTGGCCTGCCAACTGGGTGGAACGGACGATGATAATCTCATCATCCGCAACCTCCCCTGTTCCTCTCCGACACCGCTCGAGCCTGGCTAGAGCACCTGCCCCCGGGGCAGATCTCCAACTGGGACGACCTGGTCCAAGCCTTCGCCGGCAATTTCCAAGGCACGTACGTGCGCCTTGGAAACTCCTGGGATCTCCGAAGCTGCCGCCGGCAGCCGGGAGTCTCTCCGGGACTACATCCGGTGATTCTCGAAGCAGCGCACCGAGCTGCCCAACGTCACCGATTCGAATGTCATCGGCGTGTTCCTCGCCGGCACCACCTGCCGCGACCTGGTGAGTAAGCTGGGTCGCAAGACCCCCACCAGGGCGAGCGAGCTGATGGACATCGCCACCAAGTTCGCCTCTGGCTAGGAGGCGGTTGAGGCCATCTTCCGGAAGGACAAGCAGCCCCAGGGCCGCCCACCGGAAGATGTTCCCGAGGCATCAACTCAGCGCGGCACCAAGAAGAAGGGCAAAAAGAAGTCGCAAGCGAAACGCGACGCCGTCGACGCGGACCTTGTCGCCGCCGCCGAGTACAAAAACCCTCGGAAACCTCCGGGAGGTGCCAACCTCTTCGACAAGATGCTCAAGGAGCCGTGCCCCTATCATCAGGGGCCCGTCAAGCACACCCTTGAGGAGTGTGCCATGCTTCGACGCCACTTTCACAAGGCCAGGCCACCCGCGGAGGGTGGCAAGGCTCTCGACGACGCTAAGAAGGAAGATCACAAGGCGGGAGAGTTCCCCGAGGTCCGCGACTGCTTCATGATCTATGGTGGGCAAGTGGCAAACGCCTCGGCTCGGCACCGCAAGCAAGAGCGTCGGGAGGTCTGCTCAGTAAAGGTGGCGGCGCCAGTCTACCTAGACTGGTCCGACAAGCCCATCACCTTCGACCAGACCGACCATCCCGATCATGTGCCGAGCCCGGGGAGATACCCGCTCGTTGTCGACCTCATCGTCAGCAATGTTAGGCTCACCAAGGTCCTCATGGACGGAGGCAGCAGCCTCAACATCATCTACGCCGAGACCCTCGGGCTCCTGCGGATCGATCTGTCCTTGGTCCGGACGGGCGCTGTGCCTTTCCACGGGATCATCCCCGGGAAGCGCGTCCAACCCCTCGGACAACTCGATCTACCCGTCTGCTTCGGGACGCCCTCCAACTTTCGAAGGGAGACCCTCACGTTCGAAGTGGTCGAGTTTCGAGGAACCTACCACGCAGTGTTGGGGAGGCCATGCTACGCCAAGTTCATGGCCGTCCCCAACTACACCTACCTCAAGCTCAAGTTGCCGGGCCCCAACGGGGTCATCACCGTCGGGCCCACGTACTGACACGCGTACGAATGCGACGTGGAGTGCGTGGAGTACGCCGAGGCCCTCGCCGAGTCCGAGGCCCTCATCGCCGACCTGGAGAACCTCTCTAGGGAGGCGCCAGACGTGAAGCGCCACGCCAGCAACTTCGAGCCAGCGGAGACGGTTAAGTCCGTTCCTCTCGACCCCTGCAGCGACGCCTCCAAGCAGATCCGGATCGGCTCCGAGCTCGACCCCAAATAGGAAGCAGTGCTCGTCGACTTTCTCCGCGCAAACGCCGACGTTTTCGCGTGGAGTCCCTCGGACATGCCCGACATACCGAGGGAAGTCGCCGAGCACTCGCTGGATATCCGAGCTAGAGCCCAACCCGTGAAGCAGCCTCTACGCCGATTCGACGAAGAAAAGCGCAGAGCCATAGGCGAGGAGATCCACAAGCTAATGGCGGCAGGGTTCATCAAAGAGGTATTCCATCCCGAATGGCTTGCCAACCCTGTGCTTGTGAGAAAGAAAGGGGGGCAATGGCGGATGTGTGTAGACTACACTGGTCTAAACAAAGCATGTCCGAAAGTTCCCTACCCTCTGCCTCGCATCGATCAAATCGTGGATTCCACTGCTGGGTGTGAAACCCTGTCTTTCCTCGATGCCTACTCAGGGTATCACCAGATCAGGATGAAAGAGTCCGACCAGCTCACGACTTCTTTCATCACACCCTTCGGCATGTACTTCTATGTTACCATGCCGTTTGGTTTGAGGAATGCGGGTGCAACGTACCAGCGATGCATGAACCATGTGTTCGGCGAACACATTGGCCGAACGATCGAGGCCTACGTCGATGACATCGTAGTCAAGACGAGGAAAACCTCCGACCTCCTTTCCGACCTTGAAGTGACATTCCGATGTCTCAAGGCGAAAGGCGTGAAGCTCAATCCCGAAAAGTGTGTCTTCGGGGTCCCCCGAGGCATGCTCTTGGGGTTCATCGTCTCCGAGCGGGGCATCGAGGCCAACCCAGAGAAGATCGCAACCATCACCAGCATGGGGCCCATCAAGGACTTGAAAGGCGTACAGAGGGTCATGGGATGCCTCGCGGCTCTGAGCCGTTTCATCTCGCGCCTCGGCGAAAGAGGTCTGCCTCTGTACCGCCTCTTAAGGAAGGCCGAGTGCTTCGCTTGGACCCTTGAGGCCGAGGAAGCCCTCGGGAACCTGAAGGCGCTCCTCACGAACACGCCCATCTTGGTGCCCCCCACTGCCGGAGAAGCCCTCTTGATCTACGTCGCCGCGACCACTCAGGTGGTTAGCGCCGCGATTGTGGTTGAGAGATGAGAAGAGGGGCATGCATTGCCCGTCCAGAGGCCAGTCTACTTCATCAGTGAGGTACTGTCCGAGACCAAGATCCGCTACCCACAAATTCAGAAGCTGCTGTACGCGGTGATCCTGACGCGGCGGAAGTTGCGACACTACTTCGAGTCTCACCCGGTGACTGTGGTGTCATCCTTCCCCCTGGGGGAGATCATCCAGTCCCGAGAGGCCTCGGGTAGAATTGCAAAGTGGGCGGTGGAGATCATGGGCGAGACGATCTCGTTCGCCCCTCGGAAGGCCATCAAGTCCCAGGTCTTGGCGGACTTCGTGGCTGAATGGGTCGACACCCAGCTCCCAACAGCTCCGATCTAACCGGAGCTCTGGACCATGTTTTTCGACGGGTCGCTGATGAAGGCGGGGGCCGGCGTGGGCCTGCTCTTCGTCTCGCCCTTCGGGAAGCACCTATGCTACGTGCTACGCCTCCACTTCCCGGTGTCCAACAACGTGGCTGAGTACGAGGCTCTGGTAAACGGGTTGCGAATCGCCATCGAGCTAGGGGTCCGACGCCTCGACGCTCGCGGTGACTCGCAGCTCGTCATGGACCAAGTCATGAAGAACTCCCACTGTCGTGACCCGAAGATGGAAGCCTACTGCGACGAGGTTCGGCGCCTGGAAGACAAGTTCTACGAGCTCGAGCTCAACCACATCGCCCGACGCTACAACGAGACTGCGGACGAGCTGGCTAAAATAGCCTTGGGGCGAACAACGGTTCCCCCGGACGTATTCTCCCGAGACCTGCATCAACCCTCCGTCAAGACCGATGACACGCCCGAGCCCGAGGAGGCCTCGGCCCAGCCTGAGGCACCCTCGGCTCAGCCCGAGGCACCCTCGGCTCAGCCCAAGGTACCCTCGGGCCCCGAGGGTGAGACACTGCGCATCGAGGGGGAGCGGAGCAAGGTCACGCCTGATCAAAACTGGCAGACCCCGTATCTGCAATATCTCCACCGAGGAGATCTACCCCTCGACCAAGCCGAAGCTCGGCGAGTGGCGCAGCGCGCCAAGTTGTTCGTCTTGCTGGGAGATAAGAAGGAGCTCTACCACCGCAGCCCCTCGGGCATCCTCCAGCGATGCATTTCCATCGCCGAAGGTCAGGAGCTCTTACAAGAGATACACTCGGGGGCTTGCGGCCATCACGCAGCACCTCGAACCCTTGTTGGAAACGCCTTCCGACAAGGTTTCTACTGGCCGACGGCGGTGGCTGACGCCACTAGAATTGTCCGCACCTGCGAAGGGTGTCAGTTCTATGCAAGGCAGACCCACCTGCCCGCTCAGGCTCTGCAGACCATACCCATCACCTGGCCGTTTGCTGTGTGGGGTTTGGACCTAGTCGGCCCCTTGCAGAAGGCACCCGGGGGCTACACGCACCTGCTGGTCGCCATCGACAAATTCTCCAAGTGGATCGAGGTCCGACCCCTAAACAACATCAGGTCCGAACAGGCGGTGGCGTTCTTCACCAACATCATCCATCGCTTTGGGGTCCAAAACTCCATCATCACCGACAACGACACCCAGTTCACCGGCAGAAAGTTCCTAGACTTCTGCGAGGATCACCTGAAAGTTGCCTAGAGGGGGGGTGAATAGGCAAGTTAAAACTTTTTCAACAAAAAACTAGAAGCAAACTGGGTAAAACTAAATTGATCTCGAAATTCACCCAGTTAACTTTGAAAATGAGATGTTCTAAATGATCCACAGGGTTCAAAGTAATAGATCTGAGAAGGGCACTTCTCAAAATCCACACACCAAAAAGATATAAACAAATCTTTCACGGAATGGTGAGAGAACGAAGAACGCGAATAAGCACAATGAACAAGAACACAAGAGACACAAGATTTATCCTGAGGTTCGGTCACACCACCAAGGTGCCCTACTTCCTCGTTGAGGCGCCCACAAAGAGTCGGGTCTCTTTCAACCCTAATCCTCCCTTTGCCGACCACAAAGGTCAAGCCCACACAATAATCTTTGCTCAAACGAGCGGGTAATACAAACTTTCTTATGGTCTTCCACAAGATTTGGAGACTCACAAGAGACACCTAGTCGTCTAGGAGCTAGAAGCTCCAAGAGTAATGAATCCACAAAGAACTCGATGTAGTGCCAAAGCTCGAATGAAGAAGAGCGAGAGAGATTTAGAGATGAAGCACAAAAAACCGCAGCTCTCAAGCTCACTCAAAGATTTCTCTCCAAAGATTTGAAATGGGAGAGGCAAGAGATGTGTGAGAGAGAGTGGGAGGTGTTTCTCAAGTTGGAAATGGAGTTCAAATCGTGCTCCCTGCTTTGGGGAGAGAGGTAGGAGTGAGTATATATAGGTGGAGCTCAAAACTAGCCATTTGGGCAGATTTTTCTGCCTGAGACCGGTTGAACCGCCCCCTAGGGTGGTTGAACCACCCCTGGCAGGCCTGACAGCCTGTCTGCCAGTCTGACTAGCAGACTGACTCGCAGACTGACCGCAGACTGGTCAAAGTTGACCAACACCGGTTGAACCGCCCTTGACAGCTCCTGGCGACCTGTTTGCCAGTCTGACTGGCAGACTGCAGATCAGAGGTCAGAGGGGCCAGAGACCAGCTGAACTGCCCCTCAGGACCAGTTCAACTGGTCTTGACCAGTGAGTTTAGGAGAGAAAACCCCATCTCAACTGCCCGGAGGCAAGTTCAGCTGGTGTATGGTCAAAGAGGTTCACAGGTGAAGTTGAGTTCAGCTGAAGTTGAGAAAGCTCAACTCAGCTGAAGTTCAGCTCAGCTGAAAAGCTCAGCTGCAGCTGAAGAAGCTCAACTCAGCTGAAGTTAAGTTCAGCTGGAAAGCTCAGCTGCAGTTGAAGAAGTTCAGCTGCTTTTCAGCAAGAACACTCTAGGTTTCTCAAACCTAATCATGGTCAACCAAATAATGTTAAAGTGATTTTTGGTTTTCAAAAATAGCTTTTGAATATAGAGGCTTGAGCTTTGGCAAACACCAACCTTCTTTTTGGATCCCCCTTTATAGTACGACGATTCCTATACTCAAGTTAAATAAAATTAATTAAGAAAACTCCTTGAGTCATTTGTGTCTCATGTGTGATTTCTCCATGGCATTGCTTCATAAGGATCACAAACATCTTTGTCTCACCTTTTGAAGCAAACACAAGTCGAGCCTGTGACTTGTGCCATTTCACCATATATGAGTTCAAATCATGGCTTCAAGTCACCTTACTGATGCATCAACATGTTGTAACTCTTCATAGCTGATTAGTTCATCGACTTAGTGCAAGTACTCTCTTCTTCACCTTAGCCATGGTACCTCGGTTTACAAGCCGTCGCTTGGCCTTCACCTTCGCTTAGTTCCTCGAAGCCCTTTCCTTGCTATCTTCACCCTATCAAGCCATTCTTGAGTCACATCCTATTGAGCATCCATTGAGAGAATCATTTCTTCAATATTTTGAACCTTGCTTGAATGTCATCTAGATATAACTGCTAAGATTAATCAAGCTTTAGTTTGATTCTCATAGAAGCATATATGGACTAATAGTAATATGGTCAAGCCAATTCACGATTCCTCATATCTTATTCACTTTGGCTTGACCTATCCTCTTAATCACTTCATCCTCTATTTTGATCATATGTATGTAGTGATTTCTTGGGTCTTGTCCATATATTCAAACAATATAGAGATCATATAATATCCATTTGCATTGTCTCATTGGTTATTTAACCTCGTGTTGAACCTTCGTTCACTGATCATTATACACTATTCAAGTATGTTCATCATACTGAATTTCCTGTTCAACACTTAGCAAACTCGTTAGACCTTTAAATGTGTTGTTATCCAAATCACCAAAACTCACAAAAGGAATGAATGCTCTTTCAATCTCCCCCTTTTTGGTGATTGATGACAACACATTTAAAGCTTACATAAGATTTGATAAATAAGATTTTGAATCCTATGATATAGTTTCCTCCACCTAAATATATGCATTTCAGAAAATAACACTTTTGTACTCAAATGCCAAAAGCACATATTTGGGTCAAAGTATGGAGATAACTTATATCATACTATTCATAGGGTGCAGTGTGTCATAAAATAAACGTGATGCTCATGACATAGAATGCACTTATCAACTCCCACATCTCATGTTTTACTTATGATTCTCCCCCTTTTGTCAATTATTTCTCCCCTTTTTAAAATTCTTCTAACACTTAGTTACATAGGACTAGAGGTAAGCTTTAATGCACAATTTCTCCCCCTTTGTCATAAATCTCCAAAAAGGATACAAAGGATATAAAGGGAAGAAATTTTGATTAAGCAATATTTAAACACACTATCATGAAAAGGGTCCTTAGATGGCACAAAGATAATGTAGAGGTGACATGAAGTGATGTACCTTTGCATTTTACCTTTTCAAGGGGAGGGGGTGTTCCAAACTTGTGTTGGATTTTGAATTCATTTGCACGCTCTTGTTGGTATAGTTGTGACATAAGTCCAAGATATCAAATGAAGATTGTCATACTAAATCGAAGGTGAAACTTGATACCTAGAGTCTAGATGTCACCTAGCATTTTCTTATCACAACAAGAGGCAACATGAAAATTGCACAAGTATGGATTATGCAACTAGTGATCATGTATGAAAAATATCAATTGAAAAACACCAATTGATACAATTTGATAGATAAGCAGATCACTAATAGCATATTACACTAAGTTCTCCTCAAGTTTTAGTGCACACATATATATGAACTCAATTGATATCCGTTGAAAGTACTTATTTGCAATTTAAAGTACCATTGGCATAAAAGGAGTATCAATTGAACATAATCATGCAATCATAAGAAACATGTGCACTATTTAATCAATTAAGTTCTAGACAGGAGAATTTATAAGCTATGCTACTTTAGACATTTGTAATCCAAAAGGATGTGATACATGTTTACTAATTTTAGATGATGTTGGAGTAGCATATAAAAGAGAAACTCATTCCTTTATGAAATGTATAAAAGATACATTTATTGGAGCAAAGAATCTTTGATACCCATCAAAATTTGCAGTGGAAGTGATTGTCTTTGCCCGAACATTCCTTTCTAATTTGAGACTACACACATAATAGACTTGAAAATGAAGTTAGTCTCAAAGATTCAAATTATAGACCATTCTCCCCCTAAATGTGTGCATACAAGTGATGAATATTTGTTTAGCTTATGCACTTGGACTTGTGAGGCCAGGGGATTAAGTTCTACAATTTGAACCTTGGTACAAATAAAGTATGAAAATGTGAAATTGTACCAATTTAAGGAATTACTCATAATCAAAAGGTATACTAATAGACATGATATGCAATATTTTAAGTCAAGATTCTTGAGAAGTTAGCATGTTTGACTCATACCTCACTAAGATGACTAGAAGGGGGCTAGAAGGGGGAACCCCCTCTGCGTCGAAATTTTCCTCGAAAAAAGAAAAAAAATCTTTTCTGCCAGAATGCCTTTCGTGCTTTTCGACTACTTCGAAAGCGGATCCTAAAAACGACGGAGTACACGTAAGCAGCCAAGGCTGACCGAGCCGAGGGACTCCTACGCCTCCGGGATACGGATACCTCACTCATCACCTTCTGCGATAAGTAACTCGCGCTCGGATAAGTGATTCCGCGGACCGAACAAGTCTTCACGCTCGAAAGCTCTTCTGCCGGAACGGTTTTTCGGGCCTTCTCGACTGTGTCGGTGACAGAACCCTATGGACGAGTAAGAGTGCGCGTAAGCGGCAAGGCCGACCGAGCTGAGGGATTCCTACGCCTCCGGGATACGGATACCTCACTCATCACCTTCCGTGAAAAGCAACTCTCGCCCGCACAAACAATTCTGTTACCAACAAATAAGTCCGGATACTCGAAACAAGAGGAAAAGAAACGCAGCTTTACAACACGACGACAGTGTGTTTGGGCCTCGGCGGCCGCAGAAAACATACACATGCTACAAGACAACCCGATCCTGCAGGCTCGGACGTCGACAGTTGAAGGGGGCAGCAGCACCCTCGGCGTCAACTACACCTTCGGCGGGGTCCGACCTAGCCTCGGACGGCGATGCGGTTGGAGGATCCCCACTCTGAAGGACGACATCAGCACCACACCCGGGCCATCGCCGCCAGGGTCTTCTCCAGGAATCCGGCTCGAGCAGACGGCTCGGCCGGCCACCCCGAGGCCTCGGCCAGCCGTCCCCCAAAGACATCAGCCCGGCTTGTGGCCTCGGCAACTCAACTCCAGCGTCGGTCCCGCCGGTGGATGACCCGGCCAGGCTCCGACCGACCAAGTCTTCTTTTCGAGCCAACTCTGCCTCTGTCCGTGCTGACACCGCTACCTCCGGCTTCGGCTCATCAAAGAGCGGCCGAGGGGTTCCTTTAACTAAGCAAGAGAAGCCTCGGACAGCAACGCCGACCGAGCCGAGGGACTCCTACGCCTCCGGGATACGGATACCTCACTCGTCACCTTCGCACGAGGCGACTCACGCTTGGTGAAGCGGTTCAGATAACCAACAGGCGAGTCTTAGTGCTCGAAATGAAGAAAAAATACGGCTTTGCGCCGAAAATACATACATGTTTAGGCCCCGACAGCCGCAATGAACAAGACACCGGCACTCAAAGTGCCATTACAAACAGAACTCCGGTTCCGTCCCCACAGCAGCGGCCATGGTCCCAGGACGGACGCGGCCACCGGAAGGCTCTCGTTCGCATCCCCACTGAAGGGACGCGAACCAGACATTAAAGCCAAAGAGCCGGGGGGAAGCTTCCTCCAGCTGCCACCACGTCAGCACGGACAGCGGCGTCCGCCTCTCCACCAACGCCGACAGTTGGCAAGGCGCACCGGCAGGTCCTCACTCCCGTCCTCGCCACAAAAGCGAGGAGAAGGACGGAATGTTGCATCCTAGCTGGACAGCAACAGTTCGCCTTCCCCGGCATGGCTGGAGGATGCCTCCTCCGCAGGGCCGGAGGGTGGTTTCCACCACCAGAAGCTGGAAGAGGAGGTGACCGGCCGACCCGTACGGGGGGAAGAGCTCCGACTCAGCCCGGCCCCCGCCCTAGCAAGGATGATGAACATCCTTGAAGTTGAGGGCGGGACCAAGATCGTAGCCCGGCTTGCTTCTCCCCATCCAGGGGCTGGTGGTCACCGTCTTGGGTGACCACCGGCGAGGGGATGCAGCCGGGCCGCGTGATGAAAATCCTTGAAGCTGAACGATGGCTGAAAGGTACCAACTTCCACGAAGTTGCGTTCCTCCGACGACAAGACGGAAGGATTGCGGGCGTCCCCATCCGGGGGCTCGGAAGGTGGAAAGACACGGTGCATAAGTGAGCGTGAAGACATGGCCGCCTTTCAAGGAGGTCACCCTCCTTTTAAAGGCAACTCTCCCCACTTGCGTCCTCAGCCGTTGCGGGCTGAGTCTTCTCCAACACACTCCAAGGTCCTCCTCCTACGGCACGGGGGCTGGGCCCCACGCGTCATGCAAGCTGGCCCAGGGCAGAAGGAGCCAAACCGCCGCGCGTAGGGCATGCAACTGCCCAGCAGTTACAAGCATTCCTCCACTTTCGCCCAGACCAACGGGTGAAAGGGTGGACAGCCATGCAGTCGACATGCAACCGCGCCAAGTGGGCGCGCCCCTTTGACTCCAACGCGCCTAGCATGGAGGCCCAGGCCCACACGTCTTGCAACCGGCACGCCGGTTGCTACGTGCGAGCAACTACACCGCCACTCGCACCACTACCGCGCCTCCTCGACTGCGGAGCTAATACCGCAACTCGAGGCAACCCTGCGTGTGACCCAGCAGTGCCAGCCAGGCGCGACGGTCAATACGGTCAAAAATGGGCCGGCAGTAATGGCGGTGGCAGGCGGGCAGAAGCAGCGGTCACGTCGTCAGCCAAACTTACGTCCCATCCAGGGACAGCGAGAGAACCCTCTCTCACGGCGTGAAGACGGCACGCCCGTGATCCGTTCCTCGAACGGCTCGCACACGCACAACGACCGCCTCGCGAACCACTCGCCCCGTCGCATTAACTCTGCGGCGGGACAGGCGGCGCCTCAGGCGGGAGAAGCAAGCGATGCTTCGCCTTCGCCATAATGACCGCGTCGAAAAAGGTACGCCACGTCATTCGATTCCGTATCCTTTTCCTTTTCCTCTTTCTCTCTCTTACAACAGGGACCAGGAAAGGGGGATACCCCGAAAAGGATCCTTCTCCGTGAAGGAAACAGGCCCCGAGCCTCCCTACTGATCAGAGGTTCAAAGGCTGGCCCTCGGAGGGGTTCAATGGCCGCCTCAGAGCGCTTGGGTTCTGCGCCCACTACCGGTCAGAGGTTCGATGGCCGGCCCCTCGGAAGGGTTCAACGGCCGCCTCAGGCCACTCGGGCTCGCGCCCACTACTGATCAGGGGTTCATAGGCTGGCCCTCGAAGGGTTCACAGTCGCCTCAGACACAGAGTGAGGGATGACCCTGGGTACGTTCGATACATAACCAAGGCTCGGGCTACGCTCCCGAGGTACCCTAGGACATTTCCGAGACCAGCGGGAACGATCTTGTAATGGAGTCCCATCAGAGGGAGGCATCGAGCCCTCGGACCCCGTCAAAAGGGGACCGGGTCCGGCAGATCACCCGCAGGTACTTTTGGAGCGTGCCTCCGGGCCTCTAGCCGACCCCTAACAAATGGGGCACGGGCGTCCACTCGGATTACCTGCCAGCAGCTCACCGGAGACACCATGTTCGGCGTCCTCCGAGGGCAACATGGCGCTTTCCCCCCCTCCTCCTTGCGGAAAGGCGTCGCAGGGGCGTATGTAAAAAAGTCGAGTCTGCCCTTGACCGTCCTCTCGCCCTGTGCAGAGGCTCGGGGGTTGCTCTCGCAAACCTGGCTCCAGCCAACCCGTTGACAGCGTCAACATACCAGCCCGAGAACTTGGGACCCGACCGTGCACCCGGGCTACGGCCAGCTCGCATGAGGGGACAACCAGACTAGCCGAAGTGTTGCGAAATGCACTAAGACCTCGAAGGAGTCAAACTACTCCTCCGAGGCCTCGGGGGCTACACCCGGTGGGTGCGCTCGTGCGCACCCACCGGAACAAAATGCAACCAAAAAAGGCTGGTCCCCTTGCAAAAAAGTGCGGCAAAAGCCTCCAAGCGAGTATTAACACTCCCTTCGAGGCTTAGGGGCTACTGTCGGGGACCATAATTAGGGGTACCCTCAAGACTCCTAAATCTCAGCTGGTAATCCCCATCAGCACAAAGCTGCAAAGGCCTGATGGGTGCGATTAAGTCAAGGATCGGTCCATTCGAGGGACGCGATCGCGCCTCGCCCGAGCCCAGCCTCGGGCAAGGGCAGCCGACCCCGGAGGATCTACGTCTCGCCTGAGGACCCCCTCCAGCAACGGACACATCTTCGACTCGCCCGAGGCCTAGTCTTCACCAAGAAGCGACCTTGACCAAATCGCCACGCCAACCGACCAAATCGTAGGGGCATTTAATGCAAAGGTGGCCTGACACCTTTATCTTGACGCACGCCCTCCAGTCGACAGAGCCGAAGTGACCGTAGTCACTTCGCCGCTCCACCGACCGGTCTGACAAGAGGACAGCGCCGCCTGCGCCACCCCGACTGTTGCGCCACTCGACAGAGTGAGGCTGAAAGCAGCTAAGTCCGGCCTCAGGCGTCATAGGAAACTCCGCCTCGCCCGACCCCAGGGCTCGGACACGGGCTCAGCCCCGGAAGACAACGAACTCCGCTTCGCCCGACCCCAGGGCTTGGACTCGGGCTTAGCCCCGGAAGACGACGAACTCCGCTCCGCCCGACCCCAGGGCTCGGACTCGGGCTCAGCCCCGGAAGATGATGAACTCCGCTCCGCCCGACCCCAGGGCTCGGACTCGGGCTCGGCCCCGGAAGACGACGAACTTCGCCCGACCCCAGGGCTCAGACTCCGCCCTGGCCTCAGCCGACGGTCTCCGCCTCGTCCGACCCGGGGGCTCAGACTCGACCTCGACCTTGGAAGACAGACTCGACCTCGACCTCGGAGGAGCCTCCACCTCGCCCAACCTAGGGCGCGGACCGACCACGTCGACAGGAGGCACCATCATTACCCTACCCCGAGCTGACTCAGGCTACGGGGAACAAGACCGGCGTCCCATCTGGCTCGCTCCACCATACGAGTAATGATGGCGCCCCGCATGCCCTGTGACGACGGTGGCTCTCAGCCCCCTTACGGAAGCAAGAGGACGTCAGCAAGGACTCGATAGCCCCGACAGCTGTCCTTCCGCCAGGCCCCAGCGCTCCTCCGACGGCCACGACATCACGCGAACTGGGTGCCAAAACCTCTCCGGCTGCCACGATGGCATGTACTTAGGGCGCTAGCTCTCCTCCGCTAGACACGTTAGCACACTGCTACACCCCCATTGTACACCTGGATCCTCTCCTTATGCCTATAAAAGGGAGGTCCAGGGCCCTCTTACAGAGGGTTGGCCGCGCGGGGAAGGACGGGACGGCGCTCGCGCAAGGCCGCTCGCTCCCTCCCGCGTGGACGCTTGTAACCCCCTACTGCAAGCGCACCCGACCTGGGCACGGGGCCAACACGAAGGCCGCGGGTTCCACCTCCCACGCCTGTCTCCCTCCGGCTGCTCTCTCCCCCCTTCGCGTTCCACCTCGCGCCGACCCATCTGGGCTGGGGCATGCGGCGACGATTCACTCGTCGGTCCAGGGACCCCCCGGGTTTCGAAACACCGACAGATTTGTTACCTAAAACCGCGGGATTAACTCGGAAATCAGTTTGAAGCGGATCCAGACCTTCCCCTTTATATAGATAAAGGGCTACGACCGATTGCACCCCCAACAATCGATCAAATCAAGTCTATTACTCGTTTTTACCTTATGCATTAGGAGTAGTTCTAGTCTAGTTCTAGTTTAGCCCTAGTTTAGCCTTCCAATCCCCAAATTCTCCGCCTCTCTTCGACTCTACATCGATTAGAGGAGTCTAGGTCGGTCTACCCGAGCCTAGACAACCCCTAGGCTCTCTCCTCCCCGACGGGGTCCCTCCCGGGAGCGAGATCTAGGCGCCGCCGGCGACCTTCCGCCGCCCCTGCGCACGCGCGGACCGTCCGGCCCTAGGGCACGGACCGTCCGGCCGTCAGGCAGGGAACTTTAGCCCCTGCGCCAGGTCGTGGACCGTCCGGTCCTGTGCCGCGGACCGTCCGCGCCTGACCAGAGAGCACCGCCGCCGGTTCTTGTTGAGCGTTTGGTGCTCCGAAAAGGCGTCAACATACTTTTTGGCGACTCCGCTGGGGACAGGTGTTTAGATCTACTAAAAATCAGGCCCTCAAATGGCCGGTTCTAAAGATCACACTGATATCTCCCCAGATAATATCCTGAAGACGGCTGTCGAAAATCTAACAGCCGATGAGCAACAGCAATACGAGGACTACATGCGCCAAGCGAAGGAGAAATTCTTGTCGCAATACACGGTGGATCGCCACCAGAAGGTTATCAAACATGGAGAGACCGACGTTGCATCTCTTCTATCTTCGCTTCAAGTCCCCAACGTAAGTAAACCCGACGATATCCAATCTATTAAATATTATGTAGATCAGCAGCAGGATCAAATGAAACAACAGATTGTAGGGTTAGAAGAATCAATTAGAAAATTAACGCGTACATTGGAGAAGTCTGTTGCTCCTAGTTTTCCATCATATGAGACTAGTAACAGGATATCTATGTCTAATACATCGGCAACAAATGGGGATTTGCAGCCCCAACCATTATATGGTATGCCGATGAACTCATATCCAGGGCAGGTACCACCACCACCATCCCTGCTTGGCAGATCGGCGCCCCTGAACATGGTCGGACCATCCGAGCTTCTGCCCGGACCGTCCGACCCATATGCAGACCGTCTGGCTTGCTCTGCCGGACAGTCTGGGGCCGCCCTAGGACCACCGCCATCCCTGCTTGGCAGATCGGTGACCCTGGACGCGGTCGGACCGTCCGAGCTTCTGCCCGGACCGTCCGGCCCTTACGCGGACCGTCCGGCTTTCCCTGCCGGACAGTCCGGGCCCGCACCAGGACTACCACATGGCGTCCCGATAATGGCAAACGCAACCGGTCAGTTCGGATTTACCACCGGACAAGCTGGATACGCATACGTAGAACCTGTTGTTGCACACCATGCACCAAATTATTACACACCTCAGCAGCAGTATGTTTCACCCTCTACATATTTAAACCATAACGTACCATACAACCACAGACCGATCAACACTATCAATCGGTCACGGCAAGAAGGTCGGTATACTAATACCCGACCAAATGAGCCCCACAGCCCAGGATCCGGTGGTCTGCCACCGGGTGCAATGGAAAAAATTAGGGAAGAGATGACTGAACTATTTCGAGATAAGTTCGGAGTTAGTGTAGCCAGAGTAGGGCAATCATACCAAAAGCCGTATAATCACCGGTTTGACACTGTCCCATATCCACAAGGGGCAAGGATACCGGAATTTTCTAAGTTTTCTGGTGAGAATGGGAGAAGCACACACGAACACATAGGCCAGTTCCTAGCACACCTAGGCGAATTGGCCGATGGAGAAGCATTTCGTGTTCGGTTATTTTCTTTATCCCTTACTGGTACCGCTTTTGCATGGTACGCCGCCCTGCCTCCTAATTCCATTAATTCCTGGAATGAGTTAGAAAGTAAATTCCATGAACATTTCTTTACCGGGGAATATGAATTAGGGCTAGCTGACTTAGCTTCAGTCCGCCAAGGACGCGAAGAATCGGTTAATGACTATATCCGGAGGTTCCGGGACACTAGAAACTGATGCTTTCGGATCCATGTCTCAGACAAAGAGCTAGCAGGGTTAGCTTTTAATGGGTTGCTATCCTACTTAAGAGACAAATTAGATGGGACCCAGTTCTTTTTGATAGCCCAGCTACATCAGCAGGCTTTAGCCTGTGAAATCCGATTTAAAGAGACATCAAAATCGGCCGCCTGTGCTATACATCTGATAGAGCGTGATAATTCAGATGATGAATCCGCAGATGTATATACCGCTGAGTTTATTTGGCCAATAAAGGTCAAATCTTCAGCATGTTCTTCCTTACAGCCGGTTCAAAAGAATCAGCAAGAAGAGATTAAATTTACCTTTAATGTTGCCAAATGTGATAAGATATTTGATGAGCTACTTAAAATGGCAACATTAAATTAACTCATACTATCCCTCCTATAGATGAATTAAAAAGACGTGCTTATTGCAGGTGGCATAATTCTTTTTCTCATGCCACCAATGACTGTAATGTCTTTCGTCGACAGGTACAATCGGCCATAAATGAAGGCCGGTTGGCTTTTCAGGAGATGCAAGTGGACACACAGCCATTTCCTGTTAATACAATAGATATCGCATGCAAAAAGATCTTAGTTCGGCCCAAAATGGCCGATAAAGGCAAAAGCAAAGACATCATCATTGGTAGTCCTCGCACGTCGAATATATTACAAAAGGAGATTGCTCAAAAGGCTCCGGATGATAAGGCTAAAAAGTCCGGAGGCACCGGGGGGCAGGCGCAATTAATGATCCAAGCACGACAGCCTGGCCTAAACACCATAGACGGTATGGCACCTACGTGCGGACGATCCGGTGCTCAGACAGACGGTTCGGCTAACTCTACCGGACAGTCCGCCTATGCCCAAAGGCGTCAGCCTCCACACAAAACCTTAAAAGGGAAGGAGACACAACGGCAAAGCACAAATGGTCGGCTGATCAAAGCTGACTCTACTATTGATCAGTTGCTCTCTAAGAATACTAGCGAGACGAACGTTCTACGTGATCGGTCAAAGAAGAAACCTCAGTCACCTGCTAAAACGAAACGTGTAAACAAAACGACCCGAAAGGCGACACAACAAGCATCGCCTATTCATCCTATGAGCCCAGGGTACTTTCCGCCCGTTTATCCATCGTCGGTATATTATCCTGCTCAAACATGGAATGGTACGATGATGAATTCATGGTACATGTATAGTCCCTTTGTCTATCCATACTGGGGGGCACCTTCATTCTATTCCTTTTGATCCATTGATCAAACGGTCATGGCCGAGAGAGATACAATCTGAAACGGCCTTTATACATTGGTACTTTATTGAATGATCTCTATATTGAAAAGCCGGTGACTTACATCAGGTTTAGTTCATATGCTTTTGGTTCGTCAACCTTCACCAAAAGGCAGGGGGCATATGTTGGACACCAAAATAGCCCAGCGGACGGTCCGGCCCTGAGGCCGGACGGTCCGCGGTCCGGACAGTCCGCGGTGGTGGCGCGGACGGTCCGCGCGTGCGCAGAGTCAGTTAGGGTTCCTAGTTTCTCGCGGGATTTGTTACCTAAAACCGCGGGATTAACTCGGAAATCAGTTTGAAGCGAATCCAGACCTTCCCCTTTATATAGATAAAGGGCTACGGCCGATTGAACCCCCAACAATCGATCAAATCAAGTCTATTACTCGTTTTTACCTTATGCATTAGGAGTAGTTCTAGTCTAGTTCTAGTTTAGCCCTAGTTTAGCCTTCCAATCCCCAAATTCTCCGCATCTCTTCGACTCTACGTCGATTAGAGGAGTCTAGGTCGGTCTACCCGAGCCTAGACAACCCCTAGGATCTCTCCTCCCCGACGGGGTCCCTCCCGATAGCGAGATCTAGGCGCCGTCGGCGACCTTCCGCCGCCCCTGCGCACGCGCGGACCGTCCGGCCCCAGGGCGCGGACCGTCCGGACGTCAGGCAGGGAACCTTAGCCCCTGCGCCAGGTCGCGGACCGTCCGGCCCTGTGCCGCGGACCGTCCGCGCCTGACTAGAGAGCACCGCCGCCGGTTCTTGTTGAGTGTTTGGTGCTCCGAAAAGGCGTCAACAGCCGGGTTGGTAGCGAGGTTCATTTATAGTTTCAATGCAATACTGTGATAGAGAAACACTGTAGTATTTTTGGACAAAAAAAATGTTTAATTGAACTTTGTAAAGCACTGTTCTGAATACGTCGGTATAATCACAACTGTACTGTTTTTTAAAAGCATTGATACTGTAGTCTAGTCCAAAGTTTTCTAAAACATAGTATTATTAGCAAACAGGGCCTGATTTGACAACTCGAGGCCAGGTATATATGTATGCCTCGTTTTTTTTTTCATCATTGCATTCGCGCTGCTCTCCCCAGGTCCACAGTGCTCGTAGGGCTGTTCAATGTGGCATGCGTGTATACTGTCCCGTTTCCAAGCTTCACTGAGGCATTTAATTTGTGCCATTGATTTTAGAAGTAAAAGTAGAATTTGAGACGTGAGCGGTGTAATTGACCATTAATTTGCAAACGAGTAGCAGCAGATAAGGCTGACTAAGGCCCCGTTTCAATTTCACGGGATAAACTTTAGCTTCCTGCTAAACTTTAGCTATATGAATTAAAGTGCTAAAGTTTAGCTTCAATTACCACCATTAGCTCTCCTGTTTAGATTACAAATGGCTAAAAGTAGCTAAAAAAAGCTGCTAAAGTTTATCTCGCGAGATTGGAACAGGGCCTAAGGCCCCGTTTCAATCTCACGGGATAAACTTTAGCTTCCTGCTAAACTATAGCTAAAGTTTAGCTTCAATTATCACCGTTAGCTCTCCTGTTTAGATAGCTGCACGGATTATTATGTCTTCATCCTTCACAATGTTTGTTACCTGATTTGCAAGCGCTAGTATTTTAGGATTCAAAGCAGTGCGTGCCTCCTGTCACAGTCAGTTGACATTGACGGCACCTAGTCCGTGACGACAATGCAAGACGTGAGTTCAATGCAGCCAGGGTTTCAAGTCTGGCCATCATATACATCGATCGAATTGGGGGCATGCGGGTTCCGTGTCGTGATGGTACTTGGACCGTTGGACGAACGGAAAACGTTCTAGTGAAGCATGTAGCCAAGCCAAAGCAGTGCGTTGCCGTGCCGCGCGCCGAAAGGCAACGGAACGGAGCACGTACATGGCCATCATCCTTTCACTCACTCGCTGGTGGGTACGTACGGTGGTGCCGTGGTGGCTCAGCCAGAGCCGAGATCCTTTGTCCGATCCTTCATCCCAAGACATTTGGTGCTCTCCTCCGTGGTCAAATCACAAAGAAATCGAATCCCAAGACATTTGGTGCTCTCCTTCCTTGGTCAGATCACAAAGAAATCGACAACCATTAGATTTTTCTTGCCCTCACCAGTAAGTACAAAGAAGCTCTACAGTGACGGTTGTAAATATATTTTCACTGATAATTCTTAGAACCGTTGGTGCTAGAGACTAATAAAAATCATCATTTTTACAGGCGGGTAACTGAGTACCGCCAGTAAAAATCGATTTCCACTGGCGGTTGAGTAGAGAAAACCGCCAGTGGAAATCGATTTTCACTGGCGGTCGACGTAATAAATCTGTCGGTGAAAATTTTTCAGAAACACTAAACAGGTTTTAAAATCAACAAAAAAATTTATTTAAGCACCCCACCCGTTGTACGCTTGGACTCTTAAGTCTTCGTTAATATATGGGGCAAGATTGGATAAAATGGACCAATGTTATCATGAATTTTTATTTGTTTATACAATATAAATATTTCTAGTTATGTTCCAAGGTCCTATCTAATACCTCTAGAGCTAATAATTAGCACTCTGATCGTTCCATGTGCATCACGCCTTCTAGCTTTATGGGCGTGCACCAAGGGCGGATCATAGGAGGGGCAAAGGTGGCCATGGTCTCCTCAATTTTGTAAAACCTCATGCACCTAATGTTTATCCAATGTTAAGTATAGAAAAAAATGAAGTTTTAGTTGACTAACACTACAAGAAACTGATAAATGTTCGTGGGTAAAAGTAAGAACGTGGGTACCGACGTTCTTATTTGAGTTAAGTTCAGTGGCGGAGGACGAAAAAAAATTAGGTATGGCTCTACACAACCATATAATATTTAACACACAATCGATCAACTTGTATAACAACTCGCGATATATATAAAGAAATAAAACATTGTCTAAAATAAAAACAAATTGCTACAAAACATGAAATTGTCATACCACTGATTTTGTTATATATGTCTTGGAGACCTAGGCAATTGCATTTGCCTATCCTTCTTCTTTTGAAATGCCTTCTTAATATTTTGAAGATCAAGCTCTTTGAACAATTCTCTCTCAATGTAGATCACCATTAAATCGTTAAGCCAATAATCACCCATTTTGTTGCGCAACTCAGTTTTGATAATTTTCATGGCAGAAAAAGCCCTTTCAACCGTGGCCGTTGCTACTGGGAGTAACAATGCTAACTCAATGAGCCGATAGACCAAAGGAAATACAGTATCCCTGCCAATTTGAACCATTGTTTTTGCTAGGCTTGCAAGATCATGACAAGCTTTGAATTCATCAACTCTTCGCACATGAACAATAAATGTCAGTAACTGATCTTTGATTAACTTGCGATCATCAAAAGAGAAATCCTCCAAATATATCTCCGTAAGACTAGCAAGCTTATTCACATCAAACTTGCTGAATGAATCTCTTGGATCAAGACAAGCAAAACAAGTAAGCAATTCAGAGGATACCTCATTGAATCGATGATCCAACTCTGATATAAGAGAGTCAATGGCAGCATAGAAGATATCAACACGATAAAAATGATCTTGAGTGATATTATTTCTTCCTCCTCTTCTTGACTGACCAAATCTTGGTATTGGACCATCCATATCTGGTATATCAATACCAGCTTCCACACAAAAAGCTTTGACTTCTTCAAACAATGGATCCCAACCTTCACTTCTCAAATCATTCAAACAAATTCTCACATCAACAACTAAAGACATGGCCTGAACAATATTTTGATCCTTCTTTTGCAATAGAAGGGACAACTCATTTGTGATGCGAAGGATTTGCAACATCATCTTCATGATTAACACAAAACAAAATGACTCCATGTTAGCAACCAAACCTCCAGCCCTTGATGGATTTCGCTGGCCTTGATTCACAATTTCCAGAACTCCTATTATTGACTCCCACATTGTTTCAATACGAAGCAAAGTCTTGTAGTGAGATCCCCATCTTGTATCTCCAGGTCTAGCCAATGAAGTTTCTTGGTTTTGTCCTCTTCTAGATGAAATCTGACCATCATTCAATTTATCCACAAGAATTTTACAATGTTTATCAAGCAATACATCCATCCTCTTGCAAGATCCACAAACATTGTTCACAATCAAGGTGACATATTCAAAAAAATCCTCAATAGCTGGGCAACATCTTACGACAGAAACAACAACCAACTGCAATTGGTGAGCAAAACAATGGACATAGAAAGCATAGGGGTTCTCATCACGAATTAGCTTTTGAACACCATTGAATTCACCTCTCATATTTGAAGCTCTGTCATAACCTTGCCCTCGTATTCTTGCAATAGCTAAACCGTGGTCACTAAGCACCTCAACCACTCCTTTCTTTATTGCCTCGGATGTAGTATCTTTGACATGCTTCACACCTAGAAACCTTTCAATCACTTGTCCTTTTTTGTTGACATACCTAGAAACATATATAAGATCATGAGTTATGACATAAGGTATAAAATTAGAAACATAAGGTATAAAAAATAGAAACATAAGTTATGACATACCTGATAACTATGGCCATTTGCTCTTTGACCGATATATCACGAGACTCATCAACAAGAATAGAGAATAGACAATCACTCATGTCTTCTTTTATTGCCCTCGATATTGCCTCGGCGCAACAGCTTGCAAGTTCTTTTTGAATTGTTCCGGAAGTCATTTTTGCATTCTTAGGACAAAGCTCATCAAATGCCTTTCTCACTTCCTCATTTCTAATTTTGTACCACTCAAGAGTCTCAAGAAAATTCCCTTTATTTAGTGAAGTAACTGTTTCATCATGGCCACGAAATGGTTCACCTTGCAATGCAAGCAGACTTACAATACCCAAAGAAGTTTCCAATCGAGTTTCATACTTCACAAGTGCATCTTTGCTATGAGTTATGACTTTATGTTTTAAACTTGATCTTTGATTATCAAAATCCTCAAAAGTCGATCTTGCCCGATTGTGCAAACTACTCGGACCCCCAACATGTTTTCTAAATATCAACAGGGCATTCTTCCATTGCTTGAAGCCCGTTTTTGTGAAAGTGTCATGACAGAATTTCTCATCCTTGCAATCATCTCTAAAAAGATAGCAATAATAGCAATAAGCACTATCCTTCACCAAACTATATTCCAACCAATTGTGTTGCTTAAACCAATGTTCCTGAAATGACCTTTTATCATGTGCTTTAGGAAAATTATGACCAATTGGTTGTGTTGGACCTTTTTCTATGAATGCCCTCCTAACTTCACTTCTAATATTAGGAGCAAATTGATCAATTGGAATGCGAATACCGGGATCAGAGATAATATGATCCATATGAAACTCATTGACTGTACTACCTGTTCCACTGACATCTTGTTCATATTGGACTTCTTCATTGTCCACCTCTTGGCCAACTCCACTTCCATGAGTACTTGGGTTTGGGTTTGTACTACTAGAAGCCCGGCTAAAATAGCTTTTTAAATCTACAAATTTGCGACTTCGTCCACTTTCCCTTTGATTTGGCATAATTATTACCTGCAAATTTGTGACAAACATCAACATTCAAACAATCAACATTCAAACAAAGAAGCGGAAGGCCTCGCGTGCTACTGCTGCGTGTGCTCGAACCTGGAAGCGGAAGGCGCGCCGGAGTGCCGCAGTGCTCGGCTGCTGGGCGGTGCCGCACTGCCGGCTGGCGGCTGCCGCGCGCGGCTGCTGGGCTGGGCGAACGGCGTGGGGCTGGGCACCTGCTGGGCGGACGGCGTGGCCGCGTGGGGCTGGGCGCCGCTGCTGCCTGCTGGGGCTGGGCGCCTGCTGGAGTGCTGGGCGGACGCCGGACGGCGTGGCCGCGTGGCCGCGTGGGCGCCGCTGCTGGGGCTGCTGGGCGCGGGCGGACGGCGTGGGGCTGGGCGCCGCTGCTGGGGCTGGCCGGCTGGGCGTCTCCGCGTCTGTTGCCTGCTGGCGGCTGCTCGGCGGACGTGCGGCGGACGGATAGCTGATTAGGGATTCCTGTTTTTTTTGGGTATGGCTTGGGCCATAATGGGCCCTCCGCCCCTGGTTAAGTTCATGGGTTATGTTAAGAACGTGGGTACCGACGTTCTTAAGTTAAGTTCGTGGGCCCTGGATAAAACCGTTGAACTTAACAAATTAGGAACGTGGGTACCCACGTTCTTAAATTAAGTTCGTCAGGCATATGAACACCGTCGAACTTAATCCTGAAAACCTAAATCCAAATCCCACACGTGGCTCTCTCTCTCTCACCTGTCTCATTCTCGCCCACACGCTTCTCTCTCACCAGCGCCGCCGCCGCGCCACCGTGGCCGGGAGTGCGTGCGTGCCCGAGACAACGAGGCTGCTCGGCCGCCCATGTCTGTCCCAGACTTTGCCCACCATGCCTGGGTGGCCGAATTGCGTCACGTTGCCACGCGCAGAGGTGGGTGCTTGGGGGCCAACACCGGTCGGTCGACTGCTGTTGGGCGAACGCGTCACCCCCCCGAGGAAACGGCCAGGGGAGAGGTGGGTGGGACGTGGCCTCCCTGCCTGAGCCGCCCGTGCTCGCTGCGGGTCGCGGTCGGCGCGGCCGCGGGCGCTGCTGCATTGGCAGGCGGTGCTGATGGGAATCGGGATCGACCAGCGGGTTTCCCTGCGCATGTTGTATTCATTTGCGTGCGCGCGGTTTCTGCCAATCTGGCGACCTGCTTCAGAATCTAATCTTCAAGGTATGCAGCTTATGTTAGTTTTAGTTTTGGGTTTGTTTGGTTTTCTACCTAAGGAGCCATAATTTGTCTAAATCTAGTTACTTAAATTAAAAAATTAAACTTAGACATAAAAGTTAGACACGTTGTGACGTTATTACCCTGGATTTCGCCTACCATTTTTTACTGTAAAGTTTATATAGCCACCGATTCTAGTTGAACCTGCTAAATCAGACGATATAGGCGATCACGCAGTTCGTTGACACGGAGGGTCCTCTCTAGTCTCCTTAATGAAAGCGACATGAAACAGCTCCCTCCACTCGTGATTGATTTCAGTTGTTATCAAATTAAATAATACTAAAGAATAGGAGCATATTGCCAGTCATCAGTCTCTGAACGACATAATCATAAGCTGGGCCTTTTAAGATTGTTCAACAGATCAACCCGATTGCCTATAAGCTACAACTACCTATTTGTGATTGACTTTGATACACATTGAATCACCTTGAGATTATTATAAATGAGCTATAAACATTATTTGTATTCAAACTACCAGAAAATGCTGATGAAGAAGAAAGCTTTCCTGTAGTTACATTGAGCTGATTACTATGATTCTCTGGTCTCATCCTTTTGCATGCTTTAGGATAATAAGATGTTTGAGAGCTAGTGGAAAGAGGGTCATCAATACAGAACTTCCTTGTACTATTTGAGTTAACAAAGTCGATGTCAAAAGAAATCTGGTGACCACTGATAGCATTGTGTTCTCTTTTTGTACCCATTGCAAGAACATCTGAATAGACTGGAGAATCATGAAAACTAAAAGCTGCTCCAATTTGGTAGTTACTATTGCTAGAAAAATTCAAGTAATCTTTATACACAGAAAACTCATTCAGATTTTTATTCATCACATCCCTTTCATTATGTTTAGGAGGTACAAGTGGACTTTCTGGAAGTCTATAACATTGGGCCATTTGTTTGATTATCGTGCCTTCTCCTATACAAGCTCCAGGATTGAAATTGCCTCCCATTGACACCCTTTCAGTATACTGAGAAGCTGCTGTCCTATTTTCTAGAATTCTAGAACTACTTGGCATCTGATAATGTCTGCGTGAATTTTCTGCCCAATAAGCTTTCTTCTTCATCAGCATTTTCTGGTAGTTTGAATACAAATAACGTTGATACACATTGAATAAGCTCATTTATTAACTGACCTATTTTCTGTCCTATTTTCTGTCCTATTTTCTGTTCACAAACTTTCTTCTCCAATAAGCTCATTTATTAACTGACTTTGATACACATTGACGAACAGCGCGAGACGTTGATGGTGTCCATCTTACTGTATTTAGTTGTGTTTCAGGACCTCGTACCTCCAAAAGGTTTCAGTTGAAGGACCTGTCCTAGAGATCAAAGGTGACTGGGCTAACTGCAATATCTTGTTTCCCTGCATTTTAGGATTTTGGTTGCCTGCACTCTGCAGCTCTTCATTTTGCATATTTGAAAAATAGTCGAGTAGCCTTTAGGGCTTACCATGCCCAAAATGGTGAGGTCAGTCTGTTGCGCTTCTACTGACATGACCATTTAATCAGTAATAATCTTGAATATATATAGATGATAGGAACATTGCTGCCCATCAGTAATAATCTTGTGCCTTGTTTTTACGGGTTGAGCATCCACTGAGATTTTACAAATAAAGTTGATAGGCCACATTTTGCACATTCCCATCTGCTAGTAAGATTGTTTTCTTTCCAAACAGTAAATACTTTAAATCAGGTAATGATATATATTCTGGTGCAGTGTAATGTACAATTGTGTTCCCTTAAACACACCGTATGCTTTTCCCCCACCTTCTATAGAATTTACCCATGATTCCATGGTGTACGATTATGTGTAGTTGTTGTTAGTTCTTTAGAAAACCTCTTGTTGTTAGGGCCAAGCGTAATTAGTTCAAATATCGCCACAATGGTTTTCAAGTTGTCGGTGCAGGATATGACTCATGTGCTCTTGTAATGGTCTGTACTTTAAGAACAGGGTCGGGAAATAGTGAATGTTTCAGAACTTTTTTTTCATTTTCTACCATAGGAAACTTAATTTGTTTTTGTGACAGGATACTACTGTCAAAGAGAACCATGATCAAGAGACAGTGCATGAGGAGAATACCAAGTCCTGTGAACATGAATATGGGAGTTACTGCCTCTAGTCTACTGAACACTTGCCTCTGAGAGACTCCTTGAACCTAGTGACAGTATTCCTGAATACAATGATGGAATATTGAACAACTCAAGTTCATATCAGCCTCATAATTACTCTTACACAGAACAAGAAGGTAAGTGTAGAACTAGTGTGAATCTGCTAGTTGTTGGTTAACTGTAGGTTGACGATTCTTCTATAAACATCCTTTTAATTTTCCGTATAGTAGCTATCAAATAACCACCATCTTAGGCAGTTGCTAGTCTTAGTCAGAATCAACAATAAACTATGGACTGTCATGTTATTCTTTGCTTTCCATAAGAAATGGAGAGGTATTCTTTTGCTTCTAGTGTTGTTGGCCTTGTCAAATTATTCATCCACTTTAGCATCCTATGCATCACTTCACATGTACTTTTCATTGGATATTTTGGAGAAACTGAAAGCGTTTCGGGTTTGGAATTTGGCACCTAGCTTGAATGCCACCGAAACCATTTTGGAGCTGAGTAGGGCTCATTAAGTGATCTCTGGCAAATGATTGAGCAAGCAGTGCAGAACTTGTACTTAGCAAAGTAGGCTTTATGCTTCAAGGTTACGACTGCAGCTACAGCCTGATGTTTTTATGCCTAATGTGTTCTTCTGTTCTAAGCAAGTGACTGATCCCAGATATGCTGGACCATTCAGGACTTTTTATCCACTTGTACATACTTTTTTTTCTGTGGCCTCACAGTGGCATGCTTTTCATTTGCTAGTTTTTAGCAAGTATTGGAGATACAGATACATGCTGCTTTTTTCGTGGAAGAGTGGTGATTTTTTGTCTTCCGAAGGTCAGTAGGATTATTATGCATTCTCAAGTGCTGCTCTGTATATTTTTGCAGATAGTAAATTGCCAAGGCTGTTGTAATGGGGCCAATGGTCATCATGAACTTCGCAGAGGTTGTAATGGCACCGTCTGCAATGGTAGTATAAGACCACTCGATTACTTTGGTGATGTAGATCCATGGACGGCTTGGGCATACAAGCCTCGAACGATCTTGCTCTTGCTGACGGGAACATGCCTTTTAATGTGAGTTCATAGTCTTTTAACTGTGGAACATTTAATAGACACGAACATGCCTTTTTTTAAATAATAATAATATATCATTGGTTATGGCCTGTTGTGGTATTTTTGGACCTTTTTCTTCAATTTGAATCACCATTATATATAATATCCAAAATACTGCAGATGCACATGAATTTTATGTTTGATAAGTATTGTTTCATGTTGTTATCAGTTTGGCAAGTGGTGCTCTCAATCCAGAAAGGAGCTCATCTGCTGATCGTGTTTGGTCAGTCAAGAGGTATTTGTAATGATTTGTCCTCTTCTATTGCTTTTTCTTGTAGCTATATTTTTTTATGAAGCTTCCTTGGTGCTGAACTGAACTCAATATTTCCGATCACCATTTTTCTTTGTCTCATGTGCTGGTTACCATCTTGACTGTTTTGCTTGGGTGAAGCGAGACAGTTACCTTCCACAAGGAAGCCAAGGTCTAAAGGTGATGCATTACTTACAAACAAAAATACCTTTAAACTAACTTCAGGGTTTGATGTTATTCATTTTTTATGGAGTGCTTAGTTTTGTTTCTAAATGTGTTAATAAAACTACATATTTACAATAGTACAAAACAAATTTTTAGTGATACGGTGTGGAGCATACAATCAATATGAATAATTTTAGCATTTTTTTATTCCACGAGCACAACAAGGGCATGTTATTTAACTATATTTCATTTCTCTTGTTACATTGGCACACTTGCAGGCTGTTACAAAAGCCAAGCTAGGTTACGATCCTCTGGAGGTTAATCCAGAAGATATGGTTCGCTTTGCAATGGAGCAGCCACAGGTACCTAAAGTTTTCCTTTTTTTTCTTATCCTGAAGTGACATTATCTCCAATGGAGGTGGTCTAAATACATCTATGTGACACACAAAACTAAATATTACTCCTTGTCTGTGATTTTGTGTTTAGTTTTATGGATTGTACTCGTCTTAATTTGAAATATTTGCCTGAGTTCATTTTCACCCCATTGTTTCTTTTCCAGACAATGGCTTAGTATTCTGTATCAGACGCTGTTGCAACATACTATCTATACATGAAATTGGCGATGGTTTTATTTTTATGCCATGCTTTTCCTTCCTGCTCAAGTTCTAAGTATATCATCTGACTTTTTTTGTTATCTAAAGTTGCACCACAGACAGTTTATGTGTTACATAAAGCTTGTTTGCTTCTCAAGAGGATGTAAAATACACATTTTCAGGAAAAAGTCATGTGGTTTTTTCCCACTCTTGCTTCATTGCTTGTTCTTGGATTTGAGCCCATGTCAAGGGCTTGAACGCCCAATTTCCATAACTATGAATAGTGCATCTTTTCCAATCTACCTCTGATTACTCATGCTTGCTGAATTTAGTTTCTTTTAATGTATAGGCATTCATTTCCTACTAATGCCAATTTGCTCCCGTGAATTTCAGGAACTGGTTTACAAGCCCCATATAATAAATCATAACAGTGCGGGAGCATTTTTTGGATGTCCTTCACACAGATGCACACACAGATGCAGGCAATGAAAGAAACAGAAAATAGACAATGTTAGCGCGGAGTGAGACAGATAGGAACTGGGATAGAATCATCCTTGTTCTCAGATCACCTGTACATTCTTTATTATGGTAGTATATCATACCTGTACGAGTAGGCTGACGGTTGCTTCCAAATACTCCATGTGTTTGAAATATGTATTGTATTTGATATTCTATGTTGCATGTGATTTTATCTTTGTCTAATTTTTTATTTCTGTATTTTTTATTTTTTCTGTAAAAGGGATAAGAACGTGGGTACCCATGTTCTTAATGTTAAGAACGTGGGTACCGTCGAACATAATGTGCAGCTCACGTAGACCCACGTAGGTCAGATAAGTTCGACGGCCACGTGGTCCCGTCAAACTTAACAATAAGAACGTGGGTATCGTCGAACTTATGAGAACAAATTCGACGGCCCCCGTCGAACTTAATAACGCACGTTCTTATTGTTAAGTTCGACGGTACCCACGTTCTTAATGTTAAGTTCGACGGTACCCACGTTCTTAATGTTAAGTTCGTCAGGGCTGTCGAACTTACTTCTCTAAATTCGTCCAAAAATCGCCGTCGGCTATATTCGTCAGTAAACTCACGTTCTTACTGTAAGTTCGTCGGCTTATTACAATAAGTTCGACGGTTTTTCACCCACATTCTTTAACCAGTTTTCTGTAGTGTAAATCAACGATGTTCTAATTTTCTCACCAGATCACCCTAGTCCTTCCGACTTTTGTCCTCCTTCTTGGTCTACTCATCGCATCTATTTGTTTAACCTTATTCTATCTGACGTCGTTCGAACCAGTCTGTTCCGATTCCACCTGCCACTACCTCCTTCCCAACGCGCAACGCCGTCCAACCTCAACCCCTACCGACACCCCTCATCCCACTTATCATCGTCACGACGCCGACACATCTGGTAAGCCCTATCTCACTCGTCGCGACGATGTGACCCATCCTCAGCGGTCGGCGAACTTGGTAAACCAGTAAGCCCTAGCTCCATGTTGGAGAGGTCGCCTAACACCACCCCTTTCCAGGTGCACCCGCTGTTCTAGGGGATAGATAAGGTACGTACGCTTCAATTTGTTCAGGAAGAAGTTAGCGGCATGTGTGTTTCTTTTTTATAATTTTCTTATTTTAACTTGTATTGTGTATTTTATTTTAACTTGTATTGTGTTTTGATATAAAACTTGCATTCTATGCAACACTAGTTTTTCGGTCTTGCTTGATTTTGCCACGTGGTTTTCTTGGTCCCCGTAAATTCTCGTCCTACGCCTGCCAGTAGAGCGTGCGCGCGAGATCGATCACGCACATGCTTGTCTATCGATCCCCTCTAATCCCCTTCTCTAAACAAGTCATCAATCTGTGTGTAAGGCATCCGATTTTTTTTCTTATAATAACATGTCTATGAGAGACCTTTTCACCCGGATATGGGACTATGGGAGGTAATCCCTAAGCTAAAAATATGCCCCTCTCTTATATCTTATATCATATGTCTGAATTTTAAGATGATTTTAGGTAATACTCTTATAGCACTAACTAATATAAGTAAATTGTTAGTTATGTGATTTATTATTTATCTTTATGTTATGATATATCAAAATTTTGTCCCTGCCTAACTATAGAAACAACTGAAAATTATCAGTTATTTTTGTGGCAACACAAAACAGATTTTATCCGATTTATTATTTTTTTCTAATAAATATTGTTATTCTTGAAACAAAAAAAACTTAGATTGTGCCTAGCTACTGAAACCATAACGAACTAAAACTAAAATTTTAATGTAAAATATATGTAGTAACTATCCTGTAGAAAATTAAAATTCGGACATCGACCTAAATTTTATGAAGTCCTATATGTAAGGCTATCTCCAACAGATCTCATATTTCATCCCTTATTCATTACTTCAAACTTCTCTCTGCAAACAATATCTCTCTCTATCCCATAAAATAATGTATTTTTTTTTTGAAAAAGTCTTTACAGTGGAACTTTGACTATTAATTCTTTTTTAAAATATGACATCAACAAATATAAATTGAGCATCATATTAAAATATTTTTGAATACAAATTTAAGTATATAACATGCATACACTAAAAATATATGTTTTTTTGCTGAATTGCTGGTCAAATTAAGTTTTAAAATATTGACTTTTCTAAAAACATGTATACCCTATTTTATGAGATGGTGGGAGTATTAAACAATATGATCTATAGATACGATAGACGGTCTAAGCTAAGAGACGAGGATACGCACTAGTAGTGCTTGACTGCTTGTCCATGCACTTCGACGTTTGCCTTTGTAACGAGTGATACACTTGTGTTTTCTTCAGACGAGGGCTTGCCGCATGGGTGCCGAAAAGCAAGGCACCGGGCGCCAGAGATCCCTCGCCTTCACCCAGACGTCGACGACAAACTCGATTAATTTTCTGCTGCAGCTTCGAAGGAAAGTTGGGAATAACCAACAAAACACACAAAACAAAACAGACACGCCTACGGTGGTCACTACGTATATATATACTTTTGACCCATTCTTGGGCCTAATAGAAGACGGTGACAATAAGACTAGCTAATCAGCTCTAGCCTCTAGGAAGCGGCAGCTCGATCTCCATCATCCGATCAACCGCAATTCATGGCAAGCGGCGAGCCAAAGGGATCAGCGAAGGGCGCGCGCGGCGCGCCAGAGGCCTGCGCCGTCGCCGACATCGACCCCAAGCTGGAGTGGTACGACGGCGCCAACACCTACATCATTCGCCTCAATCTTCCAGGTAATTAATTTAAGTATTATATTATATATATACTCCTACTCCACGTTGGATTGATCGCGTCTGCGTATCATGCCATGCCTCATGAGATGAGATGGCGCTAGTTGCTATTATTGCATGACGTGCGTGATCGATGATGGTGAAGGGTTCAAGAAGGAGGACTTCAAGGTCCAGTTGAACTCCGGAGGCTGGCTTACGGTCCGCGGCGAGCGTCCCGCCGGGTACGTGCGGTTCCACAAGGCGTTCCAGCTGCCCCAGACGGCCAACCTCGACGAGGTCGCCGGCCGCTTCGACGGCACCGTGCTGCACCTCACCGTGCCCAAGCAGCCGGTGTGCGAGACCGACATGGTGATGGCGAGGCCGCTGATCGAGGCCAAGGAAGAGTGCGCGGCCGCGCCTGCGCGGGCGGAGGCGACGACGTGGGCAGAGGCCCTCGGCGGCAGGGGGCAGATGGCCGCGGCGGCCGTCGCCGGGTTCGCGCTCGGCGCGTTCCTCGCGCACAGGCTCTTGTCGGCCACGAATGCCTAAATTAGTGTTTCGTGGTGTCTAACCTGTACAGAGGTGTGTGAAATGAAGCACGCGAAGGATAAAAGGAAGCCGAACTAATGCGTACAAGCAAACTAGTCGGTTGCTCGTTACGACGACTTACAACAATACTCACGTAAACAATTTATCAAAAAAATTTCAAAATTTTTTATTGATTGTCTCCGCTCTCTGTCACTACCGGAATCGTCGCCTTTACCGAGTGCCTGAAAAACACTCGGCAAAGCCTTAAAAACACTCGGCAAAGGCTTTACCGAGTGTCGCACTCGGCAAAGAAGGCTTAGCACACAGTGTATCGACAAAGACTTCTTTGCCGAGTACTTTTTCTCGGGCACTCGGCAAAGAAAAACAACCGTTACGGTGCCGGGTGACGGAGACGGCGTCTTTGCCGAGTGTCTGCCCGACAGCACTCGGCAAAGAATCCATCTTTGCCGAGTGCCACCTGGGACACTCGGACCCGCCAAGGAGGGTCCGCATATCAGGTTCTTTGCTGAGTGCTAGGTATGGCACTCGGCAAAGTGTGCTTCTTTGCCGAGTGTCAGAGACATTATACTCGGCAAAGAACCTATACCGGTGCCCAGGTTTTGGTTCTTTGCCGAGTGCTATGGCCTTGACACTCGGCAAAGAACCTCTTTGCCGAGTGTTACACTCAGCAAAGTGACCAGTATACACTTTTTTATTTGTTTTTTATATTTCATCCAAACAAACAAAAGATACCACATATACATCACATATATCACATATATACATCACAGATATCATCACAAACATAAATATCCAACACAAACATAAATATACAACACAAACATAAATATACATCACAAACATAAGTATTCAACACAAGTATCCAACATAAACATAAGTCTCATAAGTCTCAAGCTCTGACATAAGTATCCAACACAAACATAAGTATTCAACACAAGTTCTGAAGTCTAAACACTGAAAACATAACTCTCATGGAAGGGCGCTCGGCAAAGATATCTTTGCCGAGTGCTAGCTGTACAGGCACTCGGCAAAGATTTGTTCTACAGTCTTTGCCGAGTGCCAACGGACAGGCACTCAGCAAAGACGTCTTTGTCGAGTGCTAGCTGGACAGCACTCGGTAAAGTATACTTTGTTTTTTTATTTTTGGCAACCAAACTTTTTGTGGTGTGTTCCTACACTATGTAGACCTACAAGTACCATTTTGGTACAATTATAAAAGTGTTTTTTATAACTATTAGATTTAGTTTGTGTATTTGAATTTCTTTGGAAAATTCAAATTTGAACTGCAAACCACTCGATACTTGGAAAACCCTATATGCAAAAATTATATTCATGCTATTTGGCACAAGTTACGACCCATTTAGGGGACCGGAAACTAAGAGCACCAACCTGACTAAATATGGTCGTGAACTTGCCATCCACATGTTTAAAAATTGTATAAAACACAAACAAAATCAGAAAATCATGAAACTTTTCAACATGTCATGATATCATATATAGAGGCTGTGATAAAAGTTTTAGAATGTTTGGAGAAAGTTATGAGACACTATGTGTAGAAACCTAAGAGAACTACACATGAAATCATAGAGTTTCAATGTGGATCTCTTAGGTTTCTACACATAGTGCATTACAGTTTTCTGAAACTTTTCCAAATTTTTATCACAACCTCTACATATGATATCATGACATGTGGACAAGTTTCATGATTTTCTGACTTTGTTTATGTTTTATACAATTTTTAAACATGTGGATGGCAAGTTCATGGCCATGTTTAGTGAGCATGTTGCTCGAAGTTTCCGGTCCGCTCCTGGAATCGGTCGTAACTTATGCTAAGTAACATGAATATCACTTTTGCATGCACGGTTTTTCAAGTTTCGAGTGACCTGCAGTTCAAATCTGAATTTTCCGAAGAAATTCAAATAAACGAACTAAATCTACTAACGATTGAAAACTCTGTTATAATTGTCCACAAATGATACATGTAGGTCTACATAGTGTAGGAACATACCACAAAAAGTTTGGGGGACAATATAAAAAATAAAAATAAGCTTTATCGAGTGTCCAGAGAAGACACTCGGCAAAGAAGCCTCTTTGCCGAGTGCCGACCCTCGGCCCTCGGCAAAGGCTGACGGCCGTCAGCTTTATGACGGCCGCTGACGGCCCTTTGCCGAGCGCCACCTTTGCCGAGAGTTCTTCTGTGCCGAGTGTCCTGCACTCGGTAAACCAACTCGTTACCGAGAGCAGGAATTCACCGAGTGCGGCTCTCGATAAAGCGTCCGACACTCGGCAAAGTCCCAGATTCCGGTAGTGTGTATAATATTTTTTGATTTGACTAACTGATGTTATTGTTCACTCCATGCAATATGTCTTGGTACAACACGACCAATAAAGTGAGCGATTAGAAGAAAGTTCAGAACGACTGACTGAACGAACAGAGATTATAAAATTACATAATTCCACCATATAGAGACCAAATAAGAGAAAATTTGTGAGCTCAAGTTTCTAAAATAAGTCACATGAACTCAAACTTATAAAAAAGATAGATCAAAATCTGGAGTGATTGCTAAAATCAGACATCAATAAAAAGTGGATGCGCTCCATATAAATTATGCTACTTCGTAACAATTACTAACGTTTAAACAAATAACTTTTCATTTTACTGTTAGTGTGACAAATCATTGTTGCTCCATCTAATTCAGCAACCTTAAACATCATGGAGTCCATTGTGCCAATGTGGTCTTAGAAACGACCTAATGCTTGCAAGAGCCAAGAACGTCGTGCCGTGCTTGGGCTGTAGCCTCGGCCCATAGTGCTGGTCCAGCCCGACACGATTATTTTTTTACAAAAAAACGTATATACATATATACAATTTATATTCAATATCAAAAATATATGTGTATGATGTTCTACTGGTTATACAGCTTCACCTAGTGTCTCCCGCCCTTCTTCTATCACGACATGTGTTCAAACCCCACCTCCTGTACTGTTTTTTAACATTTTACGTCGATTTAATCAAATAGGCCGACTGGCTAACGGGCTGGCCCGACACAGTCAGCAAGCCGGCATGACATGCCTGGGCCAGAGTTGTGGCCCGCAGGCGCCTGGCCTATGCCGGACCGCCGTTTGGCCATCTATAAATGTGCAGCGTATTAATTTGAAATAGCTGTGAGGGGTTATTTGTAAAAAGATGATGCGGGACGACCGTTGAAACTGGTGCTTTAAGTATAGTATAGATTTGACGCGTGAGGCGGTGACACGGCAGAATCGATTCCTACACGCGAGGCACTGCCACGAGGGCTATATAGCGCTAGCACATATACTATTTCATTTTAAGAGATAGCGGACGGTCCGCTCAGTCCTAGCGATTAGATTATTTCAAACGATCATCCTTATCTCGTGTGTGGTTATCCATCTAACCACGTGAGATCTATTGGTTATCACCTATGAATAGGTCCTGACCTCACCCCCTATAAATATAAAGGTGTACGACCGATTGAGAACCCTGAAACACATTTCAATCAAAACTATCTACTTTATTTACCTTTCATGCCCTAAGATCAGATGTAACATAGCTTTAATTGTAGTTTTTCGCATATCCACCTCCACCCCTATTCGACTCTACGTCGTCTAGATTCGTTCTGGTGTGGTTCGTCAACCCTAAGACGACCCTAGAATTTTACTCCCCGTGAGGGATAAGATCTAATTCGTCTACTTCACTTAAGATCTCTTCCTCGACTTAATCTCTTAATTCATAGGCGACTCTGTGTCATCTCGTGATGCCTCGGGTGACCTGCTGACCAGGAGCACCCTAAGGTCTCTCCTCTAGGGGGCGGGATCTAGGTCCTACAAGGAGAAAAAGATGACCCTGCGCCATTGCAGAGCGTTCGGACAACACGTAGAGAAGACTTGCTCCTGCAGCAGGGTTGTGGACCGTCCGACCTAGAGACGCGGATAGTCCGCACCGTCACAGTGGGCACCACCAGGCGACCCATCGCGGATTGCTGCGACGTCCACCTCGCAGAGCCGAACCCAAGGTATTCCTCATCACGAGAAGACCGTAGGGTTCGTTGCTATTTGGTCCTTACATCTTATTTACTATCTGAAAGGGAAATGTGTCCTTGGGCCATTTTCAGTTGTTTTGGTGATTAAATGCTCAACGCATTACTATGAACTAACAATCCTATTTTGAGCATGAGCACATGTGTTTATAAAGTAAATTAAAGTAATCAAGCCCAAAAGATCGAGGAAAATAAGAAAAACACTTTTGGGCTTTAAATTGGGCATATTGCAAACCTCTACGAATCAAATGGATAAATGTATGTTTCTAGCACTTAGTCATTTGTTTTACGTGCTAACAATGTTCATCTAAGTGCTAGGGAACTTCTCAAGTCGAGCCAAAATGTAGTGAAGAAGTTTAGCTAATTAGGGCCAAACTTGGGCCAGTCTCGGCCTCACCGGACAGTCACCCAAGATGCGCTCGGACGAGTTGGAACTGACCTTGGACAAATCGAAATTATGTCTCCCGCCAAGGTTGGCTTCGGGCGTGTCATGACTGCCTCAGGCAAGCTGTAGCCTCGAGCGACTCATGGTTTAGGTCCTTCGTGCCTTGCCCGGTGTGCTAGGCGACCGAAGGCACACGACGGTCGGCTCAACCGATGAAGGAAACAGATCACTAATTGTTCAATTTTGTGCACGCAGACAAGGAATACTGATTGCTTCCCTAATGAAGAACCAACAGCTCCTAGGCTCCTTGGAGCTATAAAAGAACCCCATAGGTGCCATGGAGCGGTACCTGAGCAACACACCATAACATCACAAGAGCATACAACAAACTCTAAGACTTCGATCATGCTTTGGTTCATTTCTAGAGAGATTTGAGCACACTTTGAGTTGAGACTCTGTCAATTTTCATTTGTGTGTTGTTTTTCTCACGTGTGTGGTCTTTCTGCATTTGTGCTCTTGTGTGTGTTGCTACTCCCTCTCTTACTCTTGTTCATTATTATGATCATATTGTGTAAGGTGTGAGAGACACCAACTTATGGAGATTCCTCACAAACGAGAATATACTATAAGGAAGACAATCGTGATACTCAAGTTTGATCTCTGGATCACTTAGGAGGGGTTGAGTACAACCCTCGTCCATTAGGACGCCACAACGTGGAGGTAGGCTTTGTCCGAACCATGTGATGTATCATCATGTCTCATTGTCTACTTACTTTCATTGTGATTTTGTTCTTCCTAGATCTCCACTTCACTTTCATTATTGCTCTTGTTTCAATACACATCTTGTGAGAGCGATTAAGTGAATAAATCCTTCTTCTATTCTCAATCAAACTTGGTTTTAGATTTCACTAATCCCATTTATAGACCAAGCTTGTTGTTTTTAGCTAAGTTTTTGTAGGATCACCTATTCACTCTTCTAAGTGCTCTCACTATCTCGCTCCCTAAGGTCTCAACCCTTCGTGGGCGAAACCTAGGGATCATCTCTAAGGTCCGAACTTACTACGCGGGCGACCTAGGGATCATTAGTGTTTGGTCCAAAAAGGCGCCAAGACACTTTTTGATGACTCTGTTAGGGACAAAAAGATCGGATCTATCAGATTTGATCGATTAAATTAGATCTATTAGGTTAGACCTATTAGATTGGCCATAATGGTCAATCCTAAAGTCCACAACAATGTTGTCCTAGACAACAATATAAGGTTGATTAACTCACTGGCCGCTGAGGATGAGAAATTAGAAGACCACATAAAAAGACTAGACGAGGAGTTCCAATGACAGTACGCTCAGATAAGCAAGGTGACATAAAAGTGGTACCTCTCGCACTTCAAGGTAGATCACCACGAGAAGGTCGTCAAGGAAAGGGAAGTAAAGTATGATTCACTATCAGCCTTGCTGCATCAACTCCCCATTGTAAGTAACACCACGCCATTAGCCGATATTCAATCTGTTAAAATTTCTTTTGATAATCAGATTAAATGTATAATGGAGTATATAGAGAATATGACACATGTATTAGAAAAAACTCATACACCTGACTTTTTCACATGAATTGGGCACTAAAATAACTGTGTCAAACACATCAGCAACAAATGGGGCCTCTCAGTCCTAGCCATATTATGATATGCCGATGAATTCATATGCAGGGCAAATGATGTCACCATCCTAACTACACGGTAGATCGGCCCTAGACACGACCGGATAGTCCATGCATGATCACAAACTGTCCAGTCCTCCAATAGACCATTTGGCACCTTACGCTGGATAGTCTGGAGTCACACAGAGCCTGCCACAAGGCTCATAAGCAAAGCCCTGCATAATCGAACGCTCCGGATACAATACAAGACTGTCCGATCCCTCCATGGATCGTCCAATCACCAAGGTTGGACCGTCTGGGTGTGCATACATAGGATAGATGACCACAAGTTAGGCACAATCTTCACACTTCACCCACCTGCAGCGCACCATAGTCACAACATGCCATCTCCCGCGCATGAGGTCGAATGCCTTTCGGCACTACAAAGCTAGAAAAATTACATGTCGCTTAGCTTGTTTGGCCTGCTAAGGCTAAATTTGCTGCTCGCTCTCCCCTGTATTCAGCATAAAAAGGGAAAGTTAAGTTCACATTTAATTATGCTAAGTGTGGTAAAATATTTGATGAGCTACTTAAGAATGACAACATTAAATTGTCGCACACAATTCTCCGATAGAGGAATTGAAAAAGTGTGTATATTGTAAATGACATGGTTCCTTTGTTCATAACACCAATGATTGTATTGTCTTCCGTCGAAAAATACAATCGAATGTAAATGAAGGTCGATGAAGATTTCAAGAGATGAAGATTGATAGGCAATCTGTCCGTGTCGACACATTAGGACTGGTAGACAAGAAAGTCTTGGTTTGGCCATGTTCGGCCGATAAAGGCAAAGGAAAAAAATTATCATCGGTGACTCTCGCGCGTCAAATCTATCACGTAGAGTGGTTACTCAGAAGGCTCTGTACGGAAGAAACGCTAATAAGATCGGAGGCGCCGGAGGGCGCGGTAAACCAGGTATGCCCGAATTTAAAAGTTTCGGCGGTGAAAGTCGTGATAAACAAAAGGATAAAAGGCCGAATGTTAATTTTGAGCAACTTCTGTCTAAATATCACAAGCAAAAGGCAAAGGGTGTTAATCAAACTTAGCATTTAAGGCCATGTGCGGTGGCTGTTTGTTCCGTGCGCAGTAAAGCCTTGATGCGGTAAGGGAACAAGAGAGAGAGAGGCCTAAGGGAACAGGACACGGTCAAAGAAATAGAGATCGAATCGTTCCAACTCTATGTATTTATTTATTTTGAAGAGTTTTGGAGTTGTAAAATAGGTACTCCACCAAAATGAACTAGAGCTCCAGGAACCTCATGGAATTAAGCTGCTCCAAAAAAAAGATGGAGTTGAGGTGTTTGACTGACTCCACTCAACTCCACCATATAGTTTGGAGTTGGAGCTATATCAACCAGGGCCTAAGTCATCTAAAGCACCTCCGAAGTCATCAAGATCACCTCTGAAGCGCAAATCTAGAAATCAAGATTGACGAGAAGGGTTTCATGCATCATCAACGTATTCTCCTTTTGGGCCGCCAATTCTAATGCAATACAATTTAGCTCCTTCGTACTTTCATCCTCATCCATCTTGGGGCTGGTATGATTCAAACACTTATTCTTCTTTATATTTAAGACCACATAACATAGAGTATTTAACTTATAATAGTTCTGATTTTGAGAAACAATCATATCACAAAGTCCGTTTTATTTCTAAGAATCGACAGATATGAGATTTTAGCTTTGGGTAATGTGTCAACTATCTCATATTATTAAGGGGGTGTTTGAATGTACTAAGCGGGTGTTTGAATGCACTAAAACTAATAGTTAGTGGCTAAAATTAGTTGAAACATCCAAACACCCTAGCTAATAGTTCAGCTATTAGCTATTTTTGGAAAATTAGTTAATAGTTAGGTAGTTATTTGTTAGCTAGCTAATTCAACTAATGCCCCATTTGGATCACTGGAATTGAATTCTATTCTAATAATAATAATTTAGGCATATATCAATTAAGCTAATTCGGTTTTATACAAAATATATTTGTATACTATTATTAGCAAGATGTCGAAGATATTTATGTGCTATATTTTTACTATAAAGGAGTGAGACGAAGAGCGTTATGTAAGTTACAGAGTAGAAACAAATTCTACTACTGTATAAAATCATTTCCCATTCCTCACCCCATGAATTTGAGATAGGCTTATATCTGAACTTTGGAAAGTGGTGGAATGTCAAATTCCAAACTAAATAAGTTACTTTAGTGAGTGAGAGCACCTAGAGGGGGGGTGAATAAGTGATCCTGTAAAACTTAACAACTAATAGCCACAAAACTTGGTTAAGTGTTAGAATGATAAAACCAAGTGGCTATAGAGCGAGCTCTTGTGAAACACAATAATCACACAGAAAAGCAATCACAAGAGACACACGAGTTATCCCATGGTTCGGCCAAGTAATACTTGCCTACTTCCACGTTGTGGCGTCCCAATGGACGAGGGTTGCACTCAACCCCTTTCAAGTGATCCAATGATCAACTTGAATACCACGGTGTTCTTCTTTCTTATACTTTCTCTCGTTTGCGAGGAATCTCCACAACTTGGAGCCTCTTGCCCTTACAATTGATGATCACAAAGAAGCACGGAAGTAAGGGAGGGGAGAGCAACGCACACAAGACTCAAAACGAGAGTACAATCACGCACACAAGTCACAACTTGAGCTCTAAGTTCAACACATGGAGTTCTCAACTCAAGAGGAGCTCAAATTGCTAGCACAAAGAATCAAATGTGTGGAAGTGGAGTCTGGATGCTTAGGAATGATCAAAGAATGCTTGGGTGACTCCTCCATGTGCATAGGGGTCCCTTTTATAGCCCCAAGGCAGCTAGGAGCCGTTGGAGGCAACTTTGGAAGGCAAATCTTGCCTTCTATCGGGTGGCGCACCGGACAGTCCGGTGCGCGATCTCCTTCCTTTTCTGGCGCATCCGACCGTTGCAGATTTGCGGTAGTTGGCACATCGGACAGTCTGGTGCCCCTGCCGACCGTTGGCGCAGTCGACCGTTGGCTGACCAGACAGTCCGGTGCCTCACCGGATAGTCCGGTGAATTTTAGCCGTACGCCGTTGAACATTTCCCGAGAGCGACGACTTCGTCGCGGACGACTCACCGGACAGTCCGGTGCACTACCGGACAGTCCGGTGAATTATAGCCGTACACCGCCGTAAATTCCCGAGAGTGGCCTGTTCACCTGAGGATGGCTTGGCGCACCGGACATTGTCCGGTGAACCACCGGACAGTCCGGTGCACCCAGACCGAGCTGCATTTGGCTGTACACAGCCAACTCCATTCCAAACCAATTTCTCCTGTTTCTAACACTTAGACACAATACATTAGTATTCAAATCAATGTACTAAGTCTAGAAACGTACCTTGTAATAAGATTTGCACTTCTTCACTTTTTGGCACAAATTAGCACTTAGAGAAAATGTGTTGGACACTTAATCACCAAAACACTTTGGAAATGGCCCAAGGGCACATTTCCATTTCAATCTCCCCCTTTTTGGTGATTTATGCCAACACATCAAAAAGCAACTAAAAGAAGTGCAATATCAATGCAATTGAGAACAAGAATTGTTTTTGATTCAAATTTGGCATACTTGGTTTGTTTTTGAAATCAAACTCATTTTCCTATCTCTAAGTCAAACACACTTGTTTAGGTATGAAGAGAGGTATTCCAAGAGAAAAATTGATCAAGAGCAAAAAAACTCCTCCTTTTTCCCATAATCCTACATTCTCCCCACAAGAGGCCAAATTTTGCACATAAGAGAATTTTGACAAATCAAAAGTGCTAACTCTACTATTTTCAAATTTCTCAAGTGGTAGCTGATCCATTTGCTTTGGCCTTTAATTTCACCCCCATTGGCATTAAGCACCAAAACGAGATCATTCTTGGCCCTTTAACCCCATTGCCTCACCAAAATTGTCAATTACGAGCAAAAAGGCAATAAGAGCATAGATATGAACTTGGAGTTATTACCTGAGTGCAGTGGAAGTCTTTGCATGGTCCAAGTTCACCTTTCCCTTTTAATCCACTTTTGAGACTAAATCAAGAACTCAAACATAAAGGTTAGTCTCAAAGTGTCAAGTTGTAGCATGCCTCCCCCTAAATAAGTGCATCACTTGCAAATGGACTTGTGAGGTCCGGGGATCATGGTTACAACTTGAGCACCACAAATGAACAACACAAGATTGAAATGTATAAATTACATGATCAAAGGCATAAAGCACATGTATGCTATAGATCAATCCAAGTTACGCGAATCTAAGACATTTAGCTCACTACGCAGCCTGCAAAAGGTTTTTTCATCTAAAGGCTTGGTAAAGATATCGGCTAGCTGGTTCTCGGTGCTAATATAGAACACTTCGATATCTCCCTTTTGCTGGTGGTCTCTCAAAAAGTGATGTCGGATGTCTTTGTGCTTAGTGCGGCTGTGTTCAACAGGATCATCTGCCATGCGGATTGCACTCTCATTGTCACATAGGAGTGGGACTTTGCTCAGATTGTAGCCAAAGTCCCAGAGGGTTTGCCTCATCCAAAGTAGTTGAGCGCAACACTGTCCTGCGGCAACATACTCGGCCTCAGCGGTGGATAGGGCAACGGAAGTTTGTTTCTTTGAACTCCAAGACACCAGGGACCTTCCTAGGAATTGGCACGTCCCTGATGTACTCTTCCTATCAACCTTGCACCCGGCATAATCGGAGTCTGAATATCCAATCAAGTCAAAAGTAGACCCCTTTGGATACCAGATCCCGAAGCAAGGCGTAGCAACTAAATATCTAAGAATCCGCTTAATGGCCACAAGGTGACATTCCCTCGGGTCGGATTGATATCTAGCATACATGCATACGCTAAGCATAATATCCGGTCTACTAGCACATAAATAAAGCAAAGAACCTATCATAGACCGGTATGCCTTTTGATCAACGGACTTACCTCTTTTGTTGAGGTCGACATGTCCGTCGGTTTCTATTGGTGTCTTTGCGGGCTTAGTGTCCTTCATCCCAAACCGCTTGAGCAAGTCTTGCGTGTACTTCATTTGGGAGATGAAGGTGCCATCCTTGAGTTGCTTCACTTGGAACCCAAGGAAGTAGTTCAACTCGCCCATCATTGACATCTCAAATTTCTGAGTCATCACCCTGCTAAACTCCTCACAAGACTTTTGGTTAGTAGAACCAAATATTATGTCATCGACATAAATTTGGCACACAAATAGGTCACCATCACAAGTCTTAGTGGAAAGAGTTGGATCAGCTTTCCCAACCTTGAAAGCATTAGCAATTAAGAAATCTCTAAGGCATTCATACCATGCTCTTAGGGCTTGTTTAAGTCCATAGAGCGCCTTAGAGAGCTTACACACGTGGTCGGGGTACCGTTCATCCTCAAATCCAGGGGGTTGCTCCACATACACCTCCTCCTTGATTGGCCCGTTGAGGAAGGCGCTCTTCACATCCATTTGGAACAACCTGAAATAATGGTGAGCGGCATAGGCTAACAAAATGTGAATAGACTCTAGCCTAGCTACAGGAGCAAAAGTTTCCTCAAAGTCCAAACCTGCGACTTGAGCATAACCTTTTGCCACAAGTCGAGCCTTGTTCCTTGTCACCACCCCGTGCTCGTCCTGTTTGTTGCGGAACACCCACTTGGTTCCCACAACGTTTTGCTTGGGACGTGGCACCAGGGTCCAAACTTCATTTCACTTGAAGTTGTTGAGCTCTTCCTACATGGCCAACACCGAGTCCGGATCTTGCAATGCCTCTTCTACCCTGAAAGGCTCAATATAAGAGACAAACGAGTAATGCTCACAAAAATTAGCTAGACGGGAGCGAGTTGTTACTCCCTTGCTTATATCTCCCAAAATCTGGTCGACGGGATGATTCCTTTGAATCGTCGCTCGGACTTGGGTTGGAGGGGCCCGTGGTGCTTCTTCCTCCACATCATGGTCTTCTTGTGCTCCCCCTTGATCACACGCCTCCTTTTGAGGAACCTGTTCATCATCTTGAGTCGGGGGATGCACCATCGTTGAGGAAGAAGGTTGATCTTGTTCTTGGTGTTCCTGTGGTCGCACATCTCCAATCGCCATGGCGCAAATTGCGTCCGTTGGAACATCATCTTCATCTACATCATTAAGATCAACTTGCTCTCTTGGAGAGCCATTAGTTTCATCAAATACAACATCGCTAGAGACTTTAACCAAACCCGATGATTTGTTGAAGACTCTATACGCCTTTGTATTTGAGTCATAACCTAACAAAAACCCTTCTACAGCTTTGGGAGCAAATTTGGAATTTCTACCTTTCTTCACTAGGATATAACATTTACTCCAAAATACACGAAAGTACAAAACGTTGGGTTTGTTATCGGTTAGAAGTTCATACGAGGTCTTCTTGAGGAGGCGATGAAGGTAGACCCGGTTTATGGCGTGGCAAGCTGTGTTCACAGCTTCCGACCAAAACCGCTCGGGCGTCTTGAATTCACCAAGCATCGTCCTCGCCATGTCTATGAGCGTCCTGTTCTTCCTCTCTACCACACCGTTTTGCTGTGGTGTGTAGGGAGCGGAGAACTCATGCTTGATTCCTTCCTCCTCAAGGTACTCCTCCACTTGTAAGTTCTTGAACTCGGACCCGTTGTCGCTTCTTATCTTCTTCACCTTGAGCTCAAATTCGTTTTAAGCTCTCCTTAGAAAGCGCTTTAGGGTCCCTTGGGTTTCTGATTTATCCTGCAAAAAGAATACCCAAGTGAAGCGGGAAAAATCATCAATGATAACAAGACCATACTTACTTCCCCTGATGCTGAGGTAGGCGACGGGTCCGAAGAGGTCCATATGAAGTAGCTCTAGATGTCTTGATGTGGTCATCACATTCTTGCTGTGATGAGCGCTTCCCACCTGTTTACCTGCTTGACAAGCTGCACAAGGTCTATCTTTTTCAAAAAACACATTGATTAGACCTAACACATGTTCTCCCTTTAGAAGTTTATGAATGTTCTTCATCCCAACATGTGCTAGACGGTGATGCCACAACGAGCCCATGCTAGTCTTAGCAATTAAGCATGCATCTAGATCGGCCTCCTCTTTCGAAAAATCAACTAAGTAGAGTTTGCCGTCTAGTACACCCTTAAAAGCTAGTGAACCATCACTCCTTTTAAAGATAGACACATCTACATTGGTAAATAAACAATTGTAGCCCATATTACATAGTTGACTAACGGACAACAAGTTGTACCCGAGCGATTCAACTAAGAACACATTAGATATGTAATGCTCGGATGAAATAGCTATCTTTCCTAGCCCTTTAACCTTGCCTTGATTCCCATCTCCAAAGATGATCGAATCTTGGGAATCTTTGTTCTTGATGTAGGAGGTGAACATTTTCTTCTCCCCCGTCATGTGGTTTGTGCATCCGCTGTCGATAATCCAGCTTGAGCCCCCGGATGCATAAACCTGCAAGGCAAATTAGGCTTGGGTTTTAGGTAACCAACTCTTGTTGGGTCCTACAAGGTTAGTTACAATGGCCTTTGGGACCCAAATGCAAGTCTTGTCTCCCTTGCATCTGACCCCCAACTTTCTAGCAACTACTTTTTTCATTTTTACATGAAAGAACAAATGCAGTGTTGCAAGCATAAAAAACAGTGGTAGGTTTATTACATACTTTCCTAGGAGCATGAGACACAAAATTTCTCCTAGGCCTACCATTAACATTGGAACTTGAAGCAATCATGGCATGTGAGTCAAAAGCATTATAACTCCTATTATAATGACAATTTCTAGAAAACTTTCTATCATTGTACATGAAAGCATGATTCTTTTGACTACTACTAGCCATAGGGGCCTTCCCTTTCTCCTTGTTGGAAATGGGAGCCCTTTGACTTGTTAAGTTCTTGGCTTCCTTTTGAAAGCCAAGTCCATCCTTAATTGAGGGATGTCTACCAACGGTGTAGGCATCCCTAGCAAATTTTAATTTATCAAAGTCATTTTTGCAAGTCTTAAGTTGGGCATTAAGACTTGCCACTTCACCATTAAGTTTTGTAATAGATGTAAGGTGCTCAACACATGCATCAACATCGAAATCCTTACACCTATTACAAATCACAACGTGCTCTACACAAGAACTAGATTTATTAACTTCTAGCTTAGCATTTAAATCATCATTAATACTCTTCAAGCTAGACACAGTTTCATGACAAGCGGATAATTCAGAAGAAAGCATTTCATTCCTTTTAACCTCTAAAGCAAGAGATTTTTGCACACTAATAAACTTGTCATGCTCTTCATATAAAATATCTTCTTGCTTCTCTAATAATCTATTTTTTTCATTTAAGGCATCAATCAATTCATTGATCTTATCAACTTTAGTTCTATCTAAACCTTTGAATAAACTTGTGTAATCTACTTCATCATCACTAGAGTCATCATCACTTGAAGTAGTATACTTAGGGGTATCTCGAGCGCTTACCTTTTTCTCCTTTGCCATGAGACAGGTGTGGCACTCGTTAGGGAAGAGAGATGACTTGTTGAAGGCCGAGGCGGCTAGTCCTTCGTCGTCGGAGTCGGACGAAGAGCAATCCGAATCCCACTCTTTGCCTAAGTGTGCCTCGCCCTTCGCCTTTTTGTAGGCCTTCTTCTTCTCCCTCTTCCCGCTCTTTTCTTGTTTCTGGTCATTAGCATTATCGGGACAATTTGCTATGAAATGACCAGTCTTACCACATTTAAAACAGGAGCGCTTTCCCTTTGCTTTGCTCTTGTTGGGATGCTCCTTTCGTCCTTTTAGCGTTGTCTTGAAGCGCTTGATGATGAGGGCCATTTCATCTTCATTTAGCCCGGTAGCTTCAATTTGTGCCACCTTGCTAGGTAGCGCCTCTCTGCTGCTGCTTGTTGCCTTGAGTGCAACGGGTTGAGGCTCATAGATGGGCATTGGGCCATTCAATGCATCATCAACGTATCTTGCTTCCTTGATCATCATATGCCCGCTCACAAACTTTCCGAGTATTTCCTCGGGCGTCATCTTTGTGTACCTAGGATTCTCACGGATTGAGTTCACAAGATGAGGGTCAATGACAGTAAAAGACCTGAGCATAAGTCGGACGACGTCGTGGTCCGTCCATCTCGTGCTTCCATAGCTCCTGATCTTGTTGACCAGGGTCTTGAGCCTGTTGTAAGTTTGCGTCGGCTCCTCCCCCTGATCATCGTGAACCTTCCTAGCTCGCCTTCCACCAACTCCTTTTTGGTGATTATGGTGGCGTCATTCCCCTCATGTGAAATCTTGAGGGTGTCCCATATTTGTTTGGCGTTGTCCAAGCCACTCACCTTGTTGTATTCATCCCTGCACAATGATGCTAACAAAACAGTGGTAGCTTGTGCATTTTTATGGATTTGTTCGTTAATGAATACAGGGTTATCTGTACTATCAAATTGCATTCCATTCTCAACTATCTCCCAAATACTAGGATGGAGAGAGAAAATGTGACTACGCATTTTGTGACTCCAAAAAGCATAGTCCTCTCCATCAAAGTGTGGAGGTTTACTAAGAGGAATGGAAAGCAAATGGGCATTGGAATTATACGGAATACGAGAATAATCAAAAGAAAAGTTTGAGTTAACCAGTTTCTTTTTCTCATCGTAGTCGTCGTCTCTTGGGGAAGAAGAAGACTCGTCGCTGTCGTAGTAGACAATCTTCTTAATGCGCCTCTTCTTCTTCCCGTCCTTCTTCTTATGACTCGAGCCAGTGTCAGTGGGCTTGTCGTCCCTCGACTCGTTGAAGATGGACTCCTTCTCCTTATCATTGACCACCATTTCCTTTCCCTTAGGATCCATCTCTTCGGGCGATTAGTCCCTTTCGTGAAGAGAATGGCTCTGATACCAATTGAGAGCACCTAGAGGGGGGGTGAATAGGTGATCCTGTAAAACTTAACAACTAATAGCCACAAAACTTGGTTAAGTGTTATAATGATAAAACCAAGTGGCTATAGAGCGAGCTCTTGCGAAACACAATAATCACACAGAAAAGCAATCACAAGAGACACGCGAGTTATCCCGTGGTTCGGCCAAGTAATACTTGCCTACTTCCACGTTGTGGCGTCCCAATGGACGAGGGTTGCTGAAAGGGAATTAGGCTTACACCTAGTCCCTAAATAATTTTGGTGGTTGAATTGCCCAACACAAATATTGGACTAACTAGTTTGCTCTAGTGCATAAGTCATACAGGTGCAAAAGGTTCACACTTAGCCAATAAAAAGATCAAGTTCTTGGATTCAACTAAGGAGCAGTGAGGCAACCGAAGGCACCTCTGGTGTGGGGGCACCGGATTGTCCGGTGTACACCGGACAATGTCCGGTGCGCCACCAGTGCACCAGAGGACTCAGACTTCAAACTCTTCGCCTTCGGAAATTCTCGGAAGCCGGCGCGCTATAATTCACCGGACAGTCCGGTGTACACCGGACATGTCCGGTGCTCCAAGGAAGCGCGGTCTCCGGAACTCGCCAGCCTCGGGTTCGCGCGGCAGCCGCTCCGCTAAAATTCACCGGACTGTCCGGTGTGCACCGGACTGTCCGGTGTGCCAGCGGAGCAACGGCTACTTCGGCGCCAACGGCTACCTGCCGTGCATTTAATGCGCGCGCAGCGCGCGCAGTCGTCAGGATTGCCCATACCGGTGCACCGGACATCAAACAGTACATGTCCGGTGTGCACCGGACAGCCAGGAGGGCCCAGAAGTCAGAAGCTCCAACGGTCAGAATCCAACGGCAATGGTGACGTGGCAGGGGCACCGGACTGTCCGGTGCGCCATCGAACAGACAGCTTCCAGCAACGGTCACTTTTGGTGGTTGGGGCTATAAATACCCCAACCACCCCACCATTCATTGCATCCAAGTTTTCCAACTTCCAACCACTTACAAGAGCTAGGCATTCAATTCTAGACACAACAAAAGAGATTTGCCGTGTTCTTTTGAGCTCCTGCGCTTGGATCGCTTTCTTTCTTTCTCACTTGCTTTTGTGATCAACACTCAATTGTAACCAAGGCAAGAGGCACCAATTGTGTGGTGGCCCTTGCGGGGAAGTTTTGTTCCCGTTTGATTGAGAAGAAGAAAAGCTCACTCGGTCCGAGGGACCGTTTGAGAGAGGGAAGGGTTGAAAGAGACCCGGCCTTTGTGGCCTCCTCAACGGGGAGTAGGTTTGCGAGAACCGAACCTCGGTAAAACAAATCCGCGTGTCACAGTCTTCATTTGCTTGTGATTTGTTTTGCACCCTCTCTCGCGGACTCTATTTTATTTCTAACGCTAACCCGGCTTGTAGTTGTGTTTATTTTTGAGATTTTCAGTTTCGCCCTATTCACCCCCCCCCCTCTAGGCGACTTTCAGTTGCACTCAACCCCTTTCAAGTGATCCAATGATCAACTTGAATACCACGATGTTCTTCTTTCTTATACTTTCTCCCGTTTGCGAGGAATCTCCACAACTTGGAGCCTCTCGCCCTTACAATTGATGATCACAAAGAAGCACAGAAGTAAGGGAGGGAAGAGCAACGCACACAAGACTCAAAACGAGAGTACAATCACGCACACAAGTCACAACTTGAGCTCTAAGTTCAACACACGGAGTTCTCAACTCAAGAGGAGCTCAAATTGCTAGCACAAAGAATCAAATGCGTGGAAGTGGAGTCTGGATGCTTAGGAATGATCAAAGAATGCTTAAGTGACTCCTCCATGTGCCTAGGGGTCCCTTTTATAGCCCCAAGGCAGCTAGGAGCCGTTGGAGGCAACTTTTGAAGGCAAACCTTGCCTTCTGTCGGGTAGCGCACCGGACAGTCCGGTGCGCCACCGGACAGTCCCTGTAGCTGTCCGGTGCACGATCTCCTTCCTTTTTTGGCGCATCCGACTGTTGCAGATTTGCGGCAGTTGGCACACCGGACACTGTCCGGTGCACACCGGACAGTCCGGTGCCCCCTGCCGACCGTGGGCGCGCCCACGCGTCGTGCGCGGATTGCGCGGCCGACCGTTGGCGCAGTCGACCGTTGGCTCACCGGACAGTCCGGTGCCTCACCGGATAGTCCGGTGAATTTTAGCCGTACGCCGTTGAACGTTTCCCGAGAGCGACGACTTCGCCGCGGACGACTCACCGGACAGTCCGGTGAATTATAGTCGTACACCGCCGTCAATTCCCGAGAGTGGCCTGTTCACCAGAGGATGGTCTGGCGCACCGGACACTGTCGGGTGCACCACCGGACAGTCCGGTGCACCCAGACCGAGCTGCATTTGGCTGTACACAGCCAACTCCATTCCAAACCAATTTCTCCTGTTTCTAACACTTAGACACAATACATTAATATTCAAATCAATGTACTAAGTCTAGAAACGTACCTTATAATATGATTTGCACTTCTTCACTTTTTGGCACAAATTAGCATTTAAAGAAAATGTGTTGGACACTTAATCACCAAAACACTTTGAAAATGGCCCAAGGACACATTTCCCTTTCAGTGAGTCAATTCCAATTCCTCTAAAATGAAGGGATCCAAACGCCCATAACAATTTTTAGCCAACTAACTATTAGTTCTAGTGCATTCAAACACCCCCTAAAACTAATAGTTAGTGGCTAAAATTAGTTGAAACATCCAAACACCCTAGCTAATAGTTCAACTATTAGCTATTTTTGGAAAATTAGTTAATAGTTAGGTAGTTATTTGTTAGCTAGCTAATTCAACTAACAATTTTTAGCCAACTAACTATTAGTTTTATGCATTCAAACACCCCCTAAAACTAATAGTTAGCCACTAAAATTAGCTGAGACATCCAAACACCCCTAACTAATAGTTTAACTATTAGCTATTTTTAGTAAATTAGTTAATAGTTAGGTAATTATTTGTTAGCTAACTAATTCCACCAATAATTTTTAGCCAACTAACTATTAGTTTTAGTACATTCAAATACCTCTAAGGTGTAGCTGGATACTCGGATTTTGGTATAAATCTACCCACAAAATGAGATACGTTGGGTATAATATAAGAATTTTGGTATAAATCTACCCACAAACCAAACAGGCCGTGAATAAATGGCTAATAAGAAAGCTGCTAATAAGTTTTGGGTAAGAAGCCGCCTCGAAACCGGGCCAATAATTGTTGGGCTGGCGGGTAGTTTGGGTCAAGGTTGGTTTTCGGATTTGTTGGGTCAGGCGCCTGAATCGTCCACAATGAGCCACGAGATCAACTACACGATTAAGGCCCAAGGTGCCGAAACAAACTGTTGAGAGTGAGAAGGCCGAGGCCGACGTGCCACGCTCGGATCTCACAAGCTGCTTCTCCATATTCCGCACATCCGGACCGAGCGCGACCCCACCTCCTGGATCTCATCTGCGACGACCTCCTCCTCCCGATCCCGCTCCGTCTCCCCCCCACCGCCACCGCTGCCGCCTCCCCCACCGAGGTCTTGTCTCCGGCGAGCCAGCCGGAGCCCGCGGCGGCGACGATGTACGGGTGGGAGATGCTGTCGTTCAACATACACGATGGGTTCCTGGAGGCCATCGTGCGGGGCAACCGCTCGGGCCTCCTTACCGCCGCTGACTACAACAACCTCTGCCAGTGCGAGACCCTCGACGACATCAAGATGCACCTCACCGCCACCGAGTACGGGCCCTACCTCCAGAACGGTGAGATCCTCCTCAGGCTTCCTTCCTTTGCGCTTCGGATGGGGTGGGGAAGCTACCGTGCCGTGCGGCGGCTTCATAGTCCGCGCTGATATGCTAGGGTGCGCGATTCGCGATCTGGCCGGCGCGAATTGTGATCCCGGTTGGGAATTACGGGCTCGTGCTACTAGCATGTCTCGTTCTCGAGCTAGTCTAATGCTTCGCATTATGGTGTCTTTTTTCTCCAATTCGTTGGTCTCGGGTGGTAAGCAATCCAGATCACTCGCAGGCTATCTGATTTTTTGAACTACTCACGTAAGCCCACTGGGTCCTGTATAGCGATACCAGTAGTCGGTGATTCAACAGATTGTTCGTGGAGTCTAGTTAGGTACTTAGGTATACAATATCAAAGTACTAACTAATTCTGTACTGATATGTTGTGTACATGTGAGCATCTGAAATTCAGATAAATTCCTGCAGGTTTGCTTAGTACTTCTGTGATGACTGTAAAACACTATTTAACCTGTCTAAAGGAATTTGGCACTTAGGGAAATTAATTTCATGGATCCACTTACATTTGTGGGTCAAATGTATCAGCAAAACCTGTTCAGCCATTATGGTTGGTCCTGTGTTCATACCTTGACGCTTCCTGACATTTAGTGTCCAGATTGTTTTACATATTTTGCAAATTACATTTTCATCTGTTTCTAGAAATTTGTTTTACTGGGCAGTCTGGGCTTCATATACTGTGTATAGAGGATGTGGTATGTTCTTGCTTAGAGCTCTTTATCCATGCCATGTGTCTGTCTCTGTCACAATAGAATGTTAACATGTATAACCTATCTTATGTCCACCATGGTCATGCCGATTGCGTAAATTTTCATTACTGTACTATAGTAAGTTATGTTGCACTCTATAACATTTTATTCGAACAATGTAATGAGTTCTGCCAAGTCACAAAGTTTTGTGTTGAGTTAACACTTAACGTTGGCAATTGTTTTCATGAAAGTATTTTCACTGTATGCTTTCTCAATGCATTTTTGTGAGACAACTGTACTGCAAACTTATTTCGGATGAATCACAGAACCTTCACCCTTGCACACAACGACAATTGTGGAGAAGTGCACTCTTAAACTAGTCGATGAGTACAAGCACATGCTGTGCCAGGCCACTGAGCCGCTATCTACGTTCTTGCAGTATATAACGTAAGTGAATAAGTGTTGCTTTGATCCTTATATTTTGTGTTGAAAACTGGACCTGGTCTTCATATATTTCGTCGACACATAGTCACATACTAACATTTCCAGCACTAGTGCAGTTGTTTGATTCTAACATGATGTTTTTCTCAGTTATGGCCACATGATTGACAATGTTGTCCTTATTGTAACTGGGACACTGCATGAGAGAGATGTTAACGAACTTTTGGAGAAATGCCACCCATTGGGCATGTTTGACAGGTATTATTGTTGTGCCACTCTTTTTTCCCCTTTTTTTGTCAATTAAGATGCATGAATAACACCTAATACTAATCATTATGTCTTCTTGCTGATCAACAGCATTGCATCACTCGCTGTTGCTCAAAACATGCGTGAGCTTTATAGATTGGTTCTAGTCGATACACCACTGGCCCCTTACTTCTCAGAGTGCATTACATCTGAGGTAAATACTGCAGCTGATCTTTGTGCATTACATATGTGCTCCAACAAATATCAACTCATCATTGTTCTTACTTTTCTTGACAGCTAACATTGCTTTGGTAATGAGAACTGCTGGTATTTTGTAGGATTTGGATGACATGAATATTGAGATTATGAGGAACACTCTCTACAAAGCATATCTTGAGGACTTCTACAAATTTTGCCAGGTATGTACTGGAGATGGTGGCTTTGATGATGCTTTGTCAACAATCTTAATTGTTCTGTTGATAATTTGCCTATTATCTAATTTCTAAATGACTATTTTGGTACAGAAACTAGGTGGTGCAACAGCTGAGATCATGTGTGATCTCCTTTCATTTGAAGCTGACAGAAGAGCTGTTAACATTACAATAAATAGGTAAATATTGTTGGATTTTGCATTTCCAACTTCACATCTTCTAGTTTTTTGCATGCAAAATTGCCTTCCTAATTTCTATGTTATGTTTTGCAGTATTGGTACTGAGTTGACAAGAGATGACCGCAGGAAGCTGTACTCCAACTTTGGTTTATTGTGGGTTTTCTTTTAAAGAAACTATTGGTATTTTTTTTTGTTACGACGTTCAGTTTTTATATGTGAGTTTAATTTTGATTTAATGTCCTCAGGTATCCATATGGCCACGAAGAATTGGCCGTTTGTGAAGATGTTGACCAGGTATGTCTCTAATTCTGTTTGATGCATTATTCATTATAGCACACCCTGCAATGGTCTTTATTTCACGCCTTTTAATCTTCTGTGCTTGTTAGGGTCACATTTTCCTATTTGATGCCATACTATGGATTTTTCTTTAGTTCGTGTTGTAGTTTTGTTTAAGATGTTACATTGTGGACTTAGGGTTGGTAATGGGCTCTAAATTTTACACTATAAAATTTAAGGATCAAATCGGATTAGGATCGGACTTTATTTCTATTCATTTTTGAACTAAAATCAATTAAGGGCCTAAACAAATTGTGAAGGAACATTTGGATCGTGATCCATTACCACCACCCCTGTGGACTTCCTCCCTTGAAAATTAATGTCTTTCTATACCCTGTTTTTACAAGAGGTTTTCTATGGCACAGTGTACTAGAAACATATGTACTCCCTCTGTTCTTTTTTATTTGTCGCGTTTTAGTTCAAAAATGAACTAGCGGATGATAAATATTCGAGAACGGAGGTAGTACATTGCTTCATGACAAACTACTGCTTGGTGCATTCCTCTCGAGGTCATGTCTGTAGTGTAGGCCTCTAGTCTTTCAAGGTGGACTGCATTTGCAGGGAGTGCAGTGAATACCTGTGTAAATTGTAATTACATCTTTTCATTTTTCTTGTTCGTCATGTAGGTTCGTGGTGCAATGGAGAAGTACCCACCATACCAGTCTATATTTTCCAGGATTTCATATGGAGAAAGTCAGATGTTGGATAAGGCATTTTATGAGGAGGAAGTCAAGAGGCTATGCTTGTCCTTTGAGCAGCAGGTATTTATTTATTTATTTGCTTCGTATGTTATAGCCTTACAGGAATCATCACTGCATGCTATGACAGTTGTACTCCTGGAAATTCAAAATCGTTCTCCATTCATGGTGCTATCTTCTGACACGTATTGTATGGGCCTTGTAGTTCCACTACGCTGTTTTCTTCGCTTACATCAGGCTCCGCGAGCAGGAGATCAGGAACCTGATGTGGATCTCTGAATGTGTCGCTCAGAACCAGAAGTCCCGGGTCCATGACAGTGTCGTCTTCATATTCTGAGAACCCCCGCCACTATATATGTATGTACAAAATGCCTGCTTTGATGATGGCACAATCGCTCGACAATTATAAATCTGGGACTTACTATTATTCCCATTCCCTCTGTTAGACGCCGGCGTAAAAAATGCCAGACCTGGAGTTGATGTATTATTTGTTTTGTAGTCAAATAAAGGTGTGATTATCTGGCACACAAAATAAAATCTTGTGTATTTTGGAACAGACCTTCATCGTCAATGCACAGTATGCTGTCAATCTTGTGCTGTCGCCTGTAAGTGTCTGAAAACTTCTCTGCTTTGATATATGCCCCGAAAGCAGGAACTAATGGCAGTTTTTATATATGTTAATTGTTCTACCAGGTAACTAGTTAAGCAAATTGCTTACGTGACAGGTTATTTATTAAAGAGGCAGGAAAAAAGAGAAACGATTTCTTTGTAAGGACTAAGGATACTAAGGAACGATGTCTTCGCATGTTTCGCATATTTATTAAAGAGAAACGATTTCTGTTGTAGGGAACTGGAATTTCCTCGGTGCTGTAGAGAACCGAATTTCATTTGATCAGAAGTTCAGAACGATCCAAGACTGTAACGCGCTAACGGTGTGCCCACCCAAAAAATCTGCCATAGGATATATTCGACTTCCATCTTTCTTTTGTCCTGCAGTGTGCAGTCGTGGTTTTTTTAACCCTTTTAAAAAATAAATGGGTTATTTAACTGTTTAGTTTGCACATGTCTCTCATGTGCGACGAAACGGGTGTGTGATGCCAACCGGTCTAGTACGACTAACTTGTTATTGGAGCAAGTCGGCTTACACTAACAAATAGTGTGGCAACTATCGTGTCAATCTCCTAGTGTGGGTGGGGATATATAGCCACACGCGGGCCTCCTTTCCTTTCTCTCTCTCCCTCCACTGCCCAGTGTGTATGCTCTTGCCTTAGTTATGACCCTCTCCTCGTTTGTGATGGGTGGGGGTTGGCAGGGTGATCCCTGAGGCTAGGTATTCTCCCTCTTCATTTCTTGTTCCATGGTGATTTGAAGAAAATCCTTTGTAGTTAGGGTTCCTAGGAAAAATTTGTTTTAGGGATATCTACAAAGCAATATAGTAGATAAAATACATTTAGAAACTCATGCCCATGTTAGTTAAATGTGTTCTAGTTAGTTAGGTTGTATTTGTAGATTTAATGTTTAGGCTATACTTTGTTAGTTCGATTAATTAATATTTAGTTAGTTTAGGTTATATTTAGTTTATATATATATATATATATATATATATATATATATATATATATATATATATATATATATATATATATATGTTACATGTTAGTAGTTTGCTCATTTGTAGATGAATTGTTGAGTCCTTTTGTTTGGAGGAAGTGTTAAACAAGAAATGTTTTATTTCGTTATGTTTATGCACTTATGGTTTATGTCTTGAGCTATGTTACTTATGTTGTGAACTTAATGTGTGATGGACATCATATTTGCTTATGTTTTGAACCTAATGTGTGTTGGACAACCTTTATTCATCTGTTGATTCAAATCTTATGTGTTGGTTGATCGAGGGGTGATAATTACTTGTGCTTAACTGATATACTGTGTTATACATTGTATGCATCAGTAACCATGTTATAGGGAAAGTCCGCCAAAACTCTGATTTAATATGTGTGTGCAAAAGCAAAATAGATATATCATGCACACATGTAGGGGGAGATATCTCTACGCCTTGAGTTTCAATATGGATGATCTATCTCATAAATGGGACTTCAAAGTTAGTGGAATTGAGGTATTGAGTAATTTCTTGTCCACTTGGCTCAATAATCAAGTAGTCTTGATATAGGAGCAAGTAAGAGCATTGAATCCAGCTCAACTTGGATCAGGGGTGATCGACGACTGAGACCACGATAAAAAATCCGATGTCTCTCTTGTACATTACTTGATTACTTACTATCTCTTGGATTAGTTGCATCATTGTTCATTACTAGACTCTTTGATTCTTGCTCACCTTAGGTTGGCAACCTATCTTAGCTCAACATAGGCTAGATAATTTATCCCTCTTGTTGTACTGATTAAATTTCTCCAGTGATGTTGATTTTAGTCGAAAACATCTATTCACCCCCTCTAGTCGATGTTCTAGATCCTACAACGAAGCCATGTATTTCCTCATCAACATCATATTGTTCAGTTGGTAATGCTGGGGCTTTTCGCTTCTCTTGCCTTTGACTGACAGCTTCGATCTACTAGGTGTCTTCATTGTAGTCTTGCTCTTCTGGGTTGTTAGCACGATCAGTTACGCTAAAAACTTTCTCTTTCTACCTTCATAGAGGCATGATGGTGGTCATCGATGGGTTCAATAGAGATGGGCACCAAATGTTGGTATCGATCACGATTCTGCAAATGATCATAATAGGACAACATAATTTAGGCAAAGTCCATCTTTCTACCCTTGGAAGGAGATAAAGGAAGAAAAGGGTGCACTACATGATTCCATTGTTCAAAGGTCATATAGTTTTGGGATATGAAACACAAATACGAATACCATAAGACAAAGATAGCAATATGTAATTTTGACAAATGAATGTCAAGGATAAAAGTAATCTTAGTACTTACGGGCCTACAAAAATGTTCATCCATGTAGCAGCGACACTGTTCACCTATTTATAAGATCTAGCCATTGTACATATTCTTTCAAATTTACAAATATAACCTTCCTAACAAATATGAGTCCTTCATAATGGAGGACGTACAGCTTAGTAATTTTACACCTCTGACATCATATACGACTTCTCCTCTCGAGGGACTTCGACATCATTGGAGAACGAAGGTTTAAGGGTAATTGAAGCTCCGTCTTTGTCCCATGACATATCCGAAGCTTTTTTCTCCTTGCCTCTATGTTCTTTGGCCTTGAGGCTACCTCAAAAGCTTCGACCTCTCAAGCTTTTTTCCTGAATCAATACCCTAAAAAGCATTCTAACAATAAACTTCGTTAATTTGGACATTTGGTTAGGGACCTTCTCCCCAATACCGGCCAATATCAACTCCAACATGGTCGATGGACTCACTGACAAGTTGGCCGAGACGGCCGATGTTGGGACCGACACGGTCGATACCGATCGGCATGTCTCCCATATCAACGGCCATTATAGGCGTGCGTTAGAAGCAGTCTAACCTGCAAGAGAGTGTGAAATACTCTTGCATTGGTATATGGGAGCTGATTGAGAAACTGCTACTTATAGACAGACCAGGGTCTGATGATCCAAGAAATTATGAGAAACAAAGGTTTTGTTGAGCTAAATAATGTAGACTTGGCTGAACTCTACTCACAGACTGCTGGTATAGCCGGTGGCAACAACGACACATGGGGAAGAAACTCAAAAACCCAAAGTCAGTCATGTTAATTGCAACAATCACAACAAACTTCGGAGGTTTTTGACATTTTCAGGTAAGTGGCCGTTTGGGAGGGCTCCTCGGCAGCTCCAGTACCGGCTCCTCGCTGAAGCTCTCCCAAACGCTACCCACAAAACAGCTCTTGAGCAGGAGCAGGAGCTAGAATATGGCTGAGAGCCGGAGCTCAAATTTTTGGCTCTCCACGGCTCCACGTATGGGCACTGCGTCTCTCCCCGAGCAGACACCTCTCTCCAAGCCACCCCCATGATGTGATTCAAGAAGGTTGCACGGTGAGCAAAGCATTGGTCGTCCATGCGCTGATGTAGCTGGCAGCGAGATCGTTTTACTCCAAATCAAATAATACAAAAATAATACACGAGGAGCCGTTTTGCCAAACGATTTGTAAAAAGCACAGGCTTTTGTTGAGGAGCTATTCCTTTAAAGAAGCCGGAGCCATAGCTATTTTCAGAGGTGTCGGAGCCCTCCCAAACGGTTTCTAAATATATCTCTACTACTTATTAAGTTAGCAATAGTAGCCTGCCTTTTTGTGTTCTGCCATTCTGCGATCTCAGCCGTCCATTCTATCATCTCATCGTTCAGCCGTCCATTCTATCATCCCATCGTGGAGACTGATCAGTCGGACACCGCAGACTCACACACTCTGGACGTTGGGCCCACGTGACAGCCACCCACCCACGTCGGCTCGCGCAAAAAATTGCCTCAATTTGACACTGGCAGGAGCATTTGACCATGATTGCTTCCTCTGAAGGAGGAAGGCTTATAAGCCGGTAGAAATTATGTTGGCTGGCCGGTATGGTCTTAAAAATGTGCAAGCCGTGACTACAACATAGGTCGTGTGGGCTGTTTTCTTTGGTGCGGCCCAAGTAGCTGCCAGGAGCCCCAAGTATCTCCATACCCGCAGGCCGCATCCCTCGCCCTCCCCGCGCTGCCGCCGCGTGCAATGCTCCACGCCCACTCAATCGAGGTCCGGACCTCGGTGATTCGACGCGGCTCACCACCGCTCTCCCATCCCCTTCGTGGCCGCCGTGGAGGCCCCAGGCATAGCTCCGCCTCCTAAACCCTAACTGCTATAGCAGAGCACCGCCTAGAGCTCCTCGCCATGGACCCGCCTCACCCGCCCCTGCCCAGGGCTACAGGCTGTTGCCAGCAGGGCACTAGCCGAGGCGTCAAGCTCTAGCTCTATAGTCCGCCCCGCGCCCCTGCTCAGGTGAAGCTCCACCCCTGCCGCCAAATCTCATCCCTCCTCCTTTGGACCTACAGGGAGGCGGTGGTGGCCGTGCCTCCACGGTCCAGAGCCGAAGACGGCGCCGCCATGCCAGCGCTTGAATGGCTTTGGAAGAAGGCACAAAGCTGTTCGGTTCGGCCGAGCGAGTCAACATCGGCCTAACGTGTTCAGGTGGGCAGGCAGGCTGCAACTCAACACTTTGACTCGTCGCCCGCCACTTATCTTTCCCTGCTCGTGACATCACAGACTTCAGTGCAGTTCGATTCTGTCCGGCGGCCTGGCGGGGGGCGCATGACACTCGGATGATCGATGCGCGTGTACTGCTCAATGCCGGGCAGTGACGCCTCTCATTTGGACCGAGAGAGATATTTGCTACAATACCTTTTAAACTATCATGGTATGATTTATATTCTCTATTGACAACTCACATTTTTGTGCTATTTTGCTTGATGCTTGGAAGAATCTGTTGTTTGGTTTATCTATTGTATACATTCATGTGTTATTCTGCTAGATGCTTGGAAGAAGCCATCTATGGAATTGTTTGAAATGATTTGAGCATTTAATCCCTTATCTTTGAATAGATGACATAATTGGAGACTCTGTCCATATATCTATGTGATGTTATGTATTTACTACAAGCACCATTATAGGATAATAGTGTTCTTCTATAGTCCCTTGCATCAGTTGGGCTTTAATTTCAATAGTCTTGCATCGGTTGGTATTTAATAGTCTTGCATCGGTTGGGCTTTTTCTGAAGCGCTAATAGTGTTCTTCCATAGTCCCTTGTCCTTATGTCCTTTGTGGAAGGTCGAGGATATTTTAGGTTCAAACCATGTATAATTTCAATTCTGCTCCAATTAGGTGGCTACAACTTACCTGCATAGACAAAATATAAGTATGTGCAATAATCTAGCTAGCAGAGTCGATGTTCCCTACGCTATAGAGCATGTAAAATTACTAATAATTTATCTAATAAAAACTGACCCAGTCCTAGAAACAGGGATGGCAAACAGTAGGACTAGAATTCAGCTGCAAAATGCCAGGGACCATATAAGTCAGGTAATAACTATCAGAAAAGTGAAGCTATAAGTTTCTAGCTTCACACTATATAGCTGACCAGTGCATTTTGCTTGTTTAGTTCACTAGCATATTCATCCATTGAGGTGGTTCTTTTTTCCCTTTTCCTTTTGAGGAGCTGACTGCTTGTCCGAGAAAGTGTTTATTAGGATCGTTTTGCACTAGAAGGTTCAAATAATGTTTGGTTAAAAAATGACATCTGTTATAGGATAGAGGCTATAAATATAATATAGAATATACCCGTTCTTTAGTACAACGTGGCCGCATTTATTTCAATTGCTCAGATTTGCCACTCTTGGAGCTTCTAGGGGTCGTCGCGGCGTCTCCTCCCATGATGAGCTTGATGTTGTCTGTGTTGCCGTCACCAACCTCTCTTTTGTCATTGTCACCACTGGTAGTTCTCAAACACAATTTCACCTCCTTAGTTGTAACTTGCTCTATGTATTTTCATCTGTTCAATTTTCTATATGAAAGTTCTTGGTGGCTTGCAAGTAATATGCCTTCATCTAGCATGCCTAACAACATAAATATTTTTTAGTTGACATGAGTATGAGTGCACTAACATTGTAATCGTCTCCACTAATCTTCAATTTCTGACTTTTTATGCTTTAGGATTTCCTCTTCTTGGACCTACTGAAGCAGGTAAAGGTGCTTTTTCTAGAACAACATTTGATCTTCCCATCAGTGAGGTTAGTCATCCTCTACAAATTTTAGTTTTTATCCCTGCTATCAAAGGTTTAACATGCCTTGTTATTATGTCATATCATGATGAAATTAAACCCATGATGAAATTAAAAAACCATGTACATGGATCATAGGAACCCACTAACAGAATTATAGAAACCACATAAGCAGAATAGAAAACAGAACATTATTGTTGTGTTCTAAATCGGGATTTGGTGTTACACGGCCTAGAAAGCATTTAAATATGGAAGTCTCATACTAAATTTGTAGTATAAAAAGACACATGATACATATTCTCTTATTGAAAACAGAACTTAAAGAACTGACATGCTGCTTGTTGGGGGCCTTCGTCCTCCGAAGGTCCTCAAAAACATGATTTGACAATGTTTTCCAAGTGGATTATATGAACAGGTATTTTCGGATTCAGAATTATGGATATGGAGCACGACCAGGACGAAGCCTGAACCAGACGAAGGTCGAGGGCGGCCGAAGCTGTGCGCAGGGAAGCTTCGGCGCGTTGGCATACGAGAGAACCGACTTAAAGATGAAAAGACTTCGGGGGCCTCGATAGATTTCCATAAACTGTTAACAAATGTAATGGACATGAATGTAATTTTACGTGGGCTGCGTCCCGCGTCTATAAATAGATGAACAGTACTCCTGTACTGTTCACGCTGACTTGGCATTCTGCTTTTGCATCACGCTTGTATTCTATACCTTCTTTCAGAACCGAAGGTACATTTGTAATTTGAAATCATTTCTATTTTTCCATGTTAATAAAATAGAAATGATTTTATGTTGTTTATATTATATTTCGTGCTTTATATGAGTCCTTCGTCATTACTCGTTGTAGTTACGAAGGTATGTCCTTTATGACCTTCGTCCGAAACTCATTATTTCCCGAAGGGACATAATGATTCGAAGGACGAAGGACTTTAACATTTAACACTTTTTATGTTGCCTTGTTCTTAACCCTTAGCATTTGAGAACAAGTCCCCAACACTGCTTGTTCCTAATGCAAGAAGAGGGCTCAATTTAAATCCAGCACATACCGATGCCTTCGCACAAGATCGCCTCCAGCACAAAATGCTCTTCCTTTGCCCTGAAAACAAGTGATGATTGAATACAATAGTGATTATCATATTAAATAGAGCTAAAAGGCATCAAGGCAATGACACAATAGTGATTATCATATCAGATAGAGCTAGGAGGAAATTAGAAACAAATTAAACCAAAGGGGAAAACACAAGTTAAAGTGAGCTCTGTAGTGAGTTTTTAGATAATAAAACAGTAACATCCTAGCTAGATAATGAACTCACCATTTGTTTGATTCCTCATCAGTCATCACTCATCAATCTTTGTCGCAGTCTACAACCATGCCAGTCTGTCTCAGTCTGATATCTGCCCAATAGGGAGGTAAACCACATGCCCATGGAGTCAGTCACTTCATCTATAGCTAGACCAAATTAACAACACCATATGGGATCTTAAGCTGCAAATAATGTTGGCATGTTGCAGTATTTTGTATTTTTGTGTGTGGAAATCCGTGGGTTACCAAATGATGTTGACTTTCTTAGCTTATTAACTTGAATGACACCTGTTTTGCAGTTCCTTCAAATGCCAGGTAGCCCACTGGAGACAAGGTCACAAAGATGAATGCCATCCACCAAGTGTTAATACTAGGCATGATGATGAAGAAGAAAAGGCTGAAGTGGGAAGAGCTGCCAAAGAGAATGTATCGGTTGGTGTTAAACAGGTTGCTGAAATGAACAAACCAGTTGTTGGATCTGAAACTTCTGATGCAAACCATGATTTGAAGAGTTCAAATGGTAAAAGTAAACATATGCCTTCTGAAGCAATATGTTCCTGTGCAGAGATTCCTGGAGGTCATAAGTCCAACAACACAGTTGAAGTTTCTCAAAACGTTCAGTCTGTTGACAGTAGTAAGATGGGATCAAGTATTAAACATGCAAATTTTGTTGAAGATGGTTCTTCCACCGAGGACTTAAATGAGGCATTGCCATGTAACTCTCATTCTTCTTCACCAAACATTAATGGTCATAGCAGTTTTGTAAACAAAGAATTCTGCAATCATTCCAAAGAACACCAAAGAGCTAAGGATGCCCAGTGTTGTTGAGGATTGTTCTCAGACAAGCAGTACCAGGGAGCTTGAAGACAGTAGCATTCACCACGCAACTGCATCTGTGGTCTTGGAGTCCAAAAGTTCTAGGACTCCTATTCATGTAGAACTTGAGAGGTCTAAAACAAAATCTACTGGGAATGATAGCATTCAGAGCACGAAACCTGTGCCATCTGCATTGACTGTTGACAACCACTTCAGTTCGTGGAAGTCTTTCTATTACACCTAATAATTCATCTAAAGTAGCAGATAGTCTTCCTGACATAAGTTTTAAACCTTCAGATAGGTCAGGCTCAACAACAAAGAATCTTGCAACATCTCTGAAGAAAATGGTCAGGCAGCAAACCACACCAAAAGTTGTGAGGCATTATCCATCAGAATCGGTAAGATAATTGAATATCACTCTGTATGTATCATCTTTTTCTTTATCTTGTATCTGCTAATAGTTTTCTTTTGTTCAGACACTCTTCCCATATGAACTTTTTGTGAAGCTCTACAGCAAGGTTGAGTTGCACCCTTTTGGTCTTCATAACCTTGGTAACAGGTAAAAGTAAGAGTAGGAAGGTCAACTGGCATGCATACATGTGCTTGCTCATTATGGTTTTATGCTATTGGTCTGGGCCTTTGTAAGATCTTAAGTAGAAGGGCAGGCATAGCGCAATGGTGAGAGTTGTCTCACTGAGCCACCAGGTCGCGGGTTTGAATTAGCCTCTCCGCATTTGCGGGAGGAAGGCTTGCCTCGGTTTATCTCTTCCCCAGACCCCACTCATGTGGTTGCCTCCGGCACTGGATCTGCCTTTTGTAAGATCTTAGGTGTATGCTCCTAGAATATTTGTGATTTACTTCCATTAAAGTCTGCTTTGTGCATATTAATTAGAGGATGACGTTTTGAGGCAGATTACAGCTTCAGCCAAGTATATTTGTATTAATACCGATCTTTTTTCTTTCCATTGCGTAGAGCTTAGGCTAAGTGAGTTGTTTTAACTAGACTTAAGTTTAGTGAAATATTGTTGTTCGTTTTGTCTAATCCATGCTTTCTTTTGCAGTTGCTATGCAAATGATGTTTTTCAGTGTTTGATGTTTACTTGACCACTCACAACATATCTTTTGGAAGGGCTTCACGCAAACAACTGTAATTCTCCACTACTATGTGTGTCACGTTACATTTTCACTATGTGCTTGAGTATTTGTATAATACCTCATGTGTTGTAGGTTCTCAAAACAGATGGTGCTTCATGTGTGAATTTGAAAAACTCATTGTGGAGGGCAAACGGTGCAAGATTCCCTTGTCACCGACTAGAATACTCTCTCATTTGAATGACATTGGCAGTAGCTTTGGTCCTGGTAAACAAGAAGATGCTCATGAATTTATTAGGTAAGGCATCATTATTTACTTTCTATGTTTTTGTTTTTCATCTAGAAATGCTCCAAGAAGCCGGAGCAGCTCATACTTATACAGAATGTATGTGCAGAAAAGTGTGGAAATTATTGAATATAGAGGTTTTCATGATAGTTTAATTATTGTTTTGAATGTATTAGGTTTTGCCATTAAGTGACCGATTATTATGGATCTATGTGTGGATGGAAGAAAAACATTGTATATTAGATGTGTTGGGCTGTTTTACATGTGGATGAGCTTTTTTTGCCCTTATGGCTTATTTAGATGTTCTACTGGGGCTGAATTTTGTAACACAAGCAAATTGCTTCACAGTTATGATGTATTGATTTGATCTTATCCTCTTTGAACAAATGCAAGTTGCAGTACCATTCATTACTTAGTTTGAACACATTGTCCCCAACAGTTATATGGCCATTCAAAATTTCAAACTATGCAAATGCTATATGAATCACTAATTAGAGAACTCGATAGAACAATGGATCCACAGTAATTATTTGATGTTCTCCATCCAGTCACAAAAACATGTCATTTAAGATAACATTTGGCGTAAATCATTTAATTTGAAGATATGCAACCTACTGTGTATTTATATTGGAAAATTTGCAAATCGTCATAAATTTGAAGAACTTAAGAAGATATTTAGTGGTAAAAAATATGCATCGAAGACCATCTAATTCATATGTGACAAGTTTTTTGTGACCGGAGGTAGTAATTCTCAGTGTTGCAGGCTTGCAGCATAGCTCAAGCTCTTTGAGATGATGTTTTCTATTGTTGTTTCCTATGTAGAAAGGAAATGATTTAATTCCTAAATTGGGTAGCCAAATTTGGATAAAATATGTGTGGGTTTGATAAATGAACATCTAGAAATTCATTATTTAGCCATGAATCAACAATATTTCTGACTTGAATATTTCTTTTTTTCGGCTTTGACTGGTGGCTAACATTGATGTCTTATTTTACAGTTAGCTTTAAATTTTCTAAGCCTTCGCTTACCATTTGTACATATTGATGATATCTGCTCCTTTCTTGTGCTGCAGAAACTACTGGAATTGTGGATTATAGAAATTATAACGTTATGAAATATGCAGTGGGTTTAGTGTACGGTTTACTCAAAACCATTTTTTGTTGTTGAAGAGCAGAGGCAACTGTTGGACTGTAGCAGGTAAGAAACTAGATAGCTTTAATATGTTTGGTCTATTATCCCTAAGACATCACTAATTGTTTATTACTGGACCGTTTATTTTTAAATTAGGCTTATAAAATCACCAGAGGATCAAGTTATAATTACTTTCCATCACTGTTTTGTCACTTTGTGCAAATTCTAATCAAAGAAATTTCTCTTTGCTTGGAGCATTTTCCTTAGTATTTAGAAAAATTTAATTTTTGATCAAAAGAATTTTTTTCTTTGCTCAGATCAATGCTTGTTGCAACATCATAGTGCACTTGATGGGGAATCCAACATGTTTCACGTGACATGTAGGGGAAGGCACCGAAGAAGGTGAAAGTTGTAGAAAAGGGCCCTAAAAAGGGCACGATGAAAGCCCAACTTGCTAAGAGAGGTAGGAAGGCTAAGAATTGATGACATGTTGATTTCCTCGTCAGAGAAAAAATGCTATTGAGAACCTGAGATGGCAACAAAGATGAGAATTCTTCAACGCATTAGCCATCGTTGTGAGGCGCATCATCAGTTCAACATCATGTAGTGCTGGTTTTAGAGAGAAAGACAACATGTAAAGCTATAAATATTGTGTACTCTATGAGTGTTCAGCTTTGGATCATTGAAAAGATCAAGATGTTCAACTAAAGTTGAATTGATTTCTCTAAAATTTATTTCACAAGGTCTATCTATGCAATAAATGGAAACCGTAGCAACGCACAGGCATGTACCTAGTATAGTAGATAAGACCACACTGCACGTACGATTTGTTCGACTGCCTGTCTATATATAGACAGATCAAGAGATCCTGCAGTCTGTATATGCAGAAAAGAGCACAACCAGCCACAATAATAGAAGGCGCTGCTGCAGCCGGCGCCACCACCGACGCGGCATCAGTAGAGCCGGGCCGCGCCACCTTCAGGGCGCGGTGCAGCGGCGCGACCACGATGAGCGACGGGTGCCAGTGGCGGAAGTACGGCCAGAAAGTGGCAGCAACCCGTGCCCGCGCGCCTACTACCACTGCACGGTCGGGCGCGCCCGACTGCCCCGTCAGGATGAAGGTCCAGCTATGCGCGCGCGACACGGCCGTGCTGGTCGCCACGTACGACGGCGTCCACAACCACCCGCTCACACGCACACCGTCGCGGCGATGGCGTCGTCCACCGTGCTCGCGTCGTACGCGCCACGCGACGCGGCAGGCGCTGCTGCTACCGCCGCTCACCGCGCTGCCACCGGCGCCGCAGCGCTATTCGTCCAGCGGCGGCGCCGTGGCCATATCCGGCTCGCCGACTGCGGCGTCCAGTCAATACAACGTCGTCGTCCCAATGGCTAACATCATGCAGAAGGCAGTCGCGGACCCCAGCTTCCGAGCGGCGGTGATGGCCGCCGTCGCCAGCTACCTCGGCGAGCAGTGCGGTGGAAGAAATGTTGACGACATCTTGACTTGTGGACGGCCGTGCTGGTGCTAACTGATGGGCTCGCACTGGCTACTGCGCGAGGATAGGGAAAAATGACTTGTACATTTATCGCATTCGATTTAATTTGTTCTTTGCTTACCAGTAAGGGCATGTACAACCTAGACACTGCTGCACAGTACTCCAAGTATAAGACACAACTAAAACACAACATAATACAGTGGTCATGTCTAAAACATGTATCTTACTATATTCATTGTACTAATCAGAGCATTCAATAAATTAAAGTGACTAATCAGCTAGTCTTCTATCTCGAATATAGAGCTAAGACACTGTGTCTTCGTCAAAATACATGTCTTGAGTTTTTTTTACATTCACCCCCCTAGACACACTCTAAGACACAACTTAAGACACTCATTGTACATACCCTAACCTACTCCAGGTTGTAACATCATTGTTTTCATTCGCAGATCTCACACACGGTTCTCAATTAATTTGTCTTGTTATTAATAACATTTCATTTCTGATGGAAATTGGTTCGTATTGATGTGATATGAATTAGCAGGAACATGATGGTACAATACAGCCGTAGGAGGTGTTTGGTTACTAAAGACTAATTTTTAGTTCTATCGTTTTATTATATTTTAGTCACTAGATTATCAAATACGGTAATTAAAATAAATATTTAGGGACTAAAATGAAATGACTAAAAAATTAGTCCATGGAAAACCAAACACCCCCTTAATATTTGTTGGCATTAATTTACATGGTACTAATAAATAAATTGGTCATCTACTTCTCTGAATTCCATGAAATTGATCGGGGTGGATTTTGTTTCAGATTCATGAAATTGGTTATGTTTTTCGTGGTGGAAGCAGTGTCGTAGAAAGGATTTTTTCACGAGGTATGTCATAATTTTTTTTCTAAATAATTTAGTATAATCTCTACCACACTATAAGTACTTAGTGTGGGCGTCCACATGGTGAAGCATGCCTCCGCCCACCTCTTCCAACGCCCACCATTCACGGCTGTCAGTCTGTCACGCCCTCATCCTCCTGAAGAATTTACTATTTTGTCACTCTCAGTTGTGGACTTCTCTATTTTAGCATCAGGGCCACAAATCATAAACATAAATGGTCCCACAAGTCATAGACAAAGGGGCACATAATAGCAGAGAGCTCACGTTAGAAGGACCAAAATAGCAATTTTTTCCATCCTTCGCCCCGCATGCCGCACCCCAATCCTTGACCCCTCGTTGTCGTCGTCGCCCAAAATCAGAGCCGCCCTTCCATCTATGTGCTCGATTGGATCCCTCCCTCGCGTGATCTCCGCGTCTCCAAGTGATCCCCTTCCACCTTTGTTGCCCGCTGCAACCTGGCGAGGCGCCACCCCTCGTGGCGGCGGAACTCCTCAGCGAGGCGCGCACGTTGGTCTTCGCGGCGTGCGGCGGCGCATCCACCAGCAGCCCGAGTTGGCCTTCCAGGAGCTCCGGACCAGCGAGCCCATGCGGGCCGAGCTCGACACGATAGACATCCCGTACAGGTGGCTCGTCGCCCAGATCGGCGTTGTGGCCACCATCGCTGGCGTCGCGGCCAGGCCCATCATCGCGCTCCAGGCCGACATGGACGTACTTCCTGTGTAGGTCTGTACCCATCTCTTTTTGTCATGACATCTTACACACATAATGTTCAATGAGGCAGATCACATGCAGTAGTTCGCATAATTTTTCCTCTCTGAAGTTTAGCCATTTCCCAGGCCACTCACCATCAACTGACTTTGAAGCTGACGAGTAGGAGGCACCAGTTCCTTGCTTCTTCAACTAAGATTCTTGCTTCTGGAAGATGATACTGGTGGTGCTTGATTACGTGCAAGTTGTGGACATGAAGATTTTGATTACGTGCAAGTTCTAAATCACGATCAACGTTCTCCCCGGACTATAATACTTACAAGCAACAACTTACTAACCTTATATAGACATTGTTAAAGGCAAGTTATCTATTTGTGTGCACAAATCTTGGTAGATGGTACATATTATATAGTACTCTCTCTATTCCAACTGCAATTATGCAAGTTATGTTAGCCTTGTCCTAATTTAGACTACTCTACGTTGACCAAGTTTATTAAAAAATGCAGAATCAACAACATTAAACCATTAGATACACCATGGAATGATAGTGTATTTATTTGATATTTTAGATGCTAACATATTTTTGTATAAACTTGTCAAAGCTAGATAAGTATGACTGGACAAAGCTAAAATGACTCTAGACCCACCGTGATCGGATAATGATCACCTGTCCATAATCTCCTCGCGAGATTTGTTTCTCCTCTGTTTTTTAATCCCACATGTAGGATGAGCAAGGAATAAAAAGGGTCACTCTCCCATCTCTTGGCATGTGTGTGCAGGCCCCTAGTACGGCTCCGAGCTCTCCAGTGTCGCCTCGACGTCGCCGTCGTCTCCGGAGGAAGCGTCCTGGTACAGCTCCAAGCTCTCCAGTATCGCCTCGACGTCGTCGTCGTCATCTCTGAGGCATGTGACTACTGTGCAGCCTCCTCACCTCCTTCCCTCCACTGTCTTAGGTACATTGTAAGGTCCTCAAGAGCCTGATCTATTAAGAGTCATGGACGTTTATAAACAGTGTATAGTTGGTCTTGCAATTTTATTGGCTCCACTGCTTTTCTAAATTGTCATTGCTGCTTTGTGTCTTAATCACACATTACATCACTTTAGAGCTGATCAATGTTATTCCGATTGCTATGATCCTATCTACCAATGTGGACATGTAAATGCCAAACATATGTGGCTGTATATATGCAGAGTTGTATTCAACCTTGATTTTTTAACTCAAAAGCAATGATGCTTATTCATGGATTGTTTCCTTCCATCAACAATTTCTTCTACTAATACTTGAATACAGAAGGACGGTGATGTAATTTTTTTGCACGAAACTATTGTTGGTTGGGTCTCTTTTGAAAGTAACCTGCACTTCCTCATTAGTCATCGAGGTAGTAGTAGTAGGACCCGGCTAACTTCTGTTCCATGTCCTTTGTTAAGTCTAATTTGTTTATACGTGGCTTATAGTTGGTTGGGTCTCTTCTAAAAGTAATGTCAATATGCTACCAAATGAATGGTAAATGAAAAGTTAGTGCAGGAAAACATGTTCTCTTTCTGGTTCAAGTTTTTGTTTAGAAGCTAACTGCATTTCTAAATCACGTAGTATCTTTCTAATGTCTTTCTCTTGTTGCAATTTTTTTGCCAGTTAGTATCTTCTAAATGTATTGTCAAGATGCTGCCAAATTAATGGAAAATAAAAAATTTAGTGCAGGTAAAATTGTTCTCTTTCCGGTTCAAGTTTTTGTTTGGAAGCCAACTCAATTTCTAAATCATATAGCATCTTCATAACATCTTCTTTCTCCTGCCGCAGTTTTTTTGCCAATTAAGTAAATAACATCAAACAATGTTGGAAAACATAACGAGGACCTACCTCTTCTTTATTTTGCCGCTTCAAGCTTTTCCCTGTTGTGAATCATCTAGGCCCCTTGGTGATGTTTTGGTAATTAATGACAACTGCTTGTGGGCTAACGATTCTTGAAGAAATAAGAATGCAGGGTTGGACCACATAGAACAGGAAATCTTGGAGATTCATAAGCATTGGTTGTGGATCAAGTAAAGGCAAAGGTATAACATAGGTTTTGTTTTTGCCGGTCTTGAGGAGTTTAGAGAAAATACTTGACCGGATTAGTAGGCTAGATAGTCGTACTATCAAGAGGGGTCAATGACTTTGATCTGTGTAAAACTTAGTGCCTCATAGAGCATCTAGGGGTTGCATTTGCATGCGGACTAACAACGCTTCAAATTTCATGAGTTAAAATTTCTTTCAAAAGCGTGTTTGAAAAATTCAAAGTCTTGGATGCGCGGACCGTCCGGGTGTTGAGGGCGGACCGTCCGCGATCCACCAGTGGGGTCCGAAGTCTGCCCACTTCGGACATTTACTGTTCCTTTGCACTGCGGACCGTCCGGGCCTTGGGGCCAGACAGTCCGCAGTCCTGACCAGAGAAGTCTGCTTTCGGGACAGTCCCTGAATTATAGTGCGGACCGTCCAGCTTTGATGGCGGACAGTCCGTAGGTGCCAAATATGGTTTGGGCAGGGACTGTGTGGTTTTTGTGTTTTGTACTACGGACTGTCTGGAGGATAACTCCGGACAGTACTGTCTCCAGGTCTCGGACCGTCCGGCCTTGTAGGCGGATGGTCCGCCTGTGCTAACCACTCTTGGTCAGAAGTCTGGGTGCTTCAAGTTGCCAGGTCGCGGACGGTCCGGCCATGGTCGGCGAACTGTCCGGACCTAACTTTTCTGACAGCTCTGACAGATTTTAAACGGGGAATATAGCCGTTATGTGTATGGTGGACCGTCCGGCCCTAGGGCGTGGACCGTCCGCGTGTGCGCAGAGCAGGTGCTTTTTGCTCATAACGGTTGGAATTTGATGGGGGACTATAAATAGAAGGGTAGCTCGTGTGTGAGACCTCTCTTGGCCATTCCATGCACACATTGAGCTCATTTGTGATCCTCTAACTCACTCTCTCACACTCTTTGCTTGAGATCACATTCTGGTGAGAGATTGAAGGTTCCTAGTGCATTTGCATCCTTCGGTGATTCTTGAGGCACTAGGTGGTACACCGAGCAAGCGTCATCGGCTTGTTACTCTTGGAGGTTGCCGCCTCCTAGACGGCTCGGGTGATTGTCTCCGTCGAGCTCTCCAAGAAGATTGTGGAGAAGCCACGGTGTTGATTGTGAGGGGTTCGCGCCTACCTCGCCGGAGCGGCAAAGGTGACATTAGTGGAATCGAGGTATTGAGTGATTTCTTGTCCACTTGGCTCAAAGATCAAGCCGTATCTTGATAGAGGAGCAAGTGAGAGCTTGAAGTCCACCTCAACGTGGATTAGGGGTGATCGGCAAATCACCGATACCACGGGATAAAATTTGGTGTCTTTACTTTCTTGCATTACTTATTGCCGTGCAAGTGATTAGTGTTTTGCATATTGTTCTTCAAGTATTCAATCACCTTAGTTGATTCTCATAGATTGTTTACTTTTTATCACTAGAGAATTTATTCCTCTTGTTATATTGATTAAATTTCCCTAGTGTTTTTGATTTTAGTCAAAACCGTCTATTCACCCCCCTCTAGCCGGTGTCCTAGATCCTACAAGTGGTATCAGAGCGAGGACTCCATTGTTTGTGGATCTAATCATCCCGGAGTGAGACAAAATGGCTAGTAACAACAATGTGCACATTGGGAAGCCACCACATTTTGATGGGAATAACTACGACTATTGGAAAATAAGAATGTCAATGCATCTTAGAGCAATGGGTGGAAAAATTTGGCCAATTGTCAGGGATGGATTTGTTGTGTTGAAAGAAGATGAACCATCCGTTAGTGACAATGAGAATATCCTTACAAATGATCAAGCCATGAATGTCTTCTATGATGCTCTTGATATAAATTAGTTCAATCGCATCAAGAATCTCACAACCGCTCATGAGATTTGGATTAAGCTAATGGAAATTCATGAAGGAACTACAATTGTGAAGAGTGCCAAACTATATGTGTGCAAAGGGAAGTTTGAGCAATTTATTATGAAAGAAGATGAGAGTGTATCCGATATGTTCAACCGGTTAAATGAGATAGTGAATGAACTCAAGGGACTTGGTTTTAATGTACCAGATGTGGATTTCACACACAAGTTCCTTAGATCACTTCCTGAGAAATATGAGACCATTGTGACAATGTTAGTAAGGAGTGATCTATCTACAACTTCTCCAACCGAAGTATTGGGAGAAATTCTTACTCAAGATATATTCAAGAAGTCTCAAGCCGATGCTTTAAGTTTGGCAAAGAAAGTGAAAAATGAATCAATTGCTCTCAAAGCTAAGGCCTCAAAGGCAATTGAAAAAGAAGATAATAATGATGAAGAAAATGAAAGTGAGAGTGATGGTGATATGGCTCTATTTGTAAGGAAATTCAATAAATTCATGAAGATGAAGATAGGTCAACCTAGAAGAGGTCAAACATCAAGAAGAAATGCTTTCAATGATAGAAAGTGTTTGAGTGTGGGGAACCCGGTCACATTGCCATGAATTGCCCAAGCAAGAAGAAGAAGGGCAAAGATGAAAGTGACAAGAAGAAAAAGAAATTGTACAACAAGAAGAAAGATGGCAAAGCCTATCTAGTTGAATGGGACTCGGATGATAGCTCGGATGATGATGATGATGACACCTCATCCAAGCTTAAAGCTGGAATTGCCATCAAGGAAGCTCCCTCACTCTTTTCATCCCCCCATTGTCTCATGGCAAAGGGAGATGCTAAGGTAAAAATCATCACCGATTTAATTGATATAAATGATGATGATGATGTTGATGATGTTGATGATGATGGCTATTCATATGATGATCTTGTTAGAATGTTAGGTGAGGCCGATGACTACATGCACAAAGAAAAAGAAAAATTTAAGACCTTGAAGGAATTGTATAAAAACCTCCAAGTGTCTTTTGAGGAGCTCAAGACCTCTCACAATGATCTAAAAGAAAATTGTGAGAAGCTTGCGGATGCTCAAAAATCATCTATTGTGCATGAAGTTGTGGTGGTCACTAAGGATGTTGGAGTCACTTGTGACTTACTTGATAGTCTTACAAGTGAACCACTACCTACTAACTCTATGTGTGATAAATGCAAAATTTCTCTCAATGATAATATTGCTCTTGATGAATCAAAAATCATTGTTGAGAATGAAGTGTTAGTAGATAGAGTAAATACTCTAACTCATGACCTAGAAAAGGCATATGGTGGAAAGGCTAAATTGGATTTCATATTGGGAAGTCAACGGTGCTCTCTTAACCGTGAAGGTCTTGGATATGTTCCTAAGAAAGGAAAGAATGCTTTTATAAAGCAAAAGACATTGTTTGTGAAAGAATGTGACAAAGTGTGTCATAAGTGTCACAAGAAGGGACATGTTAAGAAAAATTGTCCTAAGCTCAAAAATGTATCCTCCACTTGTTTTGAGCATTGTTATGTTCTTTCTCATAATGCAAAAGGTGTTCATGCTAAATTTGTTGGTACTTCAATTGTTGGAAACAAAAAGAAAGCTATTTGGGTGCCAAAGACCTTGGTCACTAACATCCAAGGACCCAAGCAAGTTTGGGTACCTAAAAGAGATTGATTTCCTTTTGTAGGTGAACTACAAGGCGGGAGGGAATCATTGGGTGTTAGATAGTGGATGCACTCAACACATGACAGGAGATATGAAAATGTTCACCTAAATGAGTGAGAAAGATTGCTCAAATTATGATAGTATCACATTTGGAGATAATCGCAAAGGAAAGGTTAAAGGATTGGGTAAAATTGCTATTTCAAATGATCATTCCATATCAAATGTGCTCTTGGTTGAGTCTTTGAATTTTAATTTACTATCCGTAGCTCAATTATGTGATTTAGGATTTAGTGGCAATTTCACGGTTGATGATGTTATTATCTCTAGTGTTGAGGGTAGCAATCTTAAGTTTAAAGGTTTTAGACATGAAAATCTTTATCTTGTTGATTTCTCATCTAGTGAGGCAAAGCTCACAACTTGCTTATTCTCAAAGGCTTCACTAGGTTGGTTATGGCATAGAAGACTTGGTCATGTTGGAATGAAGCAACTCAATAGGTTAACCAAGCATGACTTAGTTCGTGGATTGAAAGATGTGAAGTTTGAGAAGAACAAATTGTGTAGCTCTTGTCAAGCCGGGAAGCAAGTGGCAAATACTCATCCAAATAAAAGTCAAATGTCCACTCATCGACCTTTGGAATTACTTCACATGGATTTATTTGGGCCCACAACATTTGTGAGTATTGGTGGTAATTCCTATTGTCTTGTGATTGTGGATGATTATTCAAGATTCACTTGGGTTTATTTTCTTCGAGATAAATCTAATGTGTTTGAAACATTCAAGTCATTTGCGTATTGGCTCAAAATCAATTTGATTTTGATATCAAGAAAGTTAGAAGTGATAATGGGTTGGAATTAAAAAAATGCAAGAATTGATGAATATTGTGATGACAAGGGTATTAAACATGAATTCTCTTCCAAATATACCCCGGAACAAAATGGTATTGTTGAAAGAAAGAATAGGACTCTCATTGATATGGCTAGGTCTATGTTAGCGGAATATAATGTATCAGATTCTTATTGGGCCGAGGCAATAAACACCGCTTGTCATTCATCAAATAGACTATATTGTCACAAGCTTTTGAAGAAAACTCCATATGAATTGCTTATTGGTAGAAAGCCAAACATCTCATATTTTAGGGTATTCGGTTGCAAATGTTATATTTTGAGAAAGGGAAGCTGGCTTTCTAAATTTGAGAAGAAATGTGATGAGGGTTTTCTTCTTGGATATTCATCAAATAGTAAGGCTTATAGAGTTTTCAACAAAACTCATGGCATTATTGAAGAAGCATATGATGTTGAGTTTGATGAAACAAATGGGTCTCAAGATGAAAGTGACAATCTTGATGATGTTGGTGGAACTCAATTGAAAAATGCAATGAAAACAATGGCCATTGGTGAAATAAAGCCAAAGGATGATGATGATGAAAATAGTGTGGTTGTCATTCCTTCATCTTTAACTCTAAATGAAGAAGATCACCAAAGCCAACAAAATGATGAAATTATGGATACTCATGATCAAGGTACTTCAAGACATTCGGTTCCTCCTAATACTTCAACTAGCAATTATCAAACGGTATCAAGAATTCATTATTCTATTGTGAAGGATCACCCGGTTGATCAAATTGTGGGTGATATTAGTAAGGGTGTTCAAACTTGCTCTCGCATAGCTTCATTTTGTGAACATTTCTCTTTTGTATCTTGTATGGAACCCAATCGTGTAGATGAAGCTCTACTTGATGTTGATTGGGTGAATGCAATGCATGAAGAATTAAATAACTTCGCTCGAAATGAAGTTTGGGAGCTTGTTGAGAGACCAAAGAACCACAATGTTATTGGTACAAAATGGGTGTTTCGCAACAAGCACAATGAAGATGGTGTAGTAGTAAGAAACAAGGCAAGATTAGTGGCACAAGGATATACTCAAATTGAGGGATTGGATTTTAGGGAGACATTTGCTCCCATGGCAAGATTAGAAGCAATCCGGATTCTTCTTGCTTATGCTTGTGCACATAATATCAAGCTCTACCAAATGGATGTAAAGAGTGCCTTTCTAAATGGTAAGATTAGTGAACTAGTGTATGTTGAACAACCTCCCGGTTTTGAGGACCCCAAAAGACCTAACCATGTGTTCAAGCCTTCTAAAGCTCTCTATGGGCTTAAGCAAGCTCCACGCGCTTGGTATGAAAGGCTTAGGGATTTCTTGCTTTCCAAAGACTTTAAAATTGGGAAGGTTGACACTACTCTATTCACTAAAAGAATTGGCAAAGACTTATTTGTTTGTCAAATCTATGTTGATGATATTATTTTTGGATCTACTAATGAATTATTTTGTGAGGAATTTGGAAAAATGATGTCAAAAGAATTTGAAATGTCTATGATAGGAGAATTGAGCTTCTTTCTTAGTCTTCAAATCAAACAATTGAAAGATGGAATTTTTATAAGTCAATCAAAATATTTGAAGGACATGCTCAAGAAGTTTAGCTTAGAAAATGCAAAGCCTATCAAGACTCCTATGGCAACAAATGGTCATCTAGACTTACATGAAGGAGGTACTATGGTTGATCAAAAACTTTATCATTCAATAATTGGTAGTTTGCTTTATATTACCGCATCTAGGCCCGATGTTATGTTTAGTGTTTGCATGTGTGCTCGATTTCAAGCTTCACCTAGAGAGATTCACTTGAAGGCCGCAAAAAGAATTCTAAGATATTTGAAGTATACTCCCAATATTGGTCTATGGTATCCCAAAGGTGCTCAATTTGAATTAATTGGATATTCGGACTCGGATTATGCGGGGTGCAAAGTTGATAGAAAAAGCACCTCCGTTTGTTGTCAAGTTCTTGGTAGATCTCTTGTTTCATGGTCTTCTAAAAAACAAAATTCGGTTGCTCTCTCTACCGCCGAGGCGGAATATATATCGGCCGGAAATTGTTGTGTTCAACTATTATGGATGAAACAAACTCTATTGGATTATGGAATTATTTTCAAGAATGTGCCTCTCATGTGTGATAATGAGAGTGCGGTAAAATTGGCTACAAATCCGGTCCAACACTCAAGAACTAAGCATATTGATATACGACATCACTTCTTAAGGGATCATGTTGGAAAGGGAGATATCTCTATTTATTCCATTGGTACGGATGATCAATTAGCCGACATTTTTACAAAGCCATTAGATGAAACAAGATTTTGTACTCTAAGAAGTGATATGAATGTGATCGATCTCTCAAATGTGGCTTGAAGTTGATCGCACATGTGTAGTATTGCATTTCGGTTCTAAATATGCTCTCTACGCTATTTATTTGGTATTTTTGATGCATTTTTCATCTTAAATTGATCTAAGTAGTTTGATATGAAAAATTGCATTACTCAATTACATAATGTGTATATGCATGCATACTAACCCTTGAATTGGTCGAAATGTCCATATATGAGCACCAATTCGGATTTGAAATTCAAAATCAGAAAGTGGACAGACATTGGAAAACTGAGTATCAGGCCACGGACCGTCCGCCGTATCAGGAACTGGACAATCCGGTTAGGAATGCAGACAATCTGAATTCATCAGGCCGCGGACCGTCCGCTGCCCCTACACGGACCGTCCGTGACAGGCAGTGAAAGTCGGGCAGAGACAGCAGACTTGTTATTTCCACTCTTTGCAACTCCTCTCTCGCTCTCCACTCGCCAAAAAGGTCTCGTTTGTCGATTGTGCGCGGACGGAGAAGGGAAGTTACGCACGGACAGTCCGACAGCTTGTGAAAAGTTCAACCAACATGTCGTCATCACGGTATTTCATAATCTTATGGATTTCATCAAATCTCTTCAATTTTGGGATTATTTGGATTTCCTCTCTGATCTAGAATTGAGCAATAGTTTTACAAATCTGATTGGTGGGATTGTTAGTGCTACTCTCCATGAATGTTGTGCAAAAATTTGAACGCATTTGGATGGATATTCTCTGCGGATTCATCACTTCAACGATTGTGGCGACTAGGGTTCTAGAGAGTTGCCCCTGGCCGGTCGCGAACCGTCCGCCTGGTGGACACGGACCGTCCAGACCTGTGGCGCGGACAGTCCGGCCCCCTAGCGCGGACAGCCCGGACCCTGAAAGAGCAATGCACTTCTTTTCTCTTTGACTGTGGTGATTGGTATCAACTATTCATCTCTGGATGTCTGTCACATTTATTGCAGTGGTTTGGGTGGTCTCCGCAAGAAGCTTGCAGGTCGCTTCAAATCAAAGCGCCCTCGTGCAGATGATGCTGACTACACTCCAACTACTGTTTCAGAGGTGAAAGTCGCCTAGAGGGGGGTGAATAGGCAAAACCTGAAAATTAGAACTTTATCCCCCAACTAGATCCCTTGTAGTGGTTAGAACAAGATATACAATTATCAGAGTATAAAAAAACTAAGTCCTTGCTTGAAAAGAGTATTGCTTTCAAATAATGCGGAATTGATAAAACAATACAACTAATAAGTCTATGAGAATAAAGCAAGAGGGCTTAGATAACAAGAGCAATATCACAAGTTCTTTCTTGCAAGGTGTTGCTTCACTAAATGAGAATTTAACTTAAAGCAACACCAAATAGTATTAGCAAAGAATAGTGCAAGAAAAACTTAGGAAGGGAAAGAACAAACAAATCACAAGCAATAAGCACACGAGACATGGGTGATTTGTTTTACCGAGGTTCGGCCCTTGAAGGCCTAGTCCCCGTTGAGGAGTCCACTAAGGACGGGTCTCTTTCAACCCTTTCCCTCTCTCCACCGATCACGCAAGACCGGCGAGCTCTTCTTCTTCTCACGGATCACTCAAGATCCCGCAAGGACCACCACACTCTTTGGTGTCTCTTGCTAGCTTTACAAGCCTCCAAAACTTTGGAGGAAGTTCAATGGGAGTCAAAACTCCACGCGCAAATGAACACAAAGAAGTAGCACACACTATCTCTCAATGAATCTCACAAGGCACTAGTGCTAAACTCAAATGAGTAGCTCTCTCTTGCTTGCTCTATCTTTTGTGGCTGAAAGTCGCCTAGAGGGGGGGGTGAATAGGGCGAAACTGAAATTTACAAAGTTAATCACAACTACAAGCCGGGTTAGCGTTAGAAATGTAATGCGAGTCCGAGAGAGGGCATAAAAACAAATTGCAAGCGAATAAAGAAGTGAGACACAAGGATTTGTTTTACCGAGGTTCGGTTCTCTCAAACCTACTCCCCGTTGAGGTGGTCACAAAGACCGGGTCTCTTTCAACCCTTTCCCTCTCTCAAACGGTCCCTCGGACCGAGTGAGCTTCTCTTCTCAATCAAACGGGAACCAAACTTCCCCGCAAGGACCACCACACAATTGGTGTCTCTTGCCTCGGTTACAATTGAGTTGTTCGCAAGAAAGAATGAAAGAAAGAAGCAATCCAAGCGCAATAGCTCAAAAGAACACAACAAATCTCTCTCACTAATCACTAAAGCTTTGTGTGGAATTGGGAGAGGATTTGATCACTTGGGTGTGTCTAGAATTGAATGCTAGAGCTCTTGTAAGTAGTTGGAAGATGAAAAACTTGGATGACTTGAATGAGGGGTGGTTGGGGGTATATATAGCCCCAACCACCAAACTAGCCGTTTGGTGAAGGCATCTGTCGACGGGCGCACCGGACAGTCCGGTGCGCCAGCCACGTCACCCGGCCGTTAGGGTTCGACCGTTGGAGCTCTGACGTGTGGGCCCGCCTGGCTGTCTGGTGGTGCACCGGACATGCCCTGTAGGCTGTCTGGTGTGCCACCCGCGCGTGCTCTGCTCCTCTGCGCGCGCTGGCGCGCATTTAATGCGTTGTAGACGACCGTTGCGCTTGAAGTAGTCGTTGCTCCGCCGTTACACCGGACAGTCCGGTGTGCACCGGACATGTCCGGTGAATTATAACGGAGTGGATTCCTGAAGCTGGCGAGTTCAGAGTCACTCTCCTCTGGAGCACCGGACACTGTCCGGTGGTGCACCGGACAATCCGATGAATTATAGCGAAGCGCCTCTGAGTTTTCCCGAAGGTGAAGAGTTCAGCTTGGGGTCCCCTGGTGCACCGGACAATGTCCGGTGCGCCAGACCAGGGTGCCTTCGGTTGTCCCTTTGCTCTTTTATTTGAACCCTTTTTCTTGGTCTTTTTATTGGCTTATTGTGAACCTTTGGCACCTGTAGAACTTATAAACTAGAGCAAACTAGTTAGTCCAATTATTTGTGTTGGGTAATTCAACCACCAAAATCAATTAGGAAATAAGTGTAAGCCTAATTCCCTTTAAATCTCCCTCTTTTTGGTGATTGATGCCAACACAAACCAAAGCAAGTATAGAAGTGCATAATTGAACTAGTTTGCATATGTAAGTGCAAAGGTTACTTAGAATTGAGCCAATAAATATTACTTACTAGATATGCATGGATTGTTTCTTTATTTTTAACATTTTGGACCACGCTTGCACCACATGTTTTGTTTTTGCAAATTCTTTTTGTAAATCCTTTTTGAAGTCCTTTTGCAAAATAGTCAAAGGTAAATGAATAAGATTTTGCGAAGCATTTTGAAATTTTCTCCCCTTGTTTCAAATGCTTTTCCTTTGACTAAACAAAACTCCCCCTTAATGAAATCCTCCTCTTAGTGTTCAAGAGGGTTTTAAGATATCAATTTTGAAAATACTACTTTCTCCCCTTTTTGAACACAATGAGATATCAATTTGAAAATCATAAGTTTTAAAATTAGGTGGTGGTGCGGTCCTTTTGCTTTGGGCTCATACTCTCTCCCCCTTTGGCATGAATCGCCAAAAACGGATACTTGAGTGAAATATAAGCCCTTTATTAACTACTTTCTCCCCTTTGGAAAATAAAACATATGAGTAAAGATTATACCAAAGACGAAGAGATGCTCGGAGCGACGGTGAAGGATGAGTTATGGAGTGGAGTGGAAGCCTTTGTTTTCGCCGAAGACTCCAATTCCCTTTCAATATACACCTATGACTTGGTTTGAAATTTACTTGAAAACACATTAGTCATAGCATATATAAAAGAGACATGATCAAAGGTATATTTATGAGCTATGTGTGCAAGACATCAAAAGAAATTTCTAGAATCAAGAATATTTAGCTCATGCCTAAGTTTGGTAAAAGTTTGTTCATCTAGTGGCTTGGTAAAAATATCGGCTAATTGATCTTTAGTGTTAATATATGCAATCTTGATATCCCCCTTTTGTTGGTGATCCCTAAGAAAATGATACCGAATGGCTATGTGTTTAGTGCGGCTATGCTCAACGGGATTATCCGCCATGCGGATTGCACTCTCATTATCACATAGAAGAGGAACTTTGGTTAATTTGTAACCATAGTCCCTAAGGGTTTGCCTCATCCAAAGTAGTTGCGCGCAACAATGTCCTGTGGCAATGTACTCGGCTTCGGCGGTTGAAAGAGCCACAGAGTTTTGCTTCTTTGAAGCCCAAGACACCAAGGATCTTCCCAAGAACTGGCAAGTCCCCGATGTGCTCTTTCGATTAATTTTACACCCTGCCCAATCGGCATCCGAATAACCAATTAAATCAAATGTGGATCCCCGAGGGTACCAAAGCCCAAACTTAGGAGTATAAGCCAAATATCTCAAGATTCGTTTTACGGCCGTAAGGTGAGATTCCTTAGGGTCGGCTTGGAATCTTGCACACATGCATACGGAAAGCATAATATCCGGTCGTGAAGCACATAAGTAGAGTAAAGAACTTATTATCGACCGGTATATCTTTTGATCGACGGATTTACCTTCCGTGTCGAGGTCGAGATGCCCATTGGTTCCCATGGGAGTCTTGATGGGTTTGGCATCCTTCATCCCAAACTTGTTTAGAATGTCTTGAGTATACTTCGTTTGGCTAATGAAGGTCCCCTCTTGGAGTTGCTTTACATGAAATCCCAAGAAATACTTCAACTCCCCCATCATTGACATCTCGAATTTTTGCGTCATGATCCTACTAAATTCTTCACATGTAGATTCGTTAGTAGACCCAAATATAATATCATCAACATAAATTTGGCATACGAACAAAACATTTGCAAGAGTCTTAGTAAATAAAGTAGGATCGGCCTTGCCGACTTTGAAGCCATTAGCAATAAAGAAATCTCTTAGGCATTCATACCATGCTCTTGGGGCTTGCTTGAGCCCATAAAGCGCCTTAGAGAGCCTATAGACATGGTTAGGGTACTCACTGTCTTCAAAGCCGGGGGGTTGCTCAACATAGACCTCTTCCTTGATTGGTCCATTGAGGAAGGCACTCTTCACGTCCATTTGGTAAAGCTTGAAGCCATGGTAAGTAGCATAGGCTAATAATATACGAATTGACTCAAGCCTAGCTACGGGTGCATAGGTTTCACCGAAATCCAAACCTTCGACTTGTGAATATCCCTTGGCCACAAGTCAGGCTTTGTTCCTTGTCACCACACCATGCTCATCTTGTTTGTTGCGGAAGACCCATTTGGTTCCTACAACATTTTGGTTAGGACGTGGAACTAAATGACATACCTCGTTCCTAGTGAAATTGTTGAGCTCCTCTTGCATCGCCATCACCCAATCCGAATCTTGGAGTGCTTCCTCTACCCTATGTGGCTCAATAGAGGAAACAAAGGAGTAATGCTCACAAAAATGTGCAACACGAGATCTAGTGGTTACCCCCTTATGAATGTCGCCGAGGATGGTGTCGATGGGGTGATCTCGTTGGATTGCTTGGTGGACTCTTGGGTGTGGCGGTCTTGGTTCTTCATCCTCCTTGTCTTGATCATTTGCATCTCCCCCTTGATCGTTGCCGTCATCTTGAGGTGGCTCATCATCTTGAATTTCTCCTTCATCAACTTGAGACTCGTCCTCATTTTGAGTTGGTGGGGATGCTTGTGTGGAGGAGGATGGTTGATCTTGTGCATGTGGTGGCTCTTCGGATTCCTTAGGACACACATCCCCGATGGACATGTTCCTTAGCGCGATGCACGAAGCCTCTTCATTACATATCTCATCAAGATCAACTTGCTCTACTTGAGAGCCGTTAGTTTCATCAAACACAACGTCACAAGAAACTTCAACTAGTCCTGAGGACTTGTTAAAGACTCTATATGCCCTTGTGTTTGAATCATATCCTAGTAAAAAGCCTTCTACTGTCTTAGGAGCAAATTTAGATTTTCTACCTCTTTTAACGAGAATAAAGCATTTGCTACCAAAGACTTTGAAATATGAAATGTTGGGCTTTTTACCGGTTAGGAGTTCGTATGATGTCTTCTTGAGGATTCGGTGTAGATATAACCGGTTGATGGCGTAGCAAGCGGTGTTAACCGCCTCGGCCCAAAACCGATCCGGCGTCTTGTACTCATCAAGCATGGTTCTTGTCGTGTCCAATAGAGTTCTATTCTTTCTCTCCACTACACCATTTTGTTATGGGGTGTAGGGAGAAGAGAACTCATGCTTGATGCCCTCCTCCTCAAGGAAGCCTTCAATTTGTGAATTCTTGAACTCCGTCCCGTTGTCGCTTCTTATTTTCTTGATCCTTAAGCCAAACTCATTTTGAGCCCGTCTCAAGAATCCCTTTAAGGTCTCTTGGGTTTGTGATTTTTCCTGCAAAAAGAACACCCAAGTGAAGCGAGAATAATCATCCACAATAACTAGACAGTACTTACTCCCACCGATTCTTATGTAAGCGATCGGGCCGAATAAATCCATGTGTAGGAGCTCCAGTGGCCTGTCAGTCGTCATGATGTTCTTATGCGGATGATGAATACCAACTTGCTTCCCAGCTTGGCATGCGCTACAAATCCTGTCTTTCTCAAAATGAACATTTGTTAATCCTAAAATTTGCTCTCCCTTTAGAAGCTTATGAAGATTCTTCATTCCAACATGGGCTAGTCGGCGGTGCCAGAGCCAACCCATGTTAGTCTTAGCAATTAAGCAAGTGTCGAGTTCAGCTCTATCAAAATCTACCAAGTATAGCTGACCCTCTAACACTCCCTTAAATGCTATTGAATCATCACTTCTTCTAAAGACAGTGACACCTACATCAGTAAATAGACAGTTGTAGCCCATTTGACATAATTAGGAAACAGAAAGCAAGTTGTAATCTAATGAATCAACAAGAAAAACATTGGAAATGGAATGATCAGGAGATATAGCTATTTTACCCAAACCTTTGACCAAACCTTGGTTTCCATCCCCGAATGTGATAGCTCGTCGGGGATCTTGGTTTTTCTCGTAGGAGGAGAACATTTTCTTCTCCCCTGTCATGTGGTTCGTGCACCCGCTATCGATGATCCAACTTGAGCCCCCGGATGCATAAACCTACAAAACAATTTTAGTTCTTAACTTTAGGTACCCAAACGGTTTTGGGTCCTTTGGCATTAGACACAAGAACTTTGGGTACCCAAACACAAGTCTTGGAGCCCTTGTGTTTGCCCCCAACAAACTTGGCAACTACCTTGCCGGATTTGTTAGTCAAAACATAAGATGCATCAAAAGTTTTAAATGAAATGTTATGACCATTTGATGCACTAGGAGTTTTCTTCTTAGGCAACTTAGCACGGGTTGGTTGCCTAGAGCTAGATGTCTCACCCTTATATATAAAAGCATGATTAGGGCCAGAGTGAGACTTCCTAGAGTGAATTCTCCTAATCTTGCTCTCGGGATAACCGGCAGGGTATAAAATGTAACCCTCGTTATCCTGAGGCATGGGAGCCTTGCCCTTAACAAAATTGGACAATTTCTTAGGAGGGGCATTAAGTTTGACATTGTCCCCCTTTTGGAAGCCAATGCCATCCTTGATGCCAAGGCGTCTCCCACTATAGAGCATGCTTCTAACAAATTTAAATTTTTCATTTTCTAAGTCATGCTCGGCAATTTTAGCATCTAATTTTGCTATATGATCATTTTGTTGTTTAATTAAAGCCATATGACCATGAATAGCATCAATATCAATATCTCTACATCTAGTGCAAATGGAAACATGCTCAACGGTAGATGTAGAGGGTTTGCAAGATTTTAATTCTACAACCTTAGCATGTAATAAATCATTTTCACTTCTAAGGTTGGAAATAGTAACATTGCAAACATCACGTTCTTTAGCCTTAGCAAGCAATTTTTCATTCTCAATCCTAAGGCTAGCAAGAGAAATGTTTAATTCTTTAATCTTAGCAAGCAAATCATTATTATCATTTCTAAGATTGGGAATTGAAACATCACAAACATTTGAATCAACCTTAGCCAACAAATTAGCATTCTCATTTCTAAGGTTGTCAATAGTCTCATGGCAAGTGCTTAGCTCCCTAGATAATTTTTCACATTTCTCTACTTCTAGAGCATAAGCATTTTTAACCTTAACATGCTTTTTTTTTATTTAATAAGGAAGTCCTCTTGGGAGTCCAAGAGATCATCCTTCTCATGAATAGCGCTAATTAATTCATTTAACTTTTCTTTTTGTTGCATGTTTAGGTTGGCAAAAAGAATACACAAGCTATCCTCCTCATTACTAGCATTATCCTCATCACTAGAGGTTTCATATTTAGTGGAGGATCTTGATTTTACCTTCTTCCTTTTGCCGTCCTTGGCCATGAGGCATTTGTGGCCGATGTTGGGGAAGAGAAGACCCTTGGTGACGGTGATTTTTGCGGCGTCCTCGTCGGAGGAGGAGTCGGGGGAGCTCTCGTCGGAGTCCCACTCCCGGCAAACATGGGCATCACCACCCTTCTTCTTGTAGTATCTCTTCTTCTACTTTCTTCTCCCCTTCTTGTCATCGCCCCTGTCACTATCACTAGATAATGGACATTTTGCAATAAAATGACCGGGCTTACCACATTTGTAGCACACTTTCTTGGAGCGGGGTTTGTAATCTTTCCCCCTCCTTTGCTTGAGGATTTGGCGGAAGCTCTTGATGATGAGTGCCATCTCCTCGTTGTCGAGCTTCGAGGCGTCGATGGGTGTTCGACTTGGAGTAGATTCCTCCTTCTTTTCTTCCGTCGCCTAGAATGCGACCGGTTGTGCTTCGGACGTGGAGGGGCCGTCAAGCTCGTTGATCTTCTTTGAGCCTTTGATCATCAATTCAAAGCTCACAAAATTCCCGATTACTTCCTCGGGAGTCATTAGAGTATATCTAGGATTGCCACGAATCAATTGAACTTGAGTTGGGTTAAGGAAAACAAGTGATCTTAGAATAACCTTAACCACTTCGTGGTCATCCCATTTTTTGCTCCCGAGGTTGGGCACTTGGTTCACCAAGGTTTTGAGCCGGTTGTACATGTCTTGTGGCTCCTCCCCTTGGCGAAGACGGAAGCGACCGAGCTCCCCCTCGATCGTTTCCAGCTTGGTGATCTTGGTCACCTCATCTCCTTCGTGCGCGGTCTTTAGCACGTCCCAAATTTCCTTAGCACTCTTCAATCCTTGCACCTTATTATACTCCTCTCGACTTAGAGAGGCGAGGAGTATAGTTGTGGCTTGGGAGTTGAAGTGTTGGATTTGGGCCACTTCGTCCTCATCATAATCTTCATCCCCTACGGATGGTACCTGTACACCAAACTCAACAATATCCCATATACTTTTGTGGAGTGAGGTTAGGTGATATCGCATCATATCACTCCACCTAGCATAATCTTCACCATCAAATGTTGGTGGTTTGCCTAATGGGACGGAAAGTAAAGGTGTATGTTTAGGAATGCGAGGATAGCGTAGGGGGATCTTACTAAACTTCTTGCGCTCATGGCGCTTAGAAGTTACGGACGGCGCGTCGGAGCCAGAGGTGGAAGGTGATGAAGTATCGGTCTCGTAGTAGACCACCTTTCTCATCTTCTTGTGCTTGTCACCTTTCCGATGCGACTTGTGGGAAGAGGATTTCTTCTCCTTTCCCTTCCCTTTGTTGCGGGACTCTTCCGATGAAGTCTTCCCGTGGCTTGTAGTGGGCTTGTCGCCGGTCTCCATCTCCCTCTTGGCGTGATCTCCCGACATCACTTCAAGCGGTTAGGCTCTAATGAAGCACCGGGCTCTGATACCAATTGAAAGTCGCCTAGAGGGGGGTGAATAGGGCGAAACTGAAATTTACAAAGTTAATCACAACTACAAGCCGGGTTAGCGTTAGAAATGTAATGCGAGTCCGAGAGAGGGCGTAAAAACAAATCGCAAGCGAATAAAGAAGTGAGACACAAGGATTTGTTTTACCGAGGTTCGGTTCTCTCAAACCTACTCCCCGTTGAGGTGGTCACAAAGACCGGGTCTCTTTCAACCCTTTCCCTCTCTCAAACGGTCCCTCAGGCCGAGTGAGCTTCTCTTCTCAATCAAACGGGAACCAAACTTCCCCGCAAGGACCACCACACAATTGGTGTCTCTTGCCTCGGTTACAATTGAGTTGTTCGCAAGAAAGAATGAAAGAAAGAAGCAATCCAAGCGCAAGAGCTCAAAAGAACACAACAAATCTCTCTCCCTAATCACTAAAGCTTTGTGTGGAATTGGGAGAGGATTTCATCACTTGGGTGTGTCTAGAATTGAATGCTAGAGCTCTTGTAGTAGTTGGAAGATGAAAAACTTGGATGACTTGAATGAGGGGTGGTTGGGGATATTTATAGCCCCAACCACCAAACTAGCCGTTTGGTGTAGGCTTCTGTCGACGGGCGCACCGGACAGTCCGGTGCGCCACCGGACACTGTCCGCTGTGCCAGCCACGTCACCCGACCGTTAGGGTTCGACTGTTGGAGCTCTGACGTGTGGGCCCGCCTGGCTGTCTGGTGGTGCACCGGACATGCCCTGTAGGCTATCAGGTGTGTCACCCGCGCGTGCTCTGTTCCTCTGCGCGCGCTGGCGCGCATTTAATGCGTTGCAGACGATCGTTGCGCTTGAAGTAGTCATTGCTCCGCCGTTACACCGGACAGTCCGGTGTGCACCGGACATGTCCGGTGAATTATAGCGGAGTGGATTCCCGAAGCTGGCGAGTTCAGAGTCGCTCTCCTCTGGAGCATCGGACACTGTCTGGTGGTGCACCAGACAGTCCGGTGAATTATAGTGAAGCGCCTCTGAGTTTTCCCGAAGGTGAAGAGTTCAGCTTGGGGTCCCCTGGTGCACCGGACAGTCTGGTGCGCCAGACCAGGGTGCCTTCGGTTGTCCCTTTGCTCTTTTGTTTGAACCCTTTTTCTTGGTCTTTTTATTGGCTTATTGTGAACCTTTGGCACCTGTAGAACTTATAAACTAGAGCAAACTAGTTAGTCCAATTATTTGTGTTGGGCAATTCAACCACCAAAATCAATTTGGAAATAGGTGTAAGCCTAATTCCCTTTCAGTGGCACTCGTGTTGGTTGTAGTGGTCTAAATCTTGTGTATAGGATGAATCAATGAATAGAGGTGGTTGGGAGGGCTTGAGTATGTAAACTAGATGACTTCGAATGTTGCTTGGGCTCCCACCCCTTGAAGTGGCCGGTTAGGGTGGTATTTATAGCCACCAACCAAAATTGTAGCCGTTGGAGAAGTCTGCTGGCGATGGGCGCACCGGACAGTGTCCGGTGCGCCACCAGACAGTGTCCGGTGTGCCGCCACATCACCCTCCCGTTAGGGCTTGGAGCTGGTCGACCGTTGGAGGCTTTGTCCTCATGTGGCACCGGACAGTCCGGTGCGACACCGGACAGTCCGGTGCCCCTCTGACCGTCTGCTCTGACATCTGATTTGCACTGTTCACTTTGCAGAGTCGACCGTTGCGTGCAGATAGCCGTTGCTCCGCTGATGCACCGGACAGTCCGGTGGCACACCGGACAGTCCGGTGAATTATAGCGGAGGTGCGCCTGGAAAACCCGAAGGTGAAGAGTTTGAAGTCGATCTTCCCTGGTGCACCGGGCACTGTCCGGTGGCGCACCGTATAGTCCGGTGCGCCAGACCAGGGAGCACTTCGGTTTCCTTTGCTCCTTTCTTCTTGAACCCTTTTTAATCTTTGTATTGGCTTTGAGTTGAACCTTTGGCACCTGTAGAACATATACTCTAGAGCAAACTAGTTAGTCCAATTATTTGTGTTGGGCATTTCAACCACCAAAATCATTTAGGAAAAGGTTTAAAGCCTATTTTCCTTTCAATCTTCCCCTTTTTGGTGATTGATGCCAACAGACATCAAAGCAAATATATAAGTGAATAATTGAACTAGTTTGCATAAGGTAAGTGCAAATGTTGCTTGGAATGAAACCAATATTATTTCAATAGATATGCATGGATGGTTTTTCTTCTTATTTAAAAATTTGGACCACGCTTGCACCACTTGTTTTGTTTTTGCAAACTCTTTTGTAAATTCTTTTCAAAGTCCTTTTGCAAATAGTCAAAGGTAAATGAATAAGATTTTTGACAAGCATTTTCAAGTTTTGACATTTTCTTCCCTTGGTTCAAATGCTTTTCCTTTGACTAAACAAAACTCCCCCTAAATGAATTCCTCCTCTTAGTGTTCAAGAGGGTTTTAGATATTAATTTTGAAAAGGGTATACCAATTTGAAATTATATCAAAATAAGATAATAATTAAAAAAACTTCTTTTAACACCAATTAAAAGACTACATTTTTTGAAATTGGTGGTGGTGCGGTCCTTTTGCTGTGGGCTAATACTCTCTCCCCCTTTGGCATGAATCGCCAAAAACGGATGCTTGAGTGAAATATAAGCCCTTTACTTTCTCTCCCCCTTTGGCAAATAATGAGAGAAGATTATACCAAAGTGGACAATTATGCGGAATACCAGCAAAGAGTAGATAATATCGATGGAGTTGAGTGGAAGCGTCGTCTTTACCGAATATTCCATTTCCCTTTCAATCTATGACTTAGCATGAAGTACACTTGCAAAACACATTAGTCATAGCAAATGAAAGAGATATGATCACAAGATATATCATTTAAGCATGAACATAGTTCTATATAACATAGATTGCTCCCCCTAGATATGTGCATTGAGATGAAAACATATTTTGGCCTTAAATGCCAATTGCACATAAATAGGTTACTGAGAACGATTCTATATCATAGAGAATGTGAAGTGCATTGTGTCATAGTATAAGTGTGATGCTCATGACAGTTTATGCACTTATGAAAGCATGTTGTAAACATTTTAAGCATTTTCCCTTAAGGATTTCAAGAGGCTTAAGGACCATCCACCTTTGGAACAAAGGCAGCTTATCCTCGTTACAAGGTTAAGCTTTAAGCCCTTTGACAATAAAATTACTTCACCAAGTTTTAACAAGGATGCACTAACGCATGAATGTGATTTTTGAGTGGTTAAACTAGGTATGAAGCAGGGATAATGCTTGGACATGCTTTCTCTTCCTTTTATACAAGATATGCTAAGAATGTATATACAAGGAAGATTTAGGTACATGTATAAATGAGATGAAGTAGTTTTACCCTTTTGTACCTTTACGTAGAGACGCTCTCTTCATTGTGCTTTGTCCTTAGTCTTAGATGCTTAAGACTTATACTCAAGACAATATACGGAAATATTTTGCACAAGAGAGAGTTCTACAACTAGTGATCCTTTTCTAAGTCATTGTCAGCATATATCAAATGGATCACAAATTGCATAGATGTATCATGAATTCTCCTTTTAACTTAGTGCATACCAAGATAGATGTTGATTGATAGAATATGTGGCACTAAGAGACATAAGTGTTAATTGAAGTTATTCAATGATCAAACAAATAGCAGATGTGATCAAAAGAACAACATATGCATTAGATAAGCTTAAAATAGGAGAATCCAGTAAATATGCTACTTTAGCAGCGAAGGATATAATTGAAAAGCAGTAGCATACTTCATGAGAAACTTAATCTTATATATGAGACTATATGAGATAAAGCGATAGTCTCAACATAATCAAGATATAGAGAGAGGCTCCCCCTAAAGATATGCATCAAGGAATTTGAATAAATCGGATGCATTTACTTTAAAGACAAATAGGGAGAAGCATTATACATCTTGATCAAGGCTCATAAAATTTGCAATAAACAACTTAGGCCTGGTATTCTCACAATGAAAGAGGTTTAGAATGCTTACAACCACACCATTGATTGTTTTGAGGATCTTATTATCCAAGTGGATGTTGTTGTTCTTAATGTCCTTCTCTTTCATGTGAGTGTCCTCCCTTTGTAGTTGTTTCCTTTTCCTTTCAAACTTATTGAAAATACTCAAGAAAGATGTTAATAGCACAAGGGAGTATATGATGAAAGATGATCTCTTTAGATAGGAAATATAAACAATTCATCATTCATAAGTCACACAGACATGAAGTAAAATTCTTAACACTAGTGCATTTCATTGAGAAAGAGGAAAATGCACTTTTTAAACATTTTGATCAATCATTGGAATTTTACTTCTTCATACTACTTGGAAGCAAGTCAATTATGAGAACATATATATATAGCAAAGGCATGAATTAGATTCTAATGGACATGAGCATTTAAAAGAATGGGATTGAATGTACGTCTAGCTAATTAAGGTCCAATAAAGAATCTATTCCTCACAGGGGTAGAATATGATAATTTAGATTAAATAGCCATTGAGATGGGAACTAAATTTGATTAAGAAGATGAGTTCCCATACCTTTGCTTCTACCTTTCTTCTTTTGGATGAAGAGTAATCCATGAGGCTTGTGCACTTTCTCTTTTGTAGATATTCATAAGTAGGCTCAAGAGATACTTTGTTAGTAACACAAGCACTAGTTTCCATTTTTGTAACCATTTTTGATAAGGAATGAAAAGCTAGATTACTAAAACATGGAAACTTCATAGCATGAACTAGATTATCCATAGATGATGTTATGCTTAATTTTAACTCATAAAATGAACATAAATAATCCTTTAAGATTATGGGTATAAATCTAATTCATGATGTGGAAAGCGATAAATGTGAAAGAATCATATCCAATTTAAGCAAGTAGAAACACATCAAAAATCATTGGATTGATTTTTCTTTTCATGTTAGATTACACATTTCCAAAGAGAAACTTATTCTCTACAAGTGAGACTATTTGGGTTACTTAGATAAAATCATTAGTCTCACTATTCTAGTTATAGAGAGAGTTTTCCTTTTATAAGTGTCCTAAGGATTTGAATTCCTTACATGACACCTTATTCTTTTAAGAACTTGAAATATCTCTCTATATCTAGAACCGTGGCAATAATAAGATAATTAGTGAAAAAACGTGCCATGAGATACTTGCAATAATTTAAAGCATGTAGATTGCCATAGAATAGAAATGATGAATATGCAATCTACCATATGAGAGGAAAATCTTCAAAGAGTGGTAATATAAAATTAAAGACATTTGAAGTGCTACACATTTCTATGTGACTACACAAGACACATAATAAATGATGATTTAAAGTACTTGCACTTAAAAGCATAGAATTTACCATCCTTTGACTTTCCTCCATGTTGTAGGCCTTGATTTTTCGCACATGAACATCAATATCTTCCCCGAGATGATATGAGTTTTAGATATAATAAATTGAAATAACTTTGGGTCAATCTTGGATATATAGATCATTGAAGATTGATAGCTTGAGTTAAATTGAATTAAAATTCTTAAGCACCCCAAAGCTTCATATCATCTCCTTCTCCTGCAAAGCTTGTCAAGCATATTTTGGTACCCATCGCTTGATGGGTCCATTACAGTTAGTCAACAAAGATCTAGGAACTCAAACGTCCTTTGTGTTAGCACTAGGTAAACTCATTACCTTTCTAGCACAAGTTGCAATTTTGGGTTGCCTAGTTATATGAGAAATAATTGACAAGCTAGGAGTGGGGTTGTTACCAATGGGACAATCTTTGCATTGATGTCCCTTCTTTCGGCATATGTAGCATAGGCGATCTTCAAGCCTTGAAGATTTCTTCCTTTCTTGTTTCTTGCTTGCTACATGGTTAGTGAATATTTTCTTTTCTAACCTTATGCCTTTTTGTTTTAAATGGGGACAAGATCTAAATAAGTGTCCCTTCTTGGAGCATTTAAAACAAACTTTATCATCCTTGTCAATAATCAAATCATTTTTAATATAGGGACATGACCTAATCGAGTGCCCCTTTTTAAAGCATTCACTACACTTCTTACTTTTCTTAGTGTGAAGTGAGACTTGATTATTACCTTGGATGTTACCTTTTATGGAGGCATGGTTGAGGCTTTTGGAAGAGGTATTGATTTTCTTCTTTTGTTCCTCCCTCTTGGCAATCCTCAAGTTCTTGACACTTTCTTCAAGGGATTTAGTGCATGCCACGGTTGTTCCCATCTCAAGCTTCTTCACCATGTGATCACGGTTATCTTGAGAAGGTTGAGCAATGCACTTCCCTTTTAGTTGTGCCAGGCTCATTTTTAGCCTCTCATTTTCTTCTTTGAGCTTTTGATATGTATCATCATTTGTTCCTGCAAATTTTAGCTCAAAGGAAGATTTGCTTGTCGACGGACAACAAGCATTAGCACATGGTAATGTAGTTTCAATTTGAATACATGTGCATGAGTGAGGTTGTTGGGATTTTAAGTTTTCTATCACAACCTCATGAGCAATATTCAATATGATATGATCATCCATAAGATTTTCATGAGAACATAGGAGCATATCATATTTTTCTTGAAAAGCTAGATTTTCATCTTTTAGCTTTTCTACTTGGTCCTTAAGCAAGGCATTCCTATTTACTAATTGAGCGATACAATGTAAAGCGTTATCTTGCTCAATTGAAATAGGTTCATACCTTTGGACCAAATCAACATGAGAGCACTTTAGCTCCTCATGTTCTTTAGTCAACTCGTTAAAGTGTAGCATTTTCATGGAGAGAACATTTTCTAGCCTTTGACGAGCTTCGCTTTGCTCTCTCGCTCTTTCTAGAAGTTTGAGCATGACGGCCTTATCTTCTTGGCTTAGGCGAGCGTAGAGTTGCAAGAAGCTTCTTTCTTCCTCCTCATCCTCATTTGTGCTTCCGCTATCATTTTCATTAGCCACACAACATATGTGGGAATCGAAATGGGAAGACAAACCTTTTGGAGAGGTGGATTCATCGTTTGGTCTCCATCGTTCATTTTCTTATTCTTCCTTCAAAGGGTTAGTTTCACAAATACCAAAGGAAGTAGAAGCACAAAATGAACTATCATGTTTGGACTTATCAAATTTGCTTTTAATTCTAGTCCAAATATCATGCGCATCATGAATAGATTCATTATAATTAATTATGAAGGCATGATAATCTTCTTTGCTAAGAGAATTACTTAAGATGTCAAAGGCAAGATAATTTAAGCTTAAACATCTTTGATCTTCCTCGAAAATATTCTTTCTATCATAATTGGAGGGCATGATACTCTTGTTTATAATTTGTTCTAATTATGGTTCTACGGTTCTAAAAGCATTTATCACCCTAGTAGACCAAGAATCATAATTAGAACAATCGGGAAGTAATATCTCATGAGTTACCTCCTTGTTCTCCTTGGAAGATGTCTTCTTGTTCTTTTGGGATCTTTTACGAGCCATCACTTCGAGTTGTTAGACTCAAGATGAAGTGCCTAGCTCTGATACCAATTGAAAGTCGCCTAGAGGGGGGTGAATAGGCAAAACCTGAAAATTAAAACTTTATCCCCCAACTAGATCCCTTGATTAATGGTTAGAACAAGATATACAATTATCGGAGTATAAAAAAAAACTAAGTCCTTGCTTGAAAAGAGTATTGCTTTCAAATAATGCGGAATTGATAAAACAATACAACTAATAAGTCTATGAGAATAAAGCAAGAGGGCTTAGATAACAAGAGCAATATCACAAGTTTTTTCTTGCAAGGTGTTGCTTCACTAAATGAGAATTTAACTTAAAGCAACACCAAATAGTATCAGCAAAGAATAGTGCAAGAAAAACTTAGAAAGGGAAAGAACAAACAAATCACAAGCAATAAGCACACGAGACACGGGTGATTTGTTTTACCGAGGTTCGGCCCTCGAAGGCCTAGTCCTCGTTGAGGAGTCCACTAAGGACGGGTCTCTTTCAACCCTTTCCCTCTCTCCACTGATCACGCAAGACCGGCGAGCTCTTCTTCTTCTCACGGATCACTCAAGATCCCGCAAGGACCACCACACTCTTTGGTGTCTCTTGCTAGCTTTACAAGCCTCCAAAACTTTGGAGGAAGTTCAATGGGAGTCAAAACTCCACGCGCAAATGAACACAAAGAAGTAGCACACACTATCTCTCAATGAATCTCACAAGGCACTAGTGCTAAACTCAAATGAGTAGCTCTCTCTTGCTTGCTCTATCTTTTGTGGCACTCGTGTTGGTTGTAGTGGTCTAAATCTTGTGTATAGGATGGATCAATGAATAGAGGTGGTTGGGAGGGCTTGAGTATGTCAACTAGATGACTTGGAATGTTGCTTGGGCTCCCACCCCTTGAAGTGGCCAGTTGGGGTGGTATTTATAGCCACCAACCAAAATTGTAGCCGTTGGAGAAGTCTGCTGGCGATGGGCGCACCAGACAGTGTCCGGTGTGCCGCCACGTCACCCTCCTGTTAGGGCTTGGAGCTGGTCGACCGTTGGAGGCTTTGTCCTCATGTGGCACCGGACAGTCCGGTGCGACACCGGACAGTCCGGTGCCCCTCTGACCGTCTGCTCTGACATCTGATTTGCACTATTCACTTTGCAGAGTCGACCGTTGCGCGCAGATAGCCGTTGCTCCGCTGATGCACCGGACAGTCCGGTGGCACACCGGACAGTCCGGTGAATTATAGCGGAGGTGCGCTTGGAAAACCCGAAGGTGAAGAGTTTGAAGTCGATCTTCCCTGGTGCACCGAACACTGTCCGGTGGTGCACCGGACACTGTCCGGTGGCGCACCGGACAGTCCGGTGCGCCAGACCAGGGAGCACTTTGGTTTCCTTTGCTCTTTTCTTCTTGAACCCTTTTTAATCTTTGTATTGGCTTTGAGTTGAACCTTTGGCACATGTAGAACATATACTCTAGAGCAAATAGTTAGTCCAATTATTTGTGTTGGGCATTTCAACCACCAAAATCATTTAGGAAAAGGTTTAAAGCCTATTTCCCTTTCAAGAGGCCCAATCTTCAGCTGGGGGCACTGAATCTATGGACACAGAAGACATTCCTCATAAACATCCTGACTACCCAATTGATATCACAGGATGGACATTCCCCAAGAGGAGGTTTTCTATGGCTGAATACTGCTCAAGGCGAACTGTGAATCAATACTCTCTGCCATCTGACACCAATGTTCAATTCTTCCACACTCAGCTCCAATTTGATGTTTTTTGGGGCACATTGATGGATACCAACTTCCATAAACATCAGGTGATTGATTGGTCCTTCATGCTAGGACAATCAGTTATGGCGGATCTGATTCCTAAGTTTGAGACATGTGGTCTGTATCAGTTTATGGGGCAGAGAACTGACTTCAGTGAGATGGCAGTCAAGCAATTCCTGGCCACAGCAGAGATTGATATAGAAGAGGAATCCATCACTTGGATGACAGGATTCAAGAGATATTCTGCAACTTTTGCTGATTTTGCTGCTGCCAACAGTCTGAATTATGGCATCATTTCAGCTGGGATAGATCTTTACACTGAAGATAATTTTGAGGACTTTGTGCAATTCTATGAGCCAGCAAGGCTGGGCACACCTAGGAGGTTTGGAGAGACAGCAGGACTAAGGCATCATCCTGCTGTGATCAACAAGATTGCCAGAGTCACTATTCTTCCTAAGAGTGGGGATAAGAGCAAAATTCGAGACAAATTTTGGAACATTATCCACCACATCATGAATGGTGAGGTAATGAATATTGTGCTCTTCATGATGAGACAGCTCAATGATTTGAAAATGGACAAAAACCAGAATCTAGCATATGCTCCTTATATTATGGCTCTAATCAAAGCAAAGACAAGATTTGAGGGGCCCTGCGAGATAGTTCATACACCGTTTAGACCCTTCAAGAATGAAATAGGGTTCCTCACTAGGCCACTCATTCCCTTCCCAGATGATGAGGAAGACCCTGGTTATGATGCAGGAGCAGATGCCTCCTCCTCCACCTCCTCCTCAGCCTCAGTAGTATTGGCAGCCTGGTCCAGGCTACTTTGACCCATATTTTCAAAATATGCAGCAAGGGCTTCAGACCCACATTGATACCCGCTTTCAGGGAATGATGACACATATGGATCAACGCCTGGATGACATGCAATCTAGTTTTGATAGTAACTGGGATGCGCTCAACACTGAGTATTCTGAATTTCGTGATCACATTCAAACTAATGTCACTGATCCTATCATGACCAGACTTAACAATATGCAGCAGAGTTTTCAGGATAACATGGGAGCTCTGTCTAGTCAATTTGACAACCTCTCTACCAATGACAGCATGCATGAGATCAGTCAGAGGCAGCAACAACTCCAACAAGACTTGGGCCAGTTCTCCTCTCTTTTTGACACATTCAACACTCACTACTATAACATGCATCCTCCACCGAGTGATCAGTGAAGCCTCTCCTTTGTGGCAATTGATGCCAAAGGGGGAGAGAAGTGAAGAAAGAGAAGAGCAGTTGTCACATTCAGGGTATTCAGGGGGAGTTGGTTTATGTGGACATTGAGACCGTGCATGTGCTGCATGTGCATGTTTACCATTTTATATCGCATGCATTATTTTATGTCTATGCACTTGGTATTGGCTACTATTTGAACTTTGAACTCTATGTCTTATGTCTGTGGACAATTATTTGTAATATTCTGTGGCTTGAACTATGTTTAGTTCAAATTACTCTGTGAATGGTTAATCAAGGAGTGATTATAATTGCTGCTCTTACTTTACATATCATCTCTTGTACGCCTCGATAACCATGACTGTAGGAAGGTCTCCATCAAAACGTCGATCAATTATGTGTGTTATATCTTCACCTTGAAATAATCCTGCACACACATAGGGGGAGTCTTTCTTACATTCTGAGTTTTGATTGGGATTTATCTATCTCTCGGACAGAACTTCAAATCAAGATAAGTCCTACAAAACTCATCTCCAAAATCCTTCTTATACCTAAGGTATGAGGGAGATTTTGAAAAACAAAACTTCTCTTTAATATATTATGCATTGTTGTCATCAATTACCAAAAAGGGGGAGATTGTGAATCATCTAGGCCCCTTGGTGATGTTTTGGTAATTAATGACAACTGCTTGTGGGCTAACGATTCTTGGAGAAATAAGAATGTAGGGTTGGATCACATAGAACAGGAAATCTTGGAGATTCATAAGCATTGGTTGTGGATCAAGTGAAGGCAAATGTATAACATAGGTTTTGTTTTTGCCGGTCTTGAGGAGTTTAGAGAAGATACTTGACCGGATTAGTAGGCTAGATAGCTGTACTATCAAGAGGGGTCAATGACTTTGATCTGTGTAAAACTTAGTGCCTCATAGAGCATCTAGGGGTTGCATTTGCATGATGACTAACAGCGCTTCAAATTTCATGAGTTAAAATTTCTTTCAAAAGCGTGTTTGAAAAATTCAAAGTCTTGGATACGCGGACCGTCCGGGTGTTGAGGGCGGACCGTCCGCGATCCACCAGTGGGGTCCGAAGTCTGCCCACTTCGGATATTTACTGTTCCTTTGCACTGCGGACCGTCCGGGCCTTGGGGCCGGACAGTTCGCAGTCCTGACCAGAGAAGTCTGCTTTCGGGACAGTCCCTGAATTATAGTGCGGACCGTCCGGCTTTGATGGCGGACAGTCCGCAGGTGCCAAATATGGTTTGGGCAGGGACTGTGTGGTTTTTGTGTTTTGTACTACGGACTGTCCGGAGGATAACTTCGGATAGTACTATCTCCAGGTCTCGGACCGTCCGGCCTTGTAGGCGGACGGTCCGCCTGTGCTAACCGCTCTTGGTCAGAAGTCCGGGTGCTTCAAGTTGCCAGGTCGCGGACGGTCCGGCCATGGTGGGCGGATTGTCTGGACCTAACTTTTCTGACAGCTCTGACAGATTTTAAACGGGGAATATAGTCGTTATGTGTACGGCAAACCGTCCGACCCTAGGGCGCGGACCGTCCGCGTGTGCGCAGAGCAGGTGCTTTTTGCTCATAACGGTTGGAATTTGATGGGGGACTATAAATAGAAGGGTAGCTCGTGTGTGAGACCTCTCTTGGCCATTTCTTGCACACATTGAGCTCATTTGTGATCCTCTAACTCACTCTCTCACACTCTTTGCTTGAGATCGCATTCTGGTGAGAGATTGAGGGTTCCTAGTGCATTTGCATCCTTCGGTGATTCTTGAGGCACTAGGTGGTACACCGAGCAAGCGTCATCGGCTTGTTACTCTTGGAGGTTGCCGCCTCCTAGACGGCTCGGGTGATTGTCTCCGTCGAGCTCTCCAAGAAGATTGTGGAGAAGCCACGGTGTTGATTGTGAGGGGTTCGCGCCTACCTCGCCGGAGCGGCAAAGGTGACATTAGTGGAATCGAGGTATTGAGTGATTTCTTGTCCACTTGGCTCAAAGATCAAGCCGTATCTTGATAGAGGAGCAAGTGAGAGCTTGAAGTCCACCTCAACGTGGATTAGGGTGATCGGCAAATCACCGATACCACGGGATGAAATTCGGTGTCTTTACTTTCTTGCATTACTTATTGCCGTGCAAGTGATTAATGTTTTGCATATTGTTCTTCAAGTATTCAATCACCTTAGTTGATTCTCATAGATTGTTTACTTGTTATCACTAGAGAATTTATTCCTCTTGTTATATTGATTAAATTTCCCTAGTGTTTTTTATTTTAGTCAAAACCGTCTATTCACCTCCGCTCTAGCTGGTGTCCTAGATCCTACACCTGTTAGTACTATTTATGACCATCTTTTCGAGTTCTTCATGTCTCTTGTCAATTTCTTTTTTTTTGGTTTCCCGTTCTTTATGCACCATCCTATCAGTTTTGATACAAGTAGTCTTTCTTATTGAGTGGGTGTTTGCCAGGCCCAAATAGCCAATTAATGATAATGAATTACCCTAGGCTAATACTTTCTATTCTAGCCCATGTAACTAGCTTCGATGTTTTAACTTCTCTGCAATATGAACATGCAAATTTTAACCACCTCATTAGTTTTTTAATAAGCTAAAACAAATTGTTGGTTATTATTCCCCTTGTCTGGTCGCCCTCATTTAAGATGTGGCTTAGATATTCCTACTCAGAGAGTTGGTACATGTTTTTTATGCATACCTTTTTTCATTTATCAACCATATGTCCATTTGATATTTTTTCTATGCTTAGACCTAAACAAAACATTCCTGATAGCCACATCTAAAACATTCATTTCAAGTTCTACATTAGTTCATTTATATTCCATCAACTTTTAAAATACAACACTTACTCTGTTTGAAAAGAAATAGTTTTTTGTAAATTTTCAAACAAGACTTGACAATGATTTATTCATCGACAATGCATCTTGACCCTCTCTCATTGTAAACTCCTATAGTTAAATTAGACAAAAGTCTCATTTATTCATTTTGGTTTAAGTTGGTTGAGCACTTTTTACAATCTCTGGTGAACACATCTAGGATAACTCCTAGAGTGATTAGCATTCTATAATTACCCACTTTTGACAACATCCTCTAGTTTGATCCATGGGTTGCACATATCCTCTATAATAGTAGAGATATAAGCTGAGCTTTCTTTTTTTATCTTACCGGTTTCAATAATACTAGATTATGCCCTCTCATATCTATAAACAGCCCCGAACCATCTGCCAATGAAAAAGGGCTTAATATTAAGTGTATCTTGGCAGATAAGAAATATAAGACCATACAAGAGAATCACATGTTAGGAAATTAGGTTATAGCTACAAGTCAGTCATATGTTCTAATAATTTAGTTGCTTGGTAGCTGTACAGTGTGCTGTCGCTGGACTTTATTTCCTTTGTGGTGAATAAAAGCAGCCCTCACCACTCGCGCACAAGCACAAGACATTTCTTGCTAGATTCGACAATGTTTCTGCGTACTAAATCCTTAATCCCTATGATGTAGTGCAGCACATAAGGTGCTTCGTTCGTTACAGGTTTGGCGTGGGGGCGAAGGGCAAAGGGAAAGATTACATGATTCTGAAACTAAGAAGAAGAAAAAAATGATTCGAATATTTGATTTGAAGGAGCACAATGCATGTGCTGCTACCTGCTATGCATGTCTTCACTGCATTCTGCCTTTGTTACGAGTGCTTAATCTATTACTGAACTGAACGGTGTCACAAGCCGAGAGCTTACACCTACAATTACTATGTTGCAGTTGTTTTTAAGTTCATCCAAACCTATTCTTAGATTTGTAGTTGTTCGCTCACTTAACAAGGTTGATCTAATGCTCTGCTTATTTCTTTACACTAGCTGTTCTTGGTATTATGTTCTTCTCATTTAAGTAGAACCTTTGATTGTGTATTAGTTTCCAATATGAAATCATTGGCTTTTGAATGTCAGGGTTTCTTTTTCATTGCAGAAATATAATAACACAACAATATTGGTTTCATCATGTTCTTAATAGTTAATACTTATTTTAGTTTGAGATGGGGTTTGTATTCCATGAATGGTTGCCTAAGAAGTTAAGCTCTAAATTTTAAGTATCTAAATAATTTTTAACATAACATTCAGTTTTTTGTGTTCGTGCTCTTCCTCTCTCATCGGTCTCATGGGTGGCAGTTACTGTATCTGTCTGTTGATTCTAAAAACTAAGAAGAAAAAATGTTCAAAAATTCAGTTTGAAGGACCACAATGCGTGTGCTGGTACCTGTTATGCATGCCTTCACTGCATTCTTATTTTGTTACGAGCGCTTAATCTATTACTGAACTGAACGGTGTCACAAGGCGAGAGCTTACAGCTGCAATTGTCCAAACTTGTTCTCAGATTTGCAGCCATTCGCACACTTAACAAGGTTGATCTGATGCACTACTTATTTCTTTACACTAGCTGTTCTTGGTATTATGCACTTCTCATTAAAGTAGAACTTTTGATTGTGTATTAGTTTCCAATTTCTTCAAGTGGTATTTGGTGTGAAATAATTTAATCTTTCTCTTCAGCACATTTTATTTACTGCCTTCAGGAATTAGGATTCAATCTCCCCACTAACCGTATATTTTTTCTTCTGTCTTTACTATTATTTCTGCACACTAGTTATTCTTGGTATTATGCTCTTCTCGTTTAAGTAGAACTTTTGATTGTGTATTAGTTTTCAGTTTCTTCAAGTGGTATTTGGTGTGAAATATATTAATGTTTCTCTTTAGTACATTTTTATTACCGCCTTTAGGATTCAGTCTCCCCTCTAGCAGTACAATTTTTTCTGCCTTTAGTATTGCTTAATGGATTTGACATTGTCATTTTCTTGTTGTTTGCTAGAATGCCAATGATTTTTGAGATATTTAAATAAACCCCTTATGCATACTTTAGCAAGTCTTGATGGTTTGAGAAAAACTCTGTAGAGTCACTGAACATGCCAAAAAGTCTTCAAGATCAACATCGAAATTGGCGTCTTCCCTGAAAAACTTCAACAATAGCAAAGCGAAGATGATCCTCATCGGACACTTGATACCATATATGTTGTTCATGTTTCATTAAGTTGGGAGGCTCCGCATTGCACCTATGTGCACCTGATCCTTTTCGTTGTACCACAACCTGATAATCCTACAACCTACAACTCTGCTGCTCAAGCATTCTAGCAATTGCTTCAGGTCCCAACTTTTTAAGGAAAGATTATTTGAGTTATGTTGTTGCCTTCTATTAGCACAAATGTAGCCTAAACCATCAAAATGTGTTCCTATGGGCTGTAAAATGTTCACTGAACTTTAGTGTTGGTTATGGTTCTATAGACTTATGTTCTATAGGAAACTTGAGGTGATCCCATGGAGATTCTGTTGGTGCCGATAACATTATTGAGTCTATTGGTGTTTTCATTGACCATGATAAGGTCGCGGCTCACTTGAATGTATATTCTTCTTTGTCCTTGCATTTTTAATTTGTTATTCCAAGGTACACATATATTACTTATTTCAAAGTGTTCAAAGAATATATTTGGTGGTTTCTTAATTTTTGTGTGTTTGGCTGAAGTATGGCACATGATTGGAGTCTGAACTAATATACAGTTTTATCGAATAATCCGTGCGTCATTGCAGCGCACGGGCACCTAACTAGTCTATAATAATTTGGTATTCAATTTAGAATATAAGGATAAGAATAACATATGAAACTATAGATTTAACATTAAGGGCTCGTTTGTTAGAGCTCTGCTCCATGATTCTCTAGCTCCGAGAGCTGATTCTATAATAGAGTGATTTTGAGTGATTCTATACCGGAAGTGAATCTATTTGATGAAAATCGTTTGGCAAATAGTCGGTGAAGTTATTTCTAGGGGGTTAAAGAGTGGGGAGCAGGTCAAAAGTGGTGGAAAGCAGGTTTTTTGGCTCCCACTTTCTAGTGCAATGTAGAGACTAGATTCACTCCGCTCCTACCATGAAATAGTTCAGAATTTTATCGTTTGCCTCGACACAAGTGATTCTCGCTAGGAGCAGAGCTATGGGAGCTCCGCCAAACGCCCTCTAAGTTCATAAGTTCATATACTAGAATGCAAATATAATATATATATATATATATATATAGGGTAGAGGTAATGGAAGCCCTGGGCTTCCGTTAGTGGGCGAAGCCCCAGCCAGGGAGACCGAACGGGTCGCGTTAGGTCCACTGGACGCCAGCCTGCGCCATTTATGCAAAGGATAACCACGTATCCCGCCTTACACGCGACATGCAATTACGCAAGCATAAATTTGTGTACAAATGTGCATAACTCATGCATAAATGGAATCTTTGCATGCCAGGAATCGCGCGCACGAATATCTGCATGTGCTAGACGTTTACGACTGCATAACGTTGTGATACATGATGGCGTAAACCATGCAAACGTTCACGGCAGGTTTTGGGATAAGGCAAGACGTGCGCGAAAATAAAGGCGCGGTTACGGCAGGAAACTAATACAACTTTACAGCCGCGTCCACGTTCGCTCGTCCATCTGAGTTATTGGCGGCGGTTAGCGGCGGCGGAATTGAGAGGTCCGGCCGGCGAAGAATATGTCCACCACCGGCGCTGGCGAAGACATCCTGCATGTAACACCTGTGCATAAGCCAGCAGGTACGTCAGTTTCCATGGACATGCAACCTGTTTTGTCTGCAATCGCCCCATACACAGAGGGTGAATCTGTTACTCCTCCGGCGGCATTGAGGGCACCTGGACATATCGAAGAGCACGCAAAAACAGCAGATGTGGTTGGCGCAGAGAAGCACATCCCCATGAGACATATTGGGCCACATGAGCAGGACACACCTCATATTCTTCAAAGCCACGTAAGTTCTCCCGTATTACGTTAAATTTAGTCGCTATTGAATCGTAAATGTTAAATTTCTGTGCGCAGCCGGACAATATTGATATAAGATTGATACCTAAAGTCGGTATGACATTTAGTAACGTGGATGAGGCGTATAATTTTTATAGTCAATATGCATACGAGGTAGGATTTCCGTTGAAGAAATATAGGGAGCGGAAGAATAGTAAATGGTTGAACTGTTCAATGGAAGGAAAGAATGCTGAAAGGGTAGCTGGAAATCCAAGGATACGTAACACATGTTCGAAACGAACACAGTGCAAGGCTGGGATGAAACTTAAAAAAATCTACGATGATGCTAAAGAGAATGTTATTTCTGTTCGGATTGATCTGGTAAACTATGAGCATAATCATGAATTTTTGAAGAAAGATACAGAAAAAGGGCAATTGCAATGCAACAAAACACATGATCGTGAATATATGGAGTTCCTTAGAGAGATGCAAGAAAGCAGGATTCCACCACATTGCATTATGGATTTTGTTACAGAAATGCATGGTGGCCCAGAAAACGTTCCAATAACCGTGTAGGACATGAGTAATCTGTAAGTGTATTATGCATTGACAATAATTGTATTTTATATTACATAAACAATCGTAATGTGTTGAGTTAGATATAGTGCATAATCATTACATTTTTTGACAGGAAAAAAGCATGGCAAAGGGAGAGAAATGCAAATGATGTGTCAAAGCTGTTATCTTTTTTTTCATTATGCAAGAAAGATAATCCACAGTTTTTTTCAGACTTTCAACTGGACAAAGAAGGGAAAATTTTAAGCATATTTTGGTCCCATGCTAGCCAGCACGCCGAGTACATTGATTTTGGTGATGCAGTTACATTTGATACTACACATAAGACTAATATGTATGATAAGCCATTAGGCATGTTTGTTGGCTCGAACCACCACCTACAATGCACAATATTTGGGTTTGCTTTACTAGGAGACGAGACAGTTGATACATTCGAGTGGGTCTTCAATACGTTCAAAACATGCATGGGATGTGACGGACCACGAGTGATGCTGACAGGTATGTTGCAATAAAATGGCTCGTAATTATTATGGCACGTACTATATGATATCATATTGGCTTGCATGATGTTATGTAAATTTATATATTTCAGATCAAGACCCTGCCATGCCAATTGCACTTGGCAGAGTATTCCCAAACACAATACATCGATTGTGTTTGTGGCATGTGCAAAACAGGTATATGCCCCACTTGAATGAATTATATGCAAGATTTGAGGACATGGATTTCAAAACAAGGTTCCAATCTATAATACATCATCCATTGAATGAAATGGAGTTCGAGGCTGCCTGGCAAATGATGCTTGATGATTTCCAACTACACGAGAACAACACCCTTACCAGATTATATGAAATACGCAAAGATTGGGTACCTGCATTTTTCAAAGGAGACTATTGTGGTCTTATGGTCTCTACACAACGAAGCGAGAGCATGAACAAGTTGGTGAAGAGTGCCCACGTGGATGCAAACACACCGCTTCATCAATTTGCAAAGCAGATGATGAATCTCCTGCATAGTAGGAAGATGAAAGAGGCCAAAGAGGCACTAGGATGCATGGTAAGTGAAAAAAATTTATAAACATATGTTTTATGCTATTAAAAACAAAACAGTATTAATACTATATTGTGTAATTTGCAGGGTCAAAAGGATACAACTACATTGTATATGTTTGAAATAAGAGTTGCAAGGGCATACACTAGAGCTGTGATGACAAGGTTTCAGGAGACAGTAAAATATGCAACTGCATACCGAATAGACCGTGATACAGAGGGTGATGAACATGATTGGGTGGTGAAACATACTACAAGATCAAATAAAATTGTTTGGGGTCAACACCAATTCAAGATAAGGGCTGATGTGGATGCCGGAAAGTATTCATGTGAGTGCAAGCATTGGGAGCATACAGGTATATTATACTAAACGATTTTTTGCTATATAAAACTATAAATTATTACGAATACATAGCAGTTTACGATTAATATATGACATAATGTATGTTTAATCAATTATAGGTCTATTTTGTGTTCATCTTGTACGCGCTTTCATGCATCTACAAATTGAAAGGATCCCGAGTGAGTATATTTTGCAACGATACACATACTCCGCGCATCAAGATGTGGCTTTTTCAAGAGACGATAGGAATTTGAAAGGAAAAGATGGAGAAACTAGATCATATAGACAGAAGATGTTGCTTAAAAAAGCAATGAAAGTAGTACACCATGCGAGTCTGTCTAAAGCTGGGAATGATAAAGCCCTAGAGATGATGGACGAATTATTAGGGTTATTGACGCGTGTGGAGCCTGATATAGGTACTGGTGAGAGTTGTGGCACAAGTGTTTGCGATGACATCCAGGTACGCACCTCGTGATGTTATGAATTTTGCATAATTACTTGTCGATAATGATCCATGATTGTAATGATGATATAGGTCGAAGCGTATGAAACAGAAGAAATGGCTATAGACAACTTACGCAAATTACATGATGGGAACGAGGTATGGAACAAATCTTTATAATGTATTACATATACTGCTCTATAAGATTTGAGTCTTCACTGGACTTTGTTTTATTTCACAGGAAATTTTAATGGGCTCTAATACTACTGAATGCAATACTAAGGATGATCAGTGTAATATGCAGATATTAACATTGGAACATAACACTGACATTCGGCTGGTTGAGAGTAGTTCTATGGATGTGGAAGCTAGAAAGGTGAAAACATTGCTACAATATATGATGACATACGTGAATGTAAAATCTGACTTGATATCTTTGTTTTGTAGAAACTGGAATTTCATATTGAAGGTGTAAACTTAGCAAGACCAGATAAGGCCAAGCCTAAGGGAAGAACAATCAAAAGTAGTGAGCAACAAGTTTTAAAATTGGGTGCGAAAGGAGCTAAGAAGATGAACAGGAAATGCCAGAAATGTGGCATAGCTGATGGTCACAACAGCCGTACGTGTTTAACTGTCGAGGATAATAGGGTTCGATTGGCTAACCTATCTGGACGTAAGCGAGGACGCCCTCCTGGTTCAAGGAACAAAATCATAGCTGCAGCCCCGCAATGGAATGAGACATCAACGTCGAAAAAACGAACGGTGGATGTCGGAGATGATGATTCATCTGGTAGAGAGTAGAAGACCATAAGATACAAATATTTCCTTGTGTAAATGTGATTCCTGTGTTCATTTGACAACTTCCAGAAAGTATCATAAATATACTTGAAAACTGGCATAAACGTCTGTGTAATTGGTCATAAGCTTTAACAGTTATGCAGCAAACTGACTGTACATATACTTAGCATACATGTATGCGAAAAAATGCATAACTCTGCGTTGTGTAATGCATAAGATGGTTAGCCTGTGAACCATGACTGTACAAAAAAATGACCCTGTTTGCAGTATATAACTCTGATAATGTATATAATAATGTATTGGCATATAATGATGACTAATGTATCATAAGTGTATGGACAAACATGCATAAGACTGTCAATAATTATATCGTAAACTTCGGACAAGAAACATGCATACTTCGAGGTTATTGACATAACAATATTGTACAGGAACCTGGCAGAATCAAATGCAAGAAACACACATTACTTTCAAACACAGTTTGGTACAACCATTCCAGTTTAGAAGTTAGCTGATCCCCAAAGTTGTCATTGACTTAAACTAAGAAACGTCTACGGACTTTGGCCATAATATACACACATGACTGATCTGAAGTTTAGGGAACCATTGTATACAAAATATATTACATGACCAAACTAAACTACATCCTTTAGGCCTTGAATCTTTGGATGTCTTGGAGCAGCGATAATGCTTTGTTCTTCGGGTGGAATGTGATGTAATGTAGCGCAAGAGACCGTATCTGACTGGTGTTGCCCTGCAATACAAAAACACTGAGTTAGTTATACCTCTGTTCCATGAGTTGCCATGGGCCAACTATAGAATTAAATGATAAATTTGTACGTACTGCTTCTATGTCTGACCGCAAAGATCCTTCGTCGCATTGATAAAATAGAATGTAACCCATGACATAAAACCCACAGTCATTTGATCCAGCTGCCATGGTAGGACAATTTTGGCACAAGTCAATTGTGAAGTTACCAAACTTGGGAAAGCATGTACTGGGCCGCACATGTTGTATTGCTTTGTTTAATCTGCTCATAATAACCTTAGCCCATGCTAACTTTCTGCCACCTGAGCCCAAATGTGCAAAATGATAGTCCTTCCATGTAGTTCCACCAAGTGTTGGTCCATATGGGTTGGAATCTAAAATATGAATGCACTTCTTGACCTTGTTGACAACATACAATGTCCAATGCCCCCTGCTTACCATGGGGACCATGATCTGACCGTGTAAAAAAAGCATAAAATTAATAGGGTAACTTACAAAAGCATAACAATGTGATATGTTCCATTTAAAAGGAATTGTGTTTGGATTATGAAATACGATTGTTACCGCTTTGCGTTGGTCCAAATCATCTGTCTCAGGCAATGAATTGTCTAGAAGTGTGTGGAGTACAGATTCATCAAAAGGTTGAGGGTTGCGACTGTGTCGTTCCTGTTCCTCAAAGTTGAGTATTGACTGCAATAAACAATATAAATGGAGTGAGTGTACTTGGGTTGATCTAATTTGTATATGAAAATGGTGTATGTAAGTTACAATAGTTTACCCCAACATTAACATCAAGAACCAAACTGTTCGAACTCATGGAAGTCTTCTGATTTTTTGCATCATCAATAACACATTGGATGAAACACTGCATGAATCCATTGTCGAGACACTTCCCATCAGCAAAAGATTCATATATGTCATAACATGTCGCTGAATATTCACCATAATCTATTATGGTCCTGGTGAAATTTTTATATCAATCAGATAGGTCGCGTAAAACTACCAGCATATAAACAGATTTTGATTTAGTATGAACTTCATACCTGCCGGTGTCAGATTGCAGACCACACAAATATTCGCGTAGAGCTAACACAGTTTGCATCTGCAAATCAAGAAAATCCTGGCCAACCTATGGAGTGTTTGTAGCTGGATCGGTTTCAACAGAAACCTAAAAATATATATGAAAATATACATAAAACTCTGTAAACAATTTTGACAACTATAAAGAAAATGAAAATTACTGAGCTGACATAAAGTGGAATATACGTAGGTGGAATGAAGTGTCATAAACCGGCATAAAATTAATGAACTGACATTACTGATACATATCAAGAGAAAGAAATATTCTTGCAAACTACATAAATGAATGTGTAATTTATCATAGGCAGCTAGCAGTTATGTAAAAACTGCATGCACATCTACTCAGCATATATGTATATGTAAATGGGCATAACACTGATTTGTAAGATGCATAACCTATTTAGACTGTGAAGCATGGCTGTACAAAATCTGTGAACAGTTGAACAGTACAAAGAAAATGACAATTACTGAGCTGACATGTTCAGATGGAGTCTGATCAAAGCATGGACCACTGTCAGGCAAGTCTGTTTCTGCCACTTGTTGTACGCCGCCAGTAGACTAACAATGATGGTATAAATGGATTACAAATTTAGTAAACTGCTAATGAGAATATAGAAAAACCACGAGGGGGTTTAGACATACCTTGATTTGCGGAGTCGCATCAAATATCGGCGCGTCAGGATCCATGTGTGGTGTTGCTTTAGGAGTGACGTTTGTATTGGTCGGCATGTTCTTGCCACCGTCACCATGTTTACCCTGAAAGAATTGTAATGGTTATATTTACATAAAACGATTAATACAACCCTAGAATGAAAAAATACAATTAATAATAAAAACATTACCACTGAGGTTGTAGGTGTTTTGTTCTGTTTCGTTATATTTGTATGAACCAGTGGATCAATATCAGCTTCATCGGGACAACTTTCTAATAGTACACGAATATGTTGTTGCCTTAACAGTAATTCATGTACCTGTGTGTCTGTAAACTGCGTATCCAGCTGAGAAACTGGAGTAGACATATCGGGTACAGTTGGGGGGCCGGACACGTACATCCTTCTGTACGTGTCATGTAAACAAATAAAACATTGTTAAAAATAATGGCATCAAAACCATATCGATAAATGATTGCATAACTTTTTTATATTGACGTAAATACATTAAACAGACTAACCAGCTGTCTGGGGAAGAATATCATCTGATTTTGATGTGGTTTTCTGCACATCATAAGCATCTTAGTTGTCACCCGCCTCGGCACGGAGGACCTCGTCAATTAACTCGCCAAAAACATCGGATAGATTGAATTGTTTCTCAACAATCTGCTGTAGAGTCTGTTTAATAACTGAACACGCCTTACCAACCTCCGCATCAAAATGTGACAGCTTCTCTATGAAACCCATGCGGTGGCGGGATGGAAGCTGATTCAGCTTGCTTGATATCAAATCCCTGATGAGCGGGAGTTCGATGTGAATTGAGTGCTGTCCAGATGGGTCAGGACGAGGAACATCAAAAGTGTTGGTCCTGGTCTTATGCTGTTGTAAATTGAAAATTATTAAGTAAATGTATAGCATATCACTGAATATTATGTTGAAATTCTATGACAAACAAATATATAAATAGAATCATGCCTTGAATTGTGCATGAACGGGTGGTACATCTGTGTAGCAGGTCTCTGAGGAGCTTCGGAACTAAAAAAATGTGTGAAAGATGGAGTAAAACTTATACAAACATATTAAATTGATAAATGAGATTCATATGTTTAATGGAAAATGCAAAACATCATCACAAATATGCTTACAAACGGGCATAAAGGTATGTGAACATTATCATATGCATGTAAACAAGTGATTGACACATAAAAAAAATACCGAGCAATGTCCAAATGCTTCTTCTCCTTTGCGTATCTTGCCCTTGTCAGCTCTTGTCAGGGCTTGAATAATATTCCTATCAAAGTATTTGATTCGTGGTGTTCCACGTTTGTTCTGGGGTGCCGCTGAGTCATGCAAATGATCCAAATAATACAGCTGCAAAAGGCATAACATGAGTCATTATAAGACATAACAAAAGCATAAACTACGTGTATATGGATTTTGCATACAAGATTATGGGTACATGTAACAGACAAAAAAAGGATATGCTTACAAGAATAACGATGGAACATCCATAGATGGTTGTAGAAACGTTCGTAACGCTCCTATTATGCCACTTCTTGGCAGCTTGGCATAAATCATTGAAAATAAGCTGGCACCAGTCAATCTGGTGGAAACGATCCATCTGCTCGGTTAAAAGAACCTCATGGTTCGTTATTCCCCAGCTGGCAGTAGGGAACAACAACCTATTGAACAATATCAAGAAAAAGCATCTGATGCTTAAATCATCGTCAGAACCTTTCCTCAAACGATCTTGTAGAGCTGTAACCCCAAAATCTTCTTTCGACAGACCAAGTTCAGCTCTCAAATTGTTGGCAACAACAGCTTCATCGATGCCCAATGCAGTTCCTCCCCCAGCATTCGGTAAACCCAAAATTAGGTGCACCGTATCCTTTGTAATTTTCAGCTCCTTTCCAGGGCCAGCTCGAATTGTCATGTCATTGTGGTCGAGCTTTTCCATCAGCCAAGCTAAGTGTGATCTGCTGCCGAGTGCGTCCAGTCTCATATCAAGAATACTAGAAAATCCCCTACGTGCAATTGCTTGTTGTTGTCTGTCATTTAATATCTGTATGCTTACTAACACATCTTGGGGGTTGCATCTGACGTTCAGCCTCTGCTGGGAAAAATATATAAAATGAATATTGTAAACATTTACATGTGCATAATCGCAACACAATGTTTAACTCAGACATCAAGACAACATGATTTCACGCATAAAAATGATATATTGCCATAGACATAAATATCTAACCTGTCGGGGTGGGGGCACTGCTTTCCTCCGCTTAGTGACTACCTTCTTCAAAACTTTCCCAGGGCTGTCGTCCAAGTTACGCTTCTTGGATAATGGCATAAAGTCATCATCCTCATCAGCAGCATGCCTTGTTTTGGGTCTAACAGTCCCCGCCGGAGCACGGGGTATGTCAACGCTGAAGCACTCCTGAGTAGACTGGATTATGATCCGTTTTGGATTGGAAGGTGGTCGGTCTACGTTCTTCATCACTGATGTTCCTGCCAAATGAAACAACACATATACATAAAATACGTAAAGGATCAAAAAAAAGATAAGCACAAACTCAATTCAGATCAGCTCATGACCATACATTGCATAAATGTATCAACAAAGCAGCATATCACAATATTGTAAATTGCATAAACTTGTGAGACTACCTTGATAAAAAAAAATCTGCTCATATGCGACATCCAATTAATGTGTAACCTGGTTATTTCGTTTGAGCTGGCCCAATTTGAACAGCAATAGGTTTTATGGCATAATGTATTGATGTATGGATCATACTTCTGTCAACAAATCAGCATAACACAATATTGTAAATTGCATAAACTTGTGAGACTAACTTGATCAAAAAAATTCTGCTCATATGCGACATCTAATTAATGTATAACCTGGTTATTTCGTGTGAGCTGGCCCAATTTGAACAGCAATAGGTTTTATGGCATAATGTATTGATGTATGGATCATACTTCTGTCAACAAAACAGCATAAACAAAGTATTGTAAACTGCATAAAGGTGTGATAGATTGCATAGTATACATTTGTGTCTCCAATTAACTATAAATTTATAATGAATTGGTATTTGATAAATCAAGCAATTGGCAAAATAATAATGTGAACTCTATCTACGATTCAGATTGTAAGAGTTAAAGGTTGATGGCTTACCGGAATGTGGATGGGCCTGCAGGGCGGCTGAATCCGAGACACCTGTGCAGGGGACAACCCAACGCGACGCGGGGCTGTGTCAAATGCGTTGGGGACTCGACGTTGGGGACGGACCTCGCGACGGGGTAGGGGACTCGGCGTTCGGCCGCCGCGGTGGAGAAGATCGAGGTCTCGGTCTCTGACGAGTAAGAGAACGCAGGGGCGGCACAACCGCCTCCTCGATTCCGGGGCCCTTGCCAGAGACGAAGAACAAGGCCACGGCCTGTGTGCGGCGGAGAAGGCGAGGGCGTGCGGCGGAGAAGGCGAGGGCGGGTCTCTGCGGTGGTGAAGGAGAATGCGACGGCGGGGGAACTGCGGGGGAGAATCTTAATGCGACGGCGGCGGTTAGTCTAGGGTTCGCCGGGCGCGGAGGAGAAGCAGCATACGGCGGCGGATTTTGGCTAGGGTTCGGCGGGAGCGATAAATACGGGAGAGCTGAGCTGAGAAAACGAAAGCTCAGTTCCTTGATTCGTGGGCCCGGTATACGTAAACTGCCCAGATTGCGGGAACACGATCTTTTCGTGGGCCCGGATGCCGCGAGACGTGCGCACACCAAAAGAGTGTAAACGGTAACAAAAAGGAGCATAACTCGTATTTATAATTGACGTAACAGTGTATTACAGTAAACCAGTAAAGCGTGCGCGCCGGTCAGAGCACCTGGTCAGTTTCTGGTCGGGGCTTCCTGTAGTTAGAGAGAGCCCAGGGCTCTAAATACTATATCTATATATATATATATATCAGTTTTTTAGGCCTCGGGGGACTGGTGGTCAGATGTGCTGGCTTAGGGTATGTCACGGTCCACCCGAACCACCTAGCGGCTACACGAGTGGATGGAAGTAAATATATGACTCAACATAGAAACTTGCATTTATGACTATTTTTTTTATAATGTTAGGTGTTGTATCATAGTGATAAAATAAGTGTGCATGTGCATACATTAGTAATTTTTCGTAACAGTCAAAATAGTTTTAGGCGGAGAGGGTTAAATATATAATAGCAGTCTCTATTGTATAATTGTATTGTATTGGATTGGATGCACCAAGTCATTTGATTGGACGATTGCAATTGTGGAGGAGATATTCTCGGCAACTCTTAAAAAAACATTTTATCTAGAAATCTCTACTATATTAAAGCAACAGTTTCAACGGATGTCCCGCGTCATATTTTTACAAATAACCCCTTCTATTGTTTGAAATGACTCCTGGCCGACTCCGACCGCTGTCAAACTAGCTGGAGGCTGGATCGCTAGACGTAAACAGGGGAAGCAGCGACGCTTACCTGCCAGCGTCGCGAGGTCGGCTTGGCGTGGCCCCTGACTTTGTCCGCGCAGCTACCATCCGACCACACGCACCTTAGTGTTTAGAAATAAATAATAATCATATAAAAATAGTGCAGAGCGAGCACTCGAACCCACGTGCCCTGCTCCAGATCACATGTATATTAGTGCTTCGAAATAAACAATAATTTTATTTAAATAAATATCCTAGTATATATTTATATGATATATAAAAATATAGCAAAGGACGAGTAACTGGCTAGTATAATTTTAAAAACGGGTTAAACGATCAAATTAGGCTTGGTTTGTTGGACCAGCCCAATCGCGCGCGCGCGTGTGTGTGGTGGTGGTGGGTGGGGGGGGGGGGGGGTTCATAGGCCTCTTTTGACACGAAAAGTCCGGCCCGAAAGTGAAGTGAAGATATTAGAGGGAGCAATTATCTATCTTGCTCACGTGGCCTCCACCCAGCGTACATGCGCTGCGGTCGTCTCTTGCCATCTCGCGTTCGGTGGTGACTCCGGGCTCCGGGCGCCCTGCGCCCCTGGATTTCGAACCGAGAAAGAAAGCTGCTGCCCACCGTTTCCCAAGTCCCATCGCCGCCCAAGAACCGGAGCCACGCCGCAGATCCGCCAAAATCACACCTCCTAGCCCGTCCTCCGTCCCAATCTCTTCTCGGGCCAGGGAGGCGGCGGGACTTCGTGCCTGCATCCGAGCCCTAGGTGATACAAACTTGTGCTCTGGCGATGCACCTTGCTGTAGGGATAACTGAACCACTGCGCCGATTTTTCTGATTCCATGTGTAGGAAAAGTCGATGGAGTTTTTATTTGTGGTTTGGAATGATTTAGGCAAATGAATTTAAGTTCAAATCATGCCTGTAGGATGTCTGTTGTAATGCCCAATAGGGATGTCACTCTGTTATCTTGAGAGGATACCTAATTAGATACTAAACTGTGCGTGTAGTTCCTGCAATCAGGATTACTTATATTTCATTAATTGGGTATGTGTGCTGGCAAACCTTATCTTGATGTTAACTGCCCTGCATGTGATATATTTGTTAGTTGATGTATTTATTAGTTGGTGATAGTGTAGATAGACAATGTTTGATTAATTCTTCAACAATTTCTTGTAGAGATGGATCAACCTGAGGAAAACCCTGAATTCCCAAGCTGTGATGCCTACTTTGAAGCTATCCAGTCCAAGAAGAAGTTGCCACTGACTTTGCAAGAATCACTAACTGCTGCCTTTGCTCAGATTCCAGTCTCATCCTTCCCTGAGGTTCCAGCTGGTCGAGGTACACACTTTTGCGAAACAAAACTACTCAAATTGTTTTTTATGTGTTCCATCACCTTTATTCTACAGTTTGTAATCCTCGATGTTTTATATGCAGTAATTGAAATTCCTGGTGATACTTCTGTTATTGATGCTGTAAGGACTCTCTCTGAACAGAACATAAGGGCAGCACCGGTACTGAATCCAGAACCTGGGGCTCCTACTGATTGGCAGGGGAGGTACCTTGGTGTCATCGATTACTCGGCAATCATCCTTTGGGTACTAGAAAATGCTGAGCTTGCTGCTGTTGCACTCTCGGCTGCATCAGCAACTGCTGCTGGAGTTGGCATGGGTGCTATTGGTGCTGTTGGGGTGGCATCTTTGGGAGCAACTGGCCCAGCTGCTGTAGCTGGCTTAACTGCAGCTGCAATTGGGGCTGCTGTTGCTGGTGGATTAACTGCTGAAAAGGGTGTGGCGAAGGATGGACTAACTGCTGCAGATCATTTAGGGGATGATTTCTACAAAGTTTTACTTCAGCAGGAACCTTTCAGATCAACAACAGTAAGCCATTGATCTTGGCCTTAACACTTACGCATGTAACCACTGAATGAACAAATAATAAATATGTTTTCTTTTGTTAGTATTGATCAAATTTAAGAATCTGTCCACTCAAAGGGACACATTTGACCTAATGTTTTGCTGTGTGGCTGAACGGAAGTTTGGTTACCCTACATATATTGCAACCGTTGCCCCATGGTTTAAAGTTTAGACATATCTTGCTTTTTTATTGTTACCGGCACTGTGTTTTGTTGATAAGATTCAATTTGGTTCAGACTCTTCTATTCTAGTTAAATATTGTATGACGATCATCTGTTGTTCTCTTTTACTACTGCAGGTTCGATCGATTGTAGAGTCGTACCGCTGGTCTCCTTTCGTCCCCATTACACTGGACACTTCCATGCTGACTGTACTTCTGTTGCTCTCTAAGTACAGATTGCGAAATGTCCCTGTGATTGAGCCTGAAAAGCCTATCATCAGGAATTTCATTACTCAGACTGGTGTTGTCAAAGGGCTGCAGCAATGTAAAGGAAGGGACTGGTTTGACTACATTTCTGCACTTCCTCTTTCAGACTTAGGACTTCCATTTATGTCCATTGATGAGGTTATTTTGTCTCCCTTTTCTTGCTGCTTTAGTTGAATACCACCCTTTCAATGGAAGAGACAGTTTCCTATGTTCTACGACATTCTGATTAATTTACTTGTGCAACCTGCAAAGCACTTCATTATATAATTCTTTATGTGTTTGCCTCTTCAACACACTAGTAAATGTTGATGTGACAATTTTGTTTTCTTTTTTCAGGTTATCACCGTCAACAGTGATGATCTTATCTTAGAAGCTTTCAAGTGCATGAAGGATAACAAGATTGGTGGTGTCCCAGTAGTAGAAGGCCCCAAAAGAAAACTTGTTGGCAGTGTTAGCATAAGGGACATCCGTTTTCTGTTGCTTAGACCCAACTTATTTTCAAATTTCAGGTATCAAGCTATCTCATAGCGTGTCCCTGTGTTTTTTTTTTTGTAATGCATCCCTTGTGTCTTTATGGTTTCTTCCATACAGGCAACTGACAGTCATTGAATTCATGAAGACTCTAGGCTCCACTCTTCCTGATTCAGGGAGCAATTGCCTGGTGAAGCCACCACCCACTTGCACTCCTGACGCTTCCCTTGGTAGTGTTATTGACAGCATTGCATCAAGAATAACACACAGGATATATGTAGTGGATGATGACCTTGAGGTTGTTGGTGTTGTGACTCTGCGTGATGTGATCTCATGCTTTATCCATGAGCCACCCGGTTATTGCGACAACTATTTGGCTTCAGCGATGGAGAAGCTTGAGGGGAAAGGAGTCAGATCAGTGGAGAAATTTTGAGCTTTTCTGTAGCGTGAATGTTGATAATAACAGGTCAGTATGTGAGGAAGGTTTATTTAGTTGGAACGGTGCATTCGTGTCGTGTTAATCCAGCAAATCCTGTGTAGGTTAAGTAACAAGCCTTCTGTTCTGTTAAAAATATTTTACTATGTCATTTCTTTGGATGGTTTGCTGAACAAATGCGTGGTAACCATTAGATCGGTTATTTTGAATCCATATGGACTGGAGTTGATTGATATGGATTGAAAGAGATTTTAACTTAGTAGTGATTGAAACCCCCTCGATCATATGGATTAGGGTAGAACTGGTTTTATCATAATCCATATAGATTGGAGGTAATTAGGCGGGTTTTAATCCATAACAAATCAAAAGTCTTCATGATCTTTTCTAATTCCTTCCCATCCATGGGTTACCCGAACAAGGCCTTACTGAGGTTGGATACACCTTACAGCAAATCTAGAAGATCAAAGCGACAGCGCCGAGAACTTCAGGCATTACTGGTTAACATGTATTTATAGCAGCATTACTTAGTGATGTTATAATGATACATGTAAGTTATGCTCTTATGTAGCCTTTTACTCAGCGGTGGATCACTCAAACGCTTCCAAAACTCCACACAAAAACACTAGAAAGACATACTAAGTTTTTTAGTGATGCCAAACTAAACCGCTGCAATAATATGTGCATACTCGACTACAAAGGTTCACAGCTAACAAAGGAAGCTAGTCAATCAATTATTAATTAGCTAAGAAAAAACTAATCAATTAACTAAGAAGGGAATAAATAAACTGAACTAAATTATGCAACGATCTCTCTCTAAGCTTGTCTCGGTTTATATGACCTCGACAATACCAATATTGCAATGAAGTTTATCCAACTATGTATGTCCAAGTGAATTTATCGGAATATCCGCAAGTTGTTCTTCAATACTCATATGATCCACATGTAGATCTTCCTGTTCTCCACACATTCACGAATGAAATTGAATTTATTGTCGATATGCTTCGATCATGAAGAACATGGTTCTTGCTAAGTGAAATTGTAGACTCCAATCTTCAGCAACGGTGGCAGCCACACGAGCCACACAATCAAGCATACTCTAGTCATGTTCGCTATATACTTTGCTTCATAAGTTGAGCCCATCTTGTTTCTGAGATTGCTAAGACACATGCATATCTTCTAAGAAGAGGATACCACCATCGATGCTTCTCCCATTGGTATCTCCTCCCAAGTTGTTCGTGTACCTGATCAATGTGTAGCCTGTTAACCTGATGTTAGTGTTGCAATGCTTGGGTAGACAATGTGACACCTATAGTGTTATGAGAACTAAAACCTTAACATATCATTATGTGCATTACAAGCATTGTGTGTGATCTACCTTAATATGCATCAACTAGGGCAGAATTAATACCAGTTGATTGTGTTGTAAGATAGAGTGTGAGCCAGAGTTCCAAAAATCCTGTTTAAAATTCAAATTTGAACTATCAACTCCCATAATAGTGATAATTTGGGTATGGGCTCTATATGAAAGATAGACCTTTTTATATAGAGTAACCTTGTCTTTGAGTGTTATTCAAGTTTTGTGTTTAAATTGGAAAATTCGAATGACATTTGAGACCCTCAAACTTGCCCCAAATTCAAATTTCAAAATCTAGAAGGAATCTCAAGGCAACTCAAATATCAAACCTGTAGAGTTTTGAAAAACAAACATTTTTTGTATTTGGAGATTTTCAAGTCCTTATGACAAAAATCAAAGTAATTCAAGAAATTCATTTTTTGGGGAGGTTTACTGTACCATCAGCAATCCATTAGGGTTCAGGGTGTTTGTGCAAATTTTGAAGCTTTTTAGCATTTGATCCAGGGGTTTTTGATCTGTGAACTTTATAGAAAACTTGAAGACCTAATATAGGAGAACAACTCTTATTAAGAATCATTCCCCTAGTACTATTTGGGTTTGGGAGTAAATTGTGTCTCAAGTTACCCTATCAGTCGAATTTGGGCGCAACTGAAACTTGTTTCAGTTAAAAGTACTGAACTTTGGAGTCCTTTATTTCTTGATCGGTTGAGTTCCGGTCCAAGGTTGTTATACCAAAGTTGTAGAGCTTCTGTTAGTGAACAAATTCTGTTAAGATCGATTCTTCCGTCGCTATTCAAAATCAAGAGTAAATCGTTGCTTAAGGTGACGGGTTCAGGTCGTGCTGGTGAACTCAGGGAGCTGTCTCTGCTTGCTCACCTCCTCTATCGCGCTGGCGTGTCATCCTCGACGTGGCACGGGCGAAGCAGGAGGTGGCATCATCCAAGCTTGGTCCTTAAGACCTTAACAGAAGAAGCCAGAGACGACACCCCTCTTTATTCACTCCTTCCGGCACCACCGCGGAGCCACTCCGTTTTTTTAAAAGAAAACGGGGCGAGGCCTACCAATAACATTAACTTTTAAAAACCAGCACTGGAGGAAGGTGTATGGGAAAAGTCCACGGTTTACAAAACTGTTTCACCTGCGAAAACTGCTACCCACCGGTAACGGTTTACCGCCGGTGGAAACCGGTAAAAACTGGCCGGTTTGACCAATTCAAATCAATTTAAATTCGAATCGGTTTTCCGTAGAAAAACTGGTGGAAAACCGACGAAAAAACGTTCTAAACCGCCGGTAAACCGTGAAACCGGTTTTTGCTATTTTTTACAGAAAAATAAAATTTTTTGAAAAGATTTATTTGTAGTTTGCTCAAATCATATTGCACAGTAAATATTAATTGCACATAATATCACTTATTGCAAAACTTTTGACACAGTAAGAATGCATAAGCACACCATATCTGAATTAAAACTTTTTTCTATTATAGGAAGCCGATGGCGCCATTTGAACCCACTTTAATTCATCTCCCACTTTAATTCTCTGTCAAATTCTCCTTTATTGCAGTTAGTCTACTTCCTTACGCACCGTTTGAACCCACTTGTGCTTTGTGTTTCCACCCGAGACTCGTTTTAGTGTGTTTCTTCCTCACGGTCGGTGTTAGCGCCGCTGGAGTTCACCTCGCCGTGGCCAGACCAGCACGGTTATGCTCTGCTCCTCTCGTATTGTGTTCCGGTTTCCTTTTATAGTGCTAATGCTCATCGACTCGACCGTTTCAGCTCTACTGCATTAATGCCTCTGGAACATAGCGGCGCTGTCGATGAACGTCGCCGTGGCCCACTCCAACATCGACAGCCTAGTCCACAACTTCTCCACCCCAATTGGTCACCCTTGCAACATCCCAGTGAGTCCTCATAGCTCACCGTACGACAACTAAAATCTGCACTTGCATTAAGTTGCTTGATATGCCTAGAATGTATTCACTAGGTCAAAAGTTTTGCAATAAGTGTGATGTGATGTTATGTTTAGTAGGGAATGGAAAACTTAGTTGAAAACCCTAGTTTTGAGCCCCATAGGTGAGCTTTTGTGATCTAGCCATATTTTGCCAAAAGTCAAAATACCAAAGCCGTAGAGTTCTCTAAACCAAATAACTTTCATGTGTGTATACTTTCAAGTTTTGTGGAAGATTTCGTAATTTACAAATTTCAGATTTAGGTCAGTTTTGGATTCTGGTAAAACAGTTTGGTTTAGCTGTTTTTGGGCCCCGGTATCTTTTAATCTGTGGGCTTTAGGCTGAAGGTTGCTATAGCAAACTTGTAGAGTAACTATAGGAGAACAACTTTCATTCAGTGTTAAAGCCTTAAATCCATATGGAACTAGGAGAAAAAGTGGTCCAAAGTGGAGCTGACAGATTTCTGAATTTCAGACTTGATACAGTAAACTGAATCTGAGTTTTAGTGTTATTAGTGCAGTTTTGGAGCGTCTTTGTGGCTAATCCATAAAGTTATGGGATGTGGTCTCTATAGAATAGTTAAATACCATAAGTTGGTGGACAAATGTATTTAAGGGTGAAGGGCTTGATCTTATACAAAATTTGGAGAAAAGTTGGTTCCAAGATCATATGTCAGGTTGGTTGTTACTGAATTTTTTTGTTCAGTTACTGAAAACTGAATTGTAGTGAAGGGTAAGGGTGCTCGGTTTGGAGCTCTTTTGTGACCAATTCATGAGGTTTTGGACTAAGGACTCTGTAGCAAAGATATAGAAGGTAGTTTGGAGAGCAATTTATATTAAGGTCGATTCCCTGTTACCATTTGGAATCGTGTGATAAAGGTGGGGAAAAGATGGGGGTTCAGTTGGGCGTCAAGTTAGTTCAGGTGGCTGAAACTTTGGTTCAGTCTGCTCGAATTCAGTTTGGAGATCTGGAGTTCGGGGTGTTTTAAAGCTTCTCACTCCCTGGATTCAGCTGGGACTTTGTAACTGTGGTTGGGTGGTGTTTGACAGTAAGACCAACTCCAGCAGCCTCCGTATATGGACGTGTATCCGTTAAATTTACGCGTCCGCGCACTATTCATCAGTCCAGCGGACTCCGTATCCGTCTCCCTAAAAAGCACGCCGTGTACCTGTACTCCCCTTCCTCACGTTTTCTCTCTTCTCTCCGCACAAGACTGAGAAATGGTGCCTGTGCTCGTGGGACCCAGCTGTCACAGTCTGCATGCGGAGTGTAAATACGGAGTCTGTTGGAACGTACCGTGCAAAAGAACCACTCATCCGTGATCAAGTCTACCTAAAATACGGATGCGGAGTGTGAGGCTGCTCGAGTTGGTCTAAGCCAATGTGGGCAAATGAAAGGCTCAGTCAGTGTAGGTAACTGATGAGAGTTCAGGTTGTGGAGAAATGGAAGGATCTCAACCACTGTGTTCCCTTGCTGTTCTGGTCAGTTTGGGTAAGTGAAACAGGCATTGGCATTTGTGGGTAAGGATAAGTTTTGAGCACTCAAATATCTGAGGCTAGAGAAGTCTGCAGCTTATCTCCTAGTGGTGACTAAGCTGTCTGCCTGCTTCTCTGTCAATCAGTTACTGCCCTGCTGTGATTTTGGTCCTGCGTGTGCTACGGTTATGAGGTCGCGTGTCCAGTTTCATGAAACCTTTAGCCTCTCTGTGTGTGCATAGTGAGATGGGCAAACACTGCATGTTCACCGTGCCCTTTTCCGTTACCGTGGCCGCCGGTGTAGTAGTGTTCTCCCCGCCTTCTCATGACTCGTATCCTTAACCAGAGAGTGATTTATCCATCCATGTCCCCGTGCTCGTAGTGAACTTTGTTGTGCCGCTCATCCTACCTGAACTCGCCCCACGTCGTCGTCTTCGTTGTCCACCATTCTGGTGATCACGCCGGCCGGCTCTTCATCTTCTCGTGGACAGCCCTTCTCAAAGTGTTTCTCGGTTGATATGTTTGTGTTCCATGGATCACTTAGTGCCTGTGATGCTCAAGGAATTTCCCTTTTGAGCTCTACTGCTTGTAGTGAACTGGAACGGTGGGGTCGTCGCCAGACATCGTCGCCGTGCTGCTGTTCCCTGTCGACTGGTTACCTTCGTGTTAGCATCATCCTTGCTGTGAGCCCGCAAAGCTCTTCGAGTTCTAAACCCCAGATCTACTGTGCCGGCCTCGCCGGAGTACCACTCACCGAGTCCTTTCCCTGCTGGTTCCGTGGTCACACGGCCGGCCATGAGGGGTGCGGCGGGTGCAGCCGCACCGAGCCTTCAAAAACAGAGGGTCCCTCTAACCACTGGACGTTATCACTTTTTTCCCGCTAAGCATATCTAACCTAGATATAAATACGCAAGAGCGATGCACTATCGATCAGTTTCGTTTAGATGGTTAAACTAATGTCTCAATTACTTATCTAATATTCACTTCGTTTCAAAATAGTATTTATTTTAACTCTCAATTTTTATGTCTATATTCAACTAGATGATAAGTAATCAACTAGAGAAGCAAAATAAATTCTATTTTGATACATAGAGAGTATTATTTACTATACACATGATGGTTGCATCGACAGATAGAAGATTTTTAAACTTGAAATATTTTTTGAACTATTTAAGGTCAACAAAGACTTAAGAGAGGTTAAATGATTTGGCGATTATATGTATCTAAAAGAAGTTGGATGAGATTGATCTTAATAGTATAAGCGATGATTTATATCACAAAATGTTAGAAGATATTTTTATTGGCAACGGATAACAAGTATGTGTTTTTGCTATATTTTATATTTGTCATCTTATAAACTTGAAAATAGTGCATAATAATTTGTATACGTTGAATATTATATATATATATTGTGTGTGGATGGGACCTTCATTTCAGATTTCGCATTGGACCCTTAAAAAGTCAGAAACGGCCCTCCGTGGTCAGATCCTTGTGGACTTTTTGCTGTCTGTTTCCTAGTTCCAGAGAGTTCGTCGTCGCGGGGAACACGTTGTAACGAGGTTTTGGGTAGTGTCCGGGTCATAGCCCGCCGTGTCCAGGGACTCTGGCTCGTCGGAGCGTGCGGTGACCGGTGAGGCTCGGGGATGTGAAATTGTGAATTGAACGGAGGTGAGGGGGATTTTGCGATGTCTTGTGACTCTCAGGAATAGTGCATTGGCCTGTTCCGTATTGTTTGAAGCTAGAGGGGGTCGTTGTAAGATGGATGCGGCGGTCGTGGGTCTAGGGGCTAGGGCAGCGCACACTATTTCGGTTGTTGCTGGGCCTACGTGGGTCGGTTTCGGGCCAGCACTATTCAGTGTTTTCTTTTATTTATTAGCTGACAGCTTGTAAAATCCACCAAACATTTTAGAAAAAATGAAAAAATTGTGAAACCAATTTTGTGATGTTCATAAATTAGCAAAGTTTCTGGTAAAATACAATTTTAGAAATTTGGCAGCTGTATAATTTTTAAAGGGGTAAAAAGTGTCTCTTTTAATCCTATTTGAATTTTAGTAGCAAAACTTTGAGCTCCAAAAATTATGAAATTTTTTGGGTAAATTTAATTGGTCAATTTTAGTTTCTGGTTAAATTTTGAACCTGTTTGTAGTTGGTTTGTCCAGAAAACGTATAGCTATCCAAAAAGGAGAGAGTTAATTCCTAAACCTAGGATGAGTGTATGTTTATAAGTAGTTAGACAATATGAGTTGTTGTTATAGCAAGCTTGGTGGATTTAGATATGTTTAGCTCTCTGATCTTTTTAAATAGTTTTAATTTGGTCACCTTCATCAAGCCTTGTGTTTTGTAGAAGTACATATATGCTTGTCTTATGCTTCCAATAGTTATATTTATGCTTCCCCATCTCTCCCTTGTGAGAGTTTGCATTTAATGTCATTACATAAGCATTCATGTATTTGTAATTGACTTGTAGAACACCTAGAAGAAGTGGAAGTTGAAGTGGAAGAGGAATCGGTTTCTTAATCTGAAGGTCTTTCTAAGGGTACTCCTGAAGGTGCTCCTGTGGGCTACGTAGCTAACTGTGATATTCTGGTAGAAGAGCCTGACTCTCCTCTCAAAGGCAAGCCTCGGTGCATCTTACCAATTCGTTGTGTTTCCAAAACTTTTATCACTTATATGGTGCATTAGGTGATATGAGTTGAATGTTAAACCTTTGTTGCATGACTTTTCTTTGGAATATTGATTACTATCCTTGATACCTGTTTTACAAAGTTTAGAAATGCTTAGTTATGTTCATAGATTAGGGACAAAAATGTTTATCTATAAATCATGTTTTACAACATGAAAAGGGCTTAGAATAATGAAGGCATCAAAGGCCTTGATGAATGTAGGTACATGTTTTGAGAAATAGTTTAAAATAAGACTAAACGTTGAATGGGAAAGGTCGCCCGTCTATGTCGTTTACGGACCATAACGATTGTTGGCCTACTGATCTAGGATCTTTTGTTGGTCACATACCTCGTCATGGGTAAGCTTTTGCCTCGGCCAGACAAATACCAGAAAGGCTACCACACAATGGGAGTGGAGAGATGGCGAGAGTAACGTGTGCCCACCTAGCAAGAGGCTAGATGGTGGGGTACTGTGCTCTCAGTTGGTGTGAACTCGTTTAAGAAACCCGAGTGTGGGTTAACATATGCAAGGGTTATAGTACTACATATGTCATGTGGTTGGAGATCCTTAGCTGGGTATAAATCAATTTGGATCGTCGTTACTTCTCGGATATGAAAACTAGATCTTCGACCCTAATCGTAGTAAATAGTATCACCAATGTTTGAATAAAAGAAATCTAGTTTAGGCCAAGTGATTCATCTAGATTAGTTGAATCTAGATTCAGGTAATAATTTAACTGGTGAAATAAATTTTGGCTTAAGAATCAAGTAATAGTAATCTTTTATGCAAAACTTGAGTCTTTGAACATTGATGACCTTTACCTTGATTCTCAATCAGCTAGCATACCCTTGAGAATCTTTTCTTTAGTCGGATAAGTCTTGCTGAGTAATTATGTACTCAGAGTTTTATTCTCTATGTTGTTGCAGGGGAGGTGCATGACACTTTTTACTTCTGTTAGACTAGTCCTTGGAGGTCTTTTGGTTATGTTTATGTTCTTGTTGCTTTTTTGGGAAGTTGTGGCCTTCCCCTATATTGTAATAAGTGGGCACTTTTATACTACCCAGGCATGTAATAATCACTACTTTGGTATTTTGTAAATCTAAGTATGTTTATGTACATTATGTTATTGTAAAGTCTTCCGCTCAATTTCCTATGGTACTTTTTATGTTTTCAAATGTATGATTATTGTAATATTCTCAACCATGAGTGAATGTCGATCTTTGGGAATGAATGAACGAGTTCATAGAAACTCAACACCATGGGTAAGTTATCTGGTACACTTACATATCCATCTGAGGCCTTAAGGGCAAGAATTGGTGTACCTGGGCTCGATAAATTGGTTGGGTTGTGACAGCTGGCATCGGAGCATACACCCATGTTTAGGAACATTAGAATAATCTTTTGAAAAATCCTTCAAAAGATTTTGAGACCAAATGATTTTGGTAAACTTAAACCTGGTTAAAGGCCTGGAAGTAGAAGTGCAAATAGTATATGGTTAAACTAAGGACTATTAGTGGCTTAGCTTAATATATTGTCGGTGTTTCGAAACCCGGGGGGTCCCTGGACCGATGAGTGAATTGTCGCCGCGTGCCCCAGCCCAGATGGGTCGACGTGAGGCGGAACGCGAAGGGGGGAAAGGAAGCAGCCGGAGGGAGGCAGGCGTGAGAGAGCGGATCCCGCGGCCTTCGTGTTAGCCCCGCGCCTGAGTCGGGTGCGCTTGCAGTAGGGGGATACAAGCGTCTACGCGGGAGTGGGAGCGGGCGTCCTTGCGCGAGCGCCGTCCCGTCCTTCTCCGCGCGGACCAACCCTCCCGTAAGAGGGCCCTGGTCCTTCCTTTTATAGGCGTAAGGAGAGGATCCAGGTGTACAATGGGGGGTGTAGCAGAGTGCTACGTGTCTAGCGGAGGAGAGCTAGCGCCCTAAGTACATGCCGTCGTGGCAGCCGGAGAGGTTTTGGCACCCGGTTCGTGTGGTGTCGTGGCCGTCGGAGGAGCGCTGGAGCCTGGCGGAAGGACAGCTGTCGGGGCTGTCGAGTCCTTGCTGACGTCCTCTTGCTTCCGTAAGGGGGCCGAGAGCCGCCGTCGTCACAGAGCGTGCGGGGCACCATCATTGCCTATCTGGTGGAGCGAGCCAGATGGGACGCCGGTCTTGTTCCCCGTAGCTCGAGTCAGCTCGGGGTAGGGTAATGATGGCGCCTCCTGTCGACGTGGTCGGTCCGCGCCCTAGGTTGGGCGATGTGGAGGCTCCTCCGAGGTCGAGGTCGAGTCTGTCTTCCGTGGCCATGGTCGAGTCCGAGCCCCTGGGTCGGGCGAGGCGGAGACCGTCGGCTGAGGCCAGGGCTGAGTCCGAGCCCTGGGGTCGGGCGAAGCGGAGTCCGTCGTCTCCTGGGGCTGAGCCCAAGTCCGAGCCCTGGGTCGGGCGGAGCGGAGTTCGTCGTCTTCTGGGGCTGAGCCCAAGTCCGAGCCCTGGGTCGGGCGGAGCGGAGTTCGTCGTCTTCTGGGGCTGAGCCCAAGTCCGAGCCCTGGGTCGGGCAGAGCGGAGTTTGTCGTCTTCCGGGGTTGAGCCCATGTCCGAGCCCTAGGGTCGGGCGAGGCGGAGTTTGCTGTCTTCCGGGGTTGAGCCCATGTCCGAGCCCTGGGGTCGGGCGAGGCGGAGTTCGCCGTCTTCCGGGGCTGAGCCCTAGTCCGAGCCCTGGGTCGGGCGGAGCGGAGTTCGCCGTCTTCCGGGGCTGAGCCTGAGTCCGAGCCCTGGGTCGGGCGGAGCGGAGTTCTGAGAGCACCTAGAGGGGGGTGAATAGGTGATCCTGTGAAACTTCAAAAACTTAAGCCACAAAACTTGGTTAATCGTTAGCACAATAATTGCCAAGTGGCTAGAGAGGAGTCAAAACACAATAACCACAATAAATCAATCACAGAGATGGCACGGTGGTTATCCCGTGGTTCGGCCAAGACCAACGCTTGCCTACTCCACGTTGTGGCGTCCCAACGGACGAGGGTTGCAATCAACCCCTCTCAAGCGGTCCAAAGACCCACTTGAATACCACGGTGTTTTGCTTGCTTTATCTCAATCCCGTTTGCGAGGAATCTCCACAACTTGGAGCCTCTCGCCCTTACACTTGAAATTCACAAAGAACACGGAGCAACGGAGGGATTAGCAACGCACACAAGACACAAGAATCAGAGTGTCAACACGCACACAAGTCGCAACAAGAGCTCGCAACACAACTCAATGAGTTCACAACTCCACTAGAGCTCTATATGCTATCACAACGAAAAGAACGCGCGAAATCGATGTCTTGGTGCTTAGAAATGATTAGGAGATGCTTGGTATTCTCCTCCATGCGCCTAGGGGTCCCTTTTATAGTCCCAAGGCAGCTAGGAGCCGTTGAGAGCAATCTTGGAAGGCTGATCTTGCCTTCTGTTCGACTGGCGCACCGGACAGTCCGGTGCACACCGGACATGTTCGGTGCCCGATTTCTTTCCATAAACAGCGCAGTCGACCGTTGGCAGCCTGGGAGCCGTTGGTGCACTTGACATGTCCGGTGCACACCGGACAGTCCGGTGCCATCTTCTAGCTGTTGGCTCGGCCACGTGTCTCGCGCAGATTGCGCGGCCGACCGTTGGCCCGACCGACCGTTGGCTCACCGGACAGTCCGGTACACACCGGACAGTCCGGTGAATTTTAGCCGTACGTCGTTGATGGTTTCCCGAGAGCGACGAGTTCGCCTGTGAGCGGCCCACCGGACAGTCCGGTGCACACCGGACAGTCCGGTGAATTTTAGCCGTACACCGTCGTCGAAGTCCCGAGAGCAGCCACTTTGCCCAAGCCAGCCTGGCGCACCGGACACTGTCCGTCTGGTGCACCCAGACTGGGCAGACTTTGGCTGCTCGAGCCATCTCTTCTCCAACTCGATTTTTTATGTTTCCAGCACTTAGACACAATACATTAGTCCATAAAACAATGTACTAAGTCTGAGAAACATACCTTTATCCTTGATTTGTACTTTGTCCACCATTTTACAATTAGGCACCTGTGTTGGGCACTAAATCACCAAAATACTTAGAAATGGCCCAAGGGCACATTTCCCTTTCAATCTCCCCCTTTTTGGTGATTTATGCCAACACAACATAAAGCAAGTAGAACAAGTACAAAATCACTTCAAATAAGAACTCAAATTATTTTGATTCAATTTTGACGTATATGGATCACTCTATGCCACCACTTGGTTTGTTTTTGCAAATCAAACTCAAATTCCTATCTCTAAGTCAAAACCACTTGTAGAGACATAAAGAGAGGTTTTCCAAAGAAATTTGATCAAGGATTTCAAAAACTCCCCCTTTTTCCCATAATCAACACTTCTCCCCACAAGAGGCCAACTTTTGACATAAGAGACAATAAAAGAGTTTTGACAAACCAAAAGCTCTAATCTACTATTTTCAAAATTTCTCAAGTGGTAGCTGATCCATTTATTGCTTTAGCCTTTATTTTCTCCCCCTTTGGCATCAAGCACCAAAACGGGATCAATCTTGGCCCCAGAACTCCATTGCCTCACCAAAATCATCAAAAGAGAACACAAGGGCAATAAGAGTATAAAGATGAACTTGGAGAAGTTACTCTTTTCATCGGAGTGCAGTGGAAGTCTTGCATGGTCCAAGTCCACCTTTTCCCTTTCAATTCTCCTTGAAGACTAAAACAACCAAACTCAAGTACATGGTTAGTCTCAAAGGGTCAAGTTGTAGCACAGCTCCCCCTAAATATGTGCATCACTTGCAAACAGGACTTGTGAGGTCCAGGGAGTGTTTGTACAACTTGAGCACCACAATAAGCAACAAAATGCAGAATGAACATGATCAAAGGCATAAACACATGTATGCTACATTTCAATCCAAGTTCCGCGAATCTAAGATATTGAACTCACTACGCAGCCTGCAAAAGGTCTTCTCATCTAGAGGCTTGGTAAAGATATCGGCTAGCTGGTTCTCGGTGCTAACATGAAACACTTCGATATCTCCCTTTTGCTGGTGGTCTCTCAAAAAGTGATGCCGGATGTCAATGTGCTTTGTGCGGCTGTGCTCAACAGGATTTTCCGCTATTCGGATAGCACTCTCATTATCACATAGGAGTGGGACTTTGCTCAGATTGTAGCCAAAGTCCCTGAGGGTTTGCCTCATCCAAAGTAGTTGCGCACAACACTGTCCTACAGCAACGTACTCGGCCTCAGCGGTGGATAGGGCAACGGAGGTTTGTTTCTTAGAGTTCCATGACACCAGGGACCTTCCTAAGAATTGGCACGTCCCCGATGTACTCTTCCTATCGACCTTACATCCAGCATAGTCGGAATCTGAGTACCCAATCAAGTCAAAGTTAGACCCCTTTGGATACCAGATCCTGAAGCAAGGCGTAGCGACTAAATATCGAAGAATTCGCTTCACCGCCACTAAGTGACACTCCTTAGGATCGGATTGAAATCTAGCACACATGCATACGCTAAGCATAATATCCGGTCTACTAGCACATAAATAAAGCAAAGAACCTATCATGGACCGGTATGCTTTTTGATCAACGGACTTACCACCTTTGTTGAGGTCGGTATGTCCGTCAGTTCCCATCGGCGTCTTTGCGGGCTTGGCGTCCTTCATCCCAAACCGCTTTAGCAAGTCTTGCGTGTACTTCGTTTGGGAGATGAAAGTGCCGTCCTTGAGTTGCTTCACTTGGAACCCAAGGAAGTAGTTCAACTCGCCCATCATCGACATCTCGAATTTCTGCGTCATCACCTTGCTAAACTCTTCACAAGACTTTTGATTAGTAGAACCAAATATTATGTCATCGACATAAATTTGGCACACAAAAAGATCACCATCGCAAGTCTTAGTAAAAAGAGTTGGATCGGCTTTCCCAACCTTGAAAGCATTAGCAATTAAAAAGTCTCTAAGGCATTCATACCATGCTCTTGGGGCTTGCTTAAGTCCATAGAGCGCTTTAGAGAGCTTACACACGTGGTCGGGGTACCGTTCATCCTCGAAGCCAGGGGGTTGCTCCACGTACACCTCCTCTTTGATCGGCCCGTTGAGAAAAGCGCTCTTCACATCCATTTGGTACAACCTGAAAGAATGGTGAGCGGCATATGCTAGCAAGATACGAATTGATTCTAGCCTAGCCACAGGAGCGAATGTCTCCTCAAAGTCCAAACCTGCGACTTGGGCATAACCTTTTGCCACAAGCCGAGCCTTGTTCCTTGTCACCACCCCGTGCTCGTCCTGTTTGTTGCGGAACACCCACTTGGTTCCCACAACATTTTGCTTGGGGCAAGGCACCAGTGTCCAAACTTCATTGCGCTTGAAATTGTTGAGTTCCTCCTGCATGGCCAACACCCAGTCCAGATCTAGCAAGGCCTCTTCTACCCTAAAAGGCTCAATAGAAGAGACAAAAGAGTAATGCTCACAAAAATTAACTAATCTTGAATGAGTAGTTACTCCCTTGCTAATATCACCCAATATCTGGTCGACGGGATGATCCCTTTGAATCGTCGCTCGAACTTGGGTTGGAGGTGCCTGAGGTGCTTCTTCCTCTTCAACTTGAACATCCTGTGCTCCCCCTTGATCATGCGCCTCCACTTGAGGTACCTGTTCATCATCTTGGGTTGGGGGATGCACCTTAGTTGAGGAAGACGGTTGATCTTGCTCCAAATGTTCCTGAGGCCGTACATCTCCAATCGCCATGGTGCGTATCGCGGCTGTTGGAACGTCTTCTTCATCTACATCATCAAGATCAACAACTTGCTCTCTTGGAGAGCCATTAGTCTCATCAAATACAACGTCGCTAGAGACTTCAACCAAACCCGATGATTTGTTGAAGACCCTATACGCCTTTGTATTTGAATCATAACCTAATAAAAACCCTTCTACAGCTTTGGGAGCAAATTTGGAATTCCTACCCTTCTTCACTAGAATGTAGCATTTACTCCCAAATACACGAAAGTACGATACATTGGGTTTGTTACCAGTTAGCAGCTCGTATGAGGTCTTCTTGAGGAGTCGGTGAAGATAGACCCTGTTGATGGCGTGGCAAGCCGTGTTCACGGCTTCCGACCAAAAACACTCGGGGGTCTTGAACTCTCTAAGCATAGTCCTCGCCATATCAATGAGCGTCCTGTTCTTTCTCTCTACCACGCCATTTTGCTGAGGTGTGTAGGGAGCGGAGAACTCGTGCTTGATCCCCTCCTCCTCAAGGAACTCCTCCACTTGAAGATTCTTGAATTCGGACCCGTTGTCGCTCCTTATCTTCTTCACCTTGAGCTCAAACTCATTTTGAGCCCTCCTTAGGAAGCGCTTGAGGGTCCCTTGGGTTTCAGACTTATCCTGCAAAAAGAACACCCAAGTGAAGCGGGAAAAGTCATCAACAATAACTAGACCATACTTACTTCCTCCTATGCTCAGATAGGCGACGGGTCCGAAGAGGTCCATATGCAGCAGCTCTAGAGGTCTTGACGTGGTCATAACGTTCTTGCTGTGATGTGCTCCTCCCACTTGTTTACCTGCTTGACAAGCTGCACAAGGTCTATCTTTTTCGAAATGAACATTGGTTAGACCTATCACGTGTTCTCCCTTTAGAAGCTTGTGGAGATTCTTCATCCCCACATGTGCTAAGCGGCGATGCCACAACCAGCCCATGCAAGTCTTAGCCATTAAGCATGCATCTAGACCAGCCTCTTCTTTTGCAAAATCAACTAAGTAAAGTTTGTCGTCTAGTACACCCTTAAAAGCTAGTGAACCATCACATCTTCTAAAGACAGACACATCTACATTTGTAAATAAACAGTTATATCCCATATTGCATAATTGACTAACAGATAGCAAATTATATCCAAGAGACTCTACTAAAAACACATTAGATATAGAGTGCTCATTTGAGATTGCAATTTTACCTAACCCTTTTACCTTGCCTTGATTCCCATCACCGAATATTATTGAATCTTGGGAATCTTTGTTTTTGACGTAGGAGGTGAACATCTTCTTCTCCCCCGTCATATGGTTTGTGCATCCGCTGTCGATAATCCAGCTTGAACCCCCGGATGCATAAACCTGCAAGGCAAATTTAGGCTTGGGTCTTAGGTACCCAACTCATGTTGGGTCCTACAAGGTTAGCACAAATATCCTTAGGGACCCAGATGCAAGTTTTGTCTCCTGTAGGAAACGGGTGACGCCTAAGAGGGGGGTGAATTAGGACTTCTAAAACTTTTACTAAACTAGGCCACAAATAAATTCCTAGAGCAAAACCTATGCAAATAATCAAAACTAGAATGTGCAAACTAGGTTTTGTCTAAGTGTTGCTATCTCTACCGCAAAGGCTAAGTTTCAATCTACACTAAATAAGTATGACTACAAGATTGAAACTTAAATGCTTAATATAAATGCGGAATGTAAAGAGCTAAGTAGAGAAGCAAACTCTCGTGGATGACGCTGGTATTTTTATCGAGGTATCCGGAACCACGCAAGGTCCCGACTAATCCTCGTTGGTGCCCCTACGCAAAGGGAAGCCCACGCGAGGGCCAAGCACCACGGTCGAGTAACTCCGTAGAGAGCCACGGGCCTTCTCCACGCACAAGTGGTGCTCCGCTTCTGGCTCCTCTCGGACGCTCCCCGCCGTCTCCACTATCGAGCTTCCGGCCGAAACGCCGCGGGCCTCGTTCCCTCCGGTACACGGTGGCGGCCGTGACACAAACGCGGTTGTCACGGTCTCGCAAGACTCTCGCCCCACTCGGTACAATTACAACGACTCACGCAAGAGCCGAGGGGTTGTGTGGTTTTACAAAACTCACTCAACTAACTAGGATTCACCTAGAGCAAGCGCTAAAGCGGTCTAACTAACCTAAGCACTTCGCAAAGCACCTACGCTAATCACCGAGTGATTCTATTAAGCACTTGGGTGTTTGAGCTCTTGGAAATATGCACTATGTGTATTGGTATGTTGCTTGGGCTCTCACACTTGAGAATGGCCGGTTGGGGTGGTATTTATAGCCTCCAAGCCCCCAACTAGCCGTTGGACAGAAAGCAGCAGCTTTCTGTCGTCGGGTGCACCGGACAGTCCGGTGCACACCGGACATCTACTGTTCAGTGTCCGGTGCTCGCCACGTCAGCCGACCGTTGGCGCCTGTAGCAGTCGACCGTTGGATTCGACCGTTGCCGTCTGCCCGTTGGCACACCGGACAGTCCGGTGCACACCGGACAGTTCGGTGCTACAGCCAGAGGGCGCCTGTCTGCGGCCTCTCTGCGCAGACTGTCCAGTGCCTCACCGGACAGTCCGGTGCACACCGGACACCGATGTCCGGTGCGCCACCAGGCGCTGGCTGACAGCCCTTCTCTTTGGATTTCTTCGCTGATTTCTTCGGGCTTCTTTGTTGTTGAGTATTGGACTCCTATGCATCTTTTTATGTCTTCTTTTGAGGTGTTGCATCCTCATTGCCTTGGTCCAATTCTCTTCGCATCCTGTGAACTACAAACACAAACACTAGAAGACTTATTAGTTCACGGATTGTGTTGTTCATCAAACACCAAAACTCAATTAGCCAAATGGCCCGGGGTCCATTTTCCTTACAATCTCCCCCTTTTTGGTGATTGATGACAACACAACCAAAGCAAGCAAATAATACAAGTATTTGAGTGAAAATATGCAATCTACTTGCTAAGATGCATGATTGTCCCCACAATGTGATATTATGGACTTAAGCCTCCCCCTAACTCCATAATTCACTTACTTCCTATTTTTGGGCCAAATAACCAAAACCACTTGAAAAGCCATTTGTAGATATAAAATTTTAAATTGGTGGTGTTTGGTGTTTGATATAGTTTTCATTGCTTTGGTCCCTAAACTTCTCCCCCTTTGGCATCAACCACCGAAAAGGAAGACATTAAAAGCATGTAGGAAGTAAATAAAAGCTTGCCCTCATCAAGAGATCTATCAAATGATACCACAATTGAAGGATATTAAATTAAACAATATGAATGATACCACTTGAAAGAGTCCTCAAAAGATTACTCCCCCTAAATGAGTATTCTCTTTTTAGAAAGAGTTTTTCTCCCCCTTTAGAGATGAAGAAATACTCCCCCTGACAGAGATCCTCTACTTAGGAAAAAGCATGTGAAAATTAGAGGTGCAAGACATGATTCGAAAAGACTAACTTCCCTTATGCATAGGTAACAGAATATGAGTTAATTACTTATGCATTTTTAGCAACATGGAAGCATATGATATGAAATATAGTCTAATCAAATATTGGAGAAGACATGTAAATGATACTGAAAGTAGTCTCAAAAGATACCAATTGAAAGTCAATGGTGAGCTTGAGAGACATAAGAGTTCTTGGAGATTTTGCAGTGGAAGATTGTTGTCTTTCTCCGGGGACTTCATTTTCCTTACAATGAGACTATCACATGAAATAGACTTGAAAAGGTGTTAGTCTCAAAGTGTTAGATTATAGAGTAACCTCCCCCTAAAGGTGTGCATACAAGTTTTGAATACTTGTAGGAGACATGCACTTTGATTTGATATCAAGAGGGGCAAATTATCCATAATTCAAACTTTGGCACATATAAGTTAAATGATACAACTTGTAAAAATCAAAATTTTCAATCGATGCATCATTTACTATGGAGTGATATAAAAGCTATGTGTCGTGCTTAAATAAATATTTTAAGCCATGTAGGTTTGCTTAAGTATATGAATTAAAAACAAGCAATCCTACCATATGATTTACCTAGTATGCATGATTTTAAACAAAAGTACATAACAAATGTAATACTAGGCAAGAAAGGTAAACTAGATACAAGGTAAAATAGATACGCATATCTAAAAACAAGAGAAATACAATAAACTAGTTACCTTAGTCATGGGTGGGAAATTTGGGTCCAAAGTTTTCACTAACCCACTTGGCAATAAACTTGATCCAATATGATGTATCCCATGATATACATCCCAATTTAGCCAAGTCTCCAAATTTCCCGAAGACCTTCGGTCCACTTACTTCCCTTTCGGGATCCAAACCTTCTTGGTGCTTTTCATGGTTGAAATTATCTCCTTTGGCACCCAGATGCGTTTGGCCCCTTTTCCTTTGTTGGCTTGCTTGTTGGCCTTGATTGCTATCACCTTTCCATTCTTTTTCTTCTTGATCAAATATGGTGTAGCATCCTTTTTGTTCTCCTTTTTGATGTAGGTGTTGGAGATTTTGCTTGATGGCTTTTGCTTGAGCTTTTGCCTTTGTTTATCCCCGGTCATCGCCTTGCATTGGAAAGACTTGTGGCCTTCCTTGTGGCATAGCCTACAAATCACAGTTTCTCCCTCTACAGGCTTGTTCACTCCCGCAGTGGTGTTATCCTGTGGAGGTCGGATTTGTTTGGCTTTGCCTTTCTTGTCATACAAAGCCTTGCCAAGGCGAGCCACTTCTTGCTTTAATTGTTCATTTTCCTTTGCAACCTCATCCGTACATGACTCTACAACAATATTCTCAACAACGACTTGGTTGCAGGGGTTAGAATCATCAATTAAATCAAAGCAGGAAGTAGAAGCATCTTTCTTAATTATTTCAGGTATTTCAACTAAAGATGCTGCTGGGGTGCTACCAATGTTTTCTAGCTTAGTAGTTAGCTCATTATTGTGTATGCTAAGAATTTCCATTTTCTCTAGCAAATTTTCAATAGCTTCTTGGGAGCTAGCTAACTTAGCCTTAAGTTTTTCATTCTTTTTAATAAGGCTATCATCGGTAGCAGTGGATGGAGCACTAGATTCTAATAGCTCAATTTTAGTTGATAGCTCACTATTTAAGTTTGCAAAAGTTTCAAATTTTTCTAGCAAACCTTTATAATCATTTTGAGAGCTAACCAACTTATTTTTCAAGGTTTTAAGTTGAGCTTTTTGCTTAGTGCAAACATCCTGGAAAAAGTTTACGGCTTCCGCAAGCTCTTCTAGAGAGGCCTTTCCCTCACCTTCATCATCACTACTACTTTCATCACTAGAGGATGGAATGCTTTTGTTACCTCTTGCCATAAGGCATTTGTGTGATGACCGTGATGATCGTGACGAGGACCGGCGGCTGCGCGTCCTTGGAGGTTCATCTTCACTTGAAGAATCATCCCAAGTTCTAACACTTGTGAGCGCCTTGCCTTTGCTCCTCTCCTTTTTGGGTTTGGCCATATTTGGACAGTTGTCCCTGAAGTGGCCCTTCTCCCCACATGTGAAGCATCCTCTCTTCCTTTGCTTTTTCCTGTCAATGTTAAAGAGAAGATCCTCGACCTGCAGGGGCACACCCATTAGATTAATCTTGCGGATCATCCTCATTACCTTTCCGACGCGTCGGGTTGTTTCTTCGTCCTCGGAGGATGATGTGCATGGTTGATTATCTTCATCATCATCACTTTCTTCTTCCTCCTCTTCTTCACTTGAGGAACTTGGAGTGGGAGCCTTCTTTTTGCCCTTCCTTTCATCACATGCAAAAGCATATGGCCTTGAGGAAGTTGGCTCCTCTCCCCGACTCATTTTTCGCGACATCTCAAAGGCCGCGATTTTCCCAATCACAATGGTCGGGGTCATGTTGCTCAAATCCTCCATATTGTGAAGGATGGTGATGATGCTCCCATATCTTTGTTGTGGTAGCAGGGAGATAATCTTCCTCATAATGTCCGCATCACCTAGCTTATTAATGCCAATAGAGTTGAGCTCATTGATTATTAGATTCAAACGAGAATACATGTCTCTAACAAGCTCATCATCTTTCATGGCAAAAGAATTATACTCATTTAAGACTAGGCAATGTTTTTGCTCACGGACATTGGATGTGCCGTCATGGAGCTCATGCAATTTTAGCCAAATCTCATTAGCAGTTTTCAAGGTAAATACTTGATTAAAAATATCCATGCTAAGAGATTCATACAAGCAATTTTTGGCTCTAGCATTTAAATGAATTTCTTTTTCTTCACTCGTGGTGGGTTTCTCGGGATTCTTGAGGGGTTTCATCCCGTCACGAGTGACTCTCCAAACACCTAGATCAACGGCCTCTAGGTAACAAGCCATTCTAGCACTATAATATGGGAAGTTAGTGCCGTCGAAGTGTGGTGGCCTATGGGTATCCATCCCTTCCTCTAAAAAGCGTCGGCTCTTTTAGCGGTGAAGCTAAAGCGTTTCAAATGAGCCAAACCGGGCTCTGATACCACTTGTAGGAAACGGGTGACGCCTAAGAGGGGGGGTGAATTAGGACTTCTAAAACTTTTACTAAACTAGGCCACAAATAAATTCCTAGAGCAAAACCTATGCAAATAATCAAAACTAGAATGTGCAAACTAGGTTTTGTCTAAGTGTTGCTATCTCTACCGCAAAGGCTAAGTTTCAATCTACACTAAATAAGTATGACTACAAGATTGAAACTTAAATGCTTAATATAAATGCGGAATGTAAAGAGCTAAGTAGAGAAGCAAACTCTCGTGGATGACGCCGGTATTTTTACCGAGGTATCCGGAACCACGCAAGGTCCCGACTAATCCTCGTTGGTGCCCCTACGCAAAGGGAAGCCCACGCGAGGGCCAAGCACCACGGTCGAGTAACTCCGTAGAGAGCCACGGGCCTTCTCCACGCGCAAGTGGTGCTCCGCTTCCGGCTCCTCTCGGACGCTCCCCGCCGTCTCCACTATCGAGCTTCCGGCCGAAACGCCGCGGGCCTCGTTCCCTCCGGTACACGGTGGCGGCCGTGACACAAACGCGGTTGTCACGGTCTCGCAAGACTCTCGCCCCACTCGGTACAATTACAACGACTCACGCAAGAGCCGAGGGGTTGTGTGGTTTTACAAAACTCACTCAACTAACTAGGATTCACCTAGAGCAAGCGCTAAAGCGGTCTAACTAACCTAAGCACTTCGCAAAGCACCTACGCTAATCACCGAGTGATTCTATTAAGCACTTGGGTGTTTGAGCTCTTGGAAATATGCACTATGTGTATTGGTATGTTGCTTGGGCTCTCACACTTGAGAATGGCCGGTTGGGGTGGTATTTATAGCCTCCAAGCCCCCAACTAGCCGTTGGACAGAAAGCAGCAGCTTTCTGTCGTCGGGTGCACCGGACAGTCCGGTGCACACCGGACATCTACTGTTCAGTGTCCGGTGCTCGCCACGTCAGCCGACCGTTGGCGCCTGTAGCAGTCGACCGTTGGATCCGACCGTTAGATTCGACCGTTGCCGTCTGCCCGTTGGCACACCGGACAGTCCGGTGCACACCGGACAGTCCGGTGCTACAGCCAGAGGGCGCCTGTCTGCGGCCTCTCTGCGCAGACTGTCCAGTGCCTCACCGGACAGTCCGGTGCACACCGGACACCGATGTCCGGTGCGCCACCAGGCGCTGGCTGACAGCCCTTCTCTTTGGATTTCTTCGCTGATTTCTTCGGGCTTCTTTGTTGTTGAGTATTGGACTCCTATGCATCTTTTTATGTCTTCTTTTGAGGTGTTGCATCCTCATTGCCTTGGTCCAATTCTCTTCGCATCCTGTGAACTACAAACACAAACACTAGAAGACTTATTAGTTCACGGATTGTGTTGTTCATCAAACACCAAAACTCAATTAGCCAAATGGCCCGGGGTCCATTTTCCTTACACCTTGCATCTTGCCCCTAATTTTCTAGCAACTATCTTCCTATCCTTTCTACAAATAGCAAAAGAAGCATTTAAAGCATGATATATTATAGAAGGTTCATTTACTTTCCTAGGAACATTAACAACATTTCTCCTAGTCATATTATGAACAATATTTCTCCTACCAACATTTCTATCATGCACATAAGAAGAACTAGGAGCAAACATGGCATGAGAATCAAAGGCATTATGTGCATTACAACTCCTATAAGCATTTCTAGATTGTCTCCTATCATGGTACATAAAGGCATGGTTCTTTTGCACACTACTAGCCATAGGGGCCTTCCCTTTCTCCTTGGCGGAGATGGGAGCCTTATGGCTTGTCAAGTTCTTGGCTTCCCTCTTGTAGCCAAGTCCATCCTTAATGGAGGGGTGTCTACCAATTGTGTAGGCATCCCTTGCAAATTTTAGCTTGTCAAATTCATTCTTGCTAGTCTTAAGTTGGGCATTAAGACTAGCTAATTCCTCATTTAATTTGGAAATTGAAACTAAATGATCACTACAAGCATCAATGTCAAAATCTTTACACCTATTACAAGTTTCAACAATTTCTACACAAGAATTAGATTTACTAGCTACTTCTAGTTTAGCATTTAAATCATCATTAAAACCTTTTAATGTAGCAATAGTTTCATGGCAAGAAGATAATTCACTAGAAAGTATTTCATTCCTTTTAATTTCTAGAGCAAGAGACTTTTGTGCTTCTACAAATTTATCATGTTCTTCATACAACAATTCCTCTTGCTTTTCTAAAAGCATATTCTTATCATTCAAGGCATCAATCAACTCATTAATCTTATCAATTTTAGATCTATCTAATCCTTTGAATAAGCATGAGTAATCTATCTCATCATCACTAGACTCATCCTCACTTGAAGAAGCATAAGTACTAGTATCATGAGTGCTTACTTTCTTCTCCCTTGTCATGAGGCAAGTGTGACGCTTGTTTGGGAAGAGGGATGACTTGTTGAAAGCGGTGGCGGCGAGTCCCTCATTGTCGGAGTCGGAGGAGGAGCAATCCGAATCCCACTCCTTGCCTAGATGTGCCTCGCCCTTTGCTTTCTTGTATGCCTTCTTCTTCTCCCTCTTGCTCCCTTGGTCCTGTTCACTATCATTGTCGGGACAGTTAGCAATAAAATGACCAAGCTTACCGCATTTGAAGCATGAGCGCTTCCCCTTGGCTTTGGTCTTGCTTGGATGTCCCTTGCGACCCTTAAGCACCGTCTTGAATCTTTTGATAATTAGGGCCATCTCTTCATCATTAAGTCCGGCCGCCTCAATCTGTGCCACCTTGCTAGGTAGCGCCTCCTTGCTTCTTGTTGCCTTGAGAGCAAGGGGTTGCGGCTCGTTGATCGGACCATTCAAGGCGTCGTCCACGTACCTCGCCTCCTTGATCATCATTCGCCCGCTAACGAATTTTCCGAGGACTTCTTCGGGCGACATTTTGGTGTACCTGGGATTCTCACGAATATTATTCACCAAATGAGGATCAAGAACGGTAAAGGACCTTAGCATCAGTCGGACGACGTCGTGGTCCATCCATCGCGTGCTTCCGTAGCTCCTTATTTTGTTGATAAGGGTCTTGAGCCGGTTGTATGTTTGAGTTGGCTCCTCGCCCCTTATCATCACGAACCTTCCAAGCTCGCCCTTCACCAACTCCATTTTGGTGAGCAAGGTGACGTCGTTCCCCTCATGAGAGATCTTGAGGGTGTCCCAGATCTGCTTGGCATTGTCCAAGCCGCTCACCTTGTGATACTCGTCCCTGCACAAAGAGGCTAGCAACACAGTAGTAGCTTGTGCATTTTTATGAATCTGTTCATTAATAAACACAGGGCTATCCGAGCTATCAAATTTCATTCCACTTTCCACAATCTCCCAAATGCTTGGATGGAGAGAAAACAGGTGAGTACGCATTTTGTGGCTCCAAAATCCGTAGTCCTCTCCATCAAAGTGAGGGGGCTTGCCAAGTGGAATGGGGAGCAATTGAGCATTTGAGCTATGCGAAATGCGCGAATAATCGAAAGAAAAGTTTGAGTTAACCGTCTTTCGTCTTTCGTAGTCGTCGTTGTCCTTTTGGGAGGAGGAAGATTCGTCGTTGTCGTAGTAGACAATTTCCTTGATGCGCCTTGTCTTCTTCTTCCTCCCGTCTTTTCTTTTGTGGCCCGAGCCTGAGTCGGTGGGCCTGTCATCATTGGGCTCGTTGATGAAGGACTCCTTCTCCTTGTCGTTGATCACCATCCCCTTGCCCTTAGGATCCATCTCTTCGGGCGGTTAGTCCCTTTCTTGAAGAGAACGGCTCTGATACCAATTGAGAGCACCTAGAGGGGGGGTGAATAGGTGATCCTGTGAAACTTCAAAAACTTAAGCCACAAAACTTGGTTAATCGTTAGCACAATAATTGCCAAGTGGCTAGAGAGGAGTCAAAACACAATAACCACAATAAATCAATCACAGAGATGGCACGGTGGTTATCCCGTGGTTCAGCCAAGACCAACGCTTGCCTACTCCACGTTGTGGCGTCCCAACGGACGAGGGTTGCAATCAACCCCTCTCAAGCGGTCCAAAGACCCACTTGAATACCACGGTGTTTTGCTTGCTTTATCTCAATCCCGTTTGCGAGGAATCTCCACAACTTGGAGCCTCTCGCCCTTACACTTGAAATTCACAAAGAACACGGAGCAACGGAGGGATTAGCAACGCACACAAGACACAAGAATCAGAGTGTCAACACGCACACAAGTCGCAACAAGAGCTCGCAACACAACTCAATGAGTTCACAACTCCACTAGAGCTCTATATGCTATCACAATGAAAAGAACGCGCGAAATCGATGTCTTGGTGCTTAGAAATGATTAGGAGATGCTTGGTATTCTCCTCCATGCGCCTAGGGGTCCCTTTTATAGTCCCAAGGCAGCTAGGAGCCGTTGAGAGCAATCTTTGAAGGCTGATCTTGCCTTCTGTTCGACTGGCGCACCGGACAGTCTGGTGCACACCGGACATGTCCGGTGCCCGATTTCTTTCCATAAACAGCGCAGCGACCGTTGGCAGCCTGGGAGCCGTTGGTGCACTTGACATGTCCGGTGCACACCGGACAGTCCGGTGCCATCTTCTAGCCGTTGGCTCGGCCACGTGTCCCGCGCAGATTGCGCGGCCGACCGTTGGCCCGGCCGACCGTTGGCTCACCGGACAGTCCGGTACACACCGGACAGTCCGGTGAATTTTAGCCGTACGCCGTTGATGGTTTCCCGAGAGCGACGAGTTCGTCTGTGAGCGGCCCACCGGACAGTCCGGTGCACACCGAACAGTCCGGTGAATTTTAGCCGTACACCGCCGTCGAAGTCCCGAGAGCAGCCACTTTGCCCAAGCCAGCCTGGCGCACCAGACACTGTCCGGTGCACCACCGGACAGTCCGGTGCACCTAGACTGGGCAGACTTTGGCTGCTCGAGCCATCTCTTCTCCAACTCGATTTTTTCTGTTTCCAGCACTTAGACACAATACATTAGTCCATAAAACAATGTACTAAGTCTGAGAAACATACCTTTATCCTTGATTTGTACTTTGTCCACCATTTTACAATTAGGCACCTGTGTTGGGCACTAAATCATCAAAATACTTAGAAATGGCCCAAGGGCACATTTCCCTTTCAAGTTCGCCGTCTTCCGGGGCTGAGCCCGAGTCCGAGCCCTGGGTCGGGCAGAGCCGAGTTCGCCGTCTTCCGGGGCTGAGCCCGAGTCCGAGTCCTGGGGTCGGGCGAGGCGGAGTTTCCTATGACGCCCAAGGCCGGCCTTGGCTGCTATCAGCCTCACTCTGTCGGGTGGCTCAGCAGTCGGAGCGGCGCAGGTGGCACTGTCCTCTTGTCATACCGGTCAGTAGAGCGGCGAAGTGACTGCGGTCACTTTGGTTCTGTCGACTGGAGGGCGTGCGTCAGGATAAAGGTGTCAGGCCACCTTTGCATTAAATGTCCCTGTGATTTGGTCGGTCGGCGTGGCGATGTGGCCAAGGTTGCTTCTCGGTGAAGACTGGGCCTCGGGCGAGCCGATAGTGTGCCCGTTGCTGGAGGGGGGTCCTCGGGCGAGACGTAGGTTCTCCGGGGTCGGCTTCCCTTGCCCGAGGCTAGGCTCGGGCGAGGCACGATCATGTCCCTTTAATGGACCGATCCTTGACTTAATCGCACCCATCAGGCCTTTGCAGCTTTGTGCTGATGGGGGTTACCAGCTGAGATTTAGGGGTCTTGAGGGTACCCCTAATTATGGTCCCCGACAGTAGCCCCCGAGCCTCCAAGGGAGTACTAATACTCGCTTGGAGGCTTTTGCCGCACTTTTTTGCAAGGGGACCAGCCTTTTTCGGTTGCATTCTGTTCCGGTGGGTGCGCGCGAGCGCACCCGCCGGGTGTAGCCCCCGAGGCCTCGGAGGAGTAGTTTTACTCCTTCGAGGTCTTAGTGCGTTTCGCAACACTTCGGCTGGTCTAGTTGTTCCCTCATGCGAGCTGGCCGTAGCCTGAGTGCACGGTTGGGTCCCAAGTTCTCGGGCTGGTATGTTGACGCTGTCAACGGTTTGGCCGGAGCCGGGTTTGCGAGAGTAGCCCCCGAGCCTCTGCACAGGGCGAGAGGACGGTCAAGGATAGACTCGTCTTTTTTACATACGCCCCTGTGTCGCCTTTCCGCAAGGAGGAGGGGGGAAAGCGCCATGTTGTCCTCGGAGGGCGCCGAACATGGTGTTTCCGGTGAGCTGCTGGCGGGTAATCCGAGCGGACGCCCGTGCCCCATTTGCTAGGGGTCGGCTAGAGGCCCGGAGGCACGCTCCAAAAGTACCTGTGGGTGATCTGTCGGACCCGGTCCCCTTTGACGGGGTCCGAGGGCTTGATGCCTCCCTCTGATGGGATTCCGTTACAAGATCGCTCTCGCTGGTCTCGGAAATGTCCTAGGGTACCTCGGGAGCGTAGCCCGAGCCTTGGTTATGTATCGAACGTACCCAGGGTCATCCCTCGCTCTGTGTCTGAGGCGACTATGAACACTTTGAGGGCCAGCCTACGAACCCCTGATCAGTAGTGGGCGCGGAGCCCGAGTGGCCTGAGGCGGCCGTTGAACCCTTCGAGGGGTCGGCCATCGAACCTCTGACCAGTAGTGGGCGCAGAACCCAATCGATCTGAGGCGGCCGTTGAACCCCTCCGAGGGGCCGGCCTCGAACCTCTGATCAGTAGGGAGGCTCGGAGCCTGTTTCCTTCATGGAGAAGGGTCCTTTTCGGAGTATCCCCCTTTCCCGGTCCCTGTTGTAAGAGAGAGAAAGAGGAAAAGGAAAAGGATGCGAAGTCGAATGACGTGGCGTACCTTTTTCGACGCGGTCATTATGGCAAAGGCGAAGCGTCGCTTGCTTCTCCTGCCTGAGGCGCCGCCTGTCCTGCCGCGGAGTTAATGCGACGGGGCGAGCGGTTCGCAAGGCGGTCGTTGCGCGTGTGCGAGCCGTTCGAGGAACGGATCACGGGCGCACCGTCTTCACGCCGTGGGAGAGGGCTCCCTCGCTGCCCCTGGATGGGACGTAAGCTTGGCTGACGACGTGACCGCTGCTCCTGCCCGCCTGTCACCGCCATTACTGTTGGCCCATTTTTGACCGCATTTGACCGTCGCGCTTGGCTAGCACTGCAGGGTTGCCTCGAGTCGCGGTATTGACTCCGCAGTCGAGGAGGCGCGGTAGTGGCGCGAGTGGTGGTGCAGTTGCTTGCACGTAGCAACCGGTGTGCCGGTTGCATGACGCGTGGGCCTGGACCTCCATGCTGGGCGCGTTGGAGTCGAAGGGGCGTGCCCACTTGGCACGGTTGCATGCCGCCTGCATGGCTGTCTGCCCTTTCGCCCGCTAGTCTGGGCGAAAGTGGAGGAGTGCTTGTAACCGCCGGGTGGTTGCATGCACCGTGCGCGTGGCGGGTTGGCTTCTTCTCCCCTGGACCGGCTTGCATGACGTATGGGACCCAGCCCCCACGCCGTGGGGGGACAATCTTGGAGCGTGTTGGAGAAGACTCAACCCGCAACGGTTGAGGGCGCAGGTGGGGAGAGTCACCTTTAAAAGGGGGGCGACCCCTTGGAGGGCAACCATGTCTTCGCGCTCCGCTCATGCATCGTGCCTTTCCACCTTCCGAGCCCCCGGATGGGGGACGCTCGCAATCCTTCTGCCTTGTCGTTGGAGGAACGCAACTTCGTGGAAGTTGGTACCTTTCGGCCATCGTTCGGCTTCAAGGATTTTCATCGTGCAGCCCGGCTGCATCCCCTCGCCGGTGGTCACCCAAGACGGTGACCTCCAGCTTGATGGCGGGGAGAAGCGAGCCGGGCTGCGGCCTCTGCCCCTCCCTCAGCTTCAAGGATGTTCATCATCAGTGCTAGGGAGGGGAGTGTGCCGAGTTGGGGTCAGTCTCTGTGCTGGCGACGGTCCGCTCCTTCCCTCAGTGATCGGGGGGAAGGGCGTCCGCCGTTCATGGCATGGGCAGCTGCCGCGTGCCCGGCTCTCTGAGCCGAGCGGTTTCGGAGCCGCTCCCGGTGCCGCCTTCCGCCACGGCAGCTGGAAGAGGTTCCGCCGCCGACGAGCTAGCCGGCGCCACCCACGGACTGACCTCCAACTCTTCGGCCTTCTGCCCGTCTTTGCCTCTCGAGTTGGGGGCATGGGCGAGGGCCTCATGGCAGCAGCATCCGCCCCGAGGTCATCGCTGCTGCTGTTCGGCCCTCCGGGGCAGAAGTCGTCGTCGTTGCCGCTGCTAGGGCGGGCGACGACGAGCCGTTCGTCGGTCTTCTGTTGCTCCGCAGGCCTCCCCCCAGTCGCGTGGGGTTGTTCGTACCTGTGGAGGTGGAACCGGAGTTCCGTTTGTAAAGGCACCTTAAGTGCCGGTGTTTTGTTCAATGCGGCTGTCGAGGCCTGAACGTGTATGTATTTTCGGCACGAAGCCGTGTTTTTTCTTCATTTCGAGCACTGAGACTCGCCTTGTCGATTATCTGAACCGCTTCACCGAGCGTGAGTTGCCTCGTGCAAAGGTGACGAGTGAGGTATCCGTATCCCGGAGGAGTAGGAGTCCCTCGGCTCGGTCGGCCTTGCAGTCCGAGGCCCCTCTTGCTTAGTTAAAGGAACCCCTCGGCCGCCCTTCGATGAGCCAAAGCCGGAGGTAGCGGTGTCAGCACGGACGGAGGCAGAGTTGGCTTCGAAAAGGGGGTGTAGTTGGCCAGAGCCTGGCCAGGTCGTCCACTGGCAGAACCGACGCCGGAGTTGAGCTACCGAGGCCACAAGCCGAGCTGATGTTTTTGGGGGTCAGCTGGCCGAGGCCTCGGGGTGGTCGGCCGAGCCGCCTGCTCGGGCCGGATTCTCGAAGAAGACCCTGGCGGCGATGGCCCGGGTGTGGTGCTGATGTTGTCCTTCAGAGTGGGGGCCCTCCGACCGCGTCGCCGTCCGAGGCTAGGTCAGACCCCGCCGAAGGTGTAGTTGATGCCGAGGGTGCTGCTGCCCCCTTCGGCTGTCGACGTCCGAGCCTGCAGAATCAGGTTGTCTTGTAGTGTGTGTATGTTTTCTGCGGCCGCCGAGGCCTAAACACACCGTCGTCGTGTTGTAAAGCTACGTTTCTTTTCCTCTTGTTTCGAGTATCCGGACTCATTTGTCGGTAACAGAATTGTTTGTGCGGGCGAGAGTTGCTTTTCACGGAAGGCGATGAGTGAGGTATCCGTATCCCGGAGGCATAGGAATCCCTCGGCTCGGTTGGCCTTGCCGCTTACGCGCGCTCTTACTCGTCCATAGGGTTCTGTTACCGACGCAGTCGAGAAGGCCCGAGAAATCATTTCGGCAGAGGAGCTTCTCGAGCATGAAGATTTGTTCGGTCCGCGGAGTCACTTATCCGAACGCGAGTTACTTATCGCAGAAGGTGATGAGTGAGGTATCCGTATCCCGGAGGCGTAGGAGTCCCTCGGCTCGGTCAGCCTTGGCTGCTTACGTGTACTCCGTCGTTTTCAGGATCCACTTTTGAAGTAGTCGAAGAGCACGAAAGGCATTCTGGCAAAAAAGATTTTTTTCTTTTTTCGAGGAAAATTTTGACGCAGAGGGGGTTGCCCCCTTCTAGCCCCCGAGGGAGGGTCGGGCTTTGCCGAGGCAAGGCTGACCCTTCCTTGACGACCAGACTTGGTGTGTGAATGAGGTATACGAGCAACTTGAAAGCATCTTAAGGGTAGAAGCGACGTAGCTGTTGGATGTTCCAAGCGTTGCTGTAGACCTCGCCTTGCCTGTTGGCCAGCTTGTACGTTCCGAGCTTCAGCACCTTGGCGATGACGAACGGCCCTTCCCAGGGAGGCGTGAGTTTGTGCCGCCCTCGGGCGTCTTGTCGCAGCTGAAGCACCAGGTCGCCCACCTGGAGGTCTCGGGACCTAACCCCTCGGGCGTGGTAGCGTCGCAGGGACTGCTGGTACTGCGCCGAGTGTAGTAAGGCCACGTCCCGAGCCTCCTCCAGCTGGTCCAGTGAGTCTTCTCGGTTGGCTCGGTTGCTTTGGTCGGTGTAGGCCCTCGCCCTCGGGGAACCGTATTCCAAGTCTGTGGGCAAGATGGCCTCGGCCCCATAGACTAGAAAGAACGGTGTGAAGCCCGTGGCTCGGCTCGACGTTGTTCTCAGACTCCAGACCACCGAGGGGAGTTCCTTCATCCACCGCTTGCCGAACTTGTTGAGGTCGTTGTAGATCCGAGGCTTGAGTCCTTGCAGGATCATACCGTTAGCTCGCTCCACTTGCCCATTCGTCATGGGGTGAGCCACGACAGCCCAGTCCACCCGGATGTGGTGATCCTCGCAGAAATCTAGGAACTTTCTGCCGGTGAACTGGGTGCCGTTGTTGGTGATGATGGAGTTCGGGACCCCAAAGCGATGGATGATGTTGGTGAAGAACGCCACCGCCTGTTCGGACCTGATGTTGTTTAGGGGTCGGACCTCGATCCACTTGGAGAATTTGTCGATGGCGACCAACATGTGCGTGTAGCCCCCGGGTGCCTTCTGCAAGGGGCCAACGAGGTCCAGACCCCACACAGCAAACGGCCAGGTGATGGGTATGGTTTGCAGAGCCTGAGCGGGCAGGTGGGTCTGCCTCGCGTAGAACTGACACCCTTCGCAGGTGCGGACAATTCTAATAGCGTCGGCCACCGCCGTCGGCCAGTAGAATCCTTGTCGGAAGGCGTTTCCAATGAGGGTTCGAGGTGCTACGTGATGGCCGCAAGCCCCCGAGTGTATCTCTTGCAAGAGCTGCTGGCCTTCGGCGATGGAAATGCATCACTGGAGGATGCCTGAGGGGCTGCGGTGATAGAGCTCCTTCCCATCTCCCAGCAAGACGAAAGACTTGGCGCATCGCGCCAACCGCCGAGCTTCGGCTTGGTCAAGGGGCAGCTCTCCTCGGTGGAGATATTGCAGGTACGGGGTCTGCCAGCTTTGATTAGGCATGACCTCGCTCTGTTCCCCCTCGACGCGCAGTGCCTCACCCTCGGGGGCCGAGGGTACCTCGGGCTGAGCCGAGGGTACCTTGGACCGTGCTGAGGGTACCTCGGACTGGGCCGAGGGTATCTCGGACTGAGCCGAGGATACCTCGGACTCAGCCGAAGGTGCCTCGGGCGGAGCCGAAGGTGCCTCGGGCTTGGGCGTGTCCTCGGTCTTGACGGAGGGTTGATGCAGGTCTCGGGAGAATACGTCTGGGGGAACTGTGGTTCGTCCCGAGGCTATTTTAGCCAGCTCATCCGCAGTCTCGTTGTAGCGTCGGGCGATGTGGTTGAGCTCGAGCCCGTAGAACTTGTCTTCCAGGCGCCGAACCTCATCGCAGTAGGCTTCCATCTTCGGGTCGCGGCAGTGGGAGTTCTTCATGACTTGGTCGATGACGAGCTGCGAGTCACCGCGAGCGTCGAGGCGTCGGACCCCTAGCTCGATGGCGATTCGCAACCCGTTTACCAGAGCCTCGTACTCTGCCACATTGTTGGACGCCGGGAAGTGGAGGCGTAGCACGTAGCGTAGGTGCTTTCCGAGGGGCGAGACGAAGAGGAGGCCTGCGCCGGCTCCCGTCTTCATCAGCGACCCATCGAAAAACATGGTCCAGAGCTCCGGTTGGATCGGAGCCGTCGGGAGCTGGGTGTCAGCCCATTCAGCCACGAAGTCCGCCAAGACCTGGGACTTGATGGCCTTCCGAGGGGCGAACGACATCGTCTCGCCCATGATCTCCACCGCCCACTTTGCAATTCTACCTGAGGCCTCTCGGGACTGGATGATCTCTCCCAGGGGGAAGGATGACACCACAGTCACCGGATGAGACTCGAAGTAGTGTCGCAACTTCCGCCGTGTCAGGATCACCGCGTACAGCAGCTTCTGGATTTGTGGGTAGCGGATCTTGGTCTCGGACAGTACCTCACTGATGAAGTAGACTGGCCTCTGGACGGGCAATGCATGCCCTTCTTCTCGTCTCTCAACCACGATCGCGGCGCTAACCACCTGGGTGGTTGCGGCGACGTAGATCAAGAGGGCTTCTCCGGCAGCGGGGGGCACCAAGATGGGCGCGTTCGTGAGGAGCGCCTTCAGGTTCCCGAGGGCTTCCTCGGCCTCGGGAGTCCAAGCGAAGCACTCAGGTTTCCTTAAGAGGCGGTACAGAGGCAAACCTCTTTCGCCGAGGCGGGAGATGAAGTGGCTCAGAGCCGCGAGACATCCCATGACCCTCTGTACGCCTTTCAAGTCCTTGATTGGCCCCATGCTGGTGATGGCTGCAATCTTCTCCGGGTTGGCTTCGATGCCCCGCTCGGAGACGATGAACCCCAAGAGCATGCCTCGGGGGACCCCAAAGACACACTTTTCGGGATTAAGCTTCACGCCTTTCGCCTTGAGACATCGGAATGTCGCTTCAAGGTCAGAAAGGAGGTCAGAGGCCTTCCTCGTCTTGACTACGATGTCATCGACATAGGCCTCGACCGTTCGGCCGATGTGTTCGCCAAACACATGGTTCATGCATCGCTGGTACGTTGCCCCCGCATTCCTCAAACCAAACGGCATTGTAACATAGCAGTACATGCCGAAGGGTGTGATGAATGAAGTCGCGAGCTGGTCGGACTCTTTCATCCTGATCTGGTGATACCCTGAGTAGGCATCGAGGAAAGACAGGGTTTCGCACCCAGCAGTGGAATTCACGATCTGATCGATGCGAGGCAGAGGGTAGGGAACCTTCGGACATGCTTTGTTTAGACCAGTGTAGTCTACACACATCCGCCATTTTCCCCCTTTCTTTTCTCACAAGCACAGGGTTGGCAAGCCATTCGGGATGGAATACCTCTTTGATGAACCCTGCCGCCGTTAGCTTGTGGATCTCCTCGCCTATGGCTCTGCGCTTTTCTTCGTCGAATCGGCGCAGAGGCTGCTTCACGGGTCGGGCCCCAGCTCGAATATCCAAAGAGTGCTCGGCGACTTCCCTCGGTATGCCGGGCATGTCCGAGGGACTCCACGCGAAAATGTCGGTGTTTGCGTGGAGAAAGTCGACGAGCACTGCTTCCTATTTGGGGTCGAGCTCGGAGCCGATCCGGATCTGCTTGGAGGCGTCGTTGCAGGGGTCGAGAGGGACAGACTTGACCGTCTCCGCTGGTTCGAAGTTGCCGGTGTGGCGCTTCACGTCGGGCGCCTCCCTAGAGAGGCTCTCCAGGTCAGCGATGAGGGCCTCGGATTCGGCGAGGGCCTCGGCGTACTCCACGCACTCCACATCGCATTCGTATGCGTGTCGGTACGTGGGCCCGACGGTGATGACCCCGTTGGGGCCCGACATCTTGAGCTTGAGATAGGTGTAGTTGGGGACGGCCATGAACTTGGCATAGCATGGCCTCCCCAGCACTGTGTGGTAGGTTCCTCGAAACCCGACCACTTCGAACGTGAGGGTCTCCTTTCGAAAGTTGGAGGGCGTCCCGAAGCAGACGGGTAGGTCGAGTTGTCCGAGGGGTTGAACGCGCTTCCCGGGGACGGTCCCGTGGAAAGGCGCAGCGCCCGTCCGGACCGAGGACAGATCGATCCGCAGAAGCCCGAGGGTCTCGGCGTAGATGATGTTGAGGCCGCTGCCTCCGTCCATGAGGACCTTGGTGAGCCTGACGTTGCCGATGATGGGGTCAACAACGAGTGGGTATCTCCCCGGGCTCGGCACGTAGTCTGGATGGTCGGCCTGGTCGAAGGTGATGGGCTTGTCGGACCAGTCTAGGTAGACTGGCGCCGCCACCTTTACCGAGCAGACCTCCCGACGCTCTTGCTTGCGGTGCCGAGCCGAGGCGTTCACCACTTGCCCGCCGTAGATCATGAAGCAGTCGCGGACCTCGGGGAACCCTCCTGCCTTGTGATCTTCCTCCTTTGCGTCGACGGGGGCCTTGCCACCCTCTGCGGGTGGCCCGGCCTTGTGGAAGTGTCGTCGAAGCATGGCACACTCCTCAAGGGTGTGCTTGACGGGCCCCTGATGATAGGGGCATGGCTCCTTGAGCATCTTGTCGAAGAGGTTGGCACCTCCGGGAGGCTTCCGAGGGTTCTTGTACTCGGCGGCGGCGACAAGGTCCGCGTCGGCGGCGTCGCGTTTCGCTTGCGACTTTTTCTTGCCCTTCTTCTTGGCGCCGCGCTGAGTTGACGCCTCGGGAGCATCTTCCGGTGGGCGGCCCTGGGGCTGCTTGTCCTTCTGGAAAATGGCCTCAACCGCCTCCTGGTCAGAGGCGAACTTGGTGGCGATGTCCATCAGCTCGCTCGCCCTGGCGGGGGTCTTGCGACCCAGCTTGCTCACTAGGTCGCGGCAGGTGGTGCCGGCGAGGAACGCGCCGATGACATCTGAATCGGTGACGTTGGGCAGCTCTGTGCGCTGCTTCGAGAATCGTCGGATGTAATCCCGGAGAGGCTCTCCCGGCTGCTGGCGGCAGCTTCGGAGATCCCAGGAGTTCCCAGGGCGCACGTACGTGCCCTGGAAATTGCCGGGGAAGGCTTGGACCAGGTCGTCCCAGTTGGAGATCTGCCCCGGGGGCAGGTGCTCCAGCCAGGCTCGAGCGGTGTCGGAGAGGAACAGGGTGAGGTTGCGGATGATGAGGTTGTCATTGTCCGTTCCACCCAGTTGGCAGGCCAGCCGATAGTCCGCGAGCCACAGTTCCGGTCTCGTCTCCCCCGAGTACTTTGTGATAGTAGTCGGGGTTCGGAACCGGGTCGGGAACGGTGCCCGTCGTATGGCGCGGCTGAAAGCCTGCGGACCAGGTGGTTCGGGCGAAGGACTCCGATCCTCCCCGCTGTCGTAGCGTCCCCCACGTCTGGGGTGGTAGCCTCGGCGCGCCCTGTCGTCGAGGTGGGCCCGACGGCTGTGATGATGGCGCTCGTTGCCGAGGCGACCCGGGGCCGCAGGCGCTGTGTTGCGCGTGCGCCTGGAGTGGACCGAGGCTTCCCGCATGAATCGGGAAGTCGCGGCGCGATGTTCCGAGGGGAACCCCTGCCTTCGGGAGGCAGAGCTTTCGGCCCGTCGGACCTCGGCGCCCTCCAGGAGATTCTTGAGCTCTCCCTGGATACGCCGCCCCTCGGTGGTTGATGGCTCCGGCATCGCGCGGAGGAGTATTGCCGCTGCAGCCAGGTTCTGGCCGACTCCGCTGGAATCCGGCGGCGGCCTCACCCTGACGTCGTCGGCGATGCGGTGCTGGATGTCCTGGGGGAGATGACGCGCTTCTCCGGCCGGGGGTTGGACCGCCCATTCCTGCCCGATGTCCTGGCGGATCGGCGCAAGCGTTCCTGCTCCCTCGTCGAGCCTGGCCTGCCTCTCGCGGATTTGCTCAAGCTGTGGGTCAGGACCCCCCGCCGGTACGGGGACCACAGCTAGCTCCTGAAGGATGTCAACGCGAGGCACGGGCCTAGGGGGATCACCGTTTTCCGGCATACCAAGATGGTTGCCTTCGCCGGGACCCCCTAGATCGACGTGGAAACATTCACGACTTGGGCCGTGGTCCTCATTGTCGAGGCCGCAGCTGCCGTCGGAACAGTCGGAAAGGCAGTAGTCACATGCGGTCATAAAGTTCCGCACGGCACTGGGGTTACCAAGTCCGGAGAAATCCCAATAGAGGTCGGGCTCGCCATCTTCCTCGGACCCCCAGGGCTTTCGGTCGACGGTCGGTGACAAGGTCGCGTCTGGGACTGACTGCACCGTTGTCTCAGGTACGAGGGTGACGCCCAGCAAGTCCTTCGCGAGCGTGCTGGCGTCGTGCGTTTGCTTGAGATTGGCGTGTTGCGGGGAGGCGGCGCTCGTCTTCGTCTCAGACGCGAGATCGATGCCCGACGCGCCCTCCGTTGGGGCGCCAGCGCCGTCGACTCGCTCGATAGCCAACGAGGTGCCGCTTCTCGCTTGGCCTTGGTTGCCCCGCCTCCTCCTCCGTCGGCGGGGGAGGGGACGGGACAAGCCTGAATGTCGTCCTTCCACCACGTGGGGAAGGCGTCGTCGATTTCCCCGCCGGCGAGCGGGTTGTCGATCGCCATTGTCGCTGTCGCACGGCGGGGGAAGGAGTATCATGTCGTAGCTGCCGTCGAGGGACATGAACTCAAGATTCCCGAAACGGAGCACCGTCCCGGGCTGGAAAGGTTGCTGGAGACTGCCCATCTGGAGCTTGACGGGAAGCTGTTCGTCAACACGCAGCAGGCCCCTACCTAGCGTGACAACTGTCGGTGTTTCGAAAACCGAGGGGTCCCTGGACCGACGAGTGAATTGTCGCCGCGTGCCCCAGCCCAGATGGGTCGATGCGAGGCGGAACGCGAAGGGGGGAAAGGAAGCAGCCGGAGGGAGGCAGGCGTGAGAGAGCGGATCCCGCGGCCTTCGTGTTAGCCCCGTGCCTGAGTCGGGTGCGCTTGCAGTAGGGGGATACAAGCGTCCACGCGGGAGTGGGAGCGAGCGGCCTTGCGCGAGCGCCGTCCCGTCCTTCTCCGCGCGGGCCAACCCTCCCGTAAGAGGGCTCTGGTCCTTCCTTTTATAGGCGTAAGGAGAGGATCCAGGTGTACAATGGGGGGTGTAGCTGAGTGCTACGTGTCTAGCGGAGGAGAGCTAGCGCCCTAAGTACATGCCGTCGTGGCAGCCGGAGAGGTTTTGGCACCCGGTTCGTGTGGTGTCGTGGCCGTCGGAGGAGCGCTAGAGCCTGGCGGAAGGACAGCTGTCGGGGCTGTCGAGTCCTTGCTAACGTCCTCTTGCTTCCGTAAGGGGGCCGAGAGCCGCCGTCGTCACAGAGCGTGCGGGGCGCCATCATTGCCTATCTGGCGGAGCGAGCCAGATGGGACACCGGTCTTGTTCCCCGTAGCCCGAGTCAGCTCGGGGTAGGGTAATGATGGCACCTCCTGTCGACGTGGTCGGTCCGCGCCCTAGGTTGGGCGATGTGCAGGCTCCTCCGAGGTCGAGGTCGAGTCTGTCTTCCGTGGCCGTGGTCGAGTCCGAGCCCCTGGGTCGGGCGAGGCGGAGACCGTCGGCTGAGGCCAGGGCTGAGTCCGAGCCCTGGGGTCGGGCGAAGCGGAGTCCGTCGTCTCCTGGGGCTGAGCCCAAGTCCGAGCCCTAGGTCGGACGGAGCGGAGTTCGTCGTCTTCTGGGGCTGAACCCAAGTCCGAGCCCTGGGTCGGGCGGAGCGGAGTTCGTCGTCTTCTGGGGCTGAGCCCAAGTCCGAGCCCTGGGTCGGGCGGAGCGGAGTTCGTCGTCTTCCGGGGTTGAGCCCATGTCCGAGCCGTGGGGTCGGGCGAAGCGGAGTTCGCCGTCTTCCGGGGTTGAGCCCATGTCCGAGCCCTGGGGTCGAGCGAGGCGGAGTTCGCCGTCTTCCGGGGCTGAGCCCGAGTCCGAGCCCTGGGTCGGGCGGAGCGGAATTCGCCGTCTTCCGGGGCTGAGCCCGAGTCCGAGCCCTGGGTCGGGCGGAGCGGAGTTCGCCGTTTTCCGAGGCTGAGCCCGAGTCCGAGCCCTAGGTCGGGCGGAGCGGAGTTCACCGTCTTCCGGGGCTGAGCCCGAGTCCGAGCCCTGGGGTCGGGCGAGGCGGAGTTTCCTATGACGCCCGAGGCCGGCCTTGGCTGCTGCCAGCCTCACTCTGTCGGGTGGCTTAGGAGTCGGAGCGGCGCAGGCGGCGCTGTCCTCTTGTCAGACCGGTCAGTACAGCGGCGAAGTGACTGCGGTCACTTCGGCTCTGTCGACTGGAGGGCGTGCGTCAGGAGAAAGGTGTCAGGCCACCTTTGCATTAAATGTCCCTGCGATTTGGTCGGTCGGCGTAGCGATGTGGCCAAGGTTGCTTCTCGGTGAAGACTGGGCCTCGGGCGAGCCGATAGTGTGCCCGTTGCTGGAGGGGGGTCCTCGGGCGAGACGTAGGTTCTCCGGGGTCGGCTTCCCTTGCCCGAGGCTAGGCTCGGGCGAGGCACGATCATGTCCCTTGAATGGACCGATCCTTGACTTAATCGCACCCATCAGGCCTTTGCAGCTTTGTGCTGATGGGGGTTACCAGCTGAGATTTAGGGGTCTTGAGGGTACCCCTAATTATGGTCCCCGACAGATACTAACTACTAACTCATAACTTAGAAGGTGCGACATACATGTGTAATGTTATTTTAGGGGCATTTAGTATTGAATGGATCGACGCTTAGGTAAGGTGAGTTGTGAGATCATGATCGAACAAACGTCGGTACAGGGGAGAGCAAAAATAGCGTTCGATTATATACATGTTACACATATGTATATATGAGGGATGTGTTATGGAATATTTACTTTTTGGGATTCAGTACCCCATAAAAGTGTATGGGTTCCAACATGTGAATACTGAGAAGTGTAATGTATTTACAACAACGCACCTATGATCAGGTAAAAAGGTAAGACAACACAATGGGCTGCCATGTGGGTAGAGTGTGGCAACGGTGCCTATGCATTGCCTGACGTTTAATTGTGGCGCTAGCCTCCATATAGAGATATATAGAGTATACACTGTAATAAATTGTCACGTGTGAACCTTGCATCATGGAGTTTAGGCTGTAATGAGACCTTATGCAGATACGCTAACTAAATCCTAAAAAATCATGACTAATTAACTTCAAAGTGAGTAGGGTTGCCACCGCCATGAAGCGTGATAGCCACTATTTTTTATTGGTAGTGATTCCGTAATCTAGAAGCGAACCACCCGGTGGGTGACAATGGATGAATATTCTCCACAAGCTCAGAGACGTGGAGTAACGTGGTATCAAAGCTGTTAGGATTAAATGGAGTAAATGCTGAGAGAGAGAGGAGGACGTGAGGGTGGAGTCGTGGAGACAAGCCGTCGATCAAGAGGGGTCCTCTAATGCAGTGACGAATCTTTATAAAAAAAATTGTTCGAAGTCGAACTGACACATGTAGAGTCCAAAAAAATTACAACAATAGCTAGACTAGAAATAACATCACATCTCATATTACAGGCAACAGAAGACTAAGTAGCCAAAACCAGTTGCCACCCAAAGAATGTTCTCAGGTACCATATACCATGCCACGACGTCTGCCACCAAAGCACATGAACTGGAGGGTGAATTTCAAAGAAAATGACCAGTTTCAGACAAGGCGACTTATGTGCGTTAGTCAATGGTGCTCATTTGTACAGTGATATGCCACCGTTGATGGCAGAACAATCACTTGCTTATTGTACAGCAGTTTGCTTCAGGCTATCTTGTGGCAGGCTGGCAGCTGAGCACAGGCTACACTCCAGTGTTTTCAGTTCGCAAGTAATTGCTCTGATCAGCTCAGTCCAACATGTTGCTAATTCACTCGCTTGCTTTGGCTACATCAGTTTTCTTTGCATCAACGTCCTCATCAGGAGCTTCCTTGACTGGTTGCTGCACATCAGTGTCATGGGCAACTTGTTCGGAAGAGGCTTCCGAGTTGGCAGGCTCACTACCATTAACAGGAGCAGGCAAAGGTATAGAGACAGAACTGTCCAAAGATGATTCTACCGGTTCATCCACTGTTCTTTCTGCCTCCGATGGTTCATCTACTGTTTTCTTTGCCACTATCTCAACTGATGGGGCTGAAGATTCTGCTGCAGCAGAGGCAGCCTCATTTGTACATATGTCGGTATAGTGATTTGAAACATCTGGATGCCGTTCAATCCCTTCAGTATTTTTCAATCGCTCATCCTCAGTACAACAATTTGGCTGTTCATTACATTCTGCTACATCTTTTACCTCCTCAGCACTACCATTTCCAAGATATACTGTTTCCATTTCATCCTCAGTGCCAATGACTTTACCATCATCAGCTTCCTCGGCCTCTAGTGAAGTCTCCAGAGAATTGGGGGATGATGAAGGAACAGAGGCAGATAAACGATCATCAATGCCTCTCTCTCCATCAAATGTGAACCAATTTGAATTTGTAAAGAGGGAGCTGCTTATAAACACATACATGCATAATCTATCAGCCATCACATAAAAACTAAGGGTGACAGAACATTTCGAGATAGTAAATTACCTGTCCTGGTCATCTCCCAGACGCAAAGAAGATATTACAACCTCAGCTGATTCATCATCAAAATACACATCCTGAAAGAGAATGAAGAAAAACAGTCCACTGATATAGAAGTTCAACCTTTTTCTACTTGAGCAAAAACAATATAGTTCATATTTATTGCACTTCATATCCAAAATGGCCAAATCCCCCCCCCCTCCAAAAAAGAACAAGTTAATTATGTCTCTCCTTTCTACATAAAAAGCTGATTGCATGAAATCTTTCATATTCAGGAAACTGCAACTATCACATTGCATGTTACAACAAACTAAGATGAGCAGGATAGCAATAAAGGAGACATAGTTCGCCCTGAAGTATTACCTCATCATCTCGTTCAAGTGATCCTTGTGCCTGCATTGACAAAACAAACATGCATCAATAATATGTAGCAGTACTCTAGAATGTCCACATTACGAGAAAAATACTAAAGCAAACATGAAAAGGTTAGCATCATCATCATACAGCTGATTGGCCTTGCTTATGTGAGATAAGGGGAACTAATCTATTTTCCTCAGGGCAATGTCATATCATACATTAAAAAATAGATGTGAAGTATGTCAGTAGCAACAAGCTATTTACTCTAAATGTTATCACCTCTTCAATGTCATCGTTGCTATATATCCCATAACGAAATGCCTGACTTAAGTTATTAGCAAGAGCTGCCACGTCGTAATCCCTGTCCCGGAAGTCATCATCATCGCTGTCCCTACCACGGTCATGTAACGATGTCGGGCGCCTGTCCCAGCAAAACAATGGCAGCAACGTTTAGACAAAACGAAACCAATTGATAGCAGATATAAGATACGAGAAGAAAACAGAACGTACCCACAAGCCCAATGATAAACATTCTCCACTTCATTGCGTTTGACCAGCACATTTGTTTGCCATTCAACCCAATCATTATTTCCCTATTAAAACAAAAGAAACAACCAAACACAATAGTCAGCAGAAAATCAGGCACTCGTAAGCCAAAAGATTTGACAAAGGAAAGCGAACCTGTAAGTGAGCCTGGATTGTGTTGTTACTATTGCCCAACTGAATAAGTTTATTGGCTATTTTTGTCATGTGACCAACATTTCCAATTCTTGGAGGGGTTTTCCCTTCAGAGGGAACAGTAGGCTGAGCATAGAAGACACACCAGAAAATAAAAAGGGATTAGGTCTCTGTGATAAAGTAAAAAATAGTTACAGTGTATTGATAACTTACCCCATTAGACTCAGTCGACAAGGATGAAAACCTTTCTGAGACAAGAATTTTACCAACAATATCACATTCATGAAGAACATGCTCAACAACTTCAGGTCTTTTACCCTCCAGGCAAGCAACAATTATATTCTCAACATGATGGTGCAAAAAGTTGTTATATGGATACCTGTGTTACAAAAAACATAAAAAGGGGGCTTTTGACCGGAGAAACAAAAGAGTTCCAGAAAAATATATCCACACTTACTCAAAGAACAAATCAATCGAGCGCTTTATTGCTGACTGCCTTCTTAGCTCTTTTTCAGCAGTTTCACTTCCAATTGTAAGCAGCACAGAGATGAATTCTACAATCTGAAAAAAAAAACAAGATTAAATCCATATTAGCATCAAAATGAACAAGAAAAACAGCAGGCACAATAATATTAACAAAATGAAAACCAATAAAATGTCATCTAGCAGAAGACAGACTAGCACTTGATGCCAGCAAAACACACGCATGTATGCCATGGATAGATCCCAACCAAAAGGAGTCCTACTCCCAACCAAAAGGAGTCCAACTAAAGTGATGCACATATCCTATCCAAACCACTAGCATGTGCAGAACACCAATCCATTACCACATCAGTCAAATCATCCAAATTATTCCCAATGACGACAGGGTTGGCCACACGATGGTGTCACGGCTAGAGGCCTGGAAGCCAAATGTGCCCACATGCACGCCGCAGAAGGTGGCACCACAGTGGCACTTGAAACCTGTCAGGCACATGCGTTTTCCAGCAGCTGCTCACCTTGGAACCTGAAGAGTCTGCAACCAAAGGCTTGAGCTCAGGAGAGACCACGCCAAAGACAAAGAGTAAGGTTGACCGGGCTGGAGGTTCAGGCGCCACACCTGCTGGCTGCTGCTTGTTCAGGCCGCAATAGCACCTGGAGCAAAGATCCAGCGTGTTGAGGCTGCCAAAGAAGCCGCAGCTGTTGGCTCACTGGTGGTGGCCCTCCTGCCAGTCCACCATGATCACCGGACCAAATCAAGGGAGCTCAAATATCAAGTATGGCTGTGTTGAGAGGGGGGGGGGGACGGAGGGCAGAAGGGATTAAAAAGGCATAGCGTAAAGGTGTGACAGCCTAACAAAAAAACTCGAACGGGGAGGGAAAGACCACCCTCCCGGCATTATATTAAGAAGAGACTGAAACAAGTGGGCGCTGGCTGCCTAACAAAGAAATGAACTGATGATACGCTAGCAGCCGAAGGATGCTTCTGCCAGGGGCACTATGGTGGCAACAAGTGGACGCTGCCGCTGCCCGGTAACAAGTGTCTGCCACCACAAATGTGTCCAACAAAGACCAACGAGTTTGTAGATATTTCCCTCTGGTATCCAAATGAAGGGAAGGCCTTGTGCAGCGAGAGCTGTCTCACTGAGTCACAGGTTCAAAGCAGCCTCTCCGCATTTGTGGGGAGGCTTGCCTCGGTTTATCCCTTCCCTAGACCCCTCATGTGGGAGCCTCTAGCACTTGGTCTGCCCTTTCCCTCTGGTATCCAAATGTGTCACATCGTTTTGGGCCTCGTGGCAATAGATATCTAGATCTGAACAGCATTCATCCAATTAAATCCTACACAGGTTGAGTCCATTTGGATTTTGGATGATCCAAATCCATTGTTAGGTCTAGCCATAGATAAGTTCTCTATGAGCCTTTTTCGTTATGTCCAGGCAACAATATACATGGCCAGGACTCAGTACAGATGAATGTGCTTGAGGTATGTTTGCTTAGTAATCTCGACAAGCAAATGCTAATACAACCTTGATCTTCCCAGAAGCATAATTAGACCAAGCCATGCGGCCAAAATCTAGCACCGAGCCAGGTGGCCAAAATCTAGCACCTGCTAGATGACAGCACCATCTTAAGCGGTACCTAAATAATCTTAGTTAACACATTGTTCATCACCTCAGTCTGCAGTGCAGTGAAATGCAGGGGTCCTGAGCTGCTACATGGAGCCACACCAGCAATGGTCTACATCATTTAAAGCCATGTTGTCACACACAGAGAGGCTTCTTAGGGCCTGTTTGTTTCAGCTTTTGGCAGCTTCTAGCCACCAAAAGCTGCTGCGGACTGTCAAACGCTCAGCTTTTCAGCCAGCTTCTATAAAATTCGTTGGGGCAAAAACCATCCAAAATCAACATAAACACATAATCGGTTGAGTCGTTGTAATAATAGGAATCCGTCACTTTTTAGATCCTGAGCCCTATGAACAACTTTATCTTACTCCACACGTAATCATAATGGTACTCAGATTCTCCCCACAGCCAGATTCTCTCCACAGCCAGATTTTCAGAAAAGCTGGTCAGAAAAAAGCTGAACCAAACAGGTCCTTAGTCTCCATGAAGGTGCTTAAAGCTCTGTTCCTTGCTTGATGCTTTTCTAGCTTTTAGAGATCAAAGGATCATTTCTTTCGTTTAGTGTTCAACCACTTAAGGCTTAGGAAAGAAGCATACATAGAGAGGATAAGGGAGGTAGATTGTGTTAAGGGAGGTGAATTGTATTAAGTTGTATGCACCGACCAGTTCAACCCAAAATCTTAAGTTGAAGGAGAGAGAGATGGACAATTCCCTTATATTCCAACATTCCCACTAACGTGGAGGCACCCTCAAGCCTTAGACATGGAATAGGAGCTAGCAGCACTTATATTTTATTTAATTATGCTAACCAGGATTCGGACTCAAGACCTCTGGCTTTAATACCATATAAACTGCATGCACCGACCAGTTCAAACCAAAAGCTTAAGGTGATTGGCAGACGTGAGCAATTCACTCATATTCCAACATATCAGATAATCTCAATTGAACATTTGTAGTATTGTTTTTCTTGAAGAACCACTCATATTCAAGCAATTTTACTCATCTTTCTTTAGCTAAAAGGCACAAAAAACATAAATAAACGGAAATCCATGTTCAAGCATTTTTGGGCACAGGGCAACAACTAAACAAGGTGATATCAGGCATGCCTGGTCAGCTTCTCACCAAGAGATCATTCAATCTCCAATAGCGCTCAAGCTCATTTTTTCCCTTACCAAAGCTAGTAAAAAACAGAACCAACCCAACATCTCACCCACAATAATGTCCATAAAAGGTAGAAACTATAGCAAAATTATGGTGAGCAAAAATAGAAGTGAATATATGTAATATTGTAATGTAACACGTAAATCCATTCATATGAGAAACAAAGAGTTTATGCAATAAGATTTGGTCACTGAAGTCCATGGTTAATTGTAAAAGGGCAGTGTGTCATCTTGTACCTTCAGACGATGTTTTCCAAGAGGTGGGCACAAAGATCCATAAGTTGTTGGCAACACGCTTTCAGTAGCCGAAGTGTCCAGTAACTTCAGCAAGTTGCCTAAAAACTTATGTCAGTCATACCAATAAATCAACAAATATATAGAATAAGAATCGGTGTCCAGCATATATTTCTAAGGCCCACCAATTACGAAGCAAGGTAGCATATAATTTCCCAAGTCCTAAGGCCTATAAATTATGAAGCAAGATGCTTCAAACCAAATAAATATGCATGAAATATCCAACACTCACCTAAACTGTCAAGCATGCCATCAACTGTCTCTGGACTGGCTGTGACCAATGCCCCATGACTTAAGTTGCTTCTGAATGCTTGATACGAAGCTGATGCTAGTCTTTTCGGATCCAGCAAAGATATGCACACTGATAGTGAATGAACCAGAACAGATTTGGGTCTTGATTCTTCAAGAGCATGATGGAACAACCTTCCAACAAAACTGTAATTTTCATAGAACATAACAAAAAAAAAGTAAGTCATGAGAAGGGAAGTAAACAATGAAATGCCCACTTATATGGGGTGAGGTTTCTAGATAAGATATGTACAATGTTTCTTTATAACTCATGGAGCATAATTTTAGTACACTACACAAAATATGTAAATTGTTTCTTGACAAAAAAAAATCCCAAATGAGTAATTTGTGAGTAGAATGAAGTTAGAATTTAGAATACCTTGGACTGCATATTTTCGCAGCAAGAGACGGAGGTGCACAACGAGTAACTGCACATAGAACTTCCGCAGCATTGGCATGCACTTCAGGAGAATCCTGCTTGGCAATAATATAAATGAACTTTTCCGCTAGAAAAAAAATTCTACCATGATCTTTCTTACAACAAATAGAATGTAATTGAGCAGCAGTAGTGTTTTAACACTACAATATTTATGGGAGAAGAAAGTACGTATAACCCTGTCAAATGTCATAAAACTCTAATTTTCATCCTCAACTACCAAAGACGGCATAATCTCCAAGAAAGTATGTATTCCAGAATAAAAAAATCTCCAAAAAATAAAATTCCAATACAAACAGCCCCCCCCCCCCCCCAACACACACAGTACCACTTGGTTTTGCTCGTAACGCACCATCTTAATTGGCTCACATGCTTACTGAGGTATTTCAGTTTTCTCAGGGGGGAGAGAAATCCCCTCTTTTACCATTCCACCTTCATTCTACCTCGGCTGGGAGAATCGAACATGTTGACCATCATGGCTGGCCACTGCCCGCCACTAACCTTTGGAGGTATACAGGCAACTTCTCTCATCTACACATCTCAGCTCCTCTGAGCCAGCATCAGCAACTGGTCAGGTTGTGAATGAAACCAGCAGAAAATGGTCGAGCAGAAATGGTGCATCCAGATTCAACAATGTGTCGTAGTACATGCTTCAAGGTTCACCTATGCCAATCTGGTTGCACCGGTAACTGAATCAAGCTATCAGCAAGGTGATTAAGGATATCTGGATATGTGTGCAATTTGATGGGGAGAGTCAAATGGACAGGAGACTATCAATTTGAGAAGAAATGGCAATGATTTATGGCTTAGCTGCAAGGTGCATTAGGGAAATATAGTAACAGAGGAGACTAGGAAGAAATGACTGTTCATGACTTCATGGAATGAGCTTTAAATAGTCCCTCCGTCCCAAAACGATAAGCGTATTTTCATAAGGGGAAATTAACACAAAATACATTTTGACCCTTAATTTCTCTTATAATAGTCATGTGAGCAAAAAACAGTATCACCTCAGAGGCGCCTTGCATACAAATCTATTGATGCAGGTTCTGTCCTTAACTTGTACAGAATTTGAATAATTCTCGGTCAAGGTTTATAATTTTTTCACATACAAGATATGCTTATCATTCCAGGAAGGAGGGAGTATTTATTATTTTAATTGGGTGTACAAGTCAACACATAAGTGTATTCCTACATAGAAAAGCAACCGACAAAAACTGTTATAACTTAAAGAAAATCAGTCACCCAAGCACCGCCTGCCACCTAATACCTGATAAGAACATAGCCTACCTATCTATGATTAGGCACTAAACCATATAATATAATGCATAGCCAAAGCACTGCCAGTAAACTAGATTAGTAATGAAGGTTTCATTACTTTTAAATGTTTGGAGGATTACAGGAATTTATTTTCCAGCTTTCAATATGGTGGTTTCTAGGGATGAAAGTGGTAATCCGAACTGTTAGAACAAATTTAATATTTTAAAATAGATATGTATAAAATTTGATTTTGATCTTTTCTTATGTTATCAAGCACATTAGTACAAATATGAATAAAATATTATATAAGTTGTTTTATGTATTATTTGCTCCCTACAACACAAAAAGTTGAAAAAAATACCGAATTTATTTCCGAATCCATACCGAAGTTTATATCTATTATTTGAGAAAATGTAGGATGAATTTGAGGTTTACCTTTTATGAATCTTAACAAGCTGAATGTTAAAAACAAGAATACAAATTTGTATTGTATATTCTATATCCTATTTATTCGCAATCAAAGAAAAAACTGATTACCGAATAAATACCGTTTCCGACCGTTTTCATCCCTCTGGTTTCCCTGTTACTTTTGTTGCATAATTGAGATGGACACTATTATCCATGTCATAGAGGTAAGAACATTTCAATTGAATGCAAAGTTTCTGTTTCTGAGCAGACCAGTGATCAAATATGTAACTAAAAAAGAGCAGACCCAGTGTCAAGAGGCTCCCACATGAGTGGGATCTGGGAAAGAAATAACCGAGGCAAGCCTCCTCCCCACAAATGCGGAGAGGCTGCTTCGAACCCGCGACCTAGTGACTCAGTGAGACAGCTCTCACCATTGCACCAGGCTTGCCCTTCAAAATCAAATATATAACTAAAAATAGGAATTTATGCTTGCAATTTCCTGCCAAACGATGTCACCATCGCTTATGTCCTAAATATATTCCCATGCATTAGAGATTTTTTAACTTACCGATGAGCCAAACTTGTCTGCAATCATTTCAAGGACATCTGTATTTTCTAACCACTGCAATGTATCACCATAGTTTGAATATATGGTCTCATCAGCACCAATCAGCCGTATCAGCACCTAAAGAATTCAGGGGACAACATCAACCAAATGCACTCAAAAATTCATTAATTTAAAATAATTCATGATAAACTTACCTCCATTATTGATGTGATGCCAATCAGGTCAACAAGCTGGACAACTATCTTTGGATGCCCCTATAAAATACAATAATAAAAGTCCCATAAATCTATTTGAATGTTGAGTTCAAAAGAAACTATTAGCTTGTAGACAAAAGGGTACCCCAAATTTTGCTTAGGAAGATTTCATACAGGTAAGAGTACAGGTGAAAACTAAACCGAGTATTAGAAGACTAGGAATTAAACAAACCATGTGAACATAAAAACATGAGAGAAGGACAAGTGTGATGCAAGACTTTGTATTTAAATACATAAAATAAATTATCGTTTTCACAAAAGGACACAAGGAATACCTGAACATAACTCATAAGTGGAGCAGTCTTCCTCAGCATCAAACATATTACCACCTATACATAATTATATAATTTACTAAATTCAGCCTCAGCATAAAAACAACAGAATGAAGTCTAGCCCAAAAATTACAAACTTCTCCAAAAGACTCAACACTATCTGATGATTCAGATAACCAGATTCTCTTTCACAACGTGGCTAACAAGCGCAGCATGTGGCGTCTCAGGTGCTCCTCATGAGATCACTCGCCCCTGATCTCTAATGATCTAGTGGGTTGAGAGGGTTTTAGTAGACTGTTTTTGTTTGAGACTTGGACACTTGGTTTATTTATACCCATGGATGGAGTAGGGTGCATGTTGTGGGTTGGGGGGCCTGTTTGGTTCAGCTTTTTTCTGACCAGCTTTTCTGAAAATCTGGCTGTAGGAAGAATCTGGCTGTGAGGAGAATCTGAGTATCATTACGATTACGTGTGGAGGAAGATAAAGTTGTTCATAGGGTTCAGAATCTAGAAAGTGACGGATTTCTACTATTACAACGACTCAACCGATTATGTGTTTATGTTGATTTTGGATGGTTTTTGTCCCCAACGAATTTTATAGAAGCTGACTGAAAAACTGAGCGTTTGGCAGCCCGCAGCAGCTTTTGGTGGCCAAAAGCTGCCAGAAGCCGAAACAAACAGGGCCCACATCTCTCCTGTTCTCTGTACACTTGGTACAGTTTATTTCCTCTATCTTAGTGTCATATCACGCAATTCTCCTTTACTATTTGAGAAAAAAATAGTCAGATTGACAAAGTTACCTTACTGAAGTAACCAGACAATAATGTACTATGTGGATGATCAGGATTCACAAATGAGAAAAGCAAGTCCATTAGCTGCAACACAGACAAGGAGAAGAAAATAAAGTAAACCATAATTCAATAATCTACAGGTAGAAATTTTTCAAGGAAAAACACGAAGGAGCAAATATATGACGAGAATGCCAACCTCTTCATCCTCTACTAAGGTCCTCAAAATGACATCGATTTCACAAGTAAATATTTCACAAGCAATAAAAGGGAACCTACAAGGAGAAGTTCAAATGAATGGGAACTTCAGGATTTTACATAAAATGACAACACTAGTTATCAATTGATTCAATGGTCATACTTGAAGGAGCGCTTCCTTTCAGCATCCTCTGGAACTTCTTCCAAAATATAATGAAGCAACTGCTCCACCTGGGACTTGTCACGTAAGCTACACAGAACAATTCAAGTTACATAAAGGGCAACCAGTACTATTGGGTAAAATAAACACCAGCATGTTGCAATGTTCAAAAAAGGAAAACTGGATAAGGTTTATAATAATGCATACAGCAATATCCTCCAACAAGAAAATGTGCTATGGTCCACTAGGTTCAGCAATAATGAACTACTCCCACCAGTGTACACACAACATTTCAGACAGGATGATTGAAGTGAATGCAGTATTCTGTATTCTTTTGTTTTCTGAAACGTCATGTAAAAGTGAGTAGATGTAGTAACACATTTTGGCCCAAAGAAAAAAGTGCAACTCTTTGCAGATAATACAAACTATATATAGAACAGTACCAATAATCAAATATAGAGTTTACTGAAGTACAATTTCATGTGCATATGAGGACCTTTGCAGGAACGATAAGTGCATAAAAAAATTATATCATATAAGCATACTTATTGACTATTATTTTTATTCTCTAATAGGCATTTCATTTGACGCCACAACCACTCCACTGTATGTATCAGAAGTCACAAGTGAAGTTATAATAAGACAGCCCACAAAAAAAAACAAATACTAATGTAAGTTTCATCAGTAGATTGAATATGCTGCTCATATCACAGAAATAAATAAGAAAATTACAAGTTTATGAGTCTTGAGTTCAGTGCTTTGCACTCCTGAATAACTTCATCCTCATCAAGAAGTTCTTCCAATGTAAAATTTTCTTTGTCCAGAATTGTATCCACCTGAAAAAAATCACTAAGTTAGCACAGTTAAGAACCTCTCTTTAACAATAATGAGGAAGAAAAAAACGAAAGGCCTCCATGGTTCAAGCTATTTGCAGTGACTACTGAAAGAATAAGAATGATTCACGTTGACAGTTGTCAAGTTTGGAAATCACTTAAAAAAGAAATTAATTTCAGATATATATCAAGTTGTACACACAAAATAGCACTGAAACAAAATTACAGATGTCACATCATTTTTATTTCCTATATATATTGTGACTATGCAAGTAATCCAACAAGGACATTCCCAAAAACAGAATTAATGGGAAGGGCATATTGCAATGGTACACTATGCCAGCATGAATGCAATTCCTTTCTGGAGCAGCAGCAGTGCCCTATGCATAATAAAGCAGAATGCCACAAGACAATGTGTAATAAAATATAAAGCCACAAGACAATGTGTTCAGCATAAGAAAACAAACAAAGCCGCCTCTTTGCCATAAAATGAATCTCATCCACAAATAATTCAATCTTCCCCGAAACATAAGCCCAACCAGAACCAAAGCATATCATTCCTTTCAGCAGCACACGCTCTGATCCCACTGGCACCCTCAAATCCACGGGAACAGCATACACGTACTCATAAACGCAAAAATCACACATCCCGAAGCCACAGCACACTCGTACACTAATTCCAGAACGAAGTTCAAACGGGAATACACAAAATAAGCGAGCATTACGACCCAATCCAGAACAAGCAAACAAACCACCCCGCAGCTCAGTCACAGCGCCCGCACGCTCACGCTCTTAACCTGAGAGAGGCAGCAAAGGTGTGATGAGGAGCAGACGAAGGGGAACTCACGGGCGAGGCCGCGGAGAGGCCGGTCATGCGCCAGAACATGGCGGCGGCGGTGGGACGACCAGCGGCGGATCTAGGGTTTGGGGCGCCGGGGAGAGCGAATCTGAGGGCGAGCCCACGCGAATCCGAGCAGCGGCGGCCGAATTGCCCGGCCGCGGAGGGCGGGTCGGATCGGGAGAGCAGGCGAGCGGATCGAACTGAGATCGCGAGATGGGGAGGGAGGCGCACGCTCGCGCGCACACACGAGACACGAGAGGATGAAAAAACAGCACGCTTTTCCTCTATTCGCCTTCCGTTTCTCTCACCGTTTGGGGAAGTTTGATTTGGGCTGGGTTTGGGGTTAATTGGGATTAGTTTTTGGTCCTGCCGTCTGGCCGAGACCGTGTGTTTCGACTGGGCGCCGTTACTTTCATTGAGGCAGGTGGCCGGTGGCAATGGGAGGTTTCATTCTGCGGGCGCCACATCATGTAAGAGAGTGGATTTTATTTCCTTTACGAGGAAAATCAAAATTAATGAACCAGCAAATATCAGTAAAACAACAAATATTGTTAACTAAGAAAAATAACTCATGATAGAGTAATAAAGACAAAATAAGTTTTGACCAAAAAAATCCATGCTCAATTTTTCTAGCACACGCTTCTTCGGTAAGGACAAATTAGACGATACTAAGAGGTGCACTAATGAAAAAAAGAGGGACAGTAGCTTCAATCTAAAGCATGTAATCTGACATGTATATCTCGATAAAGAGTCAAGACCTAAAGTAAGTGAAAGCCAATCGTTATGAGAACGATAGAAGGAGGCTAATCCAAATATGCTCTTTATAGTTGTTCAATATGGCTCTTCAAGCTGAACGCGAGGAATAGAATAGTAGTGCCGGTGTTTTGGAAACCGTGGATCCTAACCAACTATTAAATTTGTGATGTATGCCCCTGCCTCGGATGGGTGATGCCCTACTTTCAGCAGGGAGGGAAGCTTGTATTATCTTGCACCTAAGTGCTCGTAGTAGGGGATATAAGCGGGGTGAGAGAGGGAGTGAGTCTCAAGTCTCTGAGTATGACTGAGGCGAGTGTCAATATCAGGAGTGAAGTAAGTCGTGAGCGGTGAAGTTGTGTGGTCATGAAGTCCCTCGTAGAAGGCCCCAGGTCCCTCTTTTTATAGTCACAAGGAGGAGGCCCAGGAATACAAGGGTGTCTGTGCTGCTATTGTGATCAGAGGAGACGTGTCTAAGCCCTGTAGCGGCGTGGCCTGCGCGATGGCTCTCGTCCTTATGTCTGAGCCCTGTAGCGGCATGGCCGACGGGATGACCCTCGTCCTTGTGTCGTCTTTTGGTCAGGAGAAGGACACCCGATCCCTGCGGCATGTTCTCTTGACGGGGAAGAGAGCTGAGGCTGGGCTCGGAGCATGAGCATGTGCCCAAGCCCTAGCCTGTACAGGGGTGTGGATGTCGAATTGGAGTAGTGGACACAGTGTTTGGTATGGTCTTTTGCGAGATTCGCAGGAGAGTAGGTGGCATTTAATGCGCATCTGCTGGGGCAGTTGGCCGAAACCGAGTTCGGGCGAGGCGGAGATTTCTCTTTAGGCAGGGGCCAGGATCGAACGTTGCCTATAGTCACGCTATGGGTGGTTGAAATGGTGGTTGGAGTGGGGAATAGTGACCGTATTCGCGCCCTGTACATCGTCGTGGGCGATAAAGGTAGATTAGACCATAGTCGTGTCATACTTTGTTGACTTTAGCACTCTCGGTGGGGCAGTTGTATGTATGTACGGACGCACATTCTTGGATTGGAGTGATTGACCGAGGCGGGTAGCTCCCGGAACGTCGCCCGAGACGCCCTTGGGCAAATCGAAAATGTGTTTCTCGCCAGAGGCCAGGAGGAGGCTAATCCAAATATGCTCTTTATAGTTGTTCAATATGGCTCTTCAAGCTGAACGCGAGGAATGGAATAGTAGTGTCGGTGTTTTGGAAACCGTGGGTCCTAACCAACTATTAAATTTGTGATGCGTGCCCCTGTCCCGGATGGGTGATGCCCTACTTTCAGCGGGGAGGGAAGCTTGTATTATCTTGCACCTAAGTGCTCGTAGTAGGGGATACAAGCGGGGCGAGAGAGGGAGTGAGTCTCTGAGTATGATTGAGGCGAGTGCCAATATCAGGAGTGAAGTAAGTCGTGAGCGGTGAAGTCGTGTGGTTGTGAAGTCCCTCGTAGAAGGCCCCAGGTCCCTCTTTTTATAGTCGCAAGGAGGAGGCCCAGGAGTACAAGGGTGTTTGTGCTGCTACTGTGATCAGAGGAGACATGTCTAAGCCCTGTAGTGGCATGCCTGCGGGATGGCTCTCGCCCTTGTGTCTGAGCCCTGTAGTGGCATGGCCGACGGGATGGCCCTCGTCTTTGTGTCGTCTTTTGGTCAGGAGAAGGATGTCCGATCCCTGTGGCATGTTCTCTTGATGGGGTAGAGAGCTGAGGCTGGGCTCGGAGCATGGGCATGTGCCCGAGCCCTAGCCTATACAGGGGTGCGGATGTTGAGTTGGAGTAGTTGACACAGTGTTTGGTACGGTCTTCTGCGAGATTCGCAGGAGAGTAGGTGGCATTTAATGCGCATCTGCCGGGGCAGTTGGTTGAGTTCGGGCGAGGCGGAGATTTCTCTCTAGGCAGGGGCTGAGATCGAACATTGCCTATAGCCACGCTCTGGGTGGTTGAAATGGTGGTCGGAGTGGGGGAATAGTGCCCTGTATTCGCGCCATGTACATCATCATGGGCGGTAAAGTTAGATTAGACCATAGTCATGTCATACTTTGTTGACTTTGGCACTCTCGGTGGGGCAGGTGTATGTACGGACGCACGTTCTTGGATTGAAGTGATTGGCCGAGGCGGGTAGCTCCTGGAACGTCGCCCGAGACACCCTTGGGCAAATCAGAAATGTGTTTCTCACCCGAGGCAGGCCTCGGGCGAATCGTGACTTTGGTCCCTCGCTCGGGGTTAGCCTCGGGCGAGTCGTGACTTAGCGTCCCTCGCTCGGGGTTGGTCTCAGGCTAGTCATGACTTGGGTCCCTCGCTTGGGGTTGCCTCGAGCGAGTCGTGACTTGGGTCTCTTGCTCGGGCCTAGCCTCGGACGAGTCATGATGTGGGAGTGTTCCCTACTCTTCACATGAGATAAATAAAGGGCTATGGAGGCTACCACACGCGCTCGCTCACGTTTTGCGTTATTTATCACGTAAACGCCAGCTTAATTTTTGCATTTTGTTTATTTGGTTATCAAATATCACACCTAGACTGCCACGTCAACCAAGATTAATGGCATGCACATTATGTGCGAGATCTCTGGATGGTTGCACGTAGAGATATTCTAGGGGGCGATTCCTAGAATTTAGCAAATAGAATGAAGGAGGTTGCGGCGACCCCTAGATAAAGGGCAGACGTCCTTCAATCGGAGGATAGACGCGAATAGCAACCGACTCGTCCTCTTCTTCTCAATTATCTGCGTCGTCGCTTTTCTGCCATGTCGTCCCTTCGTGTGTCGTCCAGCAAATCAAGGGAGAGCGGTGTCTTCGAACCACCGCCGGTGTTTTGATGATCTGCATGGGTGCTGGCGAATTAGGTTTCTGGGAACTGCTTCGCGCACATCCGCTCCGGTTCCTCTCCAACACTCGTGGAAATCACTATAAGTAAATCTGTGTTTTCAGTTTATTGCGATGGCGGTCTTATGGTTAGATTTGTTGTTGATTCTTCTTTTACGCGTTAATCTTATTGAGTTAGTTCAGACATGTTCTGTTCTAATGTCATGTATACTATCTGGCAGTACATCTGGATTTTTTGTTGTATATTGCATTAGCAAATTAATCTTAGACCCTATTAATTTTCCAACAATCCAGAAACCTGGTACAATTAACATGGATGGACCTTCGGATGCATCGAAACCTGAGCAGTTTGCCGATGATCAAAACTTTAAGAGATGGCAGACTTGGGTTAAATTCTGGCTCATGTTGTTGAGGATCTAGTGGGTGATTTCCTCGATACTTCCTCACACTGGGGAGCAGGACCATAACTTTGAGTCGGATAACTCTACCTCCATTGGTTGCATCTTGACACTGTTGTCAGATCAACTATATGACATACACATGCATCACTAAGTGGCTCGTTATTTATGGGAGATCCTGGACCATATGTATACTGAATCAGATGTTGGACGTGAACTTTATGATAATGAGCAGTACCATGAATACAAGATGGTCGATGACCGTTCTGTCGTGGAAGAGGCTCATGAAATTCAGCTTCTGGTGGGGAACTTGCACACTTTTACTATGTCTGACCTAACAAGTTCGTGGTTGGTGGCATCATTGCCAAATAACCTTCTACTTGGAGGATTTTTGCCATTGCTCTCAAACACAAGAAGGAGGCAATGATTGTTAAAAGTCTAATTGCTACTCTTGGTGTTGAAGAGAAGTCAAGATCTAAGGATGTGCCTCGATCTGGTCCAATGGATAGTGGTACATCTAATGCCAACGTGGTTGAAGGCAAATCTAGTGGGAAAACAAAAACAAGATAAACTGGAAACCAAAGGCCAAGCAGAACGAAGAAGAAAAACCTTGTAGACCTGAGTTGTTTTATGTGGGGTGAATCTTGTCACATGGCCAGAAAATGTTGTAATAGGAAGGACATGAAAGGTGATGGTCAGAAAACTGCAAATGTGGCTATTGCTCATGCTGGGAATTCTGGATATGTCCATCAAATTTTCTTAGCATGTGAATCCACCGATTGGTGGTTAGACACTAGAGCTAATGTACATGTTTGTTCTGATCTATTCTTATTTTCTTCTTATCAGGCTACCGATAGTAGCACCATCTTGATGGACAATGGGTCAAGGACTGTTGTACATGGAATATGAAGAGTCAATCTAAAGTTGACCTCTAGAAAGACTCTCTTTGAAGAATGTGTAGCACGTTCCTGGAATAAATAGGAACCTTATTAGTGGTTCTCTTTTATGTCGTGATGGCTTTAAGTTAGTGTTTGAGTCGAACAAGTTTATTATCTCAAAATTTAGTTTGTTTATTGATAAGGATTATGGCAGTGGTGGTTTGTTCCGCCTTTCAGTGGCTGGTGATTGTAATAATGTGGCAAACTCAATTTCATATTCTGAAATAAATTTAGGAGAAGTTGATGTTTGGCATTATCCAATTGTATAGGTTTAATTGTGATCGCATTATCCAATTGTATATGTTTAATTTTGATCGCATTATCCAATTGTATAGGTTTAATTTTATTCCAAAAATTCCTGTTGTTAGGAGATCTAAGTGTCATGCTTGTGTGCAAGCTAAGCAACCATGTAAACCTTTTAAGAGCGTGGAAGATAAGAGTCTGGCACCTTTAGATCTCATTCACTCAGATCTGTGTGAAATAAATGGAATTTTGACGAGAGCAACTAAAAAATATTTTATCGCATTTATTGATGATTCTACTAGATATTACTAGCTCTATCTTGTTAAGACAAAAGATGAGGCACTTAATTGTTTTAAGATCTATAAGACAGAGGTAGAAAACCAACTAGAAAATAAAATTAAATAGGTTAGGTCTGATAGAGGAGGAGAGTATCTTTCTAATGAATTCGGTGAATACTGTGCGGGACATGGAATGATCCATGAGACAACAGCTCCCTACTCGCCTCAATCAAATGGGGTGGCTGAACGAAAAACCGAAATTTAACAGACTTGGTTAATGCCATGTTGGATAGTTCTGGTTTACCTAAGTCATGGTGGGGCGAAACTATTTTAGTCGCATGCTTTGGTCTAAACCGAGTTTCATCAGCTAAGGGTGATAAAACAACCTATGAATGATGGAAAGGTAGAAAGTCTGCTCTTGGATTTCTGTGTGCATGGGGTTGTTTAACCAAAATTAATGTGGTTGCGTGCAAGAAACGAAAATTGGGACAAAAAATTGTTGATTGTGCCTTTCTAGGATATGTGCATAATAGTGCAGCATATAGGTTTTTGGTGATTAAATCTGATTTTCCAGATGTGCGTGTTAACACCGTGACTGAATCTCGTGATGCCTCTTTTTTCGAAGATATATTCCCTATGAAGGATAGAGTTGCAACACGTAGCGAGACATCTACTAGTTATACTCCTGAACCTAACCCAGTTTCTTTACCTCCTACTTATTCTGAACAATACATTGAGGATAACAGTATGGTAGCTCCTCGTAGGAGCAAGATACAGAGGACTGAAAATCTGTTAGTGATGACTTTATTGTTTATCTTGTGGGTGATACTCCAAAAACCCTTGCAGAGGCATATGCATCACCAGATGCAGAGCGCTGGAAGGAGACAGTCCACAATGAAGTGGATTCCATTCTAACAAATGACTTGGGAAATATGTGACCTCTCAGTTGGGTGTAAACCTGTGGGATGTAAATGGATACTAAAGAAAAAATTGAAACCAGGTGGTACTGTCGATAAATACAAGGCTAGGCTTGTGGCCAAGGGATTTACCCAAAAGAAAGGTGATGATTATTTTGATACATATTCAGCAATTGCCAGATTGATCACAATTGATGTGCTAATTACACTTGCTACGAGTCATGATCTACTCATACATCAAATGGATGTGAAGACAACTTCACTTAATGTTGAGCTTGATGAGGAGATCTATATGAAGCAGCCAAAGGGATTTGTGACACATGGACAGGAGAACATGGTGTGTAGACTAAGAAAATCTTTATATGGCCTCAAACAGACGCCAAAGCAATGACATGAGAAGTTCAATAGAACTTTGACGTCAGCAGGCTTTATTGTAAACGAAGCTGACACTTGTGTGTACTATCGGTTTGTTAGTGGTAAAGGAGTAATATTGTGCTTGTATGTGGATGACATACTAATCTTTGGGACTAGTATTGATGTGATAAATGATGTGAAATCATTTTTATCTCAAAATGTTGATACAAAGGATTTGGGAGAGGCAGATTTTATATTAAACATAAAACTGACTAAGGGTGAGAATGGGATTATTTTGAAACAATCTCATTATGTGGGGAACATTCTAAACCGCTTTAGGTTTTCTGATTCCAAAGATTCTCCAACACATTTTGATCCCAATCTAAAGCTTCGCAAGAACAAAGGACAAGGAATTAATCAGTTGAGATACTCCTAAATTATTGGTTTTCTTTGTGTACCTTGTTGGTGCAACCATACCTGATATCTCGTTTGCTGTGAGCAAATTGAGCAAATTCACTTCTAATCTAGGAAGTGATCACTGGTGTGCACTAGAATGTGTAATGAGATACTTGAGAGGTACTTCTGTGTATGGACTTCACTATACTAGGTACCCTGTTGTACTTGAAGGGTATAGTGATTCCAACTGGACCTCAGATGCGGCTAAGATCAAGGCCACAAGTGGATATATATTAGATATTGGTGGGGCTGCAATTTCTTGGAGGTCTTGCAAGCATACTATCTTAACGAAGTCTACTATGGAGGTGAAACTTGTATCACTTGAGTCAGCCACTACTGAGGTAGAGTGGTTGAAAGAGCTCTTGATGGACTTGCCAATGGTTGATAAACCAGTACCAGCCATTCTATTGCATTGTGATAATCAAAGCGTGATCACAATTGTAGGCAATGTAAAGGAAACTGCAAAGTTCTCAAGACATGTGAAACGACAAATCAAATTAGTAAGGCATTTGAGAAATACTGGAGAGATCATCGTAAAGTATATTAATACTGCTCGAAACTTGGTGGACCCTTTTACAAAGGGATTAGTAAATGTTGTGATTGATAAAGCATCAAGGGAGATGGGATTGAAGCCCACGTGACGTTATCATACAGTGGTAACCCAATCTATGTGATCGGAGATCCCGTGAATTAGTAATTGGGAAGAACAAATTGTTTTGTATAACAAGAGAGTATATTATTTTACCCATTTCCCGCTAGAAGATACGTACTCTCGGCACTGCAAGGGAGGTTGACTTTTGTCTTAATGTATTGTGAGGCTTGTAACAGGCAAGGTACTGTCCTGTAGGGTACACTTGTAAGAATACACCTATGTGAGTTTGACTGTGAGGTCGCGGTCTATGAGATGTGGGTAATCTCAAATAAATTCACTAAAAGACATAAGAGTATGACCGTAACGCTCCAATCAGAGGCATGGCTTTAAGCAGCCTAGTGTCAATGATGCCTATAGGTGAAACCAATTTACACAAGACTAGCAATTCAAGGCTTTGTCCATTGCAAAGTCGTGAGGAGGTGAATCTTGTAATGCAAGGTGTAGCTCAACCCTATTGGGTCTGCACTGTAAAGCTGGTATATGAAAGCGTAGAGATTGAGTTAATTGAAGACCTTGGCTTTGATGGGGATTGTTGAAATTAGGTACACTAGTGTGTGCCCCAATTCAATAAGGAAGCTAAGGTGGTGCGTAGAGATGGCATGAGGCTTTAGTCCCATATTGCTTATCTAGGTAGAAGAGAACTAACTTATATGTGGGAGTGTTCCCTACTCTTCACATGAGACAGATAAAGGGCTATGGAAGCTGTCACACGCGCTCGCTCGCGTTTCACGTTTTTTCGCGTTATCTATCGCGTGACTTGCGACGATGCGCGATCGCGTCGAGATGTGCTCTAAACGATAGTTTATTATTTGCCTTTTGTTTACTTGGTTATCAAATATCACACCTAGACTGCTACGTCAACCGGGAGTACTAGGCACGCACGTTACGTTCGAGATCTACGGGCGATTGCACGTTGAAAGGGAATTAGGCTTACACCTAGTCCCTAATAAATTTTGGTGGTTGAATTGCCCAACACAAATAATTGGACTAACTAGTTTGCTCTAGTGTATAAGTTATACAGGTGCCAAAGGTTCACACTTAGCCAATAAAAAGACCAAGTGTTGGGTTCAACAAAAGAGCAAAGGGACAACCGAAGGCACCTCTGGTCTGGCGCACCGGACTGTCCGGTGTGCCACCGAACATGTCCGGTGCACCAGAGGACTCCAACTCAAACTCGTCACCTTCGGGAAATTCCAGAGGCAACTCCACTATAATTCACCGGACTGTCCGGTGTACACCGGACAGTGTCCGGTGCTCCAAGGAAGAGCGGCCTCCGGAACTCACCAGTCTCGGGAATTCAGAACGGCAGCTCCGCTATAATTCACCGGACATGTCCGGTGTACACCGGACTGTCCGGTGTATCTGCGGGGCAACGGCTACGAAGGCGCCAACGGCTACCTGCAGCGCATTTATTGCGCGCCAGCGCGCGCAGAGGTCAGGCACGCCCATACTGGCGCACCGGACACTCTACAGTACATGTCCGGTGCGCCACCAGACATCCAGGCGGGCCCAGAAGTCAGAGCTCCAACGGTCGGAACCCAACAACTTTGGTGACGTGGCTGGCGCACCGGACATGTCCGGTGTGCACCGGACTGTCCGGTGCACCATACGAGCCAGCCTGCACCAAACGGCTAGTTTGGTGGTTGGGGCTATAAATACCCCCAACCACCCCACATTCAAGTCATCCAAGTTTTCCACTTCCCAACTATTTACAAGAGCTCTAGCATTCAATTCTAGACACACCAAAGTGATCAAATCCTCTCCAAACTCCACACAAAGCCCTAGTGATTAGTGAGAGAGATTTGCTTGTGTTCTTTCGAGCTCTTGCGCTTGGATTGCTTTCTTCTTTCTTTGGTTCTTCATTGCGATCAAACTCACTTGTAATTGAGGCAAGAGACACCAATCTTGTGGTGGTCCTTGTGGGAACTTTGTGTTCCAAGTGATTGAGAAGAGAAAGCTCACTCGGTCCGAGGGACCGTTTGAGAGAGGGTAAGGGTTGAAAGAGACCCGGCCTTTGTGGCCTCCTCAACGGGGAGTAGGTTTGCGAGAACCGAACCTCGGTAAAACAAATCCACGTGTCACACTCCTTATTCGCTTGCGATTTGTTTTGCGCCCTCTCTCGCGGACTCGATTATATTTCTAACGCTAACCTGGTTTGTAGTTGTGTTTATATTTGTAAATTTCAGTTTCGCCCTATTCACCCCCCCTCTAGGCGACTTTCAATTGGTATCAGAGGACGATGCTTCATTAGAGCCTAACCGCTCGAAGTGATGTCGGGAGATCACACCAAGAGGGAGATGGAGACCGGCGACAAGCCCACTACGAGCCACGGGAGCACTTCATCGGAAGAGTCCCGCACCAAGAGGAAGGAGAAGAAGAAGGACTCCTCCAAACGGAAGGAGAAAAGATCATCTTCTTCTCACCACAAAGAGAAGAAGGAGAAATCTTCTTCCCACAAGTCGCATCGGAAAGGCGACAAGCACAAGAGGATGAGGAAAGTGGTCTACTACGAGACCGACACTTCATCAACATCGACCTCCGACTCCGATGCGCCGTCCGTAACTTCTAAGCGCCAAGAGCGCAAGAAGTTTAGTAAGATCCCCTTACACTATCCTCGTACATCTAGACATACTCCATTACTTTCCGTTCCATTAGGCAAACCGCCAACCTTTGATGGCGAAGATTATGCTAGGTGGAGTGATTTAATGAAATTTCATCTAACCTCACTCCACAAAAGTATATGGAATGTTGTTGAGTTTGGAGCACAGGTACCATCCATAGGGGATGAAGACTATGATACGGACGAGGTGGCCCAAATCGAGCACTTCAACTCTCAAGCTACAACCATACTCCTCGCTTCTCTAAGTAAGGAGGAATACAACAAGGTGCAAGGGTTGAAGAATGCAAAGGAGATTTGGGACCTACTCAAGACCGCGCACGAAGGTGATGAACTCACCAAGATCACCAAGCGGGAAACGATCGAGGGGGAGCTCGATCGTTTTCGTCTTCGCCAAGGGGAGGAGCCACAAGATATGTACAACCGGCTCAAAACCTTGGTGAACCAAGTGCGCAACCTCGGGAGCAAGAAATGGGATGACCACGAGGTGGTTAAGGTTATTTTGAGATCACTTATTTTCCTTAACCCTACTCAAGTACAATTAATTCGTGGTAACCCAAGATATACACTAATGACTCCCGAGGAAGTAATCGGGAATTTTGTGAGCTTTGAATGTATGATTAAAGGCTCAAAGAAGATCAACGAGCTTGATGAACCCTCCACGTCCGAAGCACAACCGGTGGCATTTAAGGCGACGGAGGAGAAGGAGGAGTCTACACCGAGTAGACAACCAATTGACGCCTCCAAGCTCGACAATGAGGAGATGGCTTTAATCATCAAAAGCTTTCGCCAAATCCTCAAGCAACGGAAGGGGAAGGATTACAAATCCCGTTCCAAGAAGGTTTGCTACAAGTGTGGTAAGCCCGGTCACTTTATTGCTAAATGTCCATTATCAAGTGACAGTGACAGGGATAACGACAAGAAGGGCAAGAGGAGAGAAAAGAAGAGGTACCACAAGAAGAAGGGCGGCGATGCCCACGTGTGCCGCGAGTGGAACTCCGACGAGAGCTCCACCGACTCCTCCTCCGACGACGAGGATGCCGCCAACATCGCCGTCACCAAGGGACTCCTCTTCCCCAACGTCGGCCACAAGTGCCTCATGGCAAAAGATGGCAAAAGGAAGAAGGTTAAATCTAAATCCTCCACTAAATATGAATCCTCTAGTGATGATAATGCTAGTGATGAGGAGAATAACTTGCGTACCCTTTTTGCCAACCTTAACATGGAACAAAAGGAAAAATTAAATGAATTAATTAGTGCTATAGATGAAAAGGATGACCTTTTGGATTCCCAAGAGGACTTCCTAATTAAGGAAAACAAGAAACATGTTAAGGTTAAAAACGCTTATGCTCTACAAGTTGAAAAATGTGAAAAATTGTCTAGTGAGCTAAGCACTTGCCATGAGACCATTAATAACCTTAGAAATAAAAATGCTAGTTTAATTACTAAGGTTGATTCTCATGTTTGTGATGTCTCAATTCCCAATCTTAGAAATGATAATGATGATTTGCTTGCTAAGATTGAAGAATTAAACATCTCTCTTGCTAGCCTTAGATTTGAAAATGAAAAATTAATTGCTAAGGCTAAACATTTTGATGTTTGCAATGTTACTATTTCTAACCTTAGAAATGAGAATGATATACTACATGCTAAGGTTGTAGAATTAAAATCTTGCAAACCCTCTACATCTACCGTTGAGCATGTTTCTATTTGCACTAGATGTAGAGATTTTGATATTAATGCTATTCATGATCACATGGTCTTAATTAAACAACAAAATGATCATATAGCAAAATTAGATGCTAAAATTGCCGAGCATAACTTAGAAAATGAAAAGTTTAAATTTGCTAGAAGTATGCTCTATAATGGGAGACGCCCGGGCATCAAGGATGGCATTGGCTACCAAAGGGGAGACAATGTCAAACTTAGTGCCCCTCCTAAAAGATTGTCTAATTTTGTCAAGGGCAAGGCTCCCATGCCTCAGGATAACGAGGGTTACATTTTGTATCCTGCCGGTTATCCCGAGAGCAAAATTAGGAGAATTCATTCTAGAAAGTCTCACTCTGGCCCTAACCATGCTTTTATGTATAAGGGTGAGACATCTAGCTCTAGGCAACCAACCCGTGCCAAGTTGCCTAGAAATAAAACTCCTAATGCATCAAATGATCATGATATTTCATTTAAAACTTTTGATGCATCTTATGTTTTGACTAACAAATCCGACAAGGTAGTTGCCAAGTTTGTTGGGGGCAAACACAAGGGCTCCAAGACTTGTGTTTGGGTACCCAAAGTTCTTGTTTCTAATGCCAAAGGACCCAAAATCGTTTGGGTACCTAAAGTCAATAACTAAAATTGTTTTGTAGGTTTATGCATCCGGGGGCTCAAGTTGGATACTCGACAGCGGGTGCACAAACCACATGACAGGGGAGAAGAATATGTTCTCCTCATATGAGAAAAACCAAGATCCCCAACGAGCTATCACATTCGGGGATGGAAACCAAGGTTTGGTCAAAGGTTTGGGTAAAATAGCTATATCTCCTGACCATTCCATTTCTAATGTTTTTCTTGTAGATTCTTTAGATTACAATTTGCTTTCCGTATCCCAATTATGTCAAATGGGCTACAACTGTCTATTTACTGATGTAGGTGTCACTGTCTTTAGAAGAAGTGATGGTTCAATAGCATTTAAGGGAGTGTTAGAGGGTCAGCTATACTTGGTAGATTTTGATAGAGCTGAACTCGACACTTGCTTGGTTGCTAAGACTAACATGGGTTGGCTCTGGCACCGCCGACTAGCTCATGTTGGAATGAAGAATCTTCATAAGCTTCTAAAGGGAGAACACATTTTAGGACTAACAAATGTTCATTTTGAGAAAGACAGGATTTGTAGCGCATGCCAAGCCGGGAAGCAAGTTGGCACTCATCATCCACACAAGAACATCATGACAAGTGACAGGCCACTGGAGCTCCTACACATGGATTTATTCGGCCCGATCGCTTACATAAGCATCGGCGGGAGTAAGTACTGTCTAGTTATTGTGGATGATTATTCTCGCTTCACTTGGGTGTTCTTTTTGCAGGAAAAATCCCATACCCAAGAGATCTTAAAGGGATTCTTGAGACGAGCTCAAAATGAGTTCGGCTTAAGGATCAAGAAAATTAGAAGCGACAATGGGACGGAGTTCAAGAACTCTCAAATTGAAGGCTTCCTTGAGGAGGAGGGCATCAAGCATGAGTTCTCCTCTCCCTACACGCCACAACAAAATGGTGTAGTGGAGAGAAAGAATCGAACTCTATTGGACATGACAAGAACCATGCTTGATGAGTACAAGACACCGGATCGGTTTTGGGCCGAGGCGGTCAACACCGCTTGCTACGCCATCAACCGGTTATATCTACACCGAATCCTCAAGAAGACATCCTATGAACTCCTAACCGGTAAAAAGCCCAATATTTCATATTTTAGAGTTTTTGGTAGCAAATGCTTTATTCTTATTAAGAGAAGTAGAAAATCTAAATTTGCTCCTAAAACTGTAGAAGGCTTTTTACTAGGATATGACTCAAACACAAGGGCATATAGAGTCTTTAACAAGTCCTCAGGACTTGTTGAAGTTTCTTGTGACGTTGTGTTTGATGAGACTAACGGCTCTCAAGTAGAGCAAGTTGATCTTGATGAGATAGGTGAAGAACAGGCTCCGTGCATCGCGCTAAGGAGCATGTCCATTGGGGATGTGTGTCGTAAGGAATCCGAAGAGCCTCCACTTGCACAAGATCAACCATCCTCCTCCAAGCATCTCCACCAACCCAAAATAAGGACGAGGCTCAAGTTGATGAAGGAGAAGATCAAAATGATGAGCCACCTCAGGATGACGGCAACGATCAAGGGGGAGATGCAAATGATCAAGACAAGGAGGATGAAGAACCAAGGCCGCCACACCCAAGAGTCCACCAAGCAATCCAACGAGATCACCCTGTCGACACCATCCTCGGCGACATTCATAAGGGGGTAACCACTCGATCTCGTGTTGCACATTTTTGTGAGCATTACTCTTTTGTTTCCTCTATTGAGCCACACAGGGTAGAGGAAGCGCTACAAGATTCGGATTGGGTGATGGCGATGCAAGAGGAGCTCAACAACTTCACTAGGAACGAGGTATGGCATTTAGTTCCACGTCCTAACCAAAATGTTGTAGGAACCAAGTGGGTATTCCGCAACAGGCAAGATGAGCATGGTGTGGTGACAAGGAACAAAGCTCGACTCGTGGCCAAGGGGTATTCACAAGTCGAAGGTTTGGATTTTGGTGAAACCTATGCACCCGTAGCTAGGCTTGAGTCAATTCGTATATTATTGGCCTATGCTACTTACCATGGCTTCAAGCTTTATCAAATGGACGTGAAGAGTGCCTTCCTCAACGGACCAATCAAGGAGGAGGTCTATGTTGAGCAACCTCCCAGCTTTGAAGATAGTGAGTACCCTAACCATGTCTATAGGCTCTCTAAGGCGCTTTACGGGCTCAAGCAAGCCCCAAGAGCATGGTATGAATGCCTTAGAGATTTCCTTATTGCAAATGGCTTCAAAGTCGGCAAGGCCGATCCTACTTTATTCACTAAAACTCTTGACAATGATTTGTTTGTATGCCAAATTTATGTTGATGATATTATATTTGGGTCTACTAACGAATCTACATGTGAAGAATTTAGTAGGATCATGACACAGAAATTCGAGATGTCTATGATGGGGGAGTTGAAGTATTTTCTAGGATTCCAAGTCAAGCAACTCCAAGAGGGCACCTTCATTTGCCAAACAAAGTACACTCAAGACATTCTAACCAAGTTTGGAATGAAGGATGCCAAGCCCATCAAGACACCCATGGGAACAAATGGGCATCTCGACCTCGACACGGGAGGTAAGTCTGTGGATCAAAAGGTATACTGGTCGATGATAGGTTCATTACTCTATTTATGTGCATCTCGACCAGACATTATGCTTTCCGTATGCATGTGTGCAAGATTCCAAGCCGACCCTAAGGAATCACACCTTACGGCCGTAAAACGGATCTTGAGATATTTGGCTTATACTCCTAAGTTTGGGCTTTGGTACCCTCGGGGATCCACATTTGATTTGATTGGTTATTCGGATGCCGATTGGGTGGGGTGTAAGATTAATAGGAAGAGCACATCAGGGACTTGCCAGTTCTTGGGAAGATCCTTGGTGTCTTGGGCTTCAAAGAAGCAAAATTCGGTCGCTCTTTCTACCGCCGAAGCAGAGTATATTGCCGCAGGCCATTGTTGCGCGCAATTGCTTTGGATGAGGCAAACCCTGTGGGACTGTGGTTACAAACTAACCAAAGTTCCCCTTCTATGTGATAATGAGAGTGCAATCCGCATGGCGGATAATCCCGTTGAGCATAGCCGCACTAAACACATAGCCATTCGGTATCATTTTCTTAGGGATCACCAACAAAAGGGGGATATCGAGATTGCATACATTAACACTAAAGATCAATTAGCCGATATCTTTACCAAGCCTCTTGATGAACAAACTTTTACCAAACTTAGGCATGAGCTCAATATTCTTGATTCTAGGAATTTCTTTTGCTAGTTTGCACGCATAGCACACAAGTGTACCTTTGATCATGTCTCTTTTATATATGCTATGACTAATGTGTTTTCAAGTGTATTTCAAACCAAGTCATAGGTATATTGAAAGGGAATTGGAGTCTTCGGCGAAGACAAAGGCTTCCACTCCACTCTACTACTCATCCTTCGCCATCGCTCCGCATCACTCTCCGTCTTTGGTAAAATCTTCACTCATATGTTTTATTTGCCAAAGGGGAGAAAGTAGCTAAAAGGGCCTATATTTCATTCCAAGTATCCGTTTTTGGCGATTCATGCCAAAGGGGGAGAAAGTATTGGCCCAAAGCAAAAGGACCACACCACCACCCTAATTTTTAAAATTAATGATTTTCAATTGGTAAATTTCAAATTGGTAATTCTTTGTGTTCTAAAGGGGGAGAAAGTAATATTTTCAAAAATTAATATCTTAAAACCCTCTTGAACACTAAGAGGAGAATTTATTTGAGGGGGAGTTTTGTTTAAGTCAAAGGAAAAGCATTTGAAACAAGGGGAGAAAATTTTCAAATCTTATAAATGCTTCTAAAAATTCTTACTCATTTACCTTTGACTATATTGCAAAAGGATTTTGAAAAGAATTTACAAAAGAATTTGCAAAACAAAACTTGTGGTGCAAGTGTGGTCCAATATGTTAAAAATGAAGAAACAATCCATGCATATCTTGTAAGTATTTATATTGGCTCAATTCCAAGCAACCTTTGCACTTACATTATGCAAACTAGTTCAATTATGCACTTTTATATTTGGTTTGGTTTGTGTTGGCATCAATCACCAAAAAGGGGGAGATTGAAAGGGAATTAGGCTTACACCTAGTCCCTAATAAATTTTGGTGGTTGAATTGCCCAACACAAATAATTGGACTAACTAGTTTGCTCTAGTGTATAAGTTATACAGGTGCCAAAGGTTCACACTTAGCCAATAAAAAGACCAAGTGTTGGGTTCAACAAAAGAGCAAAGGGACAACCGAAGGCACCTCTGGTCTGGCGCACCGGACTGTCCGGTGTGCCACCGGACATGTCCGGTGCACCAGAGGACTCCAACTCAAACTCGTCACCTTCGGGAAATTCCAGAGGCAACTCCACTATAATTCACCGGACTGTCCGGTGTACACCGGACAGTGTCCGGTGCTCCAAGGAAGAGCGGCCTCCGGAACTCGCCAGTCTCGGGAATTCAGAACGGCAGCTCCGCTATAATTCACCGGACATGTCCGGTGTACACCGGACTGTCCGGTGTATCTGCGGGGCAACGGCTACGAAGGCGCCAACGGCTACCTGCAGCGCATTTATTGTGCGCCAGCGCGCGCAGAGGTCAGGCACGCCCATACTGGCGCACCGGACACTCTACAGTACATGTCCGGTGCGCCACCAGACATCCAGGCGGGCCCAGAAGTCAGAGCTCCAACGGTCGGAACCCAACAACTTTGGTGACGTGGCTGGCGCACCGGACATGTCCGGTGTGCACCGGACTGTTCGGTGCACCATACGACAACCAGCCTGCACCAAACGGCTAGTTTGGTGGTTGGGGCTATAAATACCCCCAACCACCCCACATTCAAGTCATCCAAGTTTTCCACTTCCCAACTATTTACAAGAGCTCTAGCATTCAATTCTAGACACACCAAAGTGATCAAATCCTCTCCAAACTCCACACAAAGCCCTAGTGATTAGTGAGAGAGATTTGATTGTGTTCTTTCGAGCTCTTGCGCTTGGATTGCTTTCTTCTTTCTTTGGTTCTTCATTGCGATCAAACTCACTTGTAATTGAGGCAAGAGACACCAATCTTGTGGTGGTCCTTGTGGGAACTTTGTGTTCCAAGTGATTGAGAAGAGAAAGCTCACTCGGTCCGAGGGACCGTTTGAGAGAGGGTAAGGGTTGAAAGAGACCCGGCCTTTGTGGCCTCCTCAACGGGGAGTAGGTTTGCGAGAACCGAACCTCGGTAAAACAAATCCGCGTGTCACACTCCTTATTCGCTTGCGATTTGTTTTGCGCCCTCTCTCGCGGACTCGATTATATTTCTAACGCTAACCCGGCTTGTAGTTGTGTTTATATTTGTAAATTTCAGTTTCGCCCTATTCACCCCTGTAGCATCCCAAAAATTCAAATCCTGAAATTTTCTCAAACTCCCTCTAAATTCAAAATGAATTTCAAATTTCATTTCAAAATGTTTGTTTGCGAGTTGATATCAGCAAATAAAATATAGTGGTCTATATTCTCTCCAAAATCCTCCTCAAAATATTCTACAAATATTTCCTCAATGACCCCCCTCAAATTCGTTCCAGAAATACTGCCCAGATATTTCCCACTGATCCCCTCTGATTCTTTCTAGAAATACTGCCCAAATATTCCACAGATAATCCTCCAAGCATTTTCCACCTAAGAGATACCTTCAGAATCATTTTTCAAGACCCTACAAATATTTTCTTCATAACTTTCCTCATGCCCATACGTATACATATGCCTCCAGTGTCATATGGTGAGCTCTACAAGCTAATTACACTTATACAAGGCAAATACATGCTAATCTTCACTAATCCTCTCATCCCTCCCACTAATCCTCTCATCCCTCCCCCTAATCCCCCCACCATGGCTATAAATAGAGGGGCAAGGGCCTCCTCTCATCCCACCCCAAGCCATTTCATGGCAACTCTCTCCCCCCCCACACACACACCCACTCCATGTTCCACACAAGCACACACTAGCACAAGGATCGTTCGATCGTTCTTCGATCGTTCGTCCCCTGTTCTTAGTTTGTTCGTTCGTTCGTCCGATAGTTCGATCGTTCGTCCGATCGTTCATGGTTCGTTCGTCCGTTCGTCCGATCGTTCGATCGTTCGTCCGTTCGTTCGTCCAAATAATCTTTTTCCTACCGTTATGCTGCCGAAATTCCGATCGTTCGTTCGTTCGATCATTCGATCGTTCATCGTTCGTTCATAGTTCCTATTCATCGTTCATCGTTCGTTCATAGTCCCTATTCATCGTTCTTCCAGATAATCTTTGTCCTGCCGTTATGCTGCCGAAATTCTGATCGTTCGTTCGTTCGATCATTCGATCGTTCATCGTTCGTTCATAGTCCCTATTCATCGTTCATCGTTCGTTCATAGTCCCTATTCATCGTTCTTCCAGATAATCTTTGTCCTGCCGTTATGCTGCCGAAATTCTGATCGTTCGTTCGTCTGATCATTCGATCGTTCGTCCGTTCGTTCGTCCAAATAATCTTTTTCCTGCCGTTATGCTACCAAAATTTCGATCGTTCGTTCGTCCGATCATTCGATCGTTCGTCCGTTCGTTCATAGTTCCTATTCATCGTTCATCGTTCGTTCATACGACTATTCACTGTCACTATTCACCATTACTATTCACCGTTACTATTCATCGTTACTATTCACCATTACTATTCACCGTTACTATTCATCGTTACTATTCACATACACTATTCATCATCGTTACTATTCATAGATGATATCTATAATTACTTTTCCATCGCCACTATTCATCGTTACTATTCATCGATTAGCCGATCACCCCAAATTTCAACTACTCATACATCATGCTGTCCAGTCCACCTAAGACCAGCCAGACCCATATTCCAGTCATACGAACTCCGGTGACTGTGATTTTCCTTCCAGTAGGGAACTTCCCATCTGGTCACCCATCCCAGGTTTCTCCGAGTTGAGCACGCTTAACTTTGAGATTCCTTCAAACCAGGCTCCCAAACTCAGATTCCAATAATTCTCGTTTCTAAATTTTTATCAAACTATTCCCTATCCAGCCATGTCACCCCTTAAGCATGGTTCATGTTCCAGAAAACTCCCAAAATACTCTTGTCCCACATTCTGCCTATAACTCTCATGTTCATACCAAGTCAGACGATTCATTCGTCACTATTCTCACCAACAGTGAACTTCACTGTGCTACACCACCTACACTCAGCTATAAATACACCCAGCTACCCTCTCCCTCTCCACACACACTCAACACCCTCAGCCAAGGCAAACACCCCACCCACTCAGTTACTCCGCTCTGCCGGCTACACGCATAGTGTCGCTTTGCCTCCAGTCCACCCTCCTGGTAAGCACCTCCGCTCCACCACCAGTAATATCACAACACCACATGACATAGATTATACTCAAGACCCTACCCATCCATATATCGCTTTTCTGACCACTATACTAAATATTTGTTGGTATACTTGCTGGTTTGTATGTTTGCTTGTTCATGTTGCATAGTTATCGGAGCGTTCGTGCCATCTCGTGGAGGCCAGATCTGCAAGTCTACGCCAGGCGGTGGAGCCAGAAGCCAGTTCCGCGAGCTCTCCTTCCCCCTTCGCCGAATAAGCACGGCAAGCTCACTGGATCCCTTTGATGCATAAATTACCTATGATTTTTCAACCACAACCCTTAGCCTGTTATTTTATGCATGATATGATTTTGAGACAAGTTATTATGGCCACCCAGCCGCTTGCCGCAATCAATCCCTGATATATATGTTCCAAATGATTTGAGAACAGGTGTGAGTTTTCAAAAGAAAATGCTTTTCAAAATGTGTGTGATGAAGGGTTTTCACCCTTATCACCTTTGAGTAGGGATGATCAGGGACTCCCTGGTTTAGGGGAGGGCCTAAGGTGTTGGCTCAGCTGGTTTAGGCGTGAGCAGAAGGATTGTCCCCTCATATAAGGACCGGTTTGTCATCTTCACTACCTGTACTCTTTAATAGTACAACCACTCGAGACTGTGTGGGCAGTCACTCAATCTGAACTCGTACGGTCCAACCCTAGGGTTATGAAGGCTGGGGAGCACCGGGAGGATAAGGAGGGGGAAAGTTTTGTCCGGTTTGGACATGGTGGTGGCCTGACTCCTTCCGGATAACCGTTAAGGTTAGGACGTGCGGAGAAAGAAAGAGATTCGGATTCGGATCTCATTGATCATGAGATCGCAGAGCCGGACTAGTGGGTAAAGTGTACACCTCTGCGCAGAGTTTGAAAACCTATTCGAATAGTCTGTGTCCACAGGAATGGACGAGTCTGGTATGGTATGGCAATTAATGTTTTGTTTTCCAAAAAAAAGGGGTGCGTTTGAGAAAAGTGGTTTTTAAAGGTTCGGCGGTTGAGCCGTGAGCTATGGTGGACGGGAAGTCCAGTAGCGGTTTTTGAAAAGGAAAACCAGTGGGAAACTGCTGAGATGCCTGGATGGTTTAGTCCAGGGGATTTTGTTATAATACTGAAAAACTTCCTGCTCCTTTTGGAGAGGATGCGCTTTGCAAAATACAAAATGTTTTTCAAAACAACACTGCATAAAATATTGTCGTTTCTGCAAAGTATCCTAAGCTCCATATATTCCATGCATTATATCTGATTTCCCCATTCCGCGGGTGAAGGTGGGCTGCTGAGTACGTTTGTACTCACCCTTGCTTATTTGTTGTTTTTCAGAAAAAAGGAGATCGGGTAAGAGTTACGACTGTTCCCAACCTTGCCTGTGGCTGTTGGACCGCTGAATTGCTTCACTGCGTATATCGGGCTGCTTCGGCCCACTCTGATGATATGTCCCGAGTTGTGGACCAACTCTTAAAGTTGTTCGCCACCTGTATAGGTTTGTCTTGTTTAAGCAGATCTGGAATCATCTGATGTATAAATGTGTTTACTAGCCTCCTGGGACTAGTAATTGTATCACATTTGAGTCCCAGAGGATCGGGACGCTTCAGGTGGTATCAGAGCTGTTAGGTTGGCCGTAGGACGTAACCCTTAGCCTGATCAAAAGTTTTTGAGTCAAAACTATTTTCTTAAAAAAATTCTTGCTCTCATCCCTTCATTTCAAAAATGTTTTCCCCCTTTCCTTCTCTCAGAAGTCAGATGGAGGTTCAGTGCCAAACCAGCTTCTGCCAGAATGAAGATGGTTTCCCCAAGTTGCTGAGAGCATGCACAGTCCGCCTCGGAATCAGGAGCCAGCCAGAGTATGATGGTCGTGAATTCATCGAGCATGGCACAGAGAAGTGTGTCGTGACTGTATACATTGGATCCAGTCCACACCATGTGGAATGGAGTGTCACTGCTGCTGGGCACAGATTCAAAGACACCTGCCAAGTCGTCGCTCGCAAGGCATTGAGGGCCCTGTGTCAGATCTACGAAGAAGAAGTGGCAGACACTCCGCTCAGATTCTTTCCGCCCTTTCAGAGAGACCGTCCCACTTGGATGGCCAGGATGCGTGCATTGGAAGAGCAGCAGCTGCTTGAGGACGACCCCACAGTCGTGTACCTCACTGCATACCTGCTCACCCTGGATGCCCAGTATGATTTCTTGGCCCGGCACCACCGTCAGATGATTGCTCGAGCAGAAGATGCAGAGAAGCTCAACCGTAAGCTCCATGTGGATCTCACCACAGCTCAAGCCCGTGTAGCTGCCTTAGAAAGTCGTGAAGTCATTGCTGTTGAAGCCCTGAAGCAAGCCAAGGATGAGCATGTCCAGAAGCTGATGGAGGCCTACTTGGTAACCCATAACCAACGTAGAGCCCTGCGGATCCAAGAGCCCGCTCCATCCAACCCAGTTCAACCCAGGAGAGCTGAAGATCCCCAGATTCTTCAAGGTCACCCGGTCTCTATCAGAGGAGAGAAGAAGGCTTGGGAACTCCCGGAAGGAACCATAGTCTTGGAAGGAATTCCAGTCTCCCCTAAGGCTATGGATAAACAAGAGCACCCTGAATCCTCCCAAGATCCCCCGCCAGAGTTGTTTGAGCCCCTCACCATGAAGAAGATTCCAGCACCGTCCCTTGAGGTCAAAGAAGAAGCTGCAAGCACCCCGCCAGCATCGCCGCCCTCAGAAGAGCTACAAGAGCCAGTCCAGCTTGAAGAAGAGTTCGACCACGTCTTGCCATCTCAGTCGCCGCCAGAAGAAGTTATCAACATCAGCTCCCTGTTGACCCATCCAGGAGATATCTCAGATTGAAGTTGTGTGTCAGCCTTACCAGAAGAGAAGCTGCCAGATCTGAGTTAGTTATACCCAGTCCTCTGCGTGCATTAGGTAGTGAAGTTTTTCTTCACTTTGGCTAGAGCCCTGCATGTATGAGAGGTAATCGTGTAGTCCCGTGCCTTGAAAAACTCTATTTGTGTGGCCCCCTAGGGCATTTCAAAATGAATTTCGCTTGATGTTTTCTCCCCTTTTGAGTGCATATGTGATGCTTTAACGTTAGTGCTCATAAGTTGCATTTAGCATAGTTCTCAATTCAGGAGCCAAGCAATAGTAGTTATGCTTAGCCCCCGAATCTGAGTAGCCTGTGCTTTGGAAAAACTCTATTCTTCCCTTATTCAAAACATTTGATTTGTTTGTGCTTATCATTGCTGAGCTAGTGTGTTTTCTTTTCGTTTTTCTTAAAAAGGTTTTCTCTAAAAACATAGATCACAAATTAGAGCTAATCCTTACCTTATGCTTCCATTCTCATCTTAACCCATCTGAAGAAAAAAGTGCCTTACCCAAGAAGACACCGGGAAGCTCACCCTTGAAGCCTGTAACAAGCTACAGAAGAAACCAGTCCAGCCGCTCAGTCAAAAGGACCGACCGTGAGAATCAAAGCACTGTCCCTGAGTCAAAGTAAACAGAAAAAGAGGACAGAAGGAGTTATTACCATGCAGAGAGGCAAAGATTCTTGGAACCAGAGACCACAAACATCAGGGTCATTGACCCCACCACTCACCCGTGCCCCTCGCACGCGTGCCCGCCTCCATGCGCACTACCACCGCCCCACGCCCCCCCTTTTGCAGCACACTACCGCCGCCCACGCCACCTTTGCAGCGCACCCACCGCCACCATCATCGCCGGCAACACCAGACCCCCCCTCCCCTTGTCGCACCCGCTGCCGCGTAGCACCTACTCCATCACCACTACTCTGCAACCGGACACCCCCGCTCGCCTATAAATCCCCCCAGCTCCCTCAACTCCCATCCCAAGCAAAGCACACACACCAGATAAAATACCCTCTGCCAAATCGCAAGCAACTCCATTTTCCACTCCCTTGCCCCTAAGATCACAATGCTTGGTAATTCTTGGGTTGAAGACTGTTGTATATGGTTCAACATCTTTGGTTTCCTCCTCTGTATGATGGTAATACTCTTTGATAGAATCCTCCAGTGGGAAGAGCAAAGAGAAAGAAAGAGGCAGTGAAAAGTGAGAAGATAAAAGAAGATAGTGAAGAGAAGATAAGAAGAAGGTTCTCCCAGAATCAACCCTGTGTCAGTCATCTCTCTGTAGTCTGCTCAAGCAGAGACAGCAGAAGAAGGCCCCGTAACACCCTTGTTATGAGGTACTTCAAGGAGTTCAAATCCCCAAGATTCAAGAGTTCTACCCTCATTCTTTTTAAGTGGGGTAGTGTTCCAGTAAGGTTCCTGATGTGGAGAAAAAGAAGAAGGCTTGTAGCGAACTTGTGGAGGACCAGATCATCGAAGGATATGAGTTTCTAGATGAGAAGTGGTCACCCAAGTTCCGTTGATGAAGCATCAGAAGACCAATCAAGGAAGGAATCCATGTGGGAGTTTGCAAGAGAAAGGTTTGCGTGTTGGCATCGATGCTTCCTCAATAAGCTAGCTGCCAAGCGAAAGCTGAAGCCTGAAGATGATCTTTGAGTAGCCAGAATCAGCATTTGCAATCAGCAACCGGATGCTCCTCAAAGGCCGGATTTTGTTGAAGTTCCATCTCCTCGAAGAATTGCAAAGTGAAGATATGTAGCTGAAGTAAAGCTATACCCATAACCCTTCTAAGCCAAATCTCGAGGACGAGATTCCTTTTAAGTGGGGTAGATTTGTAGCATCCCAAAAATTCAAATCCTGAAATTTTCTCAAACTCCCTCTAAATTCAAAATGAATTTCAAATTTCATTTCAAAATGTTTGTTTGCGAGTTGATATCAGCAAATAAAATATAGTGGTCTATATTCTCTCCAAAATCCTCCTCAAAATATTCTACAAATATTTCCTCAATGACCCCCCTCAAATTCGTTCCAGAAATACTGCCCAGATATTTCCCACTGATCCCCTCTGATTCTTTCTAGAAATACTGCCCAAATATTCCACAGATAATCCTCCAAGCATTTTCCTCCTAAGAAATACCTTCAGAATCATTTTTCAAGACCCTACAAATATTTTCTTCATAACTTTCCTCATGCCCATACGTATACATATGCCTCCAGTGTCATATGGTGAGCTCTACAAGCTAATTACACTTATACAAGGCAAATACATGCTAATCTTCACTAATCCTCTCATCCCTCCCCCTAATCCCCCCACCATGGCTATAAATAGAGGGGCAAGGGCCTCCTCTCATCCCACCCCAAGCCATTTCATGGCAACTCTCTCCCCCCCCCCACACACACCCACTCCATGTTCCACACAAGCACACACTAGCACAAGGATCGTTCGATCGTTCTTCGATCGTTCGTCCCCTGTTCTTAGTTTGTTCGTTCGTTCGTCCGATCGTTCGATCGTTCGTCCGATCGTTCATGGTTCGTTCATCCGTTCGTCCGATCGTTCGATCGTTCGTCCGTTCGTTCGTCCAAATAATCTTTTTCCTACCGTTATGCTGCCGAAATTCCGATCGTTCGTTCGTTCGATCATTCGATCGTTCATCGTTCGTTCATAGTTCCTATTCATCGTTCATCGTTCGTTCATAGTCCCTATTCATCGTTCTTCCAGATAATCTTTGTCCTGCCGTTATGCTGCCGAAATTCTGATCGTTCGTTCGTTCGATCATTCGATCGTTCATCGTTCGTTCATAGTCCCTATTCATCGTTCATCGTTCGTTCATAGTCCCTATTCATCGTTCTTCCAGATAATCTTTGTCCTGCCGTTATGCTGCCGAAATTCTGATCGTTCGTTCGTCTGATCATTCGATCGTTCGTCCGTTCGTTCGTCCAAATAATCTTTTTCCTGCCGTTATGCTACCGAAATTTCGATCGTTCGTTCGTCCGATCATTCGATCGTTCGTCCGTTCGTTCATAGTTCCTATTCATCGTTCATCGTTCGTTCATACGACTATTCACTGTCACTATTCACCATTACTATTCACCGTTACTATTCATCGTTACTATTCACCATTACTATTCACCGTTACTATTCATCGTTACTATTCACATACACTATTCATCATCGTTACTATTCATAGATGATATCTATAATTACTTTTCCATCGCCACTATTCATCGTTACTATTCATCGATTAGCCGATCACCCCAAATTTCAACTACTCATACATCATGCTGTCCAGTCCACCTAAGACCAGCCAGACCCATATTCCAGTCATACGAACTCCGGTGACTGTGATTTTCCTTCCAGTAGGGAACTTCCCATCTGGTCACCCATCCCAGGTTTCTCCGAGTTGAGCACGCTTAACTTTGAGATTCCTTCAAACCAGGCTCCCAAACTCAGATTCCAATAATTCTCGTTTCTAAATTTTTATCAAACTATTCCCTATCCAGCCATGTCACCCCTTAAGCATGGTTCATGTTCCAGAAAACTCCCAAAATACTCTTGTCCCACATTCTGCCTATAACTCTCATGTTCATACCAAGTCAGACGATTCATTCGTCACTATTCTCACCAACAGTGAACTTCACTGTGCTACACCACCTACACTCAGCTATAAATACACCCAGCTACCCTCTCCCTCTCCACACACACTCAACACCCTCAGCCAAGGCAAACACCCCACCCACTCAGTTACTCCGCTCTGCCGGCTACACGCATAGTGTCGCTTTGCCTCCAGTCCACCCTCCTGGTAAGCACCTCCGCTCCACCACCAGTAATATCACAACACCACATGACATAGATTATACTCAAGACCCTACCCATCCATATATCGCTTTTCTGACCACTATACTAAATATTTGTTGGTATACTTGCTGGTTTGTATGTTTGCTTGTTCATGTTGCATAGTTATCGGAGCGTTCGTGCCATCTCGTGGAGGCTAGATCTGCAAGTCTACGCCAGGCGGTGGAGCCAGAAGCCAGTTCCGCGAGCTCTCCTTCCCCCTTCGCCGAATAAGCACGGCAAGCTCACTGGATCCCTTTGATGCATAAATTACCTATGATTTTTCAACCACAACCCTTAGCCTGTTATTTTATGCATGATATGATTTTGAGACAAGTTATTATGGCCACCCAGCCGCTTGCCGCAATCAATCCCTGATATATATGTTCCAAATGATTTGAGAACAGGTGTGAGTTTTCAAAAGAAAATGCTTTTCAAAATGTGTGTGATGAAGGGTTTTCACCCTTATCACCTTTGAGTAGGGATGATCAGGGACTCTCTGGTTTAGGGGAGGGCCTAAGGTGTTGGCTCACCTGGTTTAGGCGTGAGCAGAAGGATTGTCCCCTCATATAAGGACCGGTTTGTCATCTTCACTACCTGTACTCTTTAATAGTACAACCACTCGAGACTGTGTGGGCAGTCACTCAATCTGAACTCGTACGGTCCAACCCTAGGGTTATGAAGGCTGGGGAGCACCGGGAGGATAAGGAGGGGGAAAGTTTTGTCCGGTTTGGACATGGTGGTGGCCTGACTCCTTCCGGATAACCGTTAAGGTTAGGACGTGCGGGGAAAGAAAGAGATTCGGATTCGGATCTCATTGATCATGAGATCGCAGAGCCGGACTAGTGGGTAAAGTGTACACCTCTGCGCAGAGTTTGAAAACCTATTCGAATAGTCTGTGTCCACAGGAATGGACGAGTCTGGTATGGTATGGTAATTAATGTTTTGTTTTCCAAAAAAAAGGGGTGCGTTTGAGAAAAGTGGTTTTTAAAGGTTCGGCGGTTGAGCCGTGAGCTATGGTGGACGGGAAGTCCAGTAGCGGTTTTTGAAAAGGAAAACCAGTGAGAAACTGCTGAGATGCCTGGATGGTTTAGTCCAGGGGATTTTGTTATAATACTGAAAAACTTCCTGCTCCTTTTGGAGAGGATGCGCTTTGCAAAATACAAAATGTTTTTCAAAACAACACTGCATAAAATATTGTCGTTTCTGCAAAGTATCCTAAGCTCCATATATTCCATGCATTATATCTGATTTCCCCATTCCGCGGGTGAAGGTGGGCTGCTGAGTACGTTTGTACTCACCCTTGCTTATTTGTTGTTTTTCAGAAAAAAGGAGATCGGGTAAGAGTTACGACTGTTCCCAACCTTGCCTGTGGCTGTTGGACCGCTGAATTGCTTCACTGCGTATATCGGGCTGCTTCGGCCCCACTCTGATGATATGTCCCGAGTTGTGGACCAACTCTTAAAGTTGTTCGCCACCTGTATAGGTTTGTCTTGTTTAAGCAGATCTGGAATCATCTGATGTATAAATGTGTTTACTAGCCTCCTGGGACTAGTAATTGTATCACATTTGAGTCCCAGAGGATCGGGACGCTTCAACCCCCCTCTAGGCGACTTTCAATTGGTATCAGAGGACGGTGCTTCATTAGAGCCTAACCGCTCGAAGTGATGTCGGGAGATCACACCAAGAGGGAGATGGAGACCAGCGACAAGCCCACTACGAGCCACGGGAGCACTTCATCGGAAGAGTCCCGCACCAAGAGGAAGGAGAAGAAGAAGGACTCCTCCAAACGGAAGGAGAAAAGATCATCTTCTTCTCACCACAAAGAGAAGAAGGAGAAATCTTCTTCCCACAAGTCGCATCGGAAAGGCGACAAGCACAAGAGGATGAGGAAAGTGGTCTACTACGAGACCGACACTTCATCAACATCGACCTCCGACTCCGATGCGCCGTCCGTAACTTCTAAGCGCCAAGAGCGCAAGAAGTTTAGTAAGATCCCCTTACACTATCCTCGTACATCTAGACATACTCCATTACTTTCCGTTCCATTAGGCAAACCGCCAACCTTTGATGGCGAAGATTATGCTAGGTGGAGTGATTTAATGAAATTTCATCTAACCTCACTCCACAAAAGTATATGGAATGTTGTTGAGTTTGGAGCACAGGTACCATCCATAGGGGATGAAGACTATGATACGGACGAGGTGGCCCAAATCGAGCACTTCAACTCTCAAGCTACAACCATACTCCTCGCTTCTCTAAGTAAGGAGGAATACAACAAGGTGCAAGGGTTGAAGAATGCAAAGGAGATTTGGGACCTACTCAAGACCGCACACGAAGGTGATGAACTCACCAAGATCACCAAGCGGGAAACGATCGAGGGGGAGCTCGGTCGTTTTCGTCTTCGCCAAGGGGAGGAGCCACAAGATATGTACAACTGGCTCAAAACCTTGGTGAACCAAGTGCGCAACCTCGGGAGCAAGAAATAGGATGACCACGAGGTGGTTAAGGTTATTTTGAGATCACTTATTTTCCTTAACCCTACTCAAGTACAATTAATTCGTGGTAACCCAAGATATACACTAATGACTCCCGAGGAAGTAATCGGGAATTTTGTGAGCTTTGAATGTATGATTAAAGGCTCAAAGAAGATCAACGAGCTTGATGAACCCTCCACGTCCGAAGCACAACCAGTGGCATTTAAGGCGACGGAGGAGAAGAAGGAGGAGTCTACACTGAGTAGACAACCAATTGACGCCTCTAAGTTCGACAATGAGGAGATGGCTTTAATCATCAAAAGCTTTCGCCAAATCCTCAAGCAACGGAAGGGGAAGGATTACAAATCCCGTTCCAAGAAGGTTTGCTACAAGTGTGGTAAGCCCGATCACTTTATTGTTAAATGTCCATTATCAAGTGACAGTGACAGGGATAACGACAAGAAGGGCAAGAGGAGAGAAAAGAAGAGGTACCACAAGAAGAAGGGCGGCGATGCCCACGTGTGCCACGAGTGGAACTCCGACGAGAGCTCCACCGACTCCTCCGACGACGACGAGGACGCCGCCAACATCGCCGTCACCAAGGGACTCCTCTTCCCCAACGTCGGCCACAAGTGCCTCATGGCAAAAGATGGCAAAAGGAAGAAGGTTAAATCTAAATCCTCCACTAAATATGAATCCTCTAGTGATGATAATGCTAGTGATGAGGAGAATAACTTGCGTACCCTTTTTGCCAACCTTAACATGGAACAAAAGGAAAAATTAAATGAATTAATTAGTGCTATACATGAAAAGGATGACCTTTTGGATTCCCAAGAGGACTTCCTAAATAAGGAAAACAAGAAACATGTTAAGATTAAAAATGCTTATGCTCTACAAGTTAAAAAATGTGAAAAATTGTCTAGTGAGCTAAGCACTTGCCATGAGACCATTGATAACCTTAGAAATGAAAATGCTAGTTTAATTGCTAAGGTTGATTCTCATGTTTGTGATGTCTCAATTCCCAATCTTAGAAATGATAATGATGATTTGCTTGCTAAGATTGAAGAATTAAACATCTCTCTTGCTAGCCTTAGATTTGAAAATGAAAAATTAATTGCTAAGGCTAAACATTTTGATGTTTGCAATGTTACTATTTCTAACCTTAGAAATGAGAATGATATACTACATGCTAAGGTTGTAGAATTAAAATCTTGCAAACCCTCTACATCTACCGTTGAGCATGTTTCTATTTGCACTAGATGTAGAGATGTTAATATTAATGCTATTCATGATCACATGGTCTTAATTAAACAACAAAATGATCATATAGAAAAATTAGATGCTAAAATTGCCGAGCATAACTTGGAAAATGAAAAGTTTAAATTTGCTAGAAGTATGCTCTATAATGGGAGACGCCCGGGCATCAAGGATGGCATTGGCTACCAAAGGGGAGACAATGTCAAACTTAGTGCCCCTCCTAAAAGATTGTCTAATTTTGTCAAGGGCAAGGCTCCCATGCCTCAGGATAACGAGGGTTACATTTTGTATCCTGCCGGTTATCCCGAGAGCAAAATTAGGAGAATTCATTCTAGGAAGTCTCACTCTGGCCCTAACCATGCTTTTATGTATAAGGGTGAGACATCTAGCTCTAGGCAACCAACCCGTGCCAAGTTGCCTAGAAATAAAACTCCTAATGCATCAAATGATCATGATATTTCATTTAAAACTTTTGATGCATCTTATGTTTTGATTAACAAATCCGGCAAGGTAGTTGCCAAGTTTGTTGGGGGCAAACACAAGGGCTCCAAGACTTGTGTTTGGGTACCCAAAGTTCTTGTTTCTAATGCCAAAGGACCCAAAACCGTTTGGGTACCTAAAGTCAAGAACTAAAATTGTTTTGTAGGTTTATGCATCCGGGGGCTCAAGTTGGATACTCGACAGCGGGTGCACAAACCACATGACAGGGGAGAAGAAGATGTTCTCCTCATATGAGAAAAACCAAGATCCCCAACGAGCTATCACATTCGGGGATGGAAACCAAGGTTTGGTCAAAGGTTTGGGTAAAATAGCTATATCTCCTGACCATTCCATTTCCAATGTTTTTCTTGTAGATTCTTTAGATTACAATTTGCTTTCCGTATCCCAATTATGTCAAATGGGCTACAACTGTCTATTTACTGATGTAGGTGTCACTGTCTTTAGAAGAAGTGATGATTCAATAGCATTTAAGGGAGTATTAGAGGGTCAGCTATACTTGGTAGATTTTGATAGAGCTGAACTCGACACTTGCTTGGTTGCTAAGACTAACATGGGTTGGCTCTGGCACCGCCGACTAGCTCATGTTGGAATGAAGAATCTTCATAAGCTTCGAAAGGGAGAACACATTTTAGGACTAACAAATGTTCATTTTGAGAAAGACAGGATTTGTAGCGCATGCCAAGCCGGGAAGCAAGTTGACACTCATCATCCACACAAGAACATCATGACAAGTGACAGGCCACTGGAGCTCCTACACATGGATTTATTCGGCCCGATCGCTTACATAAGCATCGGCGGGAGTAAGTACTGTCTAGTTATTGTGGATGATTATTCTCGCTTCACTTGGGTGTTCTTTTTGCAGGAAAAATCCCATACCCAAGAGACCTTAAAGGGATTCTTGAGACGAGCTCAAAATGAGTTCGGCTTAAGGATCAAGAAAATTAGAAGCGACAATGGGACGGAGTTCAAGAACTCTCAAATTGAAGGCTTCCTTGAGGAGGAGGGCATCAAGCATGAGTTCTCCTCTCCCTACACGCCACAACAAAATGGTGTAGTGGAGAGAAAGAATCGAACTCTATTGGACATGGCAAGAACCATGCTTGATGAGTACAAGACACCGGATCGGTTTTGGGCCGAGGCGGTCAACACCGCTTGCTACGCCATCAACCGGTTATATCTACACCGAATCCTCAAGAAGACATCCTATGAACTCCTAACCGGTAAAAAGCCCAATATTTCATATTTTAGAGTTTTTGGTAGCAAATGTGTTTTCAAGAAGACATCCTATGAACTCCTAACCTTTGATCATGTCTCTTTTATATATGCTATGACTAATGTGTTTTCAAGTGTATTTCAAACCAAGTCATAGGTATATTGAAAGGGAATTGGAGTCTTCGGCGAAGACAAAGGCTTCCACTCCACTCTACTACTCATCCTTCGCCATCGCTCCGCATCACTCTCCGTCTTTGGTAAAATCTTCACTCATATGTTTTATTTGCCAAAGGGGAGAAAGTAGCTAAAAGGGCCTATATTTCATTCCAAGTATCCGTTTTTGGCGATTCATGCCAAAGGGGGAGAAAGTATTGGCCCAAAGCAAAAGGACCGCACCACCACCCTAATTTTTAAAATTAATGATTTTCAATTGGTAAATTTCAAATTGGTAATTCTTTGTGTTCTAAAGGGGGAGAAAGTAATATTTTCAAAAATTAATATCTTAAAACCCTCTTGAACACTAAGATGAGAATTTATTTGAGGGGGAGTTTTGTTTAAGTCAAAGGAAAAGCATTTGAAACAAGGGGAGAAAATTTTCAAATCTTATAAATGCTTCTAAAAATTCTTACCCATTTACCTTTGACTATATTGCAAAAGGATTTTGAAAAGAATTTACAAAAGAATTTGCAAAACAAAACTTGTGGTGCAAGTGTGGTCCAATATGTTAAAAATGAAGAAACAATCCATGCATATCTTGTAAGTATTTATATTGGCTCAATTCCAAGCAACCTTTGCACTTACATTATGCAAACTAGTTCAATTATGCACTTTTATATTTGGTTTGGTTTGTGTTGGCATCAATCACCAAAAAGGGGGAGATTGAAAGGGAATTAGGCTTACACCTAGTCCCTAATAAATTTTGGTGGTTGAATTGCCCAACACAAATAATTGGACTAACTAGTTTGCTCTAGTGTATAAGTTATACAGGTGCCAAAGGTTCACACTTAGCCAATAAAAAGACCAAGTGTTGGGTTCAACAAAAGAGCAAAGGGACAACCGAAGGCACCTCTGGTCTGGCGCACCGGACTGTCCGGTGTGCCACCGGACATGTCCGGTGCACCAGAGGACTCCAACTCAAACTCGTCACCTTCGGGAAATTTCAGAGGCAACTCCACTATAATTCACCGGACTGTCCGGTGTACACCGGACAGTGTCCGATGCTCCAAGGAAGAGCGGCCTCCGGAACTCGCCAGTCTCGGGAATTCAGAACGGCAGCTCCGCTATAATTCACCGGACATGTCCGGTGTACACCGGACTGTCCGGTGTATCTGCGGGGCAACGGCTACGAAGGCGCCAACGGCTACCTGCAGCGCATTTATTGCGCGCCAGCGCGCGCAGAGGTCAGGCATGCCCATACTGGCGCACCGGACACTCTACAGTACATGTCCGGTGCACCACCGGACATCCAGGCGGGCCCAGAAGTCAGAGCTCCAACGGTCGGAACCCAACGGCTTTGGTGACGTGGCTGGCGCACCGGACATGTCCGGTGTGCACCGGACTGTCCGGTGCACCATATGACAGCCAGCTTGTACCAAACGGCTAGTTTGGTGGTTGGGGCTATAAATACCCCCAACCACCCCACATTCAAGTCATCCAAGTTTTCCACTTCCCAACTATTTACAAGAGCTCTAGCATTCAATTCTAGACACACCAAAGTGATCAAATCCTCTCCAAACTCCACACAAAGCCCTAGTGATTAGTGAGAGAGATTTGCTTGTGTTCTTTCGAGCTCTTGCGCTTGGATTGCTTTCTTCTTTCTTTGGTTCTTCATTGCGATCAAACTCACTTGTAATTGAGGCAAGAGACACCAATCTTGTGGTGGTCCTTGTGGGAACTTTGTGTTCCAAGTGATTGAGAAGAGAAAGCTCACTCGGTCCGAGGGACCGTTTGAGAGAGGGTAAGGGTTGAAAGAGACCCGGCCTTTGTGGCCTCCTCAACGGGGAGTAGGTTTGCGAGAACCGAACCTCGGTAAAACAAATCCGCGTGTCACACTCCTTATTCGCTTGCGATTTGTTTTGCGCCCTCTCTCGCGGACTCGATTATATTTCTAACGCTAACCCGGCTTGTAGTTGTGTTTATATTTGTAAATTTCAGTTTCGCCCTATTCACCCCCCCTCTAGGCGACTTTCACACGTAGAGATCTTCCAGAGGGTTGTTCCTAAAATTTAGCAGATTGAATGAAGGAGGTTGCGACGACCCCTCTATAATGGACAAACATCCTTCAGTCAGAGGATAGACGCGAATAGAAACCGACTCGTCCTCTTCTTTTCAATTGTCTGTGCCACCGCTTTTGTGCCCTGTCGTCCCTTCATCTGTCGTGCAACAGATCAAGGGTGAAAGTCGCCTAGAGGGGGTGAATAGGAGAAACCTGAAATTTACAAACTTTAAACACGCACTAAGGCCGGGGTTAGAGCATCTCCAACAACGTGACCTATAAAAATGTCTTATAATTTGAAAATAAGTAAATTTTATAGAATTTAGGGCACCAACAAAACACTCCGCTCCAACAGTAAAGCCCCAAATCTAGATTATAGGGCAGCCCACTGCGGTGTAGTATATTTGAGGCACTTGAGAGGGTGCCCTATAGTTTTTTGACAAAATTTGTTGAATTGAGGCACTGTTGGAGTGGTTTTTCCTGTGTAGAGCCCTATATTTCGATTTAAGGCATTAGTTTGAGGCATTGTTGGAGATGCTCTTAGCGTTAGAATTAAATCAGAGTTCGGAAGATAGTTCTCCTTGCTTAAAGTTGCTCAATCAATGCAGATAACGTTTGGGAGCAAACTCAAACGATATGAGCAAGGGAACTTTTAGAGAGAGGAGAGGGGATAAACAAATCGAATGGAGATCAACACAAATGAACACGGTGATTTGTTTACCGAGGTTCGGTTCCAAAGAACCTAGTCCCCGTTGAGGAGGCCACAAAGGCCGGGTCTATTCCAACCCTTTCTCTCTCTCAACCGGTCACACAGACTGGTCGAGGCTTCTCCTTAATCACTTGGGCCACTAAGATCCAGCAAGGATCACCACACACTTAGGTGTCTTTTGCTAGCTTTACAAAGCACTTAGAGAACTAAGAATAGGAAGGAGAAAGCAATCCAAGCAACAAGAGCAACAAAAGAACACAAAACACCCTCTCTCAAGTCACTAAGCAATTGAGTTGATTTGGAGGCTTGGAGAGGATTTGATCTATTGAATGTGTCTTGGAGTGTAGTCTTTTGCTCTTGTGTTGAATGTTGAGTTTAGAAAAACTTGGATGACTTGAATGGAGGTGGTTGGGGGTATTTATAGCCCCAACCATTATTCTAGTTGTTGTTGTCGATGGCGCACCGGACAGTCCGGTGGTGCACCGGACATGGCTTTGTTCAGTGTCCGGTGCATGCGACGTCAGCTGCCCGTTGGGGTTTCGAGCGGTTGACCGTTGGAGTCCTTTGTCTTCTACCTGCACTGGATAGTCCGGTGGCACACCAGACATGTCCGGTGTGTTCTGACTTCCTGCTCTGACTTCTGACCGCGCAATGTTCACTTTTGCAGTCGACCGTTACGCGCAGGTGATCGTTGCTCCGTTGGCTCACCGAACACTGTCCGGTGCACACCGTGAAAGGATCACGATGCCCAAGAGGGGGGGTGAATTGGGCTTTTCTAAAAAACAACAATAATTAAACCCTAAGCAAGAGCCCAACTTCACACAACAACTAGCAATTAGAGAATACTACTAGAAGTACAACAATACTAAGACATTGCTTCAACTACTTGCTAAACAAATAAACAAGGTAAAATGCTTGAATTAAATGCGGAATGTAAAGCAAGGTTTAGAAGACTCCTCTAATTTTTTTCCGAGGTATCAAAGAGTTGGCACTCTTCCCTAGTCCTCGTTGGAGCACCCGCGCAAGGGTATCGCTCCCCCTTGGTCCTCGCAAGAACCAAGTGCTCACTATGAGATGATCCTTTGCCACATCGGTGCGGTGGATCCCTCACGACCGCTTACAATCTCGAGCTAGGTCACCAACAAGTCCTCCAAAGTGATCACCGTGGTCCCAACGCCACCAAGCTGTCTAGGTGATGTCGATCACCAAGAGTAACAAGTCGTAGACTTTCACTTGACCAAGAGAAGCCTAATGCATGCAGTGTGTGCTCTAGGTGGCCCTCACTTGCACTAATGAGGTCCTAATGCGTGATTAAGATTTTCTAATCACCTCACTATGCTTTGTGGTGTTTGCAATGCTCTAGCAATGTATGGGTGTTAATGTGGGCAGCAAGACATTCAATATGGTGGGTGAAGGGGGTATAAATAGCCCCACCCACCAAACTAGTTGTTATCAGGGTTTGCTGAGCATTGGCGCACCGGTGCGCCAATGGTCATCTCCAACGGCTAGTTCTGACAACTAGCCGTTGGGATGATGTCACACCAGATAGTGAACAGTCGCTGTCCGATGCACACCGGACAGTCCGGTGTGCCGACTAAAATTCCATTTTGCAACACGTTGCTCTCAGGTTTTTGCGAGGGGAGAAGCTCTTCCCCGGGCCAGACTGGGCCCCCTGTCAGAGGGCGCACCGGACAGTCCGGTGCACACCAGACAGTCCGGTGCCCCTAAGACAGAAACCCCAATTCTTATTTCCTTCTGATTTTAAAATCCGTTTTCGTTCTAACTCGTGAGTGTGTTATAGAGTGACACCTAGCACTAGATGTGAGTGTGAATATGCACCAACACTACACTAGAACTCTCTTGGTCAAACTACTCATCGATAACCCCTCTTTATAGTACTGCTAAAATAAAATAGAAGGCCTAACTCTATACCGAGTGTTCGCAACTCTTTCGACACTCAGAATACGAAGACCTTCATCTTTTGATTCGTCATTTCAGCCGTCGCTTCAAGTTCTCATCTCGGGAATTGTTTTCACCATTGTAGTACAACTTCCTGTAATGCGACCTAACTTACCATTGTCTCTGCAAAACACACGTTAGTCACATATAATATTACGTTGTCATTAATCACTAAAACCAACCAGGGGCCTAGATGCTTTCACATCAGATAGTCTGGTGAACTATAGCGGAGCGTCTCTCAAAAAATCTGAGAGTGGCTAGTTCGTTGGTGCCATAACCTGGGCACCGGACAGTGTCCGGTGCGCCACTGGCAGCACCATTTCTAGTCTTTGCTCCAAACTTGGTTGAGTCCCCAACTTAATTTCTTTCTTGGTTTGTGTTGAATGTTATGCACCTGAGATAAATGTCATCTAAGCAAACTAGTTAGTCCACATGGTTTGTGACGGACGTCAAACACCAAAATCGATTATAGGAAATGTTTTAAGCTCATTTTCCTTTCAATCTCCCCCATTTTGGTGATTGATGCCAACACAAACAAAAGCAAATATAAAGTGTAAAAATGTAACTAGTTTGCAATTATGATAGATGTGCATAGGTTACTTAGATTTAAACCAATTGAAGGACTTTATACATATGTCTAAGTAAATGTGATTGCTTTCTTCTATTTAACATTTTTTGACCGCATTTGCACCACTTGCTTGTTTTTGAAAATCTTTTTGAAAAGTTCTTTCAAATTCTTTTGTAAATAGCCAAAGGTATAATAATATGATTTCAAGAAGCATTTCAAGATTTGAAATTCCTTCCCCTGTTTCAAATGTTTTTCCTTTGACTAAATAAAAGCTCCGCCTAAAGAAGTTCTCCCCTTAGCTGTCAAGAGGGTTTTTGAAATGATTTCCCTTTTTGAAATAGATACCAGTTGAAATAATTTTTAAATTTGAAGATGGTGGTGTGGTCCTTTTGTTTTGGGCCTATAAATTCTCCCCTTTTGGTATTAATCGCCAAAAACGAAGAATCTTGAGAGCCCTTTGAATCTGCCCCTTTTGGGTCCTATTTTCTCTCCTTTGGTAATTAAAGGATATGAGTGAAAGGTCATACCAATTGAGATTTTTATGAGTAAGGCAAAGGAAAAATGATACCGTCAGAGTTGGAGTGGAAGCCTTGCCTTTGCTGAATACTCCATTTCCCTTTCAATCTAGACTCATCATAGAAGTACTGAAAGGGAAATAGGGTCAAACCTTTTCCTATATAAATTTTGGTGGTTGAATTGCTCAACACAAATTATTGGACTAACTAGTTTGCGTTAGATTATGAATTCTACAGGTGCCAAAGGATCACAGCAAAACCAATACAAGTCAAAAGAAAGGGTTCAAAACAAAGGAGCAAAGTATACCGAAGGCAGCCCTGGTCTGGCGCACCACCGAACAGTGTCTGGTGCACCAGGGAGATCGACTCTGAACTTGCCATCTTCGGGAATTTGGTAGGCCGCTCCGCTATAATTCACCAGACTGTCTGATACCAATGAGAGCACCTAGAGGGGGGGGGGGTGAATAGGTGATCCTGTAAAAACTTGAAACTTAAAGCCACAAACTTGATTAAGTGTTAGAGCAATAAAGCCAAGTGGCTAGAGAGGAGTTCTTGCTAAACACGATAACCACAAATAAATCAACACAGAGAGGCACAGTGGTTTATCCTGTGGTTCGGCCAAGTCCAACACTTGCCTACTCCACGTTGTGGCGTCCCAACGGACGAGGGTTGCACTCAACCCCTTTCAAGCGGTCCAAAGACCCACTTGAATACCACGGTGTTTTTGCTTTTGTTTACTATCTACCGTTCGCGAGGAATTTCCACAACTTGGAGCCTCTCGCCCTTACAAATGATGATCACAAAGAAATGTGGAAGTAAGGGAGGGAGAGCAACGCATACAAGACACAAAATCAGAGCACAAACACGCACACAAGTCACAACTTGAGCTGGCAACACAACTCAAAGAGTTCTCTACTCAAATGGAGCTCTAGTTGCTATCACAAAGAATCGAATGCACGGAAATGGAGTCTTGGTGCTTGGAGTTGATCAAAGAATGCTTGGTGTACTCCTCCATGCGCCTAGGGGTCCCTTTTATAGCCCCAAGACAGCTAGGAGCCGTTGGAAGCAATCCAGGAAGGCAAATCTTGCCTTCTGTCGGGTGGCGCACCGGACAGTCCGGTGTAGATTGCTTTCCTAATTTGGCGTAGCTGACCGTTGAAGATTTGGAGCCGTTGGCGCACCGGACACTGTCCGGTGCACACCGGACAGTCCGGTGCCCCCATCCGACCGTTGGCTCGGCCACGCGTCATGCGCGGATTGCGCGGTCGACCGTTGGTGCGCCCGACCGTTGGCTCACCGGACAGTCCGATGCCTCACCGGACAGTCCGGTGAATTATAGCCGTACGCTGTTGACTAGGTTCCCGAGAGCAGCGACTTCGCCGCAGACGACTCACCGGACAGTCCGGTGCATCACCGGACAGTCTGGTGATTTATAGTCGTATGCCGCCGTTGAGACCCAAGAGCAGGCAGTTCACCTAGACTGGTCCTGGCACACCGGACCCTGTCTGGTGCATCCAGACCGATCAGCCTTTTGGCTGAATACAACCAACTTATCTTCAAAGCGATTTCTCCTGTATCTAGCACTTAGACACAATACATTAGTCTTCAAAACAATGTACTAAGTCTAGAAACATACCTTTAATCTTGATTTGCACTTCTTGAGTCTTTGGCACAAATATTACTCAAGGCTTTTGCGTTGAGCACTTAATCACCAAAATCTTATAGAAATGGCCCAAGGGCACATTTCCCTTTCAATCTCCCCCTTTTTGGTGATTTATGCCAACACAGCAAAAAGCAACTAAAGAAGTGCAACATCAATGCAAATGAGAACAAAAATTTGTTTTTGATTCAAATTTGGCATATTTGGATCATTCTTTGCCACCACTTGGTTTGTTTTTGCAAATCAAACTCAATTTCCTATCTCTAAGTCAAAATCACTTGTTGAGGCATAGAGAGAGGTATTCCAAGAGAAATTGATCAAAGATTCAAAAACTCCCCCTTTTTCCCATAATCAACCATTCTCCCCACAAGAGACCAACTTTTGACAATTAGAGACAATAAGAGTATTTTGACAAAACAAAAACTCTAACTCTACTATTTTCAAAATTCTAAGTGGTAGCTGATCCATTTCTTGCTTTGGCCTTAATTTCTCCCCCTTTGGCATTAAGCACTAAAACGGGATCATTATTGGTCCTTAAACCCCATTGCCTCACCCAAAATCTTCAATTTAGAGTTAAAAAGGCAATAAGAGCACGAAGATGAACTTGGAGTAAATTACCCTCTCATTGGAGTGCAGTGGAAGTCTTACATGGTCCAAGTCCATCTGTCCCTTTCAATCTACCTTTGAGACTAAATCAAGCAAACTCAAGCACACGATTAGTCTTAAAGGGTCAAGTTGTAGCATTTCTCCCCCTAAATTTGTGCACCATTCACACATGGACTTGTGAGGTCCGGGGATTCCTTGCACAACTTGAGCACCATAAATTAGCAATAAAATGCATTAAGGAACATGATCAAAGGCATAAAACACATGTATGCTCTATATCAATCCAAGTTACGTGAATCTAAGACATTTAGCTCACTACGTAGCCTGCAAAAGGTCTTCTCATCTAAGGGCTTGGTAAAGATATCGGCTAGCTGGTTCTCGGTGCTAACATAAAACACTTCGATATCTCCCTTTTGCTGGTGGTCTCTCAAAAAGTGATGCCAGATGTCTATGTGCTTTGTGCGGCTGTGTTCAACAGGATTGTCCGCCATGCGGATTGCACTCTCATTGTCACATAGGAGTGAGACTTTGCTCAGATTGTAGCCAAAGTCCCGGAGGGTTTGCCTCATCCAAAGTAGTTGCGCGCAACACTGTCCTGCGGCAACATACTCGGCCTCAGCGGTGGATAGGGCAACAGAGGTTTTTTTCTTAGAACTCTAGGACACCAGAGACCTTCCTAGAAATTGGCACGTCCCTGATGTGCTCTTCCTATCGACCTTACATCCAGCATAGTCGGAGTCTGAGTATCCAATTAAGTCAAAGATAGACCCCTTTGGATACCAGATCCCGAAGCATGGCGTAGCAACTAAATATCTAAGAATTCGCTTAACGGCCACAAGGTGACACTCCCTTGGGTCGGATTGAAATCTAGCACACATGCATACGCTAAGCATAATATCTGGTCTACTAGCACATAAATAAAGTAACGACCCTATCATAGACCGGTATGCCTTTTGATCAACGGACTTACCTCCTTTGTTGAGGTCGACATGTTCGTCGGTTCCCATTGGAGTCTTTGCGGGCTTGGCGTCCTTCATCCCAAACTGCTTGAGCAAGTCTTGCGTATACTTCATTTGAGAGATGAAAGTGCCGTCCTTGAGTTGCTTCACTTGGAACCCAAGGAAGTAGTTCAACTTGCCCATCATCGATATCTCGAATTTTTGAGTCATCACCCTGCTAAACTCTTCACAAGACTTTTGGTTAGTAGAACCAAATATTATGTCATCGACATAAATTTGGCACACAAATAGATCGCCATCACAAGTCTTAGTGAAAAGAGTTGGATCGGCTTTCCCAACCTTGAAAGCATTAGCAATTAAAAAGTCTCTAAGGCATTCATACCATGCTCTTGGGGCTTGCTTAAGTCCATAGAGCGCCTTAGAGAGCTTACACACGTGGTCGGGGTACCGTTCATCCTCAAAGCCAGGGGGTTGCTCTACGTACACCTCCTCCTTGATTGGCCCGTTGAGGAAAGCGCTCTTCATGTCCATTTAGAACAACCTGAAAGAATGGTGAGTGGCATAGGCTAACAAAATACGAATTGACTCTAGCCTAGCCACAGGAGCAAAAGTCTCCTCAAAGTCCAAACCCGCGACTTGGGCATAACCTTTTGCCACAAGTCGAGCCTTGTTCCTTGTCACCACCCCGTGCTCGTCCTATTTGTTGCGGAACACCCACTTGGTTCCTACAACGTTTTGCTTGGGACGCGGCACCAGTGTCCAAACTTCATTTCGCTTGAAGTTGTTGAGCTCTTCCTGCATGGCCAACACCCAGTCCGGATCTAGCAAGGCCTCTTTTACCCTGAAAGGCTCAATGGAAGAGACAAAAGAGTAATGCTCACAAAAGTTAGCTAATCTAGAGCGAGTGGTTACTCCCTTGCTAATGTCACCCAAAATCTGATCGACGGGATGATTCCTTTGAACCATCGCTCGAACTTGAGTTGGAGGGGCCTGTGGTACTTCTTCCTCTTCATCTTTGACATCCTGTTCTCCCCCTTGATCACACGCCTCCTCTTGAGGTACCTGTTCATCATCTTGAATTGGGGGGGTGCACCGTCGTTGAGGAAGAAGGTTGATCTTGCTCCTTGTGTTGCTGTGGTCGCACGTCTCCAATCGCCATGGTACGAATCACGTCCGTTGGAACATCATCCTCATCTACATCATCAAGATCAACTTGCTCTCTTGGAGAGCCATTAGTCTCATCAAATACAATGTCGCTAGAGACTTCAACCAAACCCGATGATTTGTTGAAGACTCTATACGCCTTTGTATTTGAGTCATAACCTAACAAAAAACCCTTCTACAGCTTTGGGAGCAAATTTTGAATTTCTACCTTTCTTCACCAGAATGTAGCATTTACTCCTAGAAACTCAAAAATACGAAACGTTGGGTTTGTTATTGGTTAGAAGCTCGTATGACATCTTCTTGAGGAGTCGATGAAGGTAGACTCGGTTTATGGTGTGGCAAGCTGTGTTCACAGCTTCCAACCAAAATCGCTCGGGCGTCTTGAATTCTCCAAGCATCGTCCTCGCCATGTCTGTAAGCGTCCTGTTCTTCCTCTCTACCACACCATTTTGCTGTGGTGTGTAGGGAGCGGAGAATTCGTGCTTGATTCCTTCCTCCTCAAGAAACTCCTGCACTTGTAGGTTCTTGAACTCGGACCCATTGTCGCTTCTAATCTTTTTCACCTTGAGTTCAAACTCGTTTTGAGCTCACCTTAGAAAGCGCTTGAGGGTCCCTTGGGTTTCTGATTTATCCTGCAAAAAGAATACCCAAGTGAAGCGGGAAAAATCATCAACAACAACAAGACCATACTTACTTCCCCCGATGCTGAGGTAGGCGACGGGTCCGAAGAGGTCCATATGCAATAGCTCCAGAGGTCTTGATGTAATCATCACATTCTTGATGTGATGAGCACTTCCCACTTGTTTTCCTGCTTGACAAGCTGCACAAGGTCTATCTTTTTCAAAAGTTACATTTGTTAGACCTAACACATGTTCTCCCTTTAGAAGCTTGTGAAGGTTCTTCATCCCCACATGTGCTAGACGGCGATGCCACAGCCAGCCCATGCTAGTCTTAGCGATTAAGCATGCATCTAGATCGGCCTCCTCCTTCAAAAAATCAACTAAATAGAGTTTGCCGTCTAGTACACCCTTAAAAGCTAATGAACCATCACTTCTTCTAAAGACATACACATCTACGTTTGTAAATAAGCAGTTGTAACCCATATTACATAATTGACTAACGGACAACAAGTTGTATCCGAGTGATTCTACTAAAAACACATTAGAAATGGAATGCTCGGAAGAAATAGCTATTTTTCATAGTCCTTTAACCTTGCCTTGATTCCCATCACCGAATATGATTGAATCTTGGGAATCTTTATTCTTGACGTAGGAGGTGAACATCTTCTTCTCCCCCGTCATGTGGTTTGTGCATCCGCTGTCGATAATCCAGCTTGAGCCCCCAGATGCATAAACCCGCAAGGCAAATTAGGCTTGGGTTTTAGGTACCCAACTCTTGTTGGGTCCTACAAGGTTAGTTACAATAGCCTTAGGGACCCAAATGCAAGTCTTGTCTCCCTTGCATTTGGCTCCCACCTTTTTAGCAATCACCTTTTTATTTTTACACGAAAGAATAAATTTAGCATTACAAGCATGAAAGACAGTGATAGATCCATTATACACTTTCCTAGGAGCATGAGACACAAAATTCCTCCTAGATCTACCATTAAAGTTTGAACTTGAAGCAATCATGGCATGAGAGTCAAAGGCATTATAACTCCTATTATAATGAACATTCCTAGAATATTTCCTATCATGATACAAGAAAGCATGATTTTTATGAACACTATTAGCCATAGGGGCCTTCCCTTTCTCTTTGGTGGAGATGGGAGCCTTATTACTTGTTAAGTTCTTGGCTTCCCTTCGAAAGCCAAGCCCATCCTTAATTGAGGGATGTCTGCCAACAGTGTAGGCATCCCTTGCAAATTTTAGTTTATCAAAATCATTTTTGCTAGTCTTAAGTTGGGCATTAAGACTAGCTACTTCATCATTTAATTTAGAAATGGAAATTAAATGTTCATTGCAAGCATCAACATTAAAGTCCTTACATCTATTGCAAATTACTACATGTTCCACATGAGAACTAGTCTTATTTGCTTCTAATAATTTAGCATTTAAATCATCATTAATGTTCTTTAAACTAGAAATGGTCTTATGACAAGCAGAAATTTCACATGAAAGCATTTCATATCTTTTAACTTCTAAAGCAAGAGACTTTTGCACACTTACAAATTTATCATGCTCTTCATATAAAAGATCCTCTTACTTTTCTAGCAATCTATTCTTCTCATTCAAAGCATCGATTAATTCATTGATCTTATCAATTTTAGTTCTTTCTAAACCTTTGAATAAACTAGTGTAATCAATTTCATCATCATCACTAGAGTCCTCATCACTAGAAGTGGAGTACTTAGGAGTTTCTCTAGTGATTACCTTGTTTTCCTTTGCCATTAGGCAAGTGTGGCGCTCGTTGGGGAAGAACGATGATTTGTTGAAGGCGGTGGCGGCGAGTCCCTCGTCGTCGGAGTCGGACGAAGAACAATCCGAGTCCCATTCTTTGCCAAGGTGTGCCTCGCCCTTAGCCTTCTTGTACGCCTTCTTCTTTTCCTTCTTCCCGCTTTTCTCTTGTCCCTGGTCACTATCATTATCGAGACAGTTAGCAATAAAGTGACCAGTCTTACCACACTTGAAACAGGAGCGCTTTCCCTTCGTCTTGTTCTTTTTGGGATGCTCCTTGCGACCCTTTAGTGCCGTCTTGAAGCGCTTGATGATGAGGGCCATTTCTTCCTCGTTAAGCCCCGCCGCCTCAA